>OX940921.1:18965764-20165764 GCA_954870645.1 Agrotis clavis
CATCGTGATACTAAAGTTCAAATTCAATCTAGGTACACTTAGATAACCGCCGCCGCTATTATTGGCGAAATTATGAGTTTCGAAATTCTGAAATGTGATTTCAAAAGCGTATCTAATGTCGCATTTAAACCACTACTGCCTAGGTATTAAAGGTGGGATTATAGTTTTTAATCTTATTAGATGCAATGAATCATTGAGATATCGCAGTGTGGTGAACGTTGTCTTATGAGGTTACTTAAACACCACCCTGTAGGTAATATCCCGGACAATTAGACAGAGCTGAATGCCTTAAGCGGTTACCAAGGCTCTGGAACGCGAAGGGTAATTAAAGTAACGGGATTGTTTTAGTATAATAATCTTAATATATATAAATCTCGTGTCACAATGTTTGTCCTCAATGGACTCCTAAACCACTTAACCGATTATAATAAAATTCGCACACCATGTGCAGTTCGATCCAACTTGAGAGATAGGATAGTTTAAATCTCAAATTATAGTCGCAATTTTAATAATATTATAAAGATTGCACCCGTGCGGAGCCGGGGCGGGTCGCTAGTATAATATACATCTAACAGTCATTTGCGTTCTACCCGTTAGAACCGGAGGTCTGATTGGACGATACTCTATACAGGATGAAAAGGTTACAGAAATGTGTGATATTACCCAGGAAAAATGAAGCATTGTTCACCTTGGAATTGTTTCAGGGGCTTTTTTTCTTCAGTCTTGTAGAAAATATTCCAAGGTGAATTGAGGACATCAATCAATGTATTTTGTTCACCCGAATTATACTCGTATCACCCAGATGAACAAAGTGGAATAAATCCATATTTGTTATATTTGCCTATTTCTTTTGCTACTAAAAGAAATCTGACGAAAAACCACATGAATACTTTTCCAGTCCTGAAAATCGAACCCCAGAAACATACTTAGCAAAAGCTGTTCCAACAACACTGCTGGTCTACCAACCACGAGATAGTTAATTAATCCCAGCGATTGGCATATTCCTTTAACATATCAGTCGAAACAAAAAAAAAAGACAGCAGCTATTAACATCAAATGAAAGTAGCTTGACATTGGGCTTATAAGTTGGAAGCTAAACGCCTGTCAAACTTAATGTACTCAAATTAATTATTTACGTTTACATTTATATATATCTTTATACATATATAAATGCAGATAGTTTTGCTACCATATTATATTCAATTGCAATTAAACATACAATCGTAAAAATTACAGCAGTCTTGTTTTTGTCGATTTGCTTTTGATATTTTTTTTCTGTATTATTTATAGAATAGTTGATTGCCTTAATTTTAGGAAGTATGTATGTAGTTTACGACTTAATAATAAGTGAAAATAAATGGTTTGTTTTTGTATAACCTCACGCCAGTGTTCGTTTATCCGAAAGTTTAGACAAGTCATGTTTTTCGTAACAGTACCATATTTACACTGGAGTGTCATTATTATTAGAAAAAAATCTTACATAACGTAAAACCAAAAATAACTAACTTAATAAATAGGTACTGAACCCTGACTTTAAAATCTTCTTTTTAAGAACATAATTATTTCAATGAAAGTCAATTTCAAAACTCACCAGCACGATTTAGAAAATCAAAAACACTACAGCCAATTCAGATGAAACACAGATCGACGCCAAATAATCAGCTCAACTTAAGCCGCACCAAAATTGGAACAAAGTATCTAGCAACATCCGTTTAACAACAATGAATCATTTTCTTAAAAACAAGGGCCTCTGTACCTTCACCGGGAAATAATGCCTTTAGATCTCCAACAAACAATAAATTGCTAGAACGAACGTTTGATCGATCGGTATCATCGTAATTGGCTCAGTAAACTTGGGCTGTACAATAATTACTATCTTGGATTATCTTAAGAACTTTATACAGTGGATGCTGCACGATAGATGATAAATCAATGCTAACCCGGAGGCGTTTTGTTGAATACAGTTGCGGAGTTTAAAGGCGTACGTACGTGCAGCTTACTGTGTTATTGTGTTCAGCTGATAAGGTTATGTTGCTAAGAAGAAAGGTCTTCTTCACTATATTTGTTACTACTTACACATAGCCCACATCATATTGTTGAAAAAACCACAGGTTTTCCTGGATAAACGTTGCCAAACCCTTACTGGGTAAAATGTGGTAGTTTAAAGTACCATTAGTACCATTGACAGTAGAAAAAATATACTATTGTTGGGCTAGGGCTCTTCGTAAATCAGGACCTTCCTGCTTGATAGCCTGTTGGATAGTGATAGATTGATGGACAACTGTTCGAGTTTGACCAGTTTGTTTTGCCGCCTCCTGCGACGATAAGCAACTCCGTTCCAAATCATAAATAACTTTTTGTGCTCAAAAAACCAAAGCTGAAGACTGAAGTGTGCTTGAACTAAGTCACTTCAAGCATTTCATTTTTCTGGAATAACTTATTTGAGGGTTTTCAACAATACTGATTTGTAGACTGTAAAACATAGGATCATATATCTATCTTGTCAGAGAAAACCGCGAAACTCGCCATTTATGTACCCACAAGGGTTGATAACATTTTCTGGGCCCCCCTCTAGAGGGCCAAAGCCTGCTGGGGTCGCGGGAATCATCTCAATACCGTGACCCCAGACCGTAAAGGGCTATTGAAGGACACCGTGGATTTTAGTCAGTACAAATCTGACAGTCCCTCCCGCCCTGCCCTGGATTTTGAATTGATAATTCAAATCATTTGATGATTTTGATACTACGATAAAAAAGTGCCTTCTATAGCGGCGACTGCACAAGGTACCTTATAGGAATGTCCGACAAGGAAGTGAGAGAGAGGAAGCATCTCCAGTTACGTATGTCTGATTAACTTATAATGTTACCTCTGGGACACGGACTGAGGATGATAGAGACAAATAACAGGTAATCACTACTCTGACAAGTATCATTCCGGTATTTTGAAAGTAAGCGAAATGATGATCTTAATTTGATAACGTAACACATGCTTAATGCCATTTTCCTTATTTCTCAATTTTATGAAATTTTGTGTAGATATCTTCAACGCTATCCATTTGAAATGGAACCAAAAAATGTAAAAAATGTAAAATAATAATTCCTTCGGAAGTTGGTGGCTTTTTATTACATAATGTTTCACTATCTTAAGCTTTTATTTTAAATTTTTGAAGTTGCTTAAACAGATGATATTTAAATAAATATTCTACATATACAATCAATTCTTAAACACGACTAATGCCATTTTTATTGCTGCATTGTTGCAATGCTTAAAACAGTCAACAAATAAATCATTGACCGCAATCTATGCTCGTAATTAATCAATCCTATCAACATTATAATTAGCGTTTTGCCTAAGTCAACTGACAGCTGTTTCCAGGTCGAAGTAAGCTCGCAGATTCCCACGAAAAACATTTCGTTAATTTTGCAACAAACTAAAACTAATGCAATATTTGTATATAAGTCGGTAGCGGTCCAACGATGGAATTCAATCGGATCGCAATCGGATAACCGAATTGCATCGACATGGATAAGTTGTCATGACTAATCGATTAGGTACCGATATTGCACTCAAATCAATGGATGTCATAGCAATACTTTTAAAAGGTCTAACTGTTCTCATACTTTTTAATGTGACTCACAATTAAAGCTCAGTTGTCGAATGTAATCCGTCTAACTATGTGATGTAATTTTTGACTCTACATGAGAAGGTATTACCTACACGTGTTACCACAATGAGGAGCGCATATTCGCGCTATTATTTATAACCTTTTGTGTGAATATGAAGTGAGGTGAAATGTTGAATTGTGATCTCTTACGTCACTCGTTTCAACAGCTTCCTATACATTTTAATTAAACTATCCACGCTGCGTATCACAATTATTTTACAAAAGGAGCTTGTCTTTTTAATATCAATACTTCAATAGATCTACCTATTAGAAAGTGGTTTGAAACAATATTTGAAGTATACACAATAGTGCCTTTCTTGTTTTGAAATGAAACTCCTTTTGTGGCACATAGAACCCTTTTACACAGTCGGACCGTCTTTAGATTAAAAAACTATATTTTGCCATGATTATCCGTATCAATCAAACCACTTAGGTTGTGAAAGAACTCGAAATAGCTATTTTTCCAGCAGGTAAAACGGGAAAGTTGCTGATTCTAAAATGTACCAGTTTCATCACAACTCCTACCACACTGAGCCTGCGTAGCAGACTACAAAATGGGGACTACCTTTTTCCGATGTCATTACATTGCGTAGCATTTGCAAGTGTGCTCAGTTTTCACATTATTAAAATTATAAGTTGCAATCATTTGAAATGATATTTTTCATAAAATAATCATAACGATAACCAAGTAATATAATTATTAAATAAGTTAATTCGGATCTACAGCAGATTTAATAATTATGATTTGAAGCTAAACAGATGCTTATCGCAATTCATTCTCGCATTATTGAGCTTAAGCAGTCGTGAGCTTAAATTGTATTGATTCGATTTAATGTACACTTACTTGCACTTTTATCTAGTCAGATTTTATTTAATAAGTTTACTATGTATTTCGATATTTATACTTCTTAAAAATGACTGTAAAGCTTCTTTGCTAATTACTCTTGTCGTCACGATTATAAAGTACTAATGTGCCGAAGATAATTATTATAGTGCAATATTGTATTCGCTGTCACAGGTGCACTCTTTGTTCCTTTACTCTTAGAGCCCGATGGGACGGCAATGCGAAACGACTGGAGAGAGATCGGGCTCAGGATCAACAGCTTAACGTGCTTTCCAAACTGCGGGGTATCTTTTATCTAACTTACAATATACAGGCTTTCTAGCTATTAAGAAATTCTGGAAACACTGTTTGCCAGACCCGGGAATTGAACTCAGAACGAGATCAACAGCTTAATTACGCAGTATATGGTAAGATTTTGATAAATTGCTCTACAGTCTACATCATAGTCATTATTATGTAATCTTGACATTAATTTGTTGTTAATTGGGTGTTTTTCATAACGTATTCATCAATCTTATTAATTAAAGAAACTGTTAGGTCAGTCATTATTACATCTTTTTTACGAAATCACTTAAGGTATCTATGTAAAACTGCAAATACATTTTAATTACATACACTATTTGCTCATGATGTTTTGAAATGAAAATGGAAACCACTTTACTGAGATATAGAAGAAATTATGATGTATACACATAAATGTTACTGTAAAAGCTCGAACTATGGTAAATCTTAAGATTTAAGAGGACCTAAGTCTTAGGATTTATCGACTTGTGTTGGTAAATGTTGGTATTTCTGAAAACGGCACGATTTTTACGGGCTTTTACCATTTGAATGCAGTATGAGCTAGGTTTTACCGCTGTCAGCTGGTATATGTTGGTTTTACGAACAAAACTATGAGTAATTCTTTAACAACTCTTGGCCACACTGAGGTTCGGTTTGGTTAGGTTCCTTTAAACCTTGCATACGGAAATAGGAGCCCCGCATAGCGGGGCTCCGTCTACCTGAACCACGTTATGACATGTTGTATTTTTCAACATGTACCCTTTATGTAAATCCTAAGATTTGCCAAGTAAATGGTTGTAAACGTTCAGATCGCAAACCTTTCTGGACACTTACCATTAAGCATTGGTAAATCTTAGGTTTTACTAAAAAATCTTAGGATGTACCATAGTTCGAGCTTTTACAGTAACATGTACATTTAATTGACTTCTGGAGCGTAGGACATAAAAATGTACCTACATACGTGGCTGGAATTTCACATGATAATCTGAATCTGAGTAGCTTACCATTACATTAATTTAATTCATTACGGTATCCAGCATTTTTCATTCCAGCATAAAGATGTATATCTTTTTAATAGATTATGGCTGTGGAAGTAAAATAATATAGAAAAAAAAATGTAACCGCCTTTAAAAACAACCACAAAAAAGGGTAAAATAACCTTCAAAACTTTTCTTTCGGAAGTCGGTGACTTTTATTATTAATTTCATTGTCTTTTTTGCCACCGACTTCCGAAAGAAAAGTTTTGAAGGTTATTTTACCCTTTTTTGAGGTTGTTTTTGAAGGCGGTTGCATTTTTTTTTTTTGAAAAAGTTTTTATTTTACTCTTTTTAGTTTAATTAATATTCAAACACAATTCTTGTCAAATACGAGCACATCATTTTATTACATGAGCACTAGAATTTTTTAATCCGTAACACCTCCGGTAATAACATCGTTAAAATCTCTTACATTCATTCCCTATCTCGAAACTACTGAACCGATTTTGATGAAACTTGCAGTATTCCCTAAGTTAAACGATACCTAGTACAACAAAAAAAAAATACTTAAATCGGACTTGTAATTCTGGAGATATGCGAACACAAACATAATTTACTAAATCAGTCGATGCCAAGTCCTTACTAGAGGAGTTGTACCTTCCATCATCAGCTCAGTTACATGACATGATGATTACCATACGCAAATACCTAAATTACTTCAAATTTTTTTTTTTTTTTATAAGCCTACACATCGTTTTTATGCAAAAAACGATGTGTAGGCTTATAAAATTTGAGGGTTGCCTTCGATTTCTCCAGGATCCAATCATCAGATCCTGACATGGTGACAATGGGACCACTCCTGAAGTAACTCCTTTCGAACAAAAAAAGAATTTTGAAAACAATTGGCGGAGTAATCGCGTAACAAACACACAAAAAAAAACATACCGTCGAATTGATAACCTCCTTCTTTTTGAAGTCGGTTAAAAATAGCAAAATCAGCGGTTTCGATTACTTGCCAGGATTATTAAATTTTCTAACAATTAATGATGCAGTTTTAGTTTTCATCAAAATCGGCCTCGAGACTCCGTTCAATATTTTTAGATATTCCTCATAGTTTCGGAAATAGCCATCCACGCCCAGTAAATTCATATAAATATGATAGGATAATTATTATTCCATCTCAAAAAGTTACAAATAGCTTGAAGAACATAGCCTACATGTTTCAACCGTTTACTTCGTTTAAGTCCTGCAAGGTGCAAGTGATTTTGTAGCGTTTTCTGCAGAGGGGCTCCACACTGCAATGGAAAACCGTCTAAAATGAATTGGCCAGATTTTTATGCACTGCACTGTACCCCTATCAAAACTGAAGATGACTTTGTGATCGCATACCGGATCTAACGCTGACAGTCACGACTTGATCTTGAACGCTGAATTCTTAACATTACACGTGTTTATCTTTTTCTATTCGATTTAATTATATTAAAGAACATTTAATATAATGAATAGGCATGTTAAACATTTATTTGTTGGATTTCAAAATGCATAATAAATATATTTAGAATGTAAAATAGCTTGTTTTATCGCAATTTTGATGATGAGCTAGTTTATAACTATGAATAATCAATTATATTTTTGTTTTTCTAAAGTTTCTCACACTTGAACGATTCAAATGAGACATATTTCTCACAAAGACTTAATTATAAATTAATTTGCTAATGCAAAGATTCTCGAATGACTAAAAATATATCGATGTCTTAGGTAATCGATATATTTTGAATGCAAATTAGCAATACATTGATCTTAAAGTGGTTAAATTTAATTTTAAGACTTTCACGTTAAATACAAATGTTTTCTAATGATTTTCCTAAAATAAAGTATACCTGATTTAGTTAAGAAATGGGTATGTAATTAAATGATTAATAATTATATCTTCACACGTAGCTTTATTTAGTTAAACTTAAAAACTAATTAATCATCAGCCACTTGTATCTTTTGCTATTTTCTAACTAAAATTACGCCTCTTGCAATAAAGCCAGCCAATGTACAAGTTACAGCGCCTAACCATTTCTAGATAGCAAGAGTTCCAGTAAGATATTCACCAGCAAAATTCAAAAGGCACGTTCAATGCTTGATGTGCAAATTGCAGCGCCTGTTAGTAAACACTGAACTACTGGTCCTATAACAGTTAGAAGTTAACTATGACGTGACTATTGGTTGAAATCCTCTCAGTTTGCAGGCAATATAACATGGGGTTCTTTAAAAAGGGTGTAAACAAGTTTCAGCTGAGTCGACCCAGCAAAAACTTTTTCACGTCCTTTAGCGCCCTTTTTAACGCACAGGTGATACCTTTACTGTTGCAGGCGTTCATATAGGCTACGTTGACCGCTTTCCATCAGGTGGGCAGTATGATTAATTTGGCGCCATAATGGTATAATTATGTTAAAAGTTTTTAAACTGACATGGTCACTATTATAATAATTATTAGGGTATTTACCATGTTTATTATTTTTGTTTTGAGTATCCGATATTTCGTTTTAAATTATAATATTTATAATTATACGTATGTTGTTTCGTTAGTCTAGTGATCGTAAGTATGACTTTTGAGCAAGAGGTCCTAAGTTGCAGATTGATAGCATTCTCGAACAAGGATTTGTGCCCGAATGAAGGAATAAGCTTGAAAATTAGAGACATGATACAATTAGTTATTATATAAAATAAACTATCTACTATGGTAGTCATTATCCCACTGGTCAACAAAAGTCTGCAGGACTTCCATTTCTATCTATTCAGGATTTATTCAGTCCACTCATCGCCAACGAGGTCTACCATCACATCTATTGACAGAGCTCCACATAGTGCCTAGTTTTACCAACAATTTTATTTATTGTTCATGATATACCTACGCCAGAAGTGGCTAGCCCAAAACAAGCTTCAAAAGGTTTGTCGTTATTTATTTTCAAATTAAATCAACTTTATGTTGCCTCTAGTCCGTCCAAAGGTTGTATGGTCGCTTTTAAGCATCGCTTTTAAGCGATAAGACATTGTGTCAACTTTTGTAAAATATTTTTCTTTTAATGTAAATTTGTATCATGTACAGAATAAGTAGGTATATTCTATCTATTTAGGTAGAGTTTTAACAGCGAGTATTCTTATTTACATTATTTTATTCAAAGGTTACATATTTACAGACTTAAATAACTTATTTTCATACTAACTTATTATATTTGCACAATTTATTAGTCATTTACAAAAATATTTATTTCATTAATAATAATAATTCAATTCATCAGTTCCACATGGCTTAATTTTTTATTGATAGACTGTTTTGAATGTTCACACACATTACACAAGTATGTTTTGTGATTACGATATTATTTCTAATTATAAAATGAGGAACAATCTTAAATCATAGACACAATTTAAGATTGTGTTTGGAAATAATCAAGGGATTATTTCCAAAATAAACGCTTATTTTGGAAATAATCCCTTGATTATTTCCAAAATAAGCGTTTATTTTGTACTTCCCTGTACCTACATCAATTTAGTACAGAACTAACCGGCAACAAATAAGACACAATCCTAAATTCAATGAGCTTGATGCCATTAATATTTTATACGTCTTTGAACCCATGGGTGGGTGAATCCATGGATGAGTGACCATAATAATTACGTCCTATATCGAGGCTTTTTCGTGTCTCGGAAAGTATGTTTAGCCGTTGTCTTCGACTAAGATTAAAGATCACAACATCTTTAGAATTTGTTGCTAATGTTGTAAATTATAGTAAAAGTTTGTAAATAGTTAAGAGTATTTAAGAGAACCATGTAGGTAGTCTTATTTCAGTATATTGTTATATTCGCTTTTAATTAAATAGAGGTCTGAAAATTAATCACTCGATAAGCAGTCGGGTTCCTATCACAAGCACAACATTATTCAGCTGCATAATAATTGAACTATTTTTATTTTTTATCTTTTGACAATTCAAAAGTGCCTGTAACTGACCTACCTACTGGAATTAATGCTTTGATTTTAATTTTACTATTTTACAACAAATTATTATTGATGATGAACTAACAATCAAAATACTGCACTGTTCTTTACAATATCTACTAATACTGGCCATTTACTAACATAATGTCACAAATAAATCTGTGACTATTCTTAAACTTAAATACCTAGTTAATTCTAACCAAACAGCATTTTTACACTAAATTATCAAATTATTGGGCTGGTATGGTGGTTCAAACTCAAAGCCGCCGTAGTCAAATTGGGGGTCTCCTTTGGGGAAATCTGAAACAGAGAAAAATACATAATCAGTGTTTAATGTTTTACAGGATGGACCGCGACAGGTGGGCCAGAGCAGCTACTGAATGGGCGCCCGTAAATGAGGCATGCTAAAAAACGTTGGACGATTTGGACTCCTTTTTAGCCGACTGCGCGACGCAAAGGAGGGTAATGTGTTTTGAGAGACTGGCCGTAAAAGGCAAAACTCAAGAACGAGTGGAAAGACAATTATGGAACAGAATAGGCTCCTGTAAAAAAAGTGTTTAATTGCAGCACATTTTGTCCAATCTTGCAGTTTCAATTCTGTCACAGAATACCTAATAGTATCTACTACGTAGTTCTGTCTCATTTTGGTATGAGGAGTCTTCAGCAATAACATCACGGATTATATTGTCTGATTAAGAACAAGGATTAGACAAATCGGTATTTTCAATGACTGCTATCAAATGTTCTAAAAAATAAATATTGAGCTTATCATAGCTTAAGCTAGCTTACTAACTTCAAAATGCAAGCAGTCCAAAAAAAGCAATCCTCACTTTAATCAAGCACAAACCCTTTACGTACTCAGCAGTTCATAGTTTGTATGTCAGTCCAATGGCACAATAACCATTGAAAATCCAAGCGACATCAAGTTTTTATTAGATTGACGCAATCCGCATAGCCTAAAACACTGGGGTAGGAACAAAACGTCTTTTTTGTATCACTCCAGACAATAGAATAGCGCACATTATGATAACTAATCGCAGAGTGGCACTAATTAGACACAATGACTCTGTGTGCGTTTGCACGTATCCGGTGCTTGTACAATACTAATATTTTTATTTGATGTGTTAAGGTTCAATTTACATTGCTGCGGAATGAAATAGAAGCATTTAGAAAGCCTATTTTTTGACGTATAAAATGGGTATGTTTTGCCTCAATCTAGCCCAGAGGCAAAGTTAAGGCCTAAGATGGAACGAGCTTTCCTAAACGGAGCTGGAACTCCTGCACACCAACAAAACACAGCAAAAACTGGTTTGCGCCGGGTTCCGACAAGCTGGTGGTTGCTACCAAGAAGCCCACCGTTGAGATCACTCAGTCATCACTGTAGGTTACAGGTAGCTTAATTGTGGTACTGTAACCCGGGATGGACGTCCCTTGGAGATTTAGGTTTAAGTTTTAAGATCACATAAGTCAAGCATGTTGCAAAGTGCTTTGATTTTACAGCCGGTCGCCTGCATGACACTAACCCTCTTTGAAGAATGGAAGAAAAAAACGTGTTGCGCCGACCCTAAGTAAAATGTGATAAGGACAGGAAGATGAAAATGATTTTAAGATCACGGCGGTACTAGTTAAAATGTTACACAATTATGCCTTTGTCAAACTGACAGACGAACCGAATGCGTGGCGTAGCGTTTTTGTTTGTAATCTATGGAATTGTTTGAAGCATGTCACATAGAGTATCGGATCGCTTTCGCATTTTTATATGACATGATTCGGTTCGGTTCGCTATCGCCTGTCTGTTTGACAAAGGCCTAATGTTAATTATGCCACTTTAAAAATCGTAACAAAAGATCATTCCATTTTGTTAAGCGGCAATATAAACTAAGCCTTATACTACAGCTATGTCACAGACAAACACAAAGAATACAATCAAAGCGATCTATGATCGTTATCGATGACAATGAACCATTGAAACGTCATTAATGATTACATTTGAATGTGTAATGTGTTCCAGCTAATTATTGGTAACGTGTGAAGGTTGATTATGTATCACATCCTGAACTAGAGTAACAAATTTTGGGTCGCGAAGCGAATATTCACACGTCCTTATTAATATTCGCAGGACCCTACAAAAACGACAATCAAATTGAATTATCCTATTCCTCGTAATTCATAAATATCCAAAGGAAGCAAATAATTTGGCGACCAAGATAAATTTTGACGGCACGGTTAGCGCAATGACTGAGCGATTGACTGCTGTGCTGCGATCGATTCGATCGTTCGATCACGGAACAAATATTTGGATGATCTGCATATTGTTGTTCCGGGTATGGGAATAGTTAGTACGGAATTGTTTATTAACGCATCCACAATAATGGAAAAATAACTAGTGTGGGGCGAAGTTACAAATGAATTAACCGATAGAATGTCGCATAATTATCGCAGAACTGGGTGTATCTTACTAGAATCATTTATTGTTATATTGACAATGCCAAGAAAAACAAACATTAATTTTCTCACATCGACATATTCATGTAAACAGCAGTAAATCAGTTTTTTTATACTTACAGAATGGTGCTGCTGAAGGATAAATAGGCTGCGGATAATATTCAGGTACTTCCACAGGCACAGGTATTTGTTTTGGGTAGTAAACCGGCTGTAATTGCTGGGGAGGCGGCGCGGGCGCAGCGTGCAAGTTCGGCGCAGTCTTTGACACCACCGCGTTGAAGCCGTGAACAGGGTCCGCTGTGTAATCAACTGTGCGGATTGAACCGTCCGGCTCGACGAGGGAGTACTGTCCTGGAAATATCATTAAAAGGTTTTATAACTTCATGTGACATTTTTTTTATTAACCTGTATTGTCCCATACCAAGAAGTGTCCCATGTTTTGTACGAACACATCAATCGAAATCAGTAATAACAGACTGATCAAACAAACTGATCAGACAATCAAACAAACAAACTCTTCAGCTTAATTATCTCAAGTAGTGTAGATCTAGATCTTTTTTTGGGAAAAAAATGATCAAATCAATTGTCAAGTAATGGCTTTGTATTTCTAAACTAAAGAATTAAAAAGATATAATAATAAAAAAACGATATATCGTAAACTAAAAATCCGGGTAAGATAATATCAATAAGCTAACTAAACGTGCCTACTTTGATCATTAAATCCCACAAAAGCTATTCTCATGTCAGTCCCCATAATCACAGCAACTCATTATAGTCTTTAACGAAAGCTACACGACAATCATTTATCAATTAAAGTATATAATACATCGACTCATATCAACCATAGGTCAGCGACCTCAAACAAAGATGCGAGTTTGAAAATCTCTTGAGAAACGCCCGTTTTTACATACTTCACATACGTTTGTATGTGCCAACGTATCGTTAATAGCGGCATAGATTTGAGAACAATACATCTTGCAGATAATAATGTCTATCAGTTGTTAATTGTTGGTGCATTGTATGCACGTAGAGTAGACAGATAGACAGAAAGTCCACTCCAAAATGGGCTAAAATTAAACGTACTCGACTGTCAATTAGTTGAGATAGATTGAAATTACTCGCCGCTTGCTACGAAAAATAAAAATTAACATCTGTTGAACACTTCTTGTGAAAAAAATATAACTGCAAAGCGACCCTTGCTGTTTTGGCTGTTTTGAAGTTGACAGTTTGTGGTATGGCGGTCGCTGTCCAACCAAATCTCTACTTTCAAGGTTTTTAAAATAATATATAGCCCAATATGCTAGTGTGAAATAAATTGACTGTCTATGTGTAAGATTTTTGATAAGTAGGGTGAAAGGTTTTTATTTTGTGAGACAGGCAACTCAGTGATAGAGTCTTAAAAATCTTTCAAAACGTTACCTATGCATGCTGTAATGCGAAATGATGCAACTAGTTCACCACTAAAGTGGACAAGACGTAGTGACACATCATTTCGCATTACAGCATGCATAGGTAACGTTTTGAGAGACCTTTTAAGACTCTGTCACTGAGTTGCCTGTCTCACAAAATAACCTCCCTTCACCTTACTAAAGCTAACTACCAGTTGAAATCTCATACGTATAACGAGAAATTGTTATAAAATGTGTAGGATCTTAACAAACAGTTAACTTAACTACTGATCAAACTCAAACTCGCCCTAAATGACAAGTAAAATCGGAAAAGTTGGAATTTGAGCACAAGTTAACTTCAGGACTAACTTTCAATTTTTTTTTCCCAAAAACCTTTATTTGTATAAATACCTACTTGGAATCTTGGAATCACGAATGCAAGCTTATTGTCCTTATTCCCCTATTTTCTACCGATTCAATTTCTTATGGAGTCAATCTTCTGTTCGTTTCTGTCGTTGGTTTCTGCGGTATGGACATGACCACGGTAGCGATAAAGAACCAAAAAAGACTTCGCACAATGGATAATAATAGAGAATAATGTTTAATGAATACTAGTCCGTGATTGCAATGGTGACAATGATTTAGAGTTATGTCTTCCGGAATTATATATAGACACTAGTAAAACGGTATTGTTTATTTTAATTTGCAATTAATTAATGCATATTTGGCAATGCACAGCAAGGTTATATCCTCGTTTAAACTGCACCCTCTATTGATATGACATCTTGAAGATATACAGAATTATGGTATTTGGTTTGTACCTAGGTATGTATTTTCTTCTTTTATATTCTTGTATTTCGCTTTCAGCTGATCGTGATCTACAAATAGTTTGACGTGCTTTTTGAAGCACGGAGGTGTCTCCGTCTTACGTAGCGTTTAGCTGCTACTTGACCGCGTGTCAAGGTCAATTTCTATATGGAACAAACTATATGTAATATATTTGTATGACCTCAGGCAGTTATTCCGGGTCTAGATATAGGTACGGGTAAGTGCTTAGTTGAAATGTTTGTAAACGCACCTGAGTTTAAAAAAAAGCCACAAAAGACAGCCGATTGTGGGTATTGTCACACAAGGTATGTATATCTTATAGGATTGGTAAACTAAACCCGCGGTTGACCACCGTCCTACCGGAATTTGAGATACAGCTTTTGCTTTCTTTTTCCTGCTTTCGTGTACTGTATCATCTTTCACCAATTGATTTGACAAAGAATAATTATGGAAGGCTTTAATACTGTTAATAAAACTTTTCCTACCACCAAATGAGTTAATGATCTAATATTGCAAACCCAAATGCCGAGCATGAAGTCCTGGTTTCGATTCTCAAGTCGGGTTATTGCGTTTTTCCACTGGGAATTTCTCAATTACAGCCACGGAGTATGGATGTGGGCCCGGTTAAAGGCTCGCCGCTAATATACGAAACAACATAACTGGCGTGATTTGGGTGTTCTATTATGCAGACGAAACCCGAACTAAACTAACTTAAACTTCGGAGACAGGCAAAAGGTTATGTTATGTCAAATTTCCTCTATAGCGTACAAAACGCTCAGGCTCAGAATGTCCACTTCCCGAAGTGGACATTCTGAGGCTGAGCGTTTCAAAATTGGTTATTACAATCTCAAGTCTTACCTTTGACTACATCACCGTCTCTGGTTTCATGTTGTGATTTCACATCGCCTGTAGTGTGATCTGCTACGCCGTAGTTGAAAGCATATTTTGGAGTATCCTGAAAGATAACATGGTCATCATGTAACTAGGTATTAATAAGTTTGACAAATATAAGAAAATTCTTCTTTAAACTTGAGGTCAGTTCAATGAGAAACTATTCACACTAATTTGAAGTATCACAGTGGAATAGCACAAATGAATGAATGCACGAGGAAGGTATATGAAATAAGAATTAATTTTATTTAATTTAAATTGACTTTTTGGATAGTTTTTTGTAAATTTTTAAAATTGGGCAAAGATCTTTCCCGGTTCCCAATGAAAGTGTATTTTTCTTCTTTTTTTTAAAGAATTGAATTAGAACTTACATAGTATCCATATCCAGGCTGCCGATAAACCTGTCCCTGAACCGGAATTCTCGGGGCAGCAAGACTCCCTCCAAAACAGACGACCAAAACGAAGCACAGACAACGACACATTCTGCCTAACACTTAGCACACACTGGTAATACAACCTTCTTGTACAACGTCTACTCCTTGAATACCACAATAGTGGGTTCACAGGCATTTATATCTGGCCTTATTTGACGCCAGCCTTGGTTAGTCTATCTACCGAAAGCCTTCCGAAAATGAAGTTTCCTTTAGCGTTTCGTCGCAGGCGCAGGTAATTGAGAAAATTTTCGCACGCCACAATAGGTCGCATGTTGATTAGATTGGTTAACTAAATAAATAAATTTTAAATTTTTCAAACTGTTTATTTTCAAATATGCATCATACAATAAATGTCATATGCAATAACGCTCAATCTTATTGAGGCAAGATTATGTGCGCTATCGAATCATATTAAGTTACTCGCTCACAGGTCATTGTCATGTAGTGGGCCCACCCGTATGCCCCTCCCCTCTTTTATACCTTTCAATAGTATAATAGTATTTCAGGATATTTTTCACCTGTTTAGATTTTTTATTTTCTAATTTTTTGGCTAATTCTTTAGGCAAATAATTAAGAATTTCTGGAAGAGCATACGACCAAACCCTTTTACCATATTCATTATTTACTCTTGGCAGTTTATACAGAGGCAAGTATGACAGGTTGCGGACAAAGTTAGGTCTACTATTTTTCTTTAACTTACTCATGTATTGTTCACAATAGTCAGAGGCAACAGCTAATTTCACTTTATCAAATACATTTATTACTTTACAATATTGAAATAGTTTATCATAGTCGGGTTTATATCTGAGTTTAATTTTATATGGCACCACTATCTTTAATAATCGTGTTTGTATATTATATATTTTTTGAAGGTAAGTTTTATAAGTTCTTCCATAACTTGTTATGCCATAATTAATAACACTGTCGGCCAATGCCATATACAACAATCTCAACGTGCTATAAGGCAATTTGTGCTTTAAGATGCGCAATTTTGACATGATAGCTCTAAGCTTAATGCACACAGAGTCCACATGTGGGCCCCAGTTAAACTTATGATCAATTTTAAGACCTAGATATACATGTTCTTTAACATTTTCGATCGGTTTGCAGTCACAGAAATCCAAGCACCGGTGCATGCACTGGTGTTCATGAGCCACTACTCTCGGTGTCCCTTGAGAATTTAAATACGGTGAATGAATGTGCATAAGTTTAGTTTTTTGGTAGTTGATTGTTAAGCCAACGTCATGTGCCCATTTACAAAGCAGGTTGAACTCAGATTGCATCAATTTCTCGGCAGTACTTAGATCCCTGTGAGCTATGATCAGACATGTATCGTCAGCAAATTGGTAGACGGAGGCATGCTGGAATAAGTTACACATGTCATTAACGTATACTAAGTATTCGGGCGGGCCAAGAATTGATCCTTGAGCCGTTCCATGACGTGTCGGAATTCTGTCGCTGAGTGCCCCTGCCACACTGACCACATTATATCTATGCTTGTGATAGTCTTTAAACCACTCCAGCATTGGACCCCGTATACCAATCTGCTGCATTTTTGTGTAAAGTACCTCATAATTTAGCGTATCGAAAGCTTTGCTGAAGTCTATCATTATTGTGATAACATGTTTTTTACAATTAAGGTGATCATTGATTTCGTCTGTAAACTGTGTTAGTAATTGTGTGGTACTTTTATTTTTCTGAAAACCAAATTGTTTTTCATGAATTATGCTATTGCTTGACAAAAAGTCGCTCACAATGTTCCCAAGGTATTTTTCTATAATTTTATCTATGCATGAAAGGATAGTTATTGGTCTGTAGTTATTGGTATCAATAAAACTGCCTTTTTTGTGTACTGGTCTTATTATACCTATTTTCAAGTTATTGGGATAAACAGACTTTGATATACTGCTATTAATTAAGTGCGTTAGAACAGGTGTGATTTCTTTAGATATTGTTTTAATATCTTTTGCTCTGATTTGATCAAAGCCCGCGCTTTTTTTTTTGTTTAGATTTCTTATTATTTTAGACATCACTGTATCATTTATCTTGGGTAGTCGAATAGAGACATTAGAGAATTTTGTGTACAACTTTTCATCAAGCAGTGGCTGGTTACACACAGATAAAACATTTTTCACATTTGTATCAAAATCACAAGCAAACTTATTTGATATTAATTGAGGTTTTAATTTAAAAGATCTTAAGATAATGTCGTCTATGGCCTTTACAATTCTGCCTGTAAGTCTGTTAATTATTTCCCACATTTTTTTACGATTACTAAAATTATTACATATATCACTTTTTATATACTTATTTTTAGCTTTAGACAATAATCTATTTGTTTTATTTCTATATTTATTGTATATCTGCCTATTTTTTTTATTATCTATATCTGCTTTCCATATTTCTAGAAGTTCTTTCTTTTTATTTGACATGTATTTTAATTTATCAGTTATCCATTTACATTGGTATCGTTTGTTTGAGTTAATTGTTACTTTCTCTTTACACTTATTATATATTGTTTGGAATGTATCTCTGATAAGACTTTCAATTTCATTTGGATCACTCATTACATAAACCGGGGACCAGTCAACTGAACTCAGCTCCTCTTTGACTTTATCGTTGTTAATTTTCATAATTGTTTTACGTGTATTCTTTCGGGTAGAACTAGTAATAGCAAGACCGGTTATAAAATGGTCAGCTATAGCGTTATGCACGACAGCTGATCGCAGTGAATAGTTCTCGAGCCGACCCCCGTCAACGTCACGAGCAAATACATGGTCTATGCAAGATTTGGATATACCACTTGAACTTTTTTCAATTCTAGTTGGCTGAGTAATGCAGCATTCTAGCCCTAGCTCATATAAAGAATTAAGATATTGTTGAACAATAGAATCGTTATAGTTACTGATATTTATGTTCATATCCCCAATTAAAACACAGTTCCGTATCACTGAGAATTCAGATAATAGTCGCGATAGCTCACTTATAAACAAACTCTTATTTAGACTCGGCGGCCTGTATACGGCACATATAATCGTTTTATAGCCATCGAAAGACTCCACCTCACCAATAATACACTCAAAGTTCAATACATTAACCGCAAGCCGTACGAATGAGATACTTTTATGAACATAAATAACAATACCGCCTCCTTTTCTATTGTTTCGTAGCTCCGTAAACATTGAGTATTCCTGTAGTTCAAATAACGGTTTTATTGTATCTGTGATGTTAGCTTCCGTAACTATAATTAGGTGAACAGTCACAGCGCTGGTGGAAATAATATACTCTAAATGCGCGTGATTTTTTGTCAATGATCTTATGTTGACATGTAATATTAATAATTCATTGTTTTCCGGTCTTATGTCGCAAGCAAAGTCACTCCACGAATGATGCACATTATCCGTTATGAATGAGTCTATGTGATCAGTAATCATAAACAATCAATTAGGTGAAAAAGACAGGTTAAATGCACTTGTGTACCTACTTACAATATAATAATATGCACAATTACGAGTTTTATTTACTTTGTAGTTCGTTGGCGATTTTTTCGATATCACTATTTGAGCGCACTGTGTAAACTTTTTTATCACCTTCTTGTTACTTTTTTATCACCTTCTTGTTAACTGATCTAGTTGATATCTTATTAGGTTTTGTTTGTTCAATTAAGACGTGAAAATTAATGTTTACTGGTTTTGATTAGCTTATGGTTATTTAGATTTTAGGTACAAGTTACCTGAAGGATTAAAGACACAATGAGTTTCTTGCAATTATAATGTAACGTATAGTAAAGTAAATAATAGTGTCGTTTCTGTTATTCGGACATTTCGTATGTCCAAAAAAATTTATTGGGAACTTTTTTGCGGTAAGAAACATTTTATTGCGAGCAGGACTTGAACCTGCGCCTGTGTCTTTCTGGAACAATACTTCAAACGCTATACCAACTAAGCCATTGCACTCCTGTCCGGGAAGGTCCAATATTTTATTTCCATTTTAATGCTTTATGAGTTAGATGTCGGCATCACTTTGAAAACATTGCCACTTGCTTTGGCTCTCTTCAAGCCAAATACCCCAAGTTCATGGAGCATTTGACTTACAAATAACCAAAATTACATTGATTCTACCTTTCTTACGTGAGTCGTGACCTATATTATATTCAGAAACGTTACTAAATTTTATGCACCGATTTTAGTATTTTCTGAGACTAAAATAACTCATCCGCAATGAAAATTCAACTTCACGTAGGTATTGAACCTTTTATTTGTATTATGCACCAACATGACGCTGTCATTACTTTCATAAATATTCGTTGCATTGACACTTTCAGAATTTTCTTTGGTTAATATTCTTGTCAATATTTTCACTAGCGAATGATTTTGTGCCAACCTACTATGGTTCGCAAAAAAGCTCATCGTATTTTTTTTTGCTTTATTGCTGCTACGTTATATACAAAAATCTAATATATTTTTATGTAGATACCAACAAGAGGCTGTAACGGCTGTACCTACCTAAAAGAATAAAATCGATTTTAAGCCCTAAGCTTAGCGATGAATAGATCATAATAGATCAAACATTTATGACGTATACTCGTTTGAAAAAAATAAGAACAGCTGCGAAATTTTTGATACTAATAATTCAAACAAATGTTTTAGTTGACTTCTTTATATGTCTCTACCCATAGGTACCATAACATCAGACTTGTCCTTGAATAAAGTAGGTATCTACCGAATCTGCAAGACAAACCAAAATAGTAGATGCTCTATTTGTGGTGACCAAATTAACATAAAACTATGCGTACCATGCAAGGTGCTCGCAAGGCTATGAGACCATAACTGAAATAAATAGATTATTTGGGTTCCCTATTTAGAAAAAATCGAGAACGAAGAAGATACACAGATTATCTGGATTACCTTGTTATATCCCACAGAAAAGTCAATAATTATTTGATATCAGCTACCGACGTGAAATACCAATGAAGTAGGTACGAAAAAGATCTCGATGCTCTCAAAAGGTAGGAGAATTTTCTATTCAGCAATAGTTGGAAAACGCCACAAATAGGTACCAGGAAATCATAACACAAAAGAAGTGACAATGCCATTGGCTGCTGTAGTGGGTACCATCAATATTATATGGCCCACTGGTACTCGTAGTTGCGTCGGGTCTGTTTGTTCATGTGACTTTGACAGTCTTACCACAAGAAAGATATACATCTGTTGAACACTTGTCTAAAAAACTGTTAAATAGGGGTCGTTTTGCAGTTACACTTTTTTTAGACAAGCATTCAACAGAATATGTTTATCATTTTGTGGTACGACGGTTAATGTTTGTGAATACACATAAGTAGGAATAATTCCAATTGTGGAATTATTCCTACATTATTATGATCTTGATTTAAATAAAAAAATAAAGAAGGAAGTTGTAGATTTACTTTTTTAGACAATACTTACCACAATAAGTCAATCATGACACAAAGGGAGTAGACGATTCATGATAATGATATTCTAGAGGCTCTCAACGTGGCCCTACTGATTAATGTGAGAACTCCAACCATGTCATAAGGTTTATTACCAACCGGTTATGGGCGTGTAAACACGCAAAGATAAGAACCTGTGCTATGTACACACAGCACGCACCTCGTACAATACAGGCCTATAACTAAATCTTGGTTATTGATCTCGTGTGAAACGTGTGTCTTCAGAATTTATGGTAGGTTGACTAATTTTGATAGGCGTCATTAGATTTTTTATAACACTTTGCATACAGATCTAAACAGATAGGGGATAATTATTGGAGTACAGATACTGTAATTTGTAATTGTTTTAATTTTGCCACCTTTCTTTTCTTTTAGAAACGGTAGTTTTATAATTAATCTGAATATAATCGTCTCATTTCCAATCAACTCTCCATTCCATGAATGTTTATTAGGACATACGCATCTCTTAAGCTTCGCCTACACACACCCTGCCCTCCTCATATTCCGCTTCCAATGTAATGTGATCACTTTTTATAGTAGTCAGTCCACAACTTTCCTTTATTAACTCCTGTCTTGTTTGAATTAAGTCATCAGTGATTTAAGATTATTTGATTTACCCAGTCTTTTGAGTTGCAACAAGACAGGCTAGGCTGACCTAGCCTTGCCTTTTCCCAACTATATTAGCCGGCTCCCAGTCTAACCAGATGCCGTTAAATACAGACAGGTGTCGTCCATAACTCAGAACGGGAATGTCCCAGAAAACCCAATAACCTAAAATTGCTTAAGAAAAGTGAGTAGGTAATGCTAATTCTCTTCTTACAATACACGACAAATATTTTCCCAACACAAAATTCCTTGCACACCGTAACAAATTACTGAAACCCAAACAAAGAACGCCAGACTATGACCAATCTCCGTCGTTGTTGGTCAACGTTCACCGTCTCCAAAGTTTGACGCTTCCTCATCGGAACAATGGGAGAGTCCTCTCATCAAATTCGGACCTTCAAATAAAGCATTTGATTCGGTGTTCGATCAATGATACTTAACAAACAAGGTTTGTCACCCCAGTCTATGCATCTTTCACGCTTTTTTTATACAACCGGAAAAGGAGATTCTTTCTTTACTGTGAAAGTAAATATTTAACAAAAAGTAATCAAAGTATTCATTTCGGCTGTCGTTCGTAAACCTTAGACAGTCGTTACTCATAAACAGGAAGAAAAAAACAATTTGCTTAACTAAACGTCTCAGCTAATAGATGAGCCATTGAACATTTTGATTATCCTCACGATAACAAAATGGCGGATTAACATAATGTCCTTTTGTTTTGAGTTCTCAAGTGGCTAACAACAAAGGGCTAATGAAGTAATTACGAACACCTCTATTTCGACAAAGATGTAGTTACAATGTTGGATAAAATAAACTTTGAAGTATTAGATACATTTGGCCTTCATTAATCTCATAAAATTATTGTTATAGCCTGATCTGTTCCACTTCTGTGTAAAAAGAAGCCTTACATCCATTGCAAGTAAGTTTATTTCCATGTTGCTCGTCATTGGACAGAGGTACCTCCCGGGCACGGGTATTTCGGGAGGTACCTGTGTTTAATGCGGAAGGAGGAAACGTCTGGGTGTCACCACTGCGAAGATCGCCTGGAAGACACGGTGGAGCATACGGTGCAGGACTGCCCAGCTTGGGCAGTGCACCGACGTGTCCTCACGGCTGCGATAGGCGGAGACCTCTCGCGCCCGGCATTGGTTGCGGCCATGCTGCGGGGCGAGACGGAGTGGGAAGCGGTCGCCTCCTTCTGCGAAGCAGTAATGCTCGCGAAGGAGGAGGCGCGCCGCGCGCGAGAGAGGACAGAGTCCTCCCTCCGCCCCAACCGCGGTGTAGGACACCCACGGCGACGGACGTCGCGAGACGATCTCCGGCCACCGTAGGCGCGGGCATGCGGGCAGCGAGTAAAGGGCAACTTGCTGCCCGACCAAGGACCATGCCCGGGTCGACACGGCGCGTTGTGTTCACGCGCGCCTCAAAGAGCGTCAGCATACTGACGGGGCCCCCCTCTCAGAGGGCCAAAGCCTGCCGGGGTTGCGGGATTATTTCCTTACCGTGACCCCGGAACAGAAAGGGCTATTGAAGAACACCGTGGATTTTAGTCAGTAGAAGTCTGACAGTCCCTCCCGCCCTGCCCGGGGTGGGAGGACTCATTTGATGATTTTACCACGCTAAAAAAAAAAATTGTTGCTCGTCATGCTATTTCTTTTGTGGACTGCCAAGACTACAGCTCGCTGTCTCAGGACAACAGTTCTATGCTATTTAGGATCACAATCGTAAAACTGAAAAAATCTAATTGTAATGCATGTCTGACTTTTCACATAAATCATATTATTATTTACAAGGATTCAACAGTGTTTTAAATAGTTGTAATAGGGTCCTTCTAGAGTAGTCTTGTTTTTAAGGCATTCACGTGATTTTATTGCGTCCGGCTTTGATAACTGAAATACGTGGCTGAACTTCATGGTACCCAGGCCATGATAATCAGCTAAAATATTTAATCACAATAACCACAGCATCCAACACAGAGGAAAAGGAAAATGAAATACAATATGGAACTAATACGAATACTACACAACAACGTGCTTTGAATAGATAAAACCCATTATACCTTTCATGGAACATTAAATACTTGTGGTGCGCGAAACTCCAACGTCCATGGGGACAGAACTACGGCCGCCATTGTTATCACAAACGTCTTGATATCCCATTGTTTCTATTCACAGAGAACCGCGGTACACACAAACGATTTATCCTTACATAATACATATTCAACATTATGTATCAGCATTGTACTACAGGCCTTCAGATTTTTCTCACACAGGTGCTGCTGAGGTATTTATTACAATTTTCAATTGAAACTAATTATTTAATTTAAGGTACCTAATTATAAGGTTGGGTATGCTAGTAATTCGGCATTTGGCAGTGCATAGATTTATTGGGCAGAAATAAGTGGACTTTTTACTAGACTATAGTGTAGTGGCATACATAATACAACTTATAGCGTAGCGCCATCTATGTTGCCTATAAAGAACTTAACATTATGAGTTTTGCGGTTTGAAAGCAGAAAAATCCAAATTCCGCTGAAATAATGGATTTCTCTTAAGAGGATCGTCTACCGAGCGCTCGTCCATACTAAAAGAGAACGTTTTCCTACCCCTAAATGTTACCCTATCTCACTGATTTTTTAGAATGCTTCCTACACAGTAAAAAACTAGGTTTATAGGTTTTCTTTTTTTCAAAATTTATAATAGTTTGAAAGTTACAGGCGCCTAAGAGTTACTTTTGAAAAAAAGAAAACCTATAAACCTAGTTTTTTACTGTGTCAGAAGCATTCTAAAAAATCATTGAGATAGGATAAGATTTAGGGGTAGGAAAACGTTTTCTCTTTTAGTATGGACGAGCGCTCGGTAGACGATCCTCTTAAGAGATCTCAACTTATCATCCCTCTCGTTTGAGGATCTTTCCTTTTCAATAGAATATCGGGGATAAATAGTACCTACCTACAACATTACATTGGTTGATGATCATAGATTACAAACATAAAAGCAGTAGCAGATTAAAAATGTCTTCTGAATATCTTCAGGCTTATTGGTACAAACTGTATTACGACGTTGAGGCTGTCTTTTTTAATGATTTAGATATTCAACACATTTAAAATGTTAAATGGATCATCAGTATTATGCATAACTACTTATCTTAATAGAAAAAAACAACAAACAGTACAATTATTCGTCGATTTATTAGACAAGACTTATTAAAAAAACAATAACATTTAAAGAAAACAGATAATATAACCAACAAGAAAATCTTATAATAAAACACATAATAAAATATTAGCCTATAACAATTCAGGTACTTCTTGTGGAAACATTTAACAATAACAATAAATAAATGAAAGGTTTTACAGTCAAATAGCTTAGAGATCGATAGTTTTGACTTATTCCTTCCATATAACAATATTTTTTGCAAGTATTTCACGCTAGTAATACTTATAGTAAGTACTTAATTCTAATATAGTGATATAAACATCAAAAATTGGCCTTGATTGAACACGCAATAAATTGTATCCGAAATTATCTATTGTTACTCCAACATGAACTTCAAAGGATAATCTTTCTTATGCCCAAAATACAATAAATGACAAATTATAAATATACAACATTTTGACAATAGCCTATCTATATCTATACTTATAATAAATCTGTAGAGAGGTCAATTCTGTACATGAAATATATTTCCAAAATAACTATCAGGGGGTGATTAGGGATCGATACTGATGCCAAAAATGCAATTAATAAAATTATTGTCTGTCTGTCTGTCTGTCGGTCTGTCTGTCTGTCTGTCTGTCTGTCTGTCTGTCTGTCTGTCTGTCTGTCTGTATAACCGTTATAGAAACAAAAACTACTCGACGGATTTTGACGAAACTTGGTACAATTATTTTTCATACTCCTGCGCTGGTTATAGTATACTTTTCATCACGCTACAATCAATAGGAGCAGAGCAGTGAAGGGAAATGTTAGGAAAACGGGAGAAGTTAATCCATACACGCTAATCTTCGGAACTACTGGACGGATTTGATTGTTTTTTTTTTTGTTGTATAGCTATTAAGTCTGGGCAACATATAGGCTATAATTTATTTTGGAAACTTAAACACCTGATGCAGGACTGCAATAGATCAGCTAAACTATAAGAGATACAAAAATATCGCCATAGCAAAAATTGTTCCGCGTGATGAGCATTTTCTGCTGAGATAATAAATTTGAAGATATGGAACACCTGATGTGGAACTCCAAGAGCCCAGCTACACTATTACATATACAGTAATGACGTCTTAGCAGGAGTTGTTCAGCCTGATGAGCACTCCCTGTTGTCGTATAAAAACTGAAGATCTGGAACACCTGATGTGGAACTCCAAGAGCCCAGCTAGACTATAACATATATAGGAATGACGTCGTCTTAGCAAGAGTTATTCAGCCTAATGAGCACTCTCTGTCTGTTGACGTATGAAAATTGAGATCTGGAACAACTGATGTGGAATTCCAAGAGCCCAGCTACACTAAAACATATAAATGAATAACATCTAAGCAAGAGTTGTTTAGTCTGATAGGCATTTCCTGTTGACTTACAAAAATGAAAGATCTGGAACGTCTGGAATCGTCATGCGCGTCCCGTTGTTTTCCCGTCCCCAGGCTCTAAGAATTCGACATCAGACGTTTCAGATCTTCGATTTTGACGACCCCATTGTCGCTGGCATAAGCAACACGATCCGCGTATGAAGTCGCTGGCAGAAGCTAGTTGATAATAAAATCCTGCAGCAAAGCATTTTTGTCCAATTTGGCCAGTATTTTTGGAGCAGTAATGGCTCAGATGTGAGAAGAAGACCCCGTCTTATGACTGGAAGTTTTACACCCAGCTACTCTATTTCATTACCACTGCTCTCAAAAGAATAAGGAAAATTTCTTAAGAAAATAACATGTCCTAGAACCGATAATTCGAGGACATGTGACATCTCCCAACCCGCACTGGGCCCACGTGGTGAATTGGAGTCCACTTCCTCTCAAAGAAAGGTTTGACTGTGTCCCAGCTGTATACGGAACATTCTAGGCTGATAAAGTTATGCATATGCTGGTCAGTGTTAAACCCAACAGACAAAAATACTTTCAATTATTGGAAAGGTCTACCATTCTATAAGGTTATATTGTCAAATGTTCTACTATCTTTTTGATGTCACTTCGTTTTTTGTAGAAATATATTTTGGGCTACAGAAAGTTTCAATTGCAACTCCAGTTGGTTCTCCTACATCACCATTGTCTTAGTGATGAAGATGAGCTGCTTCGTGGGGGGACAGTGGAGCAGTCTTGTGGACCACTGCGTTGAATCCATTGTGTTTGTCTGCGGTGTAGTCCACGGTACGGATGGAGCCGTCAGGTTCAACCACCGTGTATTGACCTGGAAGGAGAGTTGGTTATGGTTAGCCTTTGTTAAATACATAAATACATCCATAAATACACTGAAGCCTTAAGATTCTTTTAGAAACACTATCTTTGTGCAAGCAGATTTGATAAGAAACAATAATAAAATATTTGATATTTATTACTCTTTCACAAAAAAACTACTGATCGGATTTGGATGAAATTTGGTACAAGGTAGTTAATAACCTGGATTAATACATATGAAATTATGGAGTTAGATTCTTAAATGCATATACAGGGTGTTCTTTAAAATGGGACAAAAGGGAGAAATCCGAATCCATAAGAGATACGGGAAAACTTTCTTAGAAACCTTTAGCTCTTTTTTTATGTTGACAATTTTGGCGTTTTTATTTTTTTGGTCAAGTGTGAGTTGTCCACAGAAATGAGTGAAATTGGCCAAAATTTTTTTTAGTGCCGTTCGAGTCTATTTCATGTAAGGATCATTTCATTGTATCACAAGAAAAAAATCGGGACGGCGGAAGTTGGTCAAATTTTGCAAAATATTTTACCATACAAATTGTTTGAACGAAAAAATTATCACTTTTTTCATGATGTTATTTGATTTAGTGTCTATTAAGGATCATTTCATTGTATGGGAAGGAAAATGTCTGGGCGTCAGAAGTGGGTCAAAAGAACAGTAAAGTTTCTTCTAACAGCATAAAGTTTATCAGTAGTAGTCAGTATTTCATTAGATTTGACCCACTTCTGTTGCCCAGACATTTTTCTTACCATACAATGAAATGATCCTTAACAGACACTTAATCAAAATAACATCATAAAAAAAGTGATAATTTTTTCGTTCAAACAATTTTTATGAAAAAATATTTTGCAAAATTTGACCAACTTCCGCCGTCCCTATTTTTTTTCTTGTGATACAATGAAATGATCCTTACATGAAACAGTCGAACCGCACTAAAAAAAAATTTGGCCAATTTCACTCATTTCTGTGGACAACTCACACTTGACCAAAAATATAAAAACGCCAAAATTGTCATCATCAAAAAAGAGCTAAAGGTTTCTAAGAAAGTTTTCCGTATCTCTTATGATAAATGATTAATGATAAATGATATTTATTTTGCAAATTGGTTATAAAAAACACTTTTACACGTCATCAATATTTTTAAAGCTAGATGGGGCCGGTGTTCCCTACCTGACTACTCTGAGAAGAAACAGCCGAAACAAACTCAGAGGTCACAGTCTCTTTTAAAGTCCAGACATTGTTTTGTTCAGGTCATACGAGGACCATGCGGGTGTCTGAGATGGTCTTTTGAAGAAAGAGCCACACAGATTTGAGTGGACCTGTCCAGTCAGTGCAAGCATTTGTCGGTAATTGTGTAGCTCGACTCAGAACACAAGGAGCTCAACGACACGACGAACAATACCAAAGAAAGGACATTTGGGTAGGCCGCTTAAAGTACTCAAATTGTCAGACAGTGAAATTATTATAAATCAACAGCAAAACTTCCCCACATTCGTCCTCGCATTCACAATGATAAAAAAGTACACAAAAAATAAATAAAAAATTTTAGAAACATGTCAAATTGTAAAAAATAAAATAATGAAAATAGAATAAAATTACAGAGTAATTAATGTCAAATGGTAAAATGTAAAAACATATAATATATGTATATGTATTCGGATTTCTCCCTTGTGTCCCATTTTAAAGAAACACCCGGTATATTATGGCGCGTGCTCACTTGATGATTTATGACTCAGTTTGCGCAGTTCGCAACGCTGAATTTTTTAAACTTTTTGCCATGGACACACTAAGAGCGAAATGAGATATGTATCTTCAAATATTAAACAAACCTCGTGTCTAAGTGAAAAACGATACATCAAAAACATATTAACTTTACCTTTGACAACGTCCCCATCTCGGCTCTCATGGTGAGTCTTGATGTCCCCACTATGAAAATCATTCACGCCATATTTAAATTCATATTTTGGATACGCCTGAAAAGATAAAAAAGATAAATTAACCAAAATATTTGAACAAACAACAATCTAGCGTGTAGCGGACGTTGCCTGATCTTTTTAGCCGGTTAAGGTGAATCCCAAAGGGTAAAAGGGTGTTGTATAGTATCTCTCTCATCATCTGCCTAGCCTTTTCCCAACTATGTTGGGGTCGGCTTCCAGTCAAACCGGATGGAGCTGAATATCAGGACTTTACATGGAGCGACTGCCTATCGGACCTCCACAACCCAGTAACTGGGTAATACGATACCCCATGGTAAGACTGGTTGTCAGACTTTAGAGCCTCTGACTAACAGTAACGACTGTCCAAGATCTACAAATGACAGGCGGGACCAACGGCTTCACGTGCTTTCCGGGGCACGGAGGAAACTTGCTATGACAGATGGTCACCCATCCACAGACCAACCTCGGCAAGCGCGGCTTAACCCGGGAGATCGGCCTGTGCGGCTGTAATTTTTTAGCCACGAGCTCCTCAGTAGTCTCCTAGTCTCTCTGTAGATAGGTAATAGAATATTCCTAGTTTCTGATGAACAAATGTTCGTACGGTATAATAATTGTATGATTTAAATAGCAATATAATGATGAGTGACTGCACTCTTAAAGCACATATTTTACAAAGAGCGACTGCCTATTTGACCTCCACAACCCAAATAATAAGTAACGGGAAACCTCTTGGTAAGAATGGTTGTCAGACTTCCATACTTCTTGTGCTACCCGTAATAAAAATAATCATTCAAGCTTAAACGTGCCTGATAAAATAATATGTATTTAATATGATAGAAAACCACTAAAAATTCAAACGAATCAATAAATCGTGAGTCACGATCAAATAGAAAGATGCGGGTCAAAATAATTACCCCTTAAAGCAGGTTAACTACATATACTACAGTATTACATAACCTCAATGTCAAATGGTACCCGTATGCACACAAATTGAACTTGTAAATACTCAAAACTATTCGGAACTTCAATTCGTGAGTACGAGTTCATCATCATCATCATCATCTCAGCCGTAGGACGTCCACTGCTGAACATAGGCCTCCCCTTTTGATTTCCACTTATACCGGTTGGAAGCGACCTGCATCCAGCGTCTTCCGGCGAGTACGAGTTGCGTGCAGTGAAACCGTTTGAACCACATGCCATTGCAAAACTTTTCTTTAGTGCAACATGTTGTTAAGTTATAAGCGGGAAATTATTTGATAAGTGCTTTGCTATGTACTTTATAGCGTTAAGAACATGGTCGATAGTCCAAATAGATGAAGAACTAGACAGATGAAGTAGTGGATATGCTGTACCACTTCATCAGTCCTGTAAGATTCACCCCTTCCTGAATTTCCGGAAGTAGAGAAAAGGGCTTCACTCGAGTGGCACTTTTTATTTAGGGGCACGGTGGTGCCCCCGCCAAGATATTCTTTTTTGTTTAGATTTAAAGTCTGACGATAAATATATGTATTCTACGACCAGTTAACATCATTTTTCGTAAGGTTTTTAATTTTTTCAATTGGGTTTCGTAGTTCTTATGTTAGAAAGGTGAAATGGAAATGGAAAAAGCCAATCTCTGCTAACTTGGTCCACATATTCGGGTTACTCGCGCACGCGCACACAGTTCATCAACAAGCGGAACGTCGCATAGGAAGCGCGATCTTGTCACAATTCCTGCTCATTCACAAATGAATGCAGACGTAAATACAAATAATTATGTGACTTTTTTACATATACTTAGCTAGAATTGCATTTCCATAAAGCCATTGTTGCGGCGGAAAACTAATTAGGAAGTAGTGAATTGTAATGTTTAATGCTTGGTTATAGACCGTTTTATAGCATGCTGTTATAATTTTGTAATTTATTGTTATTGGCTCATTCTGGATAATATTTATCTCGGTTGCTATCTTCAGTTGAATCTTCCTCTGGAAGCAATCAACAGTCCTATTTGCATAATCAAGTTTTGGAATTTGGATTGAATATTAATTTCGGGTGTTACACAATATTCATTATGAATATGCTAAGCTTGATTGAACACGTAACGACAATAGTACCTACCTAATGAATGAGTATCAAACATTTAAATCAATTAAAGAAAAAAAAAACGTACAAAAAATTCTATAAAATTGCACGATGCTGCATTTATTTTAATAACAGGGGAATATAATTTTATGGTCGCCAGATTTGCATTTCCCCTATAGGTAACGACTGGTTATGCAACCAATTTTCTTCTGCTATCAACATTGATGATTCAACTGGGATTACGATTATATCTCGTAATATGCAAGTTTAACTACGATTACATCTGGTAATAATAAACCAATTGCTTATGCACTTCACGCATAGGGCAGATCAACCTTAATTTTTATAATTTTTCCAGTACTAAATAAAAAAGCAAAAAGAAATATTGCAAAGTTCAAGCCAAACATAAAACAACTAGTACACAACGGTTCTGTGAATGGAAAACAACGTCTCGAAGAAAGTGTATTCAACGGAACATAAACCATTCGAGTATCGTATTACGTTGTTTTACATTCAGTAACATTTTCCGGTCTTATGTCGCAAGCAAAGTCACTCCACGAATGATGCACATTATCCGTTATGAATGAGTCTATGTGATCAGTAATCATAAACAATCAATTAGGTGAAAAAGACAGGTTAAATGCACTTGTGTACCTACTTACAATATAATAATATGCACAATTACGAGTTTTATTTACTTTGTAGTTCGTTGGCGATTTTTTCGATATCACTATTTGAGCGCACTGTGTAAACTTTTTTATCACCTTCTTGTTACTTTTTTATCACCTTCTTGTTAACTGATCTAGTTGATATCTTATTAGGTTTTGTTTGTTCAATTAAGACGTGAAAATTAATGTTTACTGGTTTTGATTAGCTTATGGTTATTTAGATTTTAGGTACAAGTTACCTGAAGGATTAAAGACACAATGAGTTTCTTGCAATTATAATGTAACGTATAGTAAAGTAAATAATAGTGTCGTTTCTGTTATTCGGACATTTCGTATGTCCAAAAAAATTTATTGGGAACTTTTTTGCGGTAAGAAACATTTTATTGCGAGCAGGACTTGAACCTGCGCCTGTGTCTTTCTGGAACAATACTTCAAACGCTATACCAACTAAGCCATTGCACTCCTGTCCGGGAAGGTCCAATATTTTATTTCCATTTTAATGCTTTATGAGTTAGATGTCGGCATCACTTTGAAAACATTGCCACTTGCTTTGGCTCTCTTCAAGCCAAATACCCCAAGTTCATGGAGCATTTGACTTACAAATAACCAAAATTACATTGATTCTACCTTTCTTACGTGAGTCGTGACCTATATTATATTCAGAAACGTTACTAAATTTTATGCACCGATTTTAGTATTTTCTGAGACTAAAATAACTCATCCGCAATGAAAATTCAACTTCACGTAGGTATTGAACCTTTTATTTGTATTATGCACCAACATGACGCTGTCATTACTTTCATAAATATTCGTTGCATTGACACTTTCAGAATTTTCTTTGGTTAATATTCTTGTCAATATTTTCACTAGCGAATGATTTTGTGCCAACCTACTATGGTTCGCAAAAAAGCTCATCGTATTTTTTTTGCTTTATTGCTGCTACGTTATATACAAAAATCTAATATATTTTTATGTAGATACCAACAAGAGGCTGTAACGGCTGTACCTACCTAAAAGAATAAAATCGATTTTAAGCCCTAAGCTTAGCGATGAATAGATCATAATAGATCAAACATTTATGACGTATACTCGTTTGAAAAAAATAAGAACAGCTGCGAAATTTTTGATACTAATAATTCAAACAAATGTTTTAGTTGACTTCTTTATATGTCTCTACCCATAGGTACCATAACATCAGACTTGTCCTTGAATAAAGTAGGTATCTACCGAATCTGCAAGACAAACCAAAATAGTAGATGCTCTATTTGTGGTGACCAAATTAACATAAAACTATGCGTACCATGCAAGGTGCTCGCAAGGCTATGAGACCATAACTGAAATAAATAGATTATTTGGGTTCCCTATTTAGAAAAAATCGAGAACGAAGAAGATACACAGATTATCTGGATTACCTTGTTATATCCCACAGAAAAGTCAATAATTATTTGATATCAGCTACCGACGTGAAATACCAATGAAGTAGGTACGAAAAAGATCTCGATGCTCTCAAAAGGTAGGAGAATTTTCTATTCAGCAATAGTTGGAAAACGCCACAAATAGGTACCAGGAAATCATAACACAAAAGAAGTGACAATGCCATTGGCTGCTGTAGTGGGTACCATCAATATTATATGGCCCACTGGTACTCGTAGTTGCGTCGGGTCTGTTTGTTCATGTGACTTTGACAGTCTTACCACAAGAAAGATATACATCTGTTGAACACTTGTCTAAAAAACTGTTAAATAGGGGTCGTTTTGCAGTTACACTTTTTTTAGACAAGCATTCAACAGAATATGTTTATCATTTTGTGGTACGACGGTTAATGTTTGTGAATACACATAAGTAGGAATAATTCCAATTGTGGAATTATTCCTACATTATTATGATCTTGATTTAAATAAAAAAATAAAGAAGGAAGTTGTAGATTTACTTTTTTAGACAATACTTACCACAATAAGTCAATCATGACACAAAGGGAGTAGACGATTCATGATAATGATATTCTAGAGGCTCTCAACGTGGCCCTACTGATTAATGTGAGAACTCCAACCATGTCATAAGGTTTATTACCAACCGGTTATGGGCGTGTAAACACGCAAAGATAAGAACCTGTGCTATGTACACACAGCACGCACCTCGTACAATACAGGCCTATAACTAAATCTTGGTTATTGATCTCGTGTGAAACGTGTGTCTTCAGAATTTATGGTAGGTTGACTAATTTTGATAGGCGTCATTAGATTTTTTATAACACTTTGCATACAGATCTAAACAGATAGGGGATAATTATTGGAGTACAGATACTGTAATTTGTAATTGTTTTAATTTTGCCACCTTTCTTTTCTTTTAGAAACGGTAGTTTTATAATTAATCTGAATATAATCGTCTCATTTCCAATCAACTCTCCATTCCATGAATGTTTATTAGGACATACGCATCTCTTAAGCTTCGCCTACACACACCCTGCCCTCCTCATATTCCGCTTCCAATGTAATGTGATCACTTTTTATAGTAGTCAGTCCACAACTTTCCTTTATTAACTCCTGTCTTGTTTGAATTAAGTCATCAGTGATTTAAGATTATTTGATTTACCCAGTCTTTTGAGTTGCAACAAGACAGGCTAGGCTGACCTAGCCTTGCCTTTTCCCAACTATATTAGCCGGCTCCCAGTCTAACCAGATGCCGTTAAATACAGACAGGTGTCGTCCATAACTCAGAACGGGAATGTCCCAGAAAACCCAATAACCTAAAATTGCTTAAGAAAAGTGAGTAGGTAATGCTAATTCTCTTCTTACAATACACGACAAATATTTTCCCAACACAAAATTCCTTGCACACCGTAACAAATTACTGAAACCCAAACAAAGAACGCCAGACTATGACCAATCTCCGTCGTTGTTGGTCAACGTTCACCGTCTCCAAAGTTTGACGCTTCCTCATCGGAACAATGGGAGAGTCCTCTCATCAAATTCGGACCTTCAAATAAAGCATTTGATTCGGTGTTCGATCAATGATACTTAACAAACAAGGTTTGTCACCCCAGTCTATGCATCTTTCACGCTTTTTTTATACAACCGGAAAAGGAGATTCTTTCTTTACTGTGAAAGTAAATATTTAACAAAAAGTAATCAAAGTATTCATTTCGGCTGTCGTTCGTAAACCTTAGACAGTCGTTACTCATAAACAGGAAGAAAAAAACAATTTGCTTAACTAAACGTCTCAGCTAATAGATGAGCCATTGAACATTTTGATTATCCTCACGATAACAAAATGGCGGATTAACATAATGTCCTTTTGTTTTGAGTTCTCAAGTGGCTAACAACAAAGGGCTAATGAAGTAATTACGAACACCTCTATTTCGACAAAGATGTAGTTACAATGTTGGATAAAATAAACTTTGAAGTATTAGATACATTTGGCCTTCATTAATCTCATAAAATTATTGTTATAGCCTGATCTGTTCCACTTCTGTGTAAAAAGAAGCCTTACATCCATTGCAAGTAAGTTTATTTCCATGTTGCTCGTCATTGGACAGAGGTACCTCCCGGGCACGGGTATTTCGGGAGGTACCTGTGTTTAATGCGGAAGGAGGAAACGTCTGGGTGTCACCACTGCGAAGATCGCCTGGAAGACACGGTGGAGCATACGGTGCAGGACTGCCCAGCTTGGGCAGTGCACCGACGTGTCCTCACGGCTGCGATAGGCGGAGACCTCTCGCGCCCGGCATTGGTTGCGGCCATGCTGCGGGGCGAGACGGAGTGGGAAGCGGTCGCCTCCTTCTGCGAAGCAGTAATGCTCGCGAAGGAGGAGGCGCGCCGCGCGCGAGAGAGGACAGAGTCCTCCCTCCGCCCCAACCGCGGTGTAGGACACCCACGGCGACGGACGTCGCGAGACGATCTCCGGCCACCGTAGGCGCGGGCATGCGGGCAGCGAGTAAAGGGCAACTTGCTGCCCGACCAAGGACCATGCCCGGGTCGACACGGCGCGTTGTGTTCACGCGCGCCTCAAAGAGCGTCAGCATACTGACGGGGCCCCCCTCTCAGAGGGCCAAAGCCTGCCGGGGTTGCGGGATTATTTCCTTACCGTGACCCCGGAACAGAAAGGGCTATTGAAGAACACCGTGGATTTTAGTCAGTAGAAGTCTGACAGTCCCTCCCGCCCTGCCCGGGGTGGGAGGACTCATTTGATGATTTTACCACGCTAAAAAAAAAAATTGTTGCTCGTCATGCTATTTCTTTTGTGGACTGCCAAGACTACAGCTCGCTGTCTCAGGACAACAGTTCTATGCTATTTAGGATCACAATCGTAAAACTGAAAAAATCTAATTGTAATGCATGTCTGACTTTTCACATAAATCATATTATTATTTACAAGGATTCAACAGTGTTTTAAATAGTTGTAATAGGGTCCTTCTAGAGTAGTCTTGTTTTTAAGGCATTCACGTGATTTTATTGCGTCCGGCTTTGATAACTGAAATACGTGGCTGAACTTCATGGTACCCAGGCCATGATAATCAGCTAAAATATTTAATCACAATAACCACAGCATCCAACACAGAGGAAAAGGAAAATGAAATACAATATGGAACTAATACGAATACTACACAACAACGTGCTTTGAATAGATAAAACCCATTATACCTTTCATGGAACATTAAATACTTGTGGTGCGCGAAACTCCAACGTCCATGGGGACAGAACTACGGCCGCCATTGTTATCACAAACGTCTTGATATCCCATTGTTTCTATTCACAGAGAACCGCGGTACACACAAACGATTTATCCTTACATAATACATATTCAACATTATGTATCAGCATTGTACTACAGGCCTTCAGATTTTTCTCACACAGGTGCTGCTGAGGTATTTATTACAATTTTCAATTGAAACTAATTATTTAATTTAAGGTACCTAATTATAAGGTTGGGTATGCTAGTAATTCGGCATTTGGCAGTGCATAGATTTATTGGGCAGAAATAAGTGGACTTTTTACTAGACTATAGTGTAGTGGCATACATAATACAACTTATAGCGTAGCGCCATCTATGTTGCCTATAAAGAACTTAACATTATGAGTTTTGCGGTTTGAAAGCAGAAAAATCCAAATTCCGCTGAAATAATGGATTTCTCTTAAGAGGATCGTCTACCGAGCGCTCGTCCATACTAAAAGAGAACGTTTTCCTACCCCTAAATGTTACCCTATCTCACTGATTTTTTAGAATGCTTCCTACACAGTAAAAAACTAGGTTTATAGGTTTTCTTTTTTTCAAAATTTATAATAGTTTGAAAGTTACAGGCGCCTAAGAGTTACTTTTGAAAAAAAGAAAACCTATAAACCTAGTTTTTTACTGTGTCAGAAGCATTCTAAAAAATCATTGAGATAGGATAAGATTTAGGGGTAGGAAAACGTTTTCTCTTTTAGTATGGACGAGCGCTCGGTAGACGATCCTCTTAAGAGATCTCAACTTATCATCCCTCTCGTTTGAGGATCTTTCCTTTTCAATAGAATATCGGGGATAAATAGTACCTACCTACAACATTACATTGGTTGATGATCATAGATTACAAACATAAAAGCAGTAGCAGATTAAAAATGTCTTCTGAATATCTTCAGGCTTATTGGTACAAACTGTATTACGACGTTGAGGCTGTCTTTTTTAATGATTTAGATATTCAACACATTTAAAATGTTAAATGGATCATCAGTATTATGCATAACTACTTATCTTAATAGAAAAAAACAACAAACAGTACAATTATTCGTCGATTTATTAGACAAGACTTATTAAAAAAACAATAACATTTAAAGAAAACAGATAATATAACCAACAAGAAAATCTTATAATAAAACACATAATAAAATATTAGCCTATAACAATTCAGGTACTTCTTGTGGAAACATTTAACAATAACAATAAATAAATGAAAGGTTTTACAGTCAAATAGCTTAGAGATCGATAGTTTTGACTTATTCCTTCCATATAACAATATTTTTTGCAAGTATTTCACGCTAGTAATACTTATAGTAAGTACTTAATTCTAATATAGTGATATAAACATCAAAAATTGGCCTTGATTGAACACGCAATAAATTGTATCCGAAATTATCTATTGTTACTCCAACATGAACTTCAAAGGATAATCTTTCTTATGCCCAAAATACAATAAATGACAAATTATAAATATACAACATTTTGACAATAGCCTATCTATATCTATACTTATAATAAATCTGTAGAGAGGTCAATTCTGTACATGAAATATATTTCCAAAATAACTATCAGGGGGTGATTAGGGATCGATACTGATGCCAAAAATGCAATTAATAAAATTATTGTCTGTCTGTCTGTCTGTCGGTCTGTCTGTCTGTCTGTCTGTCTGTCTGTCTGTCTGTCTGTCTGTATAACCGTTATAGAAACAAAAACTACTCGACGGATTTTGACGAAACTTGGTACAATTATTTTTCATACTCCTGCGCTGGTTATAGTATACTTTTCATCACGCTACAATCAATAGGAGCAGAGCAGTGAAGGGAAATGTTAGGAAAACGGGAGAAGTTAATCCATACACGCTAATCTTCGGAACTACTGGACGGATTTGATTGTTTTTTTTTTTGTTGTATAGCTATTAAGTCTGGGCAACATATAGGCTATAATTTATTTTGGAAACTTAAACACCTGATGCAGGACTGCAATAGATCAGCTAAACTATAAGAGATACAAAAATATCGCCATAGCAAAAATTGTTCCGCGTGATGAGCATTTTCTGCTGAGATAATAAATTTGAAGATATGGAACACCTGATGTGGAACTCCAAGAGCCCAGCTACACTATTACATATACAGTAATGACGTCTTAGCAGGAGTTGTTCAGCCTGATGAGCACTCCCTGTTGTCGTATAAAAACTGAAGATCTGGAACACCTGATGTGGAACTCCAAGAGCCCAGCTAGACTATAACATATATAGGAATGACGTCGTCTTAGCAAGAGTTATTCAGCCTAATGAGCACTCTCTGTCTGTTGACGTATGAAAATTGAGATCTGGAACAACTGATGTGGAATTCCAAGAGCCCAGCTACACTAAAACATATAAATGAATAACATCTAAGCAAGAGTTGTTTAGTCTGATAGGCATTTCCTGTTGACTTACAAAAATGAAAGATCTGGAACGTCTGGAATCGTCATGCGCGTCCCGTTGTTTTCCCGTCCCCAGGCTCTAAGAATTCGACATCAGACGTTTCAGATCTTCGATTTTGACGACCCCATTGTCGCTGGCATAAGCAACACGATCCGCGTATGAAGTCGCTGGCAGAAGCTAGTTGATAATAAAATCCTGCAGCAAAGCATTTTTGTCCAATTTGGCCAGTATTTTTGGAGCAGTAATGGCTCAGATGTGAGAAGAAGACCCCGTCTTATGACTGGAAGTTTTACACCCAGCTACTCTATTTCATTACCACTGCTCTCAAAAGAATAAGGAAAATTTCTTAAGAAAATAACATGTCCTAGAACCGATAATTCGAGGACATGTGACATCTCCCAACCCGCACTGGGCCCACGTGGTGAATTGGAGTCCACTTCCTCTCAAAGAAAGGTTTGACTGTGTCCCAGCTGTATACGGAACATTCTAGGCTGATAAAGTTATGCATATGCTGGTCAGTGTTAAACCCAACAGACAAAAATACTTTCAATTATTGGAAAGGTCTACCATTCTATAAGGTTATATTGTCAAATGTTCTACTATCTTTTTGATGTCACTTCGTTTTTTGTAGAAATATATTTTGGGCTACAGAAAGTTTCAATTGCAACTCCAGTTGGTTCTCCTACATCACCATTGTCTTAGTGATGAAGATGAGCTGCTTCGTGGGGGGACAGTGGAGCAGTCTTGTGGACCACTGCGTTGAATCCATTGTGTTTGTCTGCGGTGTAGTCCACGGTACGGATGGAGCCGTCAGGTTCAACCACCGTGTATTGACCTGGAAGGAGAGTTGGTTATGGTTAGCCTTTGTTAAATACATAAATACATCCATAAATACACTGAAGCCTTAAGATTCTTTTAGAAACACTATCTTTGTGCAAGCAGATTTGATAAGAAACAATAATAAAATATTTGATATTTATTACTCTTTCACAAAAAAACTACTGATCGGATTTGGATGAAATTTGGTACAAGGTAGTTAATAACCTGGATTAATACATATGAAATTATGGAGTTAGATTCTTAAATGCATATACAGGGTGTTCTTTAAAATGGGACAAAAGGGAGAAATCCGAATCCATAAGAGATACGGGAAAACTTTCTTAGAAACCTTTAGCTCTTTTTTTATGTTGACAATTTTGGCGTTTTTATTTTTTTGGTCAAGTGTGAGTTGTCCACAGAAATGAGTGAAATTGGCCAAAATTTTTTTTAGTGCCGTTCGAGTCTATTTCATGTAAGGATCATTTCATTGTATCACAAGAAAAAAATCGGGACGGCGGAAGTTGGTCAAATTTTGCAAAATATTTTACCATACAAATTGTTTGAACGAAAAAATTATCACTTTTTTCATGATGTTATTTGATTTAGTGTCTATTAAGGATCATTTCATTGTATGGGAAGGAAAATGTCTGGGCGTCAGAAGTGGGTCAAAAGAACAGTAAAGTTTCTTCTAACAGCATAAAGTTTATCAGTAGTAGTCAGTATTTCATTAGATTTGACCCACTTCTGTTGCCCAGACATTTTTCTTACCATACAATGAAATGATCCTTAACAGACACTTAATCAAAATAACATCATAAAAAAAGTGATAATTTTTTCGTTCAAACAATTTTTATGAAAAAATATTTTGCAAAATTTGACCAACTTCCGCCGTCCCTATTTTTTTTCTTGTGATACAATGAAATGATCCTTACATGAAACAGTCGAACCGCACTAAAAAAAAATTTGGCCAATTTCACTCATTTCTGTGGACAACTCACACTTGACCAAAAATATAAAAACGCCAAAATTGTCATCATCAAAAAAGAGCTAAAGGTTTCTAAGAAAGTTTTCCGTATCTCTTATGATAAATGATTAATGATAAATGATATTTATTTTGCAAATTGGTTATAAAAAACACTTTTACACGTCATCAATATTTTTAAAGCTAGATGGGGCCGGTGTTCCCTACCTGACTACTCTGAGAAGAAACAGCCGAAACAAACTCAGAGGTCACAGTCTCTTTTAAAGTCCAGACATTGTTTTGTTCAGGTCATACGAGGACCATGCGGGTGTCTGAGATGGTCTTTTGAAGAAAGAGCCACACAGATTTGAGTGGACCTGTCCAGTCAGTGCAAGCATTTGTCGGTAATTGTGTAGCTCGACTCAGAACACAAGGAGCTCAACGACACGACGAACAATACCAAAGAAAGGACATTTGGGTAGGCCGCTTAAAGTACTCAAATTGTCAGACAGTGAAATTATTATAAATCAACAGCAAAACTTCCCCACATTCGTCCTCGCATTCACAATGATAAAAAAGTACACAAAAAATAAATAAAAAATTTTAGAAACATGTCAAATTGTAAAAAATAAAATAATGAAAATAGAATAAAATTACAGAGTAATTAATGTCAAATGGTAAAATGTAAAAACATATAATATATGTATATGTATTCGGATTTCTCCCTTGTGTCCCATTTTAAAGAAACACCCGGTATATTATGGCGCGTGCTCACTTGATGATTTATGACTCAGTTTGCGCAGTTCGCAACGCTGAATTTTTTAAACTTTTTGCCATGGACACACTAAGAGCGAAATGAGATATGTATCTTCAAATATTAAACAAACCTCGTGTCTAAGTGAAAAACGATACATCAAAAACATATTAACTTTACCTTTGACAACGTCCCCATCTCGGCTCTCATGGTGAGTCTTGATGTCCCCACTATGAAAATCATTCACGCCATATTTAAATTCATATTTTGGATACGCCTGAAAAGATAAAAAAGATAAATTAACCAAAATATTTGAACAAACAACAATCTAGCGTGTAGCGGACGTTGCCTGATCTTTTTAGCCGGTTAAGGTGAATCCCAAAGGGTAAAAGGGTGTTGTATAGTATCTCTCTCATCATCTGCCTAGCCTTTTCCCAACTATGTTGGGGTCGGCTTCCAGTCAAACCGGATGGAGCTGAATATCAGGACTTTACATGGAGCGACTGCCTATCGGACCTCCACAACCCAGTAACTGGGTAATACGATACCCCATGGTAAGACTGGTTGTCAGACTTTAGAGCCTCTGACTAACAGTAACGACTGTCCAAGATCTACAAATGACAGGCGGGACCAACGGCTTCACGTGCTTTCCGGGGCACGGAGGAAACTTGCTATGACAGATGGTCACCCATCCACAGACCAACCTCGGCAAGCGCGGCTTAACCCGGGAGATCGGCCTGTGCGGCTGTAATTTTTTAGCCACGAGCTCCTCAGTAGTCTCCTAGTCTCTCTGTAGATAGGTAATAGAATATTCCTAGTTTCTGATGAACAAATGTTCGTACGGTATAATAATTGTATGATTTAAATAGCAATATAATGATGAGTGACTGCACTCTTAAAGCACATATTTTACAAAGAGCGACTGCCTATTTGACCTCCACAACCCAAATAATAAGTAACGGGAAACCTCTTGGTAAGAATGGTTGTCAGACTTCCATACTTCTTGTGCTACCCGTAATAAAAATAATCATTCAAGCTTAAACGTGCCTGATAAAATAATATGTATTTAATATGATAGAAAACCACTAAAAATTCAAACGAATCAATAAATCGTGAGTCACGATCAAATAGAAAGATGCGGGTCAAAATAATTACCCCTTAAAGCAGGTTAACTACATATACTACAGTATTACATAACCTCAATGTCAAATGGTACCCGTATGCACACAAATTGAACTTGTAAATACTCAAAACTATTCGGAACTTCAATTCGTGAGTACGAGTTCATCATCATCATCATCATCTCAGCCGTAGGACGTCCACTGCTGAACATAGGCCTCCCCTTTTGATTTCCACTTATACCGGTTGGAAGCGACCTGCATCCAGCGTCTTCCGGCGAGTACGAGTTGCGTGCAGTGAAACCGTTTGAACCACATGCCATTGCAAAACTTTTCTTTAGTGCAACATGTTGTTAAGTTATAAGCGGGAAATTATTTGATAAGTGCTTTGCTATGTACTTTATAGCGTTAAGAACATGGTCGATAGTCCAAATAGATGAAGAACTAGACAGATGAAGTAGTGGATATGCTGTACCACTTCATCAGTCCTGTAAGATTCACCCCTTCCTGAATTTCCGGAAGTAGAGAAAAGGGCTTCACTCGAGTGGCACTTTTTATTTAGGGGCACGGTGGTGCCCCCGCCAAGATATTCTTTTTTGTTTAGATTTAAAGTCTGACGATAAATATATGTATTCTACGACCAGTTAACATCATTTTTCGTAAGGTTTTTAATTTTTTCAATTGGGTTTCGTAGTTCTTATGTTAGAAAGGTGAAATGGAAATGGAAAAAGCCAATCTCTGCTAACTTGGTCCACATATTCGGGTTACTCGCGCACGCGCACACAGTTCATCAACAAGCGGAACGTCGCATAGGAAGCGCGATCTTGTCACAATTCCTGCTCATTCACAAATGAATGCAGACGTAAATACAAATAATTATGTGACTTTTTTACATATACTTAGCTAGAATTGCATTTCCATAAAGCCATTGTTGCGGCGGAAAACTAATTAGGAAGTAGTGAATTGTAATGTTTAATGCTTGGTTATAGACCGTTTTATAGCATGCTGTTATAATTTTGTAATTTATTGTTATTGGCTCATTCTGGATAATATTTATCTCGGTTGCTATCTTCAGTTGAATCTTCCTCTGGAAGCAATCAACAGTCCTATTTGCATAATCAAGTTTTGGAATTTGGATTGAATATTAATTTCGGGTGTTACACAATATTCATTATGAATATGCTAAGCTTGATTGAACACGTAACGACAATAGTACCTACCTAATGAATGAGTATCAAACATTTAAATCAATTAAAGAAAAAAAAAACGTACAAAAAATTCTATAAAATTGCACGATGCTGCATTTATTTTAATAACAGGGGAATATAATTTTATGGTCGCCAGATTTGCATTTCCCCTATAGGTAACGACTGGTTATGCAACCAATTTTCTTCTGCTATCAACATTGATGATTCAACTGGGATTACGATTATATCTCGTAATATGCAAGTTTAACTACGATTACATCTGGTAATAATAAACCAATTGCTTATGCACTTCACGCATAGGGCAGATCAACCTTAATTTTTATAATTTTTCCAGTACTAAATAAAAAAGCAAAAAGAAATATTGCAAAGTTCAAGCCAAACATAAAACAACTAGTACACAACGGTTCTGTGAATGGAAAACAACGTCTCGAAGAAAGTGTATTCAACGGAACATAAACCATTCGAGTATCGTATTACGTTGTTTTACATTCAGTAACATAGTATATGTGAAGCTCACAGATGTGAAATTGATATTCGATGTCGTATTTAGTAGTAAGCCAATCTTACCTATTGTATCACTTCAGGTTATTTATGAATGCCTTTTTTTAATTTTTAGAATGACTTGATTGATATACCAATAGAGTGAAGGAGAATATTGCATCCCGAATTTACTACATTATCTGATTGTTATCAGAGAAAAAGCATTTCTTTCGATACTATATTCATGATAGAAAAAATCAGTAATTTAAAGAAAATCACGCACTAATTTGGGTAAGCTGAGTAGTATATTTAAGTTTTTTTTTCACATTTATTCGGTCTTAATACACCTTTAGGTACTTTTTATTTTGGTAATGATTTTCTGATCATCACATATACAATTTAACCAATCTTTTATTTTATTATACAAACTTCAATTATTTTATAATACCGACTTCCGAAGAGAACAAAAATAAAACCGATTACGATTGCTATCACACATCGATAAGGTTTTACACAACACTGAACAATAATGTGTTGTAACAATATTACTTCACTTTACTTTTTTCTTATTTACTTTTACCCATATTTGAAGTAACACAGTAATTAAACGGTTAAAGACTTAGACGTAACGATATTGCATGTGCACTTGTAACTTTTTTCGTAATACTGTATTACACTTTTTTTAAATAAAAACTTAATAGCCTACATGACCTTCTAAGGAAATTACAACAAGTTAATAGAGTGTTACTAAACAGGAATGATAAGTGGTTTTTGTCCGGACAAAAAAATCTGTTTAGGTATATTAGGATTCAACGCACAAAAATCATGTTCTGATAGTGTCAAATAATTTAAATACGCTTCTAGAAATGCAATTTTGCTCGTGATCTAGCTATTTTAATCGAACAAGAATAGAGCATTTTACGAATTTAATGCAGTTCATAATAATTGTTGTACCAAAGTGGCCTGTTTTGAGCTATCTCTTCTTAGTTGACACAATTCTACATTGATATTGATGCCTACTATCGTGTGAATTCTGGCACTTATGATGTGCTTTTATACCTAATTAGAGACCCGGTACGTGCTTCGCTACTTTGACAGCAAAATCCCCATTAACAAAATTATCCGCCATTTATTGAATTCATTTGTTACAAAAAAAGTGATTGAACTTGATGAGTAAACTTGACCGATTTTGTGCAAACTTCACATAAACCATCTACTAAATAATCCGAACAAAGTCTAAACATTTGGTTTGGATAGGTGAGCCCGTTCTTGAGTTATAAAATTACAATGAAAAGTGGCATAGATTTTTATAATAATATATTAGATTATAGATATGTTATTAAACGATCTCATGTTAAATGTACCAAAAATCACACCGATAAATTAGTTTTAATAACATAGGAACGTGTTGTATGGTGGCAAAGAAGATAGAGATGAAGGTTGGGTAATGATAATGCATCACTTGGTGGTACAATCCTCGAATCATGTGGCCTACGATGAACTCTTACCGCGATCCAGTTTAGGCTGTGGAAAAGAGACGGCGCTAGACGACTTGTATAGCTCTGTCTCTTTCCCACAGCCTAAACTGGATCGCGTTAAGAGCTTGTGGTAAGGCCTCAGTCCTTCTGGAGTGGAGCGGAAGGGACTGTCAGACTCTTACAGACTACTCCACCCTGTTCCTTCAATTGCCTTTTACATTCCAGAGTCGTACAAGTCTAACAGTCCCTCCCGTCCTGCCCTCGGTGGGAGGACTCATTCGATGAATCACGTAAAAAAAAAGAGTCACGCTAACTTGCTTTGAGAGACACGCGACCCAATTAGGTAAAGCTCGGACTAAAAATTCGCAGATTAAATTTTCGTATTTTTTTCTTTTTGTTCATAACTCAGAACACTTACATAATAATCAACGTGTTCATCTTCGGAGATGTGATGGTGTTCGTAATGCTTTGGCTCTGGGTGCACGATCGTTGCGGCCGGCTGCAGGTCTGAATGGGCCACTCTAATTGGCCGCAGGTTGTAGAAAATGCGGCCATATGCGCACGCGACTAACGTCAGGGCTATGATCACCACCTGGAAATTATAGGGTTAGACATTTTAGAATTAAAGTGTATAGTAAAATCTCCAAAGAAAAGTCAATGGGTGGAAGAAGATAAATGGCGCCGCTGAAGTTAGCCAAGAAAGCCTCTTCGTACACAAGGCGACACAAGTCTCCGATATCTTATTACTTTGGCATCGATTAACGCATGCCTGTGTACGAACCTCTATGGATTGGTTTTGCGATAGTCGCATGGATACCAAAGTTGTAAGGCATCGGAGACTTGTGTCGCATTGTGTACGAAGAATCAAAGAAATGGCGAGACGTCCCAGACTTGTATCAAGTTGGCTGGCTTAAAATAAAGGAAAGCCACATCATTAACTCATAAATGCCTATTGAGCTAACCAAGTTTACTAACTTCCTTCCTCTTTGATATCTATAAATCCGGGTTACGGCCACGCACTATTTAATTAAATTATCTCAATTAAACACTAACGTTAACATAATTATAAGTCTTGCTGAAAATTACAGGTATTCATTATGGGTATTATGGTTGTTTGATGGTCTTACATAAACTTATAGTTTAATCTCAAAATCTCTTAATTAACTTGATTACATTAGCTGTAGTTAAATCTCGTGACTCATTTTAAAATTTAAATGTTCCACTTTCCCTCTTAAAGGACTACCTCTCGTACTAAATTCAAATTGCAACCCTATTTCGTCAGAAACTTATATAATTTAGAGGTATTTTAACAAACTGATGAAAGTGAACTTAGAATGTTCTCAAAAATATGATTTGTGTCATAATAATGTCAAGTAAAAAATTACTCGGTCTCAAATCAAAATCTCAAATAGGGACGCGAGTCTGTTTAAACAGGTTGCCGTTACCATGGAACGTAAAGGGCAATTGAAGGTCATTCAGTGTATTTTAGTCAACCACAGTACGAGTCTGACGGTCCGTTCCGCTCCACCCAGGGAACGAGGTCACATTTGATAATAGCACAAACCGAAAATAAAAAATACCTTATATTATGTACTCTTTTGTCCTTACCAAATAACTGCTAGCTGGCCAGAAATGAGAGATTATTTTAATTTCAGAATTATTTGTACTGTTTATTGAAGCAGCTTTTCAAATATTAATACAGCAGTTCTTATTTTGGGGCACTTTTTTTAATTAAAATTCCGGCCTCTAAAATTTAAAAACCAGGACAAGACGCGGATTTTTGAATTTTTGAGTCCAGAACCCGGACGCGAGTCAAAGTGCGCACGGGGGTTGGGAGGACGGTGAAGTGTGCGTGGACATGAGTCCGAAGTTCGCACGGGGGGTAGGAAGACGGTGAAGTGTGCGTGTCGCGGGTGACCGGGCGGCCCAACTTTATTTATTTTTTAAACCCCGACTATATATGAAACCCCCCCCCCCCCCGGACGCTCCCCAGACGCCCTCTAAACTAGGACAAATCCGGGGAAACCCGGACGGATGGCAACCCTACTCCAAGAAAGAACGCCCTCAGGCGAAAGCTACTAATCTATAAAACCACTCATTACAAATTCCTCTATCACCATTACATAAGAATAAAAGATAAACAACAACAAAGCAAGAAATTAAGACTTTTTCATAGCCATCGATGATTATTCTGAACTCAAAGACAATGCCATAACAGATGTTTTGAGCCATCTTCAGTGAGACAATGATGTGTTCTTACACTTCTTGCCAATATTCTCACACGCGCTTTCAAGTCTCCATTGATGGTTATCCAGAATAAGTTTTTGCTTGAACCTATGCAATGTTAACTAGCACTTTTGTTTTCACTCACCAGGTTTTAATGACCTCATGTGTGATATAAGCGGGTATGTTAGGATACAGGCATTTTTAGGACAATAATGATGTAAGGCAATGCTATTGAAAAACATTGATGTGTATTTAGGAACTGTGGCGGAGTGGCTGAGTAATCGGCTACCTGCGATACGTGTCGCGGGTTCAATTTCCGCATGGTATAAATATTGATATGGTCAACAAATAGTTGTTCCAGGTCTGGTAATAGTTGGAATACGCACCCACGATACGTATGAGAAATTCTAAGTCTGGAGGAATTTTTTTAAAGATTTTTTTTAGAAAAAGTTAGTTTAGGCATGCTAACACGCCAAAGTATTTCTGTACAACTCTAATTTGTTTTTATATGAAACAAAATGGTATCCAGGCTAACGTTTGTAATTATTCTGGTATAAGAATAATAGCTACTGTTGTATTTTTGGATGTGTAGCTCATTCAATTGTAAATGGCAATATTTATGTACACGGAAATTCGTTAGCTTTATTTTACTAGTATCATAAAATACCCTAAAAGGTTATACACCTATTTATACTACAATATTAAACCACATTATACTAGTTAATAAATCTTTATCAATAGAAAAGACCATATTTTCCACAATCAGGATAAAATTACTTAATGTTACTTCTGAGAAATTCTTAATACGAAATCTAATCGCAGCTTGCGTGGCCAAGGAATCGAACCCAAGACAACAAGCTCAAAAATTGTATAACCCACTTATAATACTAATTTACAAAAACTTTCAAGAAGTATTTAATTTGAACTAACCTTGAAGGCCATTTTCGATGAACTAGTATCTTCCAACACTACTTCTAATTAAGACACCAGCACAGGATCACTCGATTCCTAATTGATATAAAACAAAAAAATCGAAAGATACACTCGTTTCAAAGGCTGAGTATCGAATGTGGCGAGTGAAACTACACGCTAGATTTATATGTGGGTAGGTAGAGTGGTGGTTTCTGCCGCATGTTGGGGACTACAATACTAAAAGGGGCTTTGACTGTGTTTTTTTTTTTTTATTAAAAAACCACAAATATTTTTTGTATTACTTCAGTTTTAACGTAACAGTACATGAAACAAAATACCTACATTATTAAAACTAACTTAAAATATAGCATCGACAATCTCCTCTAGCGTACGGCATTTATTAGAATATTATGTACCTAATTGAAAGGAACCAAACAAAAACCGTAGTAGTATAATTGTTAAGAGTACTTCGCCTTATCATAATAATCAAACATTAATTTTAATTCATAACAGTAGCATAAATACGATATTATGATGAGTTGACGACGATAATAACTTCGTTAAGAAAGAGGTACTACCTAAATATGTCCAGTATTTGAGTAAGGTATTTCAAACTGTAGATGAGAGAGATGATACCCACAATACTAGACCATAAACTTGACCAATATAATGTCTGGACTTTAAAAGAGACAGTGACCTCTGAGTTTGTTTCGGATGTTTCTCCTCAGAGTCTGGTAAAATCATCAAATGAGTCCTCCTACTCATGGCAGGGCAGCAGGGACAGTCACGGTGTCCTTCAATAGCATTTTATATTCCGGGGTCACGGTAGCGGGATCCCTTCTATTCGCATAATGTTCTTTGTCCTAATATACTTCGGCATAACGATTTTGGCACAATTTGTTTAGGCATAATAATACTTCGGCATAATTTTTTTAGGCATACATCTTACATTCGCATAATCATCTTAAAGACTAATTTGTTTCGGCATAAATTTGATTCGCATAACGTTAGTAGGCCTAATGACTATTAGCATAACGTTAGTAGGCCTAATGACTATTAGCATAACGTTAATAGGCCTAATGACTATTAGCATAACGTTAGTACGCCTAATGACTATTAGCATAATAATATTTAGGCATACAATTAATACTTTCTAAATTAATACGTTTCTGTAACAATTAAATAATATGTTAATTAAAAATTGAATATGATGTGCAACAAAAGTTAGTGACAGAACCGAATTGCTGCAAAACCGACTCCACGTAGTCTTGTTTGTCCTACCCCTAGAGTGTAATTTAAAATCGCGTAGGCGCGTGGGGCCGCCGGAGGCCCGCAGCGCCGGAGCCGTGACAGAAAACCTTGCCTGCTGCATGTTGCATGCTCGCTTGAATGCTGCATGCTGCATGCTTGCTTGTTTGCTGCATGCTTGCTTGCATGCTTGCATGCTTGCTTGTTTGCATGCTTGCTTGCTTGCATGCTGTATGCCTTTATAAGTAATGTTTTAATATCATTATGCGTAAATAAATTTATGCTTTAGGATATTATGCTTAAAAAAGTTATGCTTTAGAACTTTGTGCTTAGTAAATTTATGCTTTAAGATATTATGCTTAAAAAAGTTATGCTTTAGAACTTTATGCTTAATAAATTTATGCTTTAGAATATTATGCTTAATCATTATTATGCTTAGAGAAATTATGCTTAAAAAATTATGCGTAAGCTATTATGCGTAATTATATTATGCGAAAATATAATTATGCCAAACAATATTATGCTAAGTTATATTAGGTCTTAAAATTTTATGCAAATGGATAGGGAACCCACGGTAGCTCGTTAGTCCCGCGACCCCGGCAGACTTTGGCCCTCTAAGCACGCCCCGTCATTGTGCTGACAGCTCTTTGAGAAGCGCCTGGAACATGACGCGCCATCGACCCGGGCATGGTCCATGATCCGACAGCGAGTCGCCCATTACTGCCGTCCGCATGCTCACGCCTACGGTAACTGGAGATCATCCTGCGACCGGCCATATCTAGTTTGTAAAAAGACGTGTTCATACCTAATAAATGAATAGGTAAATCAATTTAAAACCTAATAAGGCATTATCGTGTTCACTAACACAAGTTATATCATGCTTGCACGCCTATCACTTAACAAATACTCTCATTACATTCAACTACATCCAGCGGTTATCAACACTGCATGCAATAAATAGGCGCTGCGCCGCGCCGTTTACTCAGCCATAAAACATTAATTACCATCCCAAAGAAACAATTACGAATCGACATAAAACTGACCTCTCTTTCACTTTACTACAGTAATGACAGCGACAGCAAATATCGACAAAGTCAGTACTAAACGGATAGGTATTGAATAACGATGGATGCCTGTTACACTTACGTCAGTTTGCGAACAAAAATACAACCGCAGACGATAGATAGCATTATAAGAAAGCTTCCTGATGTGAAGAAACTGTGTAGGTGTACTAAGTAGGTTATACAAGAACAATAATGTGTCAACGATGCTGTTTTTATTGTTTTTTCTTCAGATTTATTAGTATTGTCCGTATTGATCGCTTGAGGAACTTAGAAGTTACGATAGTCATCAGAAATGCTTATATTCTAATTTAAAACTAAATTATTAATTTTACAGAGCATACTTATAAGTAGGTACGAAGAAGTAAGAATCATTAAAGTAAACAACAATAATTGATAAAACACCATTTTAATCAACATTGCGCTCCCAGTTGAAACCGTGTGTCTGTTGGGAGAAACTTTTTTTTTTTTTTTTTTAGCGTGGTAAAATCATCAAATGAGTCCTCCAACCCCGGGCAGGGCGGGAGGGACTGTCAGACTTCTACTGACTAAAATCCACGGTGTCCTTCAATAGCCCTTTCTGTTCCAGGGTCACGGTAAGGAAATAATCCCGCGACCCCGGCAGGCTTTGGCCCTCGGAGAGGGGGGCCCCGTCATTATGCTGACGCTCTTTGAGGCGCGCGTGGGACACAACGCGCCGTCGACCCGGGCGTGGTCCTTGGTCGGGCAGCGAGTTGCCCTTTACTCGCTGCCCGCATGCCCGCGCCTACGGTGGCCGGAGATCGTCTCGCGACGTCCGTCGCCGTGGGCGTGCACCACTGCGGGTGGGGCGGAGGGAGGACACTGTCCTCTCTCGCTCGCGGCCCGCCTCCTCCTTAGCGAGCATTACTGCTTCGCAGAAGGAGGCGACCGCTTCCCACACCGTCTCGCCCCGCAGCATGGCCGCGACCAATGCTGGGCGCGAGAGGTCTCCGCCTAGTTGGGAGAAACTTAAGAAAAAAGCGGTAGGTACCTCTGTACTATAGAACTCAAGTACCTAATTCTGTGACTCACCTAATTATAAAATACAACCAAATGCATCAGTAATAAAGTTCAAATGCGTCTGTTAACCTTAGGGAGGCTCGAGTGAGTTAACATATTGACAACTAACCGTTAGGTGTTCAAGTATCTCAAGTAATTCATTTCACTCGTACAGCTCGATGATAGCGCTCAAACCAAATATCACCGTATTTGGTTTGAGCGCTATCATCGAGCAGGCGAGTCACAGAATTAGATGAGTTTACTATTTACCTTCGATAATAACCTGTGATGTTAGGAGCTCGTGGCTAAATAATAACAGCCGCACAGGCCGATCTTCTGGGTTAAGCCGCGCTTGCCGAGGTTGGTCTGTGGATGGGTGACCATCTATCATACCGAGTTTCCTCCGTGCCTCGGAAAGCACGTAAAGCCGTTGGTCCCGGCCGTCATTTGTAGATCTTTGACAGTCGTTACTGTTAGTCAGAAGCTCTAAAGTCTGACAACCAGTCTTACCATGGGTAATACGATAGTATTACCCAGTTACTGGGTTGTGGAGGTCCGACAGGCAGTCGCTCCATGTAAAATACTGATATCCAGCTGAATCTGGTTTGACTGGAAGCCGACCCCAATATAGTTGGGAAAAGGCTAGGCAGAATGATGAATAACCTGTGATGTTTTGTGTTTAGAAAAAAATAATAAAATATTATGAAAACGAAAACATTTCTATTGGATTTCAAAATTCTTTCACTACAAAAAGCAACATTATCAGCGAATAACACAGGCTATATTTTATTTCCATAACTCATCTGTGCGACGCGACGCCAGGCCGAATGGCTTCATTGATAAACAATAGCGTAACAAGTTACTGTGGTGACATAGATGTTCTTCTTGAAGCATGCAGGTTGTTGTACAAAACAATTCACAATGTTCACGGTCCCTTTCTCAAGAAAATTTTAACTATAACAATGTTTTTCCATTACAATATGTCGCTAATACGCGAAGTTTACTTACATAAGCCGTGCACGATTGCTAGCCCACTTTTCCTTAAGCCACCTAATTATATGACAATGGAGTAATGTACGTTATGTGTCCAGAAAATATTATGTATGACGTAAATCAATGATGTTGATATTGTGTACAAGATTGGTGGAGGTACCAATTTGTCACGGTTGGATTGATTCCCTGTTGCAGGAAGCAACTTGCTTATTATATACTGATATAATATTGAATGCACCAGTTGTTAATAAAATTTGAATAAAGGAGCATTGGACCTCTAATGTTAACGGATGATTAAGGAAGTTAAAACGGACTTGTAACTGTGACTTTGGACTGTCAGCAACTATTTATGCCATTTCACAAACAACTTATGCAATTTCTTCCAACTAGAGGTTTGGTAGAAATTCCTAAAGTAGGTATAAAATGTGATTGACAGGTTAGCATATAAGTTCAATGAGTTATGAAATGTAAATTATATGTCTGTCTCGAAATCTCTAGACCAGAAGTAATTTTAAAAACTTTATCAAACAATTCACTGAAATCAAGTTGTGTTACAAATTGGCATTGTCAAAAAAGTATCCGAACTTACTTAAAATTATTAAATGTAATGCATTACGATATCTATTGGTTTTGCGGCCTAGTTATGCAACTATTGTCTTTGGTGCCTGCCACAATTTGCTGCACTTAGTCATGTACTGCACTTATATGTACTTCAATAAACTCTTTTTTCGACACGTTACAAGAAATAACAATGTGAAAAGATCCCTTTTACCTCATTGTTAATTTTCTTAATCCTCCATTTCCATTACATTATTGTTTATGTTGCCCTACACTAGGTATTTCTCCTTTATTGTGTGTGCGTTTAAAACATTACACAAACGGCCAGATCCGGAACAACTGCATATAGGCCATACAATAATTTGCCGAATCAAACCCACGATTTGTAGCAGCCAATCGCTGCGCCAGCCCTGCGATAAAATACTTACTATACTACACTGGATGCTATAAAAGTAAAATGCTGGCATGTGCGTAATCACACTTCGTTTTTCGCTTAATTAGACCCAATAATGAGATTGGTCTATTATTACTAGCACTAAAAATGCTTGAACTGGTCTAGTCCCGCTAAGCCAGTAAAACGGGGTGCTTTTACCCAAATTACTGACACGAACGAGACACACTGCAAAGCAGCTTGATAGCTATATCAATCGTCAGTCATGCCTGATAATTAGTTTGTGCTGTTATTAGATTGTAATAGAAATGTGCCAATTCGTTTCTATCTTTTTTTTTTTTTTGTTTATTTACTTGGTTGATTGCCGAGTATGATATCCTGAGTTCAATTCCTACGTCGGGAGTCAGTGTTATTGGGTTTTTCAAATGGAATTTCTCAGTAGCAGCCACGGAGTCTGGATCTGTGCCGTGTATGTGTAGTTGATGGCAATAGGCTCACCCCCTACTACATGGGCATTTTTCGGGAATTAACCTTTCGCACTTATGGTCAAAGACGAAAAGCCTTTTGCTTCCGATATTATGCTTCATCAAACCAATACTCGAAGTGAATATTGACAATTCGGTATGTAAAGTAAATAATAACCTATGCTGATTTCGAAACCATTTCGAGATTTTGGATTACTTAACCTTATTTTGCAATTTTTAACTCTTAAAATTATAAGTTGCTGTTTATTTCAACGAAAATACATGAAACCACTTGACTTTCATTTGACCTCTAAATGACGTCACCGAGTAGCCTGATTGAAGATAGTTTCAGTGCCTTTCATAGCAAAAAAAAAAGCTGTATCCGTCATGACGTGTGTCGACCTGTCAACGTCACTATGATCGGCTATATATCAGAGCTCATATCCGAAATCTAAATACACACATCAAAAGTGTCTAGGGATCAAGCATTTTTATGCGGATTTCTTGAGATTGAGATGTGGCTTTGTAATAAATTTATGATTTTATAAATTTATATGGATCCTTTTTGGTGCATTTCATAATTTGAATCAGGAACTGTAAATCAAATTCGAGTAAAAGATGAAAATCAGCTGTCAATATTTTCCCTATAAAAACATACAACGCATTGAAGACATTATTAGTGCTACTGTTTCCCTACTACTGATTAAAACCAACGTTATTATGGAGCGGCGACGTCATTTAAGCAGGGAAGAAATGCTCAGAGCCGTGGGAATGATAGAAGCTGGTTCCCGGCAACGTACTGTGGCTTTAGCTCTGAATACAAGTCAGAGTGTTATCAGTCGACTTTGGACACGTTACCGAAGCACTGGTACCGTGGCTGAGCGCCATGGAGGACGGTATCGCTGCACCACACGGAGACAAGACCGATACATTCAAATCTTAACTCGAAGAGCTCCAACAATAACCGCCATGATGTTAGCCGTGAGGCTTCATCACTCTTCAGGGAACTTAATTAGCGACCAAACAGTCAGAAACCGCTTGCATGAAGTGAACCTTCATTCCCGAAGACCGCTACGGGTACCACCTATAGCAATGCACAATCGTAGGATTCGATATCAATGGGCTCTTGAACACAGAAATTGGGCAGAAGAACAATGGCGTTTCGTGTGCTTTTCTGATGAGTCTCGTTTTGGTATGAGACCGGATACAAGACGTATACGACACTGGAGAACCCCTGGACGCCAACAGCGATTAAAATCCTGCCAGGAAGTCCATCCTTATAGTGGTGGAACCATCATGGTATGGGCGGGTATTTGGATCGGCGGAAGAACTGAGTTGATTTGGATCAGAGGCAACCTCAACGCTCAAATTTATGCTGAGACGATTGTATCAGACGTCATCGTTCCTCTACAAGTGCAAATCGGTCCCTTATTTCAGTTAATGCATGATAATGCACGACCGCACACCGCAAGAGTTGTAAGACAGACTCTCGCCGCAGCTAACATCAATGTCCTGCCCTGGCCTGCTCAGTCGCCAGACTTGAACCCGATTGAGCATGCATGGGATATGCTACAGAGAAGAGCTCTGCCGAATATGGAGGGTATCCAGTCGCAAGAAGACCTTTTTTTGTTGTTGCAACGAACATGGGCGGCCATTCCACAGCGTGATTTGGATGAACTCATTTTGAGTATGCCAAACCGATGTTCATGTGTTGTTAGTGTTCGCGGTAGAAACACGGATTATTAATTGTTTAAGTTACCCAATAAAATTTTAAAGAAAACTGTTATTTCAGTCTTTTTTTCGAACTTTAATGTTAGCGGTTCAAATGTCAAAAATCCCTTTATTAGGAAAATGGCAAATTTCTTTATGAATGCAAAGGTGACTTGGTTTATCGTTATTGTGACAAACGATAACACTTTATTTGATGAATCCTTAAAGAACATTTTAATTAATATCAATCAGGAGAAAAGTTATTGCAAAAATATATGTTGATCCCTAGACACTTTTGATGTGTGTAGTTCACATAATGTAGAACCGCCTAAGTGAAACTTACATTCAAATGATCTTCACAACAAAACAAACGCTTCCCAGGTTTGTACTCCACATTTACTTCTTCGCACCATTTCCTTTTTAAGTTTTCTCTTACAAAATGAAACAATTTGTTTCGGCAATTTGTTGTGGTATTTTTACAAGACGGTATAAAGCATTTAGCACTAGTTGTCATTGACCGATTCATTATGTTAAACTCAATAATAAGTGGACGGTTACGATAGAAACTAAATACGTGATAAATTATGACTTCCAACAAAATAAATGAACAGTTTCTAGAGGTTTGTGTACTATTTACATACTTTATTAATTATTATACAAACAAATCTCATCCGTCATGTTCAATTGAAGTTTCTGATGTCAAGCAATAAAAGTCAAAATATGTTTTAATATTTTACCCATACGTGGCAAAGACACCGAACCATTCTGGCTACTCAGTGACGTCATCACGAACAAAAGTTTAATAATTAATTAAAAATTAACTACTGCTTGGAATAAAAAAATGTTGAAATTAGTTGCTTGAAATAGGCTAAGGAATAAAATAAAAAATAAAAAAAAAATAAAAAAAAATACTTTACATACCGAATACTTATACCGACGATTACCATACTATTTTTGAACTGTTTTTATTTTTTGTCTTTTGACAATTCAAAAGTGCCTGTAACTGGCTTATTTGAAATAAATGTTTTGATTTGATTTTTGATTTGATAGGTGCATATTTGCTTGACAAACAATTAACATAGAAAGACATATCAAGCCGTAAAATTCCAATACTATTTTTTTTATTTGGTATGGGTATGTATGTATGTAACTCTGGCAGGTCAGAGGTAATAGAGACAAAGCCTACGATGGAGCGAGCTTACCCAGAAGAAGCCTGTTCACTCTAAGTTTGAAGAGATTATAAAATACATTCTCGCAAATGCATGAATATCATCCTCAATGATGTCTGCTACTTACTGGCAGTAAGCATGTTCTTTGAGTGAATACCAGTTATGCAGTATCATTTAATGCGGTTACTTTGTTTTATGCAACTTCAATATCTTCACTGACTGGTATCACTTCATCCTACACTAGTGAGTGTGGAACTCCCTCATCTAAATATTTATCAGGTTAAACTTTGTATGTTGTTTCTTCAACTGTCGAAGGGCTACTCATTTTTGAGCGATATTTACAGGAATTTGAAACAAGAAAACTATTGGAGAACTGGCTCTACAACTGCAATGAGTATGATACGTACTTACTTGATTTAAAATAGTAAACTAAAGATACCATATAGAAAACGTCGATATGCAAAGCAAGAGAAACGAGCGTAAGCCACGGTTTTTTATAGAAACTTTTGGATGGAAATGGGTTTTTAATTTTATTTTTGAGGTTTTACTACAGGCTTTATTCTTCTGTTACGACATCTGACAGTTGTTTTCAATGACATAATCTGTCAATGTTTTTAGAAAGCATATTTTAACGATTTAGAACGTTTTATTTGTACTTGTAATAATTCTATCAATTATGTTAAAGAAGGTATTGTAATCTTCCTTAATCGTTACTAAACTAATCAGATCGTTTTGTATATTAGTATTCGTTTTGCACAAGTTATTTCGTCATAGCGTCCGGATGCAAAGGCGATACACGGGTGTACTGCCAAGAGGAGCACTTTCGCTTCATATCAATAAATTCCAATGTTCAAAACATAAAGAGTAGTGGCAAAGAATTGTATTAGCATTAGTTACCTAGTAAATCGAGTAACAAGTCACATCACAGACATTCACTACTTCGTGAAGTTGACAAACGTCAAAGAGGGATAAGGGTGAGCACTACATTCGCCGCACCGTCTGAAAAGGTTACCGTGTACAAATGGAAACTGAAGGATCAGGGTGGATATTTAGTCAGTAAGAGTCTGACAGTCTCTTCCGCTCCACTGAGGCGGCTTATAACAAAACCTTAACAATTTTTAATCGTCGTATCTATTCCCAGTTCACACCGCTTTGTCAACACTATCGAGACAATAGGGAAATAAATTCCTATTTATTGCCACCGTTATAATGTTACGATGAGAAAAATAAACAAAGCCATTGGTGACAAATGGGGAATAAACATTTTAATAAGATAAACTGAGGCCTTACCACGAGCTCTACGCGATCCAGTTTAGGCTGTGGTATAGAGATAGAGCTGTACAAGTCGTCTAGCTCCATCTCGTTCCCTGAGCGTAAACTGGATTGCGTTAAGAGCTCGTGGTAGGCCACCTGATCTGACTGAACTACTAAACTTGTTAGGTAACATAAAGGTATTGCCAGCGTCGTCGTCGCCTCATTAGTAGTTCTAAGTTGTCACATCTGGATCTAATGGACCGCAGGCAGAAGCATGCAAATTAGAGTTAGATAATGTAAAATAGAGCATTTAACTAAGTACTACTAAAATAACTTGCCACATACGCAGCAATTTAATGCAATGTAACTGATAACAGTTTGAATTTTATCCTCCCTACAAAATAGTTTTTCTTCCGTAATGACCTTTTTTTTATCATTAATTATTTGTGTTGCATTGAACTGCTCCCCAGCTGCACTATTGCAGTTTGTATGAAAACTGCATCAAAACTACGTTTGCGCTATCTGCATGCAGTCAGCTTACCGTTTGCATATTGGCGTATAGTTCTAATTATGTTTGGTCTGCAGTTGCTCAAAAACTGCAAGTAAACAGTTATTTTCAGCGCACAGTTCTATGCAATCTGTTGGTTGTTCCGTGATTAACAATAAACCCATATTATAGTTTCACCATAATTATTCAATGTTCATCTCTTTCTATTTTACATTTTAAGGTAAATCATGCCCTCATGCCTTCCGACACATCGAACACGGAGAAGAAACATAGTCAATGTTCAGTTTGCAAAGCAAAAGTCAAGTTGAGCGATCAGTCGATCCTTGCATCCCGTTCCGAACACAGCCTCCGCAAAACTTGCCATCTATGCGGTAAGATAAACAACGTTTAGTCTCAAATTCTTGCAAATAAAAAGAGACCCGCTGATAATGATAATTATAAAGAATATTAAGAATAAAGAATATTATAGAATAAATAAATATAAAGAATATTATTATCAGTATTTTACAGCGAATGAGAAAAATATCCATAGTTGAATGTGTATTATAGGTTATTAAGACTATTGTCTACCGAGCGCTCGTCCATACTAAAAGAGAAAACGTTTTTCTGCCCCTAAATGTTATCCTATCTCAATGATTTTTTAGAATGCTTCTGACACTGTAAAAAACTAGGTTTATAGGTTTTATTTTTTTCAAAATGTATAATAGTTTGAAAGTAACAGGCGCCTAAAAGTTACTATTTTTATGACAAAATCTTCATTGAAGTAAAACCTTTGTATTTTAAAAACAAAGAAGTTTTAGAAAAAAAGCAAAACCTACAAACCTAGAATATAATATGCTGAAACGATTGACACCAGAATCTAAGAGATTGGACGTGATTTAGTATGTGAAAAACGTTTTCTCCCGAGAGACAAATTTCATATAAAAAATACTCACAGTCAGTCGCGAGCTGCAGCGCTCGCTATCGCACGATCGGGGGTTTCTCAACGCGCGAGAGGGACAGCACGAGTTTTTCTAAATACCTATTTTTTGAAAAGGCAGCCGCTATACAATCCTCTTAAACTAAACAATTGGTCAATATGACCATTTTCGTTATCGCGAAAAATTTGCTTTCCTGTGTATATTTTTAAAGATACTAGCTATGCTAGAGAATCAGTTTTTTTTCTTTGTAACTTTGGCCAACACTATGAGTTTCTTCCGTATGAATACGTAATTTATTCATTGGTGACTAGGTACTTCATAATGCCTATGTATATTTTTTACAATAATATCAGTTAACATAACTATAACTATGGTATAGTTAGCCTCCGTTCAGAAATTGAGACATATTATTATAACAGAAAGTATCAAAAATAGGAGAGATGTTTAAAACACACTTATGATTTGTGGTCCAAGCAGGACTTGTTTTTGTTAACTTTTTAATGAATATTCATTTAGCTGCCATAGATACTGTTATGAAAGTCAATAAAGAAGGAGGTGACTACGAACCTGAAAAGGAATTCAATCCTGATACTGACATCCCACGACTACAAATAAAGAAAATCAACGGAAAAGCAATTGATTTATCAAGTGGAGATCGCGAAAATAAACATGCCGCTCAAGGTCAAAATATTATTTCAACAGAAATAAATGGCGATGTGAAGAAATCAAACAAAAAAGAAGATAATAAGATATTATCTCATAAGGTAAACACTTTTTAAAAAACCTATCGAACTGCAATTAAACAACAATAAGGTACCGAAGACTTTTGGAAAAAGATAATGAACTAGTTTGGCTTCAAAGATCGCCTCTCTGTCACACACTACATATGTGACGTTTGTCCCTGGTTCGTTGTGATTAGGTACTGTTTTGTGCGACAGAGATGGATAGATTGTCTAAGGAATGATATGAAAGAAAAGTAGTAAAATACTGTGACGTCTGATAGTCCTCTATTAGACGTCATAATTCTCCTGAATAGAAGAAAAAAATGTGTTGGGCCGACCCCAAGTAAAATGATCTAAGGGCAGGCAGATGATGAAAGCCGATCGATACTAGCCAATTAATCTATTCCCAAAGGTCTATGCGTAATATTTATCGGCGGTACCTTTTTTTTTTTTTTTTTTAGCTTGGTAAAATCATGAAATGAGTCCTCCGGCCCCGGGCAGGGCGGGAGGGACTGTCAGACTTTTACTGACTAAAATCCACGGTGTCCTTCATAGCCTGTTTCGTTCCGGGGTTACGGTAAGGAAATAATCCCGCGACCCCGGCAGGCTTTGGCCCTCTGAGAGGGGGGCCCCGTCATTATGCTGACGCTCTTTGAGGCGCGCGTGGGACACAACGCGCCGTCGACCCGGGCATGGTCCTTGGTCGGGCAGCGAGTTGCCCTTTACTCGCCGCCCGCATGCCCGCGCCTACGGTGGCCGGAGATCGTCTGCTGACGTCCGACGCCGCGGGCGCCTACCACTGCAGTTGGGGCGGAGGGAGGACGCTGTCCTCTCTCGTTCGCGGCCCGCCTCCTCCTTCACGAGCATTACTGCCTCGCAGAAGGAGCTGACCGCTTCCCACTCCGTCTCGCCCCGCAGCATGGCCGCAACCAATGCCGGGCGTGAGAGGTCTCCGCCTATCGCCGCCGTGAGGACACGTCGGTGCACCGCCCAAGCTGGGCAGTCTTGCACCGTATGCTCTGCTGTGTCCTCCGGGCGATCTTCGCAGTGGTGGCACCCGGGCGTTTCCTCCTTCCCCATCAGGCACAGGTACCTCCCGAAACTTCCGTGTCCGGTGAGGACCTGCGTCATCCGATAGGTCAGGACGCCGTGACGTCTCTCCAGCCAATCGGCGGTACCTTTACATGTTTTTTTTTAAACATTTCAGGAACTGCATGTGAAGATGAGCAGTGATTTAGTTGTGGAGTATAAGAACCCTCACTTCCAGGAAAGCAAAACAAGCGTAAACACAAATATTGGAGCTGATTGCTCTGAACAAAATAATGAGAACAAAATAGAAGAAGATGAAGAGGAAAACTGTGAGAAAGATCCAAGGTATTTTTGTTTTACTTCAGAGAAAACTCACCCCTTTTGTTAGTAACATCACTACTAAAGCGGGTGAGATTTCTCTGAAGCTGATGCAACAGATTTATAAACACCAAACCCACGCGCACACGCGGGTGAAAGTGCACGCTCGTAAAATTATCACATAAAATAATGGGAAGAATTTGGTTTTGCAATCAATAACGTTATCAAGTTTGTGGCTCTTAATCCATTTTTTAATCCCGTCCTGTCGGAGTAGCTAAGTTGGTTGCAGTATTTGGTGAACTTGGCTCAAGGTACTATTTTCATTCCAGACCTGTGGTGTGCCCAGTAACAAACTGCTCAAAAATTGTAACAATAGATTCATTCATGCTCCATATTCTTTTCGATCACTCGAAAGTCCCAAGAACAACTTTAGATGACACAATGCCTCAAGAAGTCAGCTTAAAATCTACACATTTTTCTACTGAAGTACAATGTGTTGCTTCGTTTATCATGGAAACCCAGAAAAGGTACTTTTAACGAACATAAAATATTATCAACTTTAACAAACTCCCATAAAACAAAAACATTTTAAAATGATTTATAATTTATCATTTCAGACCACCCCAGACAATCAAGAAGAGAATGGAATCAACAATTTCTGCTCGTAATTCTAAAAAGGAAAACAAATTATTACTATTATTGGCTGTGAGATTACCGACTATTTCAGTAAAATTGCCAAGAATCAAATGTGACCCAGCGGTAATTTTCACCAGAAGTGTTTACACGCAGACAAATAAATTAACTAAAAAGCATTTAATTGTGCAGGAGTATACGAATTTATGACATCTTACTGCTCGTAATCCCATGCTAACCTATTCTATCCTGACCTACTTATATTATAAACGAGAAAGTTTGTAAGGATGTATGAACGTTTGTTACTCTTTCACCCAAAAAGTAGTCTAAAAATCAGTGAATGAATCTGATTTTTGACTAGATGATGTCTCGTCTTCTATTATATAAGATTATTATAAATCAGAACTAGCGAAATATACAGACACTTTTACCTTTTAACTGGTTATTGTCGTGATGTAGGTTGTCTTATTATGACAGAATCACATCCAATTTTGTTCCTTATTAGGCGCTTAATGAATAATAGGCTTAATTTTAGACATAGAAGCTGAATATGTTGACAAAGACTCAGTTTCTATGTGTAAAATTAAGCCTAAAGGTTATTATATACTTTCAGGTAACTACAGACTGTCTCTGCAAAAGTGGTAGCGACCACAAAGCTTCCAAACAACCTATGCTCGATAACAATGAAGTTTTTATATTATGGCTCTGCAAATTAGATGAAACAGAAAGAGTGTTTAGTGTAAGTGTAAAACTATCTTTGCTAATGTTACTAATATTTCAATTCTAAGTCAGTTTTACAAAATGTCTGGTTGAATACTGCATCGTGTTGGAGCTCATGGCTAAATAATAAGTCACACTAGTTCAGTCTTCTAGGTTAAGCAGTCTTTTCACCACAGACACACATCATAGACCACACGATTGCGCTGGATATAAGCAGCGTCCAACTGGTCCTATTGGAAATATGCTCAGCAGTGGACGTCCTACAGCTGATATGATGATGATTCAGCGGCATCTGCTGACTGGTAATTGACTCCAATAGAGAAGATTTAAACTTGCTGGAGTAAAAAAGTAACAAAATGTTGTGGTGAAGGAAAGTTTAAGAGATTGAAATATGTGTAACACTTTATTCAATATTAATATTTTTCCAGATAACTCTTTTAGGAGAAGACAAAAGACGAGGCTACTGTTACATTGGTGATGCCATCCATGTGAGAGACAAGCAAGATCCGTCTATACTCTACGACAGATCTGAGTGCCTGATAATCAAGGGGTCTGCTATCAACCGCCTCTTCGATCTCAAGGGTCAGATTACCGCTATAGTTAGTCAGATAGGATGATGAATTAATAAAATACATTTTAACCAAAAACATATTTTATTTCTAATCGTTCCTAAGTAACCTATTTCTTCAAAATTTGTTCACAAAACTTATCAGCATCAGCCAAGTCATTGGCTACACTGCGCATCTTTCGATTTTCTTTAGCATCGAAATAAACATGTACTTTTTCTTTGCCACATTTCGGTCCGGCAAGTTCATTTTGGTAAAAGACCTCATAATCGGGATTAGCTCTGAAAAGGTTACTTTTAATCTCGCCTTTGTTTGAAATTTTATACGCATTAGGTAATTCGTTTTTCTTGTATTTGAAGCCAGCTTGTGTCTCGGAAAAACTATTGGCGTTGATTAAATCAGCGGCTGAGCTAGGATCAGTTTCGGCGTCGAATTTATTGGGAGCGTTCTGGACAACAGTTCCAGTTGAAAATGGTTCGCCAGTTGTATCTAGCACTTTGACGCTCTTCAACTCAACTCTGAAATATAAAGTGAAAAGTAAGGGATGATTCTCATTAGAGCGGGCCGTGCGCGGGCCGGGGCGTGCACGAGGCACGGTTTTAATCTGTTACATATATTTTGTATGAATCAATTTATATTACACAGTGCATTATCCGTGTCCCGTCCGGGCCCGCTCGACGCACATGAGAATCATCCCTTACTGTAATATAATAAATTATTATCCAGATACTAATTTCGCGGGCATGCAGACGGCGTGTGATAGGGCCAAAGCCTGCCAGGGTCGCGGGACTATTCAGGTAACCGTGGCTCCGGAACGTAAAGGGCTATTTATGGACATGGTGGATGACAGTTCCTGCCGTCCAGGCCTGGGTGAGGGGCTCGCCCGACGATTTACTACGTAAAAAAAACAACTAGGTATTAAGTTCAGCCCACAACAAATCCTAGGAGGGAAGTTTTCAGCAACAGGTAGCAACACAATCTTTCACATACAGTTTTGACACTATTGCAATAGCAGAGTTAAGCCCCGGACCTTATGTCTGCTAAGTTCAGTTTACCTAATAGTATATATCAATATTTCCCCAGTCACATATGTCTCCGTCCAAGAAAACGAGCTTATTGCCATCAACTGGGTACAAATCCAGACTTCTAGGCTTCTACAATATGGAATTATGGAATACCCCTATCGCATTTTGCCCGACCCGGGAATCGAACCCAAGACTTCGTGCTTAGGAGTCATGCTCTCGACCACATCGACTATCAGGGCAGCTAAGGCCGCGTTCAAGGACACGTTTTGCGTTGGGCGGTGCGCGGTGTCCAACGCGGCGTCGAACGGAGCGTCCACAGCGGCGCGGCGTCGAAAGTGTGTCCTAAGGGGCAATTTTAAACAAAAAGATGTGTTTTACCCATAGCTTGCATCGTCTGCATAATACTTCACTTGGATGGGGTTCCCTTCGTTATCCGTATACGTGTATTTACCAATAGTTGTTCCATTTGGGAAGCGCTTTTCATCCCTTATTTCTGGCTGCATCTCTAAAATATCATTCTTTTGAGTAGGGTAGCCTGTAAAGCATTGAAATATTAATAACTTTTCTTTTTGTCTAATGCATTGGTAAGTAAAAATCTTTACTATAGAGTGCATTCCAAAAACTTTTCTCCAAGTCACTGGGGACCAACCTTTGCGTTTCCTCTTCAGATCCACTCACTACCTCCTTCTGGGGTGACTTTAATCCGTATCTTTGGCATTAACGTGCTGATAGACTTAAGCATTCACTTGTAACAGAAGATCGAACACTTGCCATTTTTAATTTTGTCGAATTGAACACTGAACAGATCCAAGTTTACAGCAAAACAACGCTACGAATATTTTCACAATCTTTATAGCGAACGACTAACGCTCTACAAAAATTTTTCTTCATGAAGAAGTCAGACTTGACAATCGGTTTGGAAAAAGCTTGCAAGAGCGCTTGTTAGAATGCTGGCAAAACGCTTTCAATGCTTTTCTGTAAGTTGACCTTGGTCTATCAATCAGAGAGTTTAAGCCGAGTTGCAACTTTATTATGATTTAAAAGTCAGCCGCTTTATTGAATAAAATAGGTAGGTACTAACTTTTGATACAGTTTTTATACGACAAAACTTATAAAATCAATTAATTTAAGCTTGTGTATGTACGTTTAAACTTAGGCATGGGCCAAAAAGGCCTCTCCCAGGCTGCGCTACATGAGGGGCACACATTCCATGATTTTACCACGAGAAAAAAAGGCTGTCCTGCATCACCCTGTACTCTGCCTTCCGCATCCAGTCTCTTAGCAGCTCCAGCTACTTCCTGAAAGAGGCCTATGCCCAGCAGTCCCAGCCATTACGTGAGTTAATGGTTAGATAGACAAAATCTTTCGTATAACCTGGGTCAATGAAGAAAGGATTCTAAAATGGCGGCGCTTATCGTGTCTTCTCGCTCGCACTCTAGTGCCGTCTATACTCACTCCCGCGTGTAGCGTAAGCAGAAAAAAAATAGTCTTGATGTGTCTTGACGCGCTCAGTGATATTTTTTAAGAATATTTTTTATAGTTTTCTGTTGTTTTTAACCGACGGAAAAAAAAAGGAGGAGGTTCTCAATTCGACATGTATATTTTTTTTTATGTATGACCACGCATAACTTTTCCTAACGTGGTCCGATTTCAAAAAATATTTTTTTGTTGGAAAAAGTATATCTCAAAGTTGGTCCCATTTAAATTTCAAAACTAAAATCGGCCTCTAAGGGTAGAAAAAAGGTATTAATTGTCAATCTTCCTACAGAATTTTCAAGTAAGAACCGATTCTATTGAAATAAAGTTAACAATTGTAGTTCTGAGGACATTATCATATAGCAAAGATGTGGAGAACATAACATGATGGCGTCACCAACATCAGATCAACTCCAGATCCCTGTTATTTTGTGAAGTCAGTCCCAAGAGTTCCTTAACAGTTAACAACAGCTATATCGTGTTTGGGCTCATTTCACTCAGCTTGATGAGAACTTTAGACCTAGCTGAGGTACCATTGCCATTGAGGGTCTGAGAATGGTGACGGATAGCAGGGGCAAGAGGTCCTCAACAGTTAACAGCACCTTTATCGTGTTTGGGCTCATTTCACTAGTCTTGATGAAAACTTTATACCTAGCTGGGGTATAACTGTCATCGAGGGTCTGAGGCTGGTGCAAGAGGGCAGTAGCAAGAGATCCATAACAGTAACTATATCGTATTTGGGCTCATTTCACTCATCTTGATGAGAACTTTAGACGTAGCTGGGGTATGACAGTCGTTGAGAGTTTGAGAATGAAGACAAAAAGCAGGTGTAGGAGGTCGTCAATAGTTTACAAAAAAAAATATATTAAAAAGAAATTGTTAATATTTTTTTTTTAGTTACAGTTATTCACACGAGATGGGGAACTCAAAAGTAAAAAATAAAACCTTTTTAAAAAAAAATCAAACCGACGAAACATCGAACTGAAAAGCAAAAAATAAATATTGAGGCGGCGCCAAAGAAACAATCAACGCATAGCTACGACGAGCTATTCAACCACGACAAGCTATACAACGAGCTATTCTGCTCTTCAAATAGTTAATTTATATGTTTGTTTGTTTGGCGCCGCCTCAAAATTTATTTTTTGCTTTTCAGTTCGATGTTTCGTCGGTTTGATTTTTTTTTAAAGGTTTTATTCCGTTGTTACCTGTTGATTATTGTTGTTCAATTTTGGTTTATTGTTAGATTAAGTTTGAGAATTATTTTGATCCAGTCTTGTTTTTTTTTTTTTTTTTCAATTTCAAAAAAACTTTAATTTGAAATCTTATATGCTGACTGTACTATCTGTCAACGCAAGTACAAGCCGCCATTTTAGAATCCTTTCTTCAATGCTCCGGCTTATACCTACGTCTTTCTGATTATCCACTATATTCGCGCAGACGTAGCCATTACCAATTTTTTTACTGGTGATAATCTTAGAACATAGGTGTAGATTATTTGTTTAACTTACTTGTCACGCCTGCTACTAACCCCAAAGAAAGGAAGAAATAAGTAATATCTCGCTGGATACGCTTCATTCTGCAGGGCTAGCATGCGCAAGGCGACATTATCTCTTATTTTGTCGTTCTCGATTCGTTTGTCACTTTTCATAACATGCGCACCACGAGAAGATATCTCGTCGTGACTTCGCCTTCACGACGCGAGATAACCGATATTACCATTTCATGAAAACAAACCGTATTAGTTAAGTTACCTCGCAAAATTTTATCCTGCTGTCAGATTGACATTAAGTTTTGTTGTTTTGCTCGATTCGCGCCGTAAAAACGAATATTATTTTTATTTTAGAGAGTGAATATTATTTGTGGATTATGGATTTATATTAAACCGGCAAAATGATTATTTGTTCAATAAACTGAGCTGTCAATTGAATTTGACAACTAACATTGACATAAACTTATGACTCAATTCAGCGAATCCTCGCTAGTTTAATTTTTTTCCGGCGAAACATCGACGGAAGATTTAAACGCACCCCCTGTGGTTCGCTCGTGCTAAATATTTTCGAATTTGAAATAATTGTTAGATGGCTTTGGCATCAAAGAAATTGTAAGTATTAGATCAAAATCCCGTTACAGATGGCGGAGATGCATAATTTAGTTTATTATCACCTATTCAATGATGGCCCAGAGCAGTGGTGGCCCAGTGGTATCGGTCCCGACTAACGAGTTGTAGGTCGTGGGTTCGAACCCCGCCAGGCGCATTACTTTGTGTAATTTATTTCATCACCACTGCTCTCAAAACGGTGAAGAAAAACATCGTGAGGAAACCGGCATGTCCTAGAACCAAAAATTCGAAGACATGTGACATCCACCAATCCGCACTGGGCCCACAGAAATATTAAAAACAGGAGAAGTGGCAAGGGGACGTGTCCGCTACCATGTGGTTCTGAGCGGTACGCTCAGAAAGTGAAAAAATGGCCGTCACCGCGAGTTAGTCTGTTGTCAACCGCATTCGTGAAAAAAACGATTATGCCGTCTTGTTCGGTGCTTTTGTGCAAAAATAGAAACCAAAACAAATATTTTAGAAGTCATGGCATCGGGTTTCACATGTAATTACAAGTATTTTACAATATTTGTCTTAAAAATCACGAAAAACAACAAGCAGTAAAATATATCTGACTTGTACTACTGTACTTTTGTTTTCCTACATTACTCCGACGGTATTATTTTTGCAATAAATACATTGCTCTTTTACAACCACATCATTGCATCACATAGTGACTGAACAAGCAATGTAAAACTGACATAACGATACCTCAAACAGCCGTAATGTCGCATGGTACGGCCGCTGGCTAGTGACGTGCTCTTAGAAATCCGACAAAGTCTATCGACAAGAAAGTCGACTGCTAATTGCTATTTTTTTTTTTTTGAATTTTTTATCTTGTAATAAGGCTGGAAGGCCGATGTGGTTCATGGATTTTTACATTTTTTTATTATTTTACAGAGTATTAAATAAATGCGAAACCGAAGATGGTTAAGTAAATTAATTAATGTTTAGTTTAGTAATCTATGGACTAAATTAATAGTAATCTATACAATAAAGATAATAAAAACGGTTTCATATCGTTTTTTATTAATTTTATTTCCAAACCTTTATAATTTATCGATATATTTATCGTGAACTCTTCGATTTAGTCAAACACTGTCGAGTCCGCCCCCGTGTCCCGACGACACACAATGATAATTGTTTTAGTGTGAGTAAATTACACGGAAAAAGTACGCTGTGGTTTAAAGAATAAGGTTTATATTTAAATGACAGAGTTTTCGACGGCGCGTGTGTGCACTTGTTCGTAGTATTGTTTTGATATACTACATGCGTAATATTATCTTTATGGTGGGGCAGTTGTGGCTTCACCGGTTTTCTATACATTTTGAACTCCACGCCATATCTCCTTCTATAATAATATATCTATGGCCCACTCCCTCTCACAGAGTGAAGGCTCGTGTCCCAGCAGTGGGAACAATATAGGCTGATGATGATGATGATGAATGTTGTAATTGATTTACAAAACAAACCGTGTAAATAATGGATTTTTCAAAGTTCTAAGTTATGTAATCATAATACTATGTAACATTAAATTATCTCGATGAAATGTCCTAAATGTAATGTACAAAATAAACACTATGCCAACCATAAATCAAGATTGAATGTTGACTATTCATAAAGTACAAAGTTCTGAAATTGCTGCGAAACATTATTCGTAATACGAACGAAAGTTTACTTGTCGTGTGTGTACGTAGGTACTGTACAATAATAGTGCCCTTATTAATTGAAAGAGATAGATTGATAGTTACAAATTGAACTGTAAATAACTGTAAATGTAATCGGCTTGGAGCTTATCTATAACATAAATAGCCATAGGCTTTGTAATTCGCCAAAGGGACTGGAACTCGTTATCCCTTAGGTCAAATGGGTTGCAGACGTCGCGAATCACCTTCCTCTGTATTTTTCATGCTTCCCTCTCCTCATACACAGATAAATGATAATTGTAGTACGGCACCGCCATTATACTTAAAAGTTTACAGAACACTGTTTTCAGTTTTTAGTCACTGTTGTCGCGATTTCTCGTCTTCGAAAACCATCGACGAGAAACTTGTCATAGGAAAATGTCAAAATTCGACTAAATATAGCGCGCATGACGACAAAAACAGGTTTGACAGAACGACATGAGTTCTATGTCAGAACGACACGACATATAAGTGTCACCATGTTAGCTCCCATCGACAAACAGACATTATGTCGTCTCAAGACGAGATAATGTTGCGCATGTTAGCCCCTCCCATCGACAAACAGACATAAGTCGTCTCAGCACGAGATAATGTGTCGACAAAATTTTGTCGACTTGCGCATGCTAGCCCTGCTGGTAAATTTTAATAAAAACACTTCCTTGACACAACTTGCCACAAAATTTGTTTTTGTCAGTTTGACATTTAATTTGATTTTTTTTTTTAGTACTTTCATCATCTGGGCCTCTTTTGAGGTTCATTTTGATGAAATTCAAAATCAAGGGGGCTAGAGTCCGCGGCACGACTCAAGTTCTGCGGATAATTTTATTGATATGGCCGCTTTGTAAATGCAATTTGATATTATGACACACACTAGCGCCGCGTCGAAAGGACTTCAGTCGTGGCGCGGACTCTAATCTTCGCACTTTTCTAACTATGGTGAAACAAGTCAACATTTTTTCCATAGAAACTTCGTTGGGGTTTTACTCCATTAACTGACAAGGTAAATCCAAAGTTAAACATGGTATCGTTTTGTCTTTAATTTTGTCTGTACGGAAGCAGAATTTTGAAATAACAAACCATTAAAAAGTTACGAGCTTCCAAAGATTCGTTTTTATTGCTAATTTTAACACAACTTTGGGCGTAAATTAGAAATTAAAGAAGCATCAAATTTCCAAAACAAAGTCCGTACCGACACAGCACATTATTTCATCGAAAAATTCCACAAATTTTATTTGAAATTGATTGATGCAGTGGTTTTTTCATAAAACCCCTTCTTCCAAAAGCCGTTTCGTATTTTTTTACGCGCGCCTTTTACTCTGAATGATCGTGCATCTCACTGAATAATGTTTTCCCCTGTTTTCTCCACGGGGGGATGACGCTCGCTTACACATGAACAATATGGCTCGATTTCAGGTAAAATATCATGGTTTTTGACCATGCCTGCCAGTGAGTTCGACTCGCGACTAGCGCCGCCTTAAGCTATTCTTTTATTTGGTTACAATGACCATTCATTTTTGTTATCACAAAGGTAGCCTTTGACCTCATTCGTTAAATTAAATGTATTGCATAGAACTTCCAGACTAACAACACTTTGACATAATAAAATAACATAAACAGTTTTGTTTGATTTTTATTTGCTTTACTTAGCTTAATAAATAAATTATTATGTAAATACTTATCATCTAAACTATATTAATAAATGCTTTACGTTTCCCAACAGTATAATTTTCATTTTGCTCTGAAAGTGTTACGGTTAAAGATATTTATTTACTCAAAAGAATTTACAAAATTCACTAACAGAGTAAACATGGTTAATATTAGCGTATTTGCCAACAAGCGTAGACAAAATAGGTACGTATCTTAAAATTAACATTTCTAATAATCACTTCGACTCAAACAAAGATGTATCAAACAGAACAAAATATATCAGAATCAGGTAGTTACACACAAGAAAACAGAAGTTTTAAGCGATGAGGGTAGGGTGCAATTTAATCGTTGTTGCGTGTTTACTAAGGCCTATGACACAGTGCACAAAGGTAAGCGATTTAGTTATTTTTAAACGTATTTTACTGTTGTATTGTAAGTCCACAATGTTTTGTTTTATTATTTATTGGATTTTGGGTATATTTGTATTATTTAGTTATTTCTTATATTATAATTATTTAATGTAGTTTAATACTGCTTTGATGTGTTTTTTAATGTTTTTTTTTTTTTTTTTTAATTTGATTTTTTAATAATCATTTAAGGCGTGGCCCTATCTTTTAGGATATATTTCTTTAAATGTTTCTTATAAATGATAAACGACTGAGTTTCTTTTATGTCTTTAGGTAATTTATTATAGAAATTAGCCCCTTCATACATGATATTCCTCTTGCCGTATTTAGTTCTAGGCTGGGTTAAGCAGATATCATTAGCTTGCCTGGTTAAAATTTTATAAGTTTGTGCCCTCTTTGTAAAAGTTAGTTGAGAGTGTATATCTTTAGTTAGAATTTTTCTGACGAGTATGCATGTGTTATACTTATACATTTGATTAAGGTTCATGAGTTGTGTTTCTTTGTAGATTTTTTCAGTTGGAGTTAAAAAGTTATATCTAAATAATATTTTAATTATTTTATTTTGTGCAGTTTGGAGTATTTTTAAGTTTGTTTTGGTGGCAGTTCCCCAGACCTCAATCAGGTAGTCCAAGTGAGATTTAACCATCGAGTTATATATAGTGTAACGCACATTTTTAGGAAGACATCGCACTATACCACGGAGCGCACCTGCTAGTGATGTGAGCCTGCTTTTAATATATTCTATATGTGGTTTCCAAGAAAGTTGATCATCCAGTATAAGTCCAAGATATTTTTCATGATTCACTCTCTTCAGCGTTTGACCATCAATTTGTAAGTTAATGTAATGTCCAATTTTTTTATTTTTTGCAGCGAATATTATATAATTTGTTTTAGTTATATTTATTGTCAGTAAGTTTGATCTAAGCCAAGTATGTAGAAGATTTAGGTCATGTTGAGCTTGTTTTACGATTGAACACATTGAAGTACCAGAATAAAACAAACTCGTATCATCAGCGTACAGTGCAATATCCCCTTTTAGGCCAATTTCATGGATGTTATTTATGTATATGAGAAAAAGTAAAGGCCCAAGGATTGAGCCCTGGGGGACGCCATAAGTAATAATCCGCGGTCTACTTTGAATTTTACCGATCTTGACTATTTGATATCTGTTTTTAAGGTAAGATTTTAACATTTCTAAAGCGGAACCTGATACACCTAGATGATTCAGTTTCAACAAAAGTATTTCGTGGCTAACAGTGTCGAAAGCTTTTTTCAAATCTATAAATACCCCTAACGTAATCTTTTTGTTATCAATGTTAGATTTGATTTTTGTTATAAGATCAGTTGCAGCTGCGACGGTGTTTGACTTTGGTCGAAACCCATATTGCTTTTCGAATAAGAATTTTTTTGTTGTTAGGAACGCAGTAAGTCGGTTGTGTAATATTTTTTCAAACACTTTTGAGACTATTGGCAGTACAGAGATCGGTCGATAATTGCCTGGATCTGATTTATTTCCCGACTTATAAATAGGGCTTACTTTCGCAAGTTTTAAGGATTCCGGAAATAAACCCTCTGTTAAGCACCTATTGATACAAAGAGTTAAGTTTTCCGCAATTTGGTCTTTGATACATTTCAACATTTTGACACTTACACCATCAATACCAGCGCTTGTATTTGCATCTAAATTGTTAATGATTTTAAGTACCTCTATAGTTGTAGCAGGTTCAAATTGTGTTAGTTTGACAGAAGTGTCCGCTTTGTTTACTGATACTTGTAAAGCTTGATTATTATGATATGATTTTGGAATTTTATCGGCGAGTTCTGCGCCTATGTTCGAGAAAAATAAGTTGAAACACTCACTGATTTCCTTTGTGTCAGTAATTTGCCCTGATGGGGTGTCTAATTTTACTGGAGTAGAGCTATGTTTTGTTTTGTTGCTAGCCAGACTATTTATTAATTGCCACATTTTAAGAGGATTTTTTTTACAATCTTTAAAAGTTTTATAATAGTACTGATTTTTAGTTGATTGAATTTCTTTGAACACAATATTCTTCTGCTGCAGGAACTCATCTTTCAGTTTTTTGTCTTCAGTTGATGAGTGTTTCAATTTATGCCACAGTATGTTTCTTTTATTTATTGAACTTATAAGTTTATTGGTGATCCAGTCTTGTCTTGGCATATATAGTATCTTGGTTTTTTTAATTTTATTTTTAGCAATTGTTTCCAGTAGATATCTTTCCAGTACTGTAAAATCATCGTGTATAGTGGATAAAGTAGTATCTTTTATAGTTTTATATAGATTCTCATAATCAATAGCTTCGTATGTTACTTTTTTGGGCCTTTCTGGCTTGATTCTGTTTATCTCAAAATAAATTTGTTTGTGATCTGACATGGCACTTTCCACTAAAGCCATATGATAATTGTTATCTTTCAGATTTGTACATATATGATCTAATATTGTGTTAGAAGTTTTAGTGATGCGAGTGCAGTACATTTTATCAATTTTATTTAGTATTCTTAGTCCGTTTTCTTTAAGTACAGTCTTATATTCTTTAATAGAATTTTCTTTACTTAGTAAATTCAAGTTAAAATCTCCAAATATGACAGTTCTTTTCTTTTTGATTAGATTTTTTGAATATGTTTCAAGAAATTTTTGTAAATTTGCTGCAGGCTGTTTATAGACTACTCCAATATCCAAAGAAAGTTTGTCCAGATGTATCCATAAGAAATGATTGTAATCTTCGCATTGTCCATCTATTAATTCATGTTTCAGTTGGTTGTGGACGTATATTGACACTCCACCTCCTCTCGAAGCTGTTCTATAGTTGTAATAGTGTGTATAATTTGGTAATTTTTGTCTGAGGGCTTCGTTTTCATCTTTTATCCACGTTTCAACAAGTAGTATTACATGTACGGTGCACTTGAACGTTTTTAAAATACACTGTAGTTCGTCTAGTTTCCCTGGTGCAACAATACTGCGAACATTTGCGTAAAGAAAGCTTAATGATTTAGTTTTCGTTGTAATATCTTCATAGTTATTTGTTAATTCGTATGTTATTGAGTTTGTTATTCTTACAACTTCTAAGCTACTTAGTTTTTTGGCTGTTCTTTTACTATCTTTGGTGTCCCTTTTGAAAATTTTATGATTAAATCCTTTTCTCCATTCTCTATCCTCTCCTGTAATTCGTCTCTAAGATTTTTGAGAAACTTTTGTTGTTGAGGAGTCTGATCAGAGTAAATTCTCACCCCATCTACTTTCAAATTAGCTTTGTTTCGCAATATATTCTTAGCAATGTCTTGGGAAGAAAAGGATAATTTAAGTGGGCGTACCTTCTTGCCATCATATTTTCCGACTCGTAACACTTTTTCTGCTTTAGGACAATCTGGATATATGGTTCTTATAATTTTTTCCGCTTCATCCCTTTCTTTTTCTCGTCTCTCTTCGCTGTTAGTTATATATTTCTCAGGAATACCTACAATGATGATGTTCTTACTTCGATCAGCTCGATCCTGAAGTTCCTCAAACAGATCTTCATAACTTGTTTGTGGCGCTGCCTGTATATGTGTCGATGTCGTAGAAACACATTTAAATTGCTCAAAGTCGGCTTGAAGCGATGTTACTTTTTCTTCATTTTCTTTAACGGTCTCCGTCAGTGAATTAATCTGTGTCTTAAGACTTTTGTTCTCTGCTATAAGTTCTTCGGTTGTGATCTTCATATTTCGTAACGTTTCATTGATGGAGGAAATATTTTCACTTATTGTTTTTATATTTTGGTTCTGGTTTTTAAAAGATTCCTGTAATGTTTCAACAATTTCTTTCAACATTTCCTGTTTAAATTCAGTGAATTGATTTTGAAAGTCGCTATCAGGTATTTTCCTCTTTCGGAAACACACATTTTCCGAGTATATCTCATTCAATTTGGACAAATCAGGTTGAGAGCTGCTTGTTTCCCCGGAAAATATCGTTCTCGTCGTAGTTGGAGTTTTAGTAGGAGAACGGAAAGCTTTCATGTTGATTTTAGCTGGGAAATATCAAGAAAACAATGACTCCGCTATTCGCTCCGCTTATGCACTGCGCGCACCTTTATAATACTGCCACTGCTGCGCGTACCTACTGCGAGCTATGTCTTCCGCACTTTTGAATAGGTGATTAGTTAATTAAAAACACTCTGAACCCGTAGAAAAATGAACTGACTTTATATAGTAATTAAGTTCAAATTCGAACGATCTTATTAGGTATTTAACAGCAAATCAGTAGACACGACCACTCACTACGCTTGCCGCTTAGCACATCAAAAAGAAAAGATGAAAATATTATGTGAACAAGAAAAGCAAAAGAATTCAATGATAGTGTGACGGCTGACAGAGTTAAGGAAGGAACAAATAAGGTGTTGCGCCACCTTATTAATTGACTTGTTCCTTCCTATGAAATATAACACCAGGATAGGAAGATAATGATGATATTAAGGAGATCGAAATCGCAGCAGCCCAGCTGTTTTTAAGGGCTATGGCAGACCACAACGACACTTGTAGTTTCAGAAAAAGCTTCCATAGAAAGCGGCCACAAGGTGTATTTTATTATAAGACAAATAATTTTCGCTCCGCGTGCACGGGAGCGGAAAAACATAGAACTAAAATTTTGACAAACGGCGGTGCCTTGAGCAACACAGAGTCCGCGCCATTGCTATCAAGTCCTGCGGAAAATTCATGGTACTTTTTATGATGCAATGACTATTGACTATATACCACTGCAGCCGCGTCCAAAGGACATTATTACGTGCCACGGACTTCAATAAAGTGTCATATACTGTAAATTGTAAAATCGCGTTCAAAATTATTACAACCGCTGCGGTATTTTTTTTTCACTCGTGAAAATTGTTAACTGCAATACCACGTTTGCGATTCGCCATCGCCTTCTCCATCAAAGAGGTGAGAAAGATTAAGTACCTTTGTCAACCTTTTAAACTAAATTCGATTTAGATAACAATGTTGCTAGTTGGGTCTCAATATCGTAGATGACTTTCTTCTTGTTTGGCTTTGGAGGACGGGTCCATGTGATGGATGATTCGGTCGGTTCTTGTACTAGTGCCACTGGGATAGGTGGAGTAGTTATCACGTCGGGGTATACCCTGAAATTAAAGATAGAGCAATGATCATGTTTTTTTTTTTGGCTAATGCCTCGTAGTGCCCCTAAAGTTCCACCAGGTGGTCTACCACGAACTCTAAACGCGATCCAGTTTAGGCTGGGAGAAAGAGATGGCGCTAGACGACTTGTATAGCTCTGTCTCTTCTCACAGCCTAAAGTGGATCGCATTAAGAGCTCGTGGTAAGGCCTCTAGTTCCACCAGCGAGAAGGAATTGTCATTCCTCGTCACAATTTTCATTTACGACGGTGTTGACACAACGAGACGAAACCTGTTTTTTTTTTTAATTTATCGCTACCTTTTTTGAAGGTGGTGTAATTAAGTGAGCCCAGAGCAAAATTACTGGGATTCGGAAACGAAAGTATTTTTGAGTAGATAGACACAATTAGGTGAGTATTGCTCCTGTAATTATTATCACGAAATCACGCAATCTTTGAAACAATAACCATTTTCTTACAATTCTCACAGGCGTTATTTTTAATTCGTATCAATTTCCGTTCGGAAATCCAAATATAATAGGGCCAAAAGCTATTTTGAAACGACATCGTTTGAAAATCATTTATTTTTTGTGTTACTACAAACTAAAATAAGTAGGTTTCATAGGCTAAACAGTAAACTTATCATTAAATGAAAGTGCCTTAAAACAGGAATAGCAAATACCTACCAATGCAACGTTTTATTCAGAATGGAAGTTTTAGCATTTACAAAAACACAGTTGGGACATAGGAATATAAGTCGCGCAACGTAACGGTAACAATATTTAATTAATACTTTAGTCATTATTGTGCGGGCACGCCGCAGTTGCGGCGGTAAGACCCCTCTTTGAGGAGTGGCTGGAGAGAAGTCATGGCGTCCTGACCTACCGCTTGACGCAGGTCCTCACCGGACACGGAAGTTTCGGGAGGTACCTGTGTCTGATGCGAAAGGAGGAGACGCCTGGGTGTCACCACTGCGAAGATCGCCCGGAGGACACGGTGGAGCATACGGTGCAAGACTGCCCAGCTTGGGCAGAGCACCGACGTGTCCTCACGGCTGCGATAGGCGGAGACCTCTCGCGCCCAGCATTGGTCGCGGCCATGCTGCGGGGCGAGACGGAGTGGGAAGCGGTCGCCTCCTTCTGCGAGGCAGTAATGCTCGTGAAGGAGGAGGCGGGCCGCGAGCGAGAGAGGACAGAGTCCTCCCTCCGCCCCATCCGCGGTAGTAGACGCCCACGGCGACGGACGTCGCTAGATGATCTCCGGCCACCGTAGGCGCGGGCATGCGGGCAGCGAGTAAAGGGCAACTCGCTGCCCGACCAAGGACCATGCCCGGGTCGACGGCGCGTTGTGTCCCACGCGCGCCTCAAAGAGCGTCAGCATAATGACGGGGCCCCCCTCTCAGAGGGCCAAAGCCTGCCGGGGTCGCGGGATTATTTCCTTACCGTGACCCTGGAACAGAAAGGGCTATTGAAGGACACCGTGGATTTTAGCCAGTAGAAGTCTGACAGTCCCTCCCGCCCTGCCCGGGGTTGGAGGACTCATTTGATGATATTACCACGCTAAAAAAAAAAAAAAAAAAAGGCATTATTGTGACCTCTTTTAGTACTAGCGTACAATATCTATGCAATCTTGCTTAGTAGTGTAGTATAGTGAATGATGGATACGAAATAGTGTTTTTTTTTTTTATAGAAATAATAACTCTAGTGACTATAGAAATGAGGGGGAGAGGTCCGAATTAGGTAGAGTTATTTTAGTACTTGCATCGAAATGTTGAAATCAATATGGATCTTCCCGGGATTTCTAATAGACAATCTCGTGTGGAAAACAGTATTACAAATAAGTAATGATATTTATAACACATTTGCTCGTAAAAGGTCTCTTACTGCACCTATTTCAGTATCGTAATGTATCTTATTACGCACTAGTGCGTAATGGTAAAGTAAAACGCACTAGTGCGGTAATGGTAAAGTAAAACGCACGGTTTATCAAGATGCTCCGTCTAAAACGAACGGTACTTTTTTAAATCTTAGCAAAGAGTTTTTATGTCAGAAAAGCGGTCAACATTTTATTATTTAAATTAAATTTGGGAGATGAAATATAATAAATAAATATTTTATTCTTTTATTTAATTAATTTTGACAATTAATTACAACCATTTATCTGTAATAAAACCACAAAAGAATTAATTTACTTTATTAGTAATACTGGCTGTTTTTTGTGCCTTTGCCATAAACAAAAGATGCTGGTGCGCGCGCATCGCTAATTTGTGAAAAAGTAAAAATTATTCCGCTTGCTTTTCCTTTTCGATGTAATGATTTTATTTATTTACTCACAACTGTGTTATAAAACGTCGTATGACATACGTGCGGTTTGATAATTACAGCCTCTGCTTTCTTATAGCACTCGCCTTACGGCTCGTCCTACCAATATCGCCTCAGCTGTAATGATCAACTTACCGCACTTATATCATAATGTACAGTCAGGTTCAAAAATGAATTATAAACTTCTCAAAGCAATAGACTGACGCTTCACTTTGACTTACGACCTTTTGTTATAAGTTGTTTTATTACTATACATATCCAATTAACTTTTGATATATTTCATAATTTCAACTGTTGATCTACAAGTAATGCTGGCGCAATGGTAATCGTGCTCGGATAGAACTTCTGTTCGTTCGATTGCGGAGGATCGAATCCCACTTTTTTTTTCCAAATACTTTATTTAATTTAATTTTTAATAATTACTTTATTCTTTTTGTTATTGTTATTTTTAATAAATTTTTTAGTAGGAATTTGATAATTAAAATTGATTTTTGTGTAACTACTAATATAACTCATTAGTGTTGTGGGTCGTTCGTTATAATCACAGATATAGGTCTATCTATATCTATGGTTAAGTTTAATAAAGTTTTGTAGGTAGATCGTAGAAAAAAAAAAAAGTGAATTATTTCGATTTGTGCGGTAGGCATAACTATGTTATCTCGTTTTGAGTCTCATAATTGAACGTTGTTGATTCTTGGTTATTTTGTGTGACTATGTAAACAGCATATAAGTGTTACACTGTCCTGTGGTTTTGCAGTGAAATATTAACAATTGGATTTATATAAATACTAGCTGTTGCCAGCGGTTTCACCCGCTGCAACTCGAAAATTATCCCACGGGAACATAAAATCGGGATAAAAACTATCCTATGTGTTAAAGTTTTTTTCCGTTTCCGGGTGTCAAACTGTAAACATCATAGTTGAGCAGCTCCTGATAACATCGTATTTAATAATTATTTAGACTCACTTGGTGATATAAAAACGTCACGAAACATAAATTAAAGTGTTGTGAATAGTGTGGAAGTGTTGATTTCACGAAATCCTGGACATTTTATCATATATTTGCAAGCAAGACACTAACTGGATTGCTAAATTGAGGTTAGAAATTAAGTCATCGCATCGTCAAGACGTCAGTAGACATCATCGAGATTGACATTGACATTGACAGTGGCATATCACATAGTGTTGCCAACCCAAGAAGAAAAAGAAACTACTATTAATTACGCCACATTATACGCAGATTACATTATACAAAAAAAAAAAACAAAATGGAAGATCAGTTTCAACTATTATTTGAATCCTTTAAAATTGAAACACAAAAACAAACGATTGAAATACAAACATCGGTAACTAACAAGTTAATGGAAATACTGGATGTAAAACTAGAGCCTATCATTGCAGAAAATAAAATCTTAAAATCAAAATTAGAAAACCTCGAGAAAGAGGTGGAAAGCTTGAAAAGAGCAAAGAAGCAGAACAACTTAATAATTTTTGGCATAAAAGAAGAAGAGAATTCTAACCTAGAATTACTTCAAAATGTGAAGAAAGTTATTAAAACAGACTTAGGCATTAATCTTGAAGAACGCGAGGTAAATAATATGTATAGAATCGGAAAGAAGAATCCAAGTGATAAGCCAAGACCCACCTTGGTTTCCTTCGTAAATGAATGGAAAAAGAATGAAGTAATGAAATTGAAGAAAAATTTTAAAGATGTGTACGTTGCAGAAGATTATACTAAAGATGTCCTTGAGAAAAGGAAAATGCTGCTGCCACAACTGATAGAGGAGAGAAATAAAGGAAACATTGCATACTTGAAATATGACAAAATAATAACAAAAGGGAAAAGCGCTATAAACACTGACAATCGGCAAAAAAGGAAAACATCAACATCTCCTGAAACCAATCAACCAAGAAAACAACAAACATTAATGCCACCGAACAACAAAATATTAAATGCTTATGATTTACTGAGGACTAGACGCAATTCTCTCCCTTCCATCACAACAGATAATAAAGAATAGCAACTAAATGTCGGTAAACGGAAAACACAAAAATCACTTAATAAAAAGAACACAGTAAAAACAAATTATAACACTCCCCCAAGCCGACTGGTCCTCGTGGGGGAAAATGACCACGACCCTCTAAAGGTTAAAAATAGTGCCAGCACCCAATGTCAAAAGAAAACAAATGACATACATATAGCAACTATAAATTGTCGATCTCTTAGAACCCCGGAAAAACTCCGAGAATTAGAAATAGCATTAGAAGAAATAAAATGGGACATTATAGGGCTTAGTGAAACGAGAAGATTTGGGGAACAAATTGAAGACCGTGGAAAGTACATATTACAGTATAAAGGAGAGACGCCAGGTCTTTATGGCATCGGATTTGTTGTTAAAAAGAATTTAGTAAACAACATAATAGAACTAAGAGGAATTTCAGAACGTATCGCAATTCTTAACATAAAACTAAACGAAGAAGAATGGTCTATTATCCAGGCGTACTCACCAACGGAATCGGACAAAAAGGAAGACATAATAAAAAATGAAAAATTCTATGAAGAACTACAGAACACCATCGAAGCGGCACATAAAAAAGTGATAGTGATGGGTGACTTTAATGGCCAAATCGGAACACAAAATAGTGGCGAAGAACATATCATAGGAAGCCACGGTTTTGGTACAAGAAGCAAGAATGGTACAAGGTTGGTAAACTTTTCACTAGAAAATAGATTAAGTATTCTAAACAGCTTTTATAAAAAGAAAATAACAAAGAAATGGACATGGATCTCACCTAACGGTCTTCATAAGAATGAAATAGATTTTATTATGTCCAATAACAGAAAAGCTTTTAAAGATGTGTCGGTCATACATAATTTAAATTTTAACACTGACCATAGAATGGTACGGGCTACAATGACAGGAACACGCCCCAAGAAAACAAGACAATTCCATAATAAATATGCAGTTGTTCACTACACTGGCGACACAGAACTACTGCTTAAAAACCTTCAAACATCATTAGGTAATAAAGAACATTTACCAATACAAGAAAAATACAACAAATTACTGCACCAACTAAAAACTGTAACTAGGAAAACAAATACAAACGGAAAGAAAGAAATCTCTTTTAAAACTAAAGAATTACTACAGAAACGCAAGGAACTATTACAAGATACGAAAACAAAAGAAAACCGTCAAAAAATTAGTGTCCGACCGAAACTGATTTTTCAGCCGAAACCGAAACCGAAACCGAACCTTCGGCGTTGCTCTCAGTTTCGGCCGAAACCGAAACCGAAACCGAAACCTTTGAAAACATTTAAAATTTCGATTTTTTTCTGAAATTTATTGTTTTTTTTTACTTTATTAACACAATTAGAAAAAGTGTCAAATATACAGGGCAAATTTTTCAACTGGGCGTGGACGCTATATTCTTGCCTATGAGGAATATCGGAAAACGTTGAATAGAGTCTCGAGACCGATTTTGCCGAAAACTAAAACTGCATCATTGGATTTTAGAAAAATCAATAATCCTGGCCAGGAGTCGAACCCGCTAATTTTGGAAATAAAATCACAAACTGTATTATTAATTTATTACACCATTTGATAGTGTTACTAGTAAAGTTTCCAATGTTTCACTAGATTTGAAGTCTCAACAATCGCACTATATTAATTTAGCATTACGAAATTACTGAGCATTAAAGGGTATAACATTTACCATTCTCCCCATCCTGATGGTAGTGCGCATGCTGGATCAGCACTGGTCATTCGATCGAACCTGAGACATTCACAGATTGAATCATACTCAACAGCGCATCTGCAGGGCACTTCAGTTAGATTGGAGGACCGAGCAGGCCCTATTATTCTATCCTCAATCTACTGTCCACCACGACACAAAATAACAACAGACATGTTCAAAACCTACTTCAGTACTCTTGGTCATAGGTTTATAGCGGGTGGTGACTGGAATGCTAAACACACATACTGGGGATCCCGCTGCACCACAACTCGTGGACGCGATTTGAAACGCTGTATTGATGAAAATCACTTAAAACCGATATCTGCAGGTGAGGCTACCTACTGGCCTAGTGACCCAAAGAAATTGCCAGATCTCCTAGACTTCTTCATAAATAAGGGCATAGATAGCTTGTACACCAACATCGAATCAAGTCTAGACGGTTCATCAGACCATACACCGGTGATCCTCACAATTAGCACTAGTGAGCTTACTCGGGAAATAACCGAGTCTCTAACGAATAGCCGAACTGACTGGGATGGCTTCAAGTCCTACCTCAATGAAAACTTTACTGCTGCTATACCACTGAAACACTATAACGATGTAGATAACGCCTGCAGATATTTCACTAATACTATTCAAGTTGCTGCCTGGATCAACACACCATCTCGGCCCAAAGGTTACACCAACCCTCCTCTTCCACCAGACATAAAGCAAAAAATACTAGAAAAGCGCCGACTTAGAAGAATATGGCATCAATCCCGACATCCTGTTGATAAACTTAATTACAACAAGGCAGCAAAAGTGTTAAAGACTCTAGTTCACGAGTCTAACAACTTAATGTTGACAACTAGCCTACAGATGATGTCTCCTACGGGTGCTGGCTCAAAGTCACTCTGGAAAGCTACTAAAAACTTAGATAAACCTCAACAGTCTTATCCTCCAATCAGATCACAAACATCCTGGGCAAGAACAGAACTGGAAAAGGCTGAAGTATTCGCAATGCATTTAAATTCCGTATTCAAACCAAACGAGAGCGCTGCTGATGAACATGAAATCGACACGTTATTGGAACAAGATCTGCAGATGTGTATGCCAATTATGCCAACAACACCTAAAGAAATAGCGAAGGAAATCAGACTACTAAACTCGAGAAAGGCTCCGGGATTCGATCTGGTCACTCCTTGCATACTGAAAAATCTCCCCAGAAAATGCATCTCATTTTTAGCAAGTCTGTTCAACGCAATCTTTCGAACATCGCACTTTCCTGACCTGTGGAAAATCTCTGAAGTTGTCATGATCCACAAATTGGGTAAACCTGAACATGAAGCCTCATCTTACCGACCTATAAGTTTAACGCCTGTACTTTCCAAACTATGGGAGAGAATATTCCTGAACCGACTGATACCGTACATAGACAACAATGATGTAGTTCCGTCCCACCAGTTTGGCTTTCGGAAATTGCACTCAACAATAGAACAGGTCCACCGTGTTTACCAAATAGCAAGACAGGCTTTAGAAACAAAAAAGTACTGCTCAGCGGCATTTCTTGATGTACAACAAGCTTTTGACCGAGTCTGGCACAAGGGATTGTTGGCCAAAGTAAAAGATAAACTTCCACATTCTATGTTCGCACTCATCCAGTCGTATCTATCAGACCGCTACTTCCGAGTAAAACAAGGAGAAGCAAGATCAAGATTGTTTAAAGTTGAAGCTGGTGTACCACAGGGATCTGTTCTTGGCCCAGTGTTGTACAACATATATACATCAGACCTGCCCACATTAAATGGCGTAACAGTAGCAACATATGCCGACGATATAGCCTATTTATCGGTTGATCATAACCCAGAAATGGCCAGCAGAAGACTCCAAATACAACTGGACAAAACCCACAAATGGTTCTCAAAGTGGCGAATTCGAGCCAGTGCATCCAAGTCCAATCATATCACCTTTACACTCAGGCACGGAGACACCCCTCCTGTTAGACTTGGTTCCAACACCCTACCACACACTGATTGTGTTAAATATCTTGGCTTCCACTTAGATAGGCGTCTAACATGGAAGCAACATATCAAAAATAAAAGGGACGAGATAAACCACAAGTTCCGCAACCTATATTGGCTCATGGGAAGAAATTCTGTGCTCTCTGTAGACAACAAACTCCTTATCTACAACTCTGTCCTCAAGCCCATATGGACCTATGGGATCCAATTGTGGGGCGTTGCCAGTAAAACCAACATACTTTGCCTGCAAAGAGTCCAAAATGGTATCCTAAGATCAATAGCAAATGCACCTTGGTTTGCTCGGAATGACGAAATCCATGACTATCTGCAAATACCATCAGTTACCTCTGAAATCGAGCGATACAAAAAACAACACAAGGCACGCCTAACCTTGCATCCAAATGCACTAGTCACTGACTTGTTAAACCCGACAGCGGTGGTAAAAAGATTGAAAAGAAACCACCTTCTATGAGTGGGAGGCGCAGCACTGGCTGCTCCACCAAAACGCCATTTGTCAAAGAACGAATTCGCTTATGGTCTCACGACCGATTGCAAATAATAAATGGAAAAAAAAAAAAAAAAAAAAAAAAAACGAAATTACTGAGTTGAAAAAAAAATGCATTATTTCATAGAAGAAATCGTTAACTTAATAATGTTTCGAATACCGCCTAATCCTAATTCTAATTAATAAGTTTTTTAATCATTAACGTACGTAACAAATATATTTTATTATGACATGAATAAACAAGACTTACTCTTGGCAGCAAACTCAAAAACGTAACCTCAACTCACGATTAAATGGACGGTGGCAAACTGCCCCGGCGCGACCCTTCTGGCGAGCGAGCACGTGTTAGCTACGAATTTTACTGAACGAACACTTGAGTTTCGGCGGGGCCGAAAGTTTCGGCTATATTTTGGCCGAAACCGAAACTAAGGCCGAAACTAGATTTTTTGGCCGAAACCGGCCGAAACCGAAACCGAAACCGAAATTTCGGTCGTTCACTACAAAAAATACAAGCAATAAGTAAAATGATTAATGAACAACTACGGAAAGAAAGGAAAATAAAACGAACTAATACAATGAAGAATTATATAGAAAAAACAGGAGGAATAAAAAAGGCACTAAAAGAACTAAATTGCAAAAAGGATTGGATACCAAAGATGAGAAAGAAAGACGGTAAAATTACAGGGAAGAGATCGGAGATACTCAAAGTAGCTACAGATTTTTATCGAAAACTATACCAAAGCCAAAACATGGGACAAGCTGTAAAAGAATATGATACATCAACTGATGAAGAGGAAGTACCTGAAATACTAAAAGAAGAAACTATAAAAGCAATAAGTACACAGAAGAACGATAAAGCCCCCGGATCCGATCTCGTTACGAATGAACTACTAAAAACAACTTTACCAGTGATTGTTCCGAAGCTTACAGATATATTCAACGAAATTATCATAACAGAAAAGATTCCCGAGGACTGGACAAAATCAACCATTGTACTATTACATAAAAAGGGCGATAAAGGAGATATATCAAATTACAGACCCATTAGCTTAATGTCCAATGTCTATAAGGTATTTTCAAAAATCATATTATCAAGAATTACTAACACTCTGGAAGAAAATCAGCCCAAAGAGCAAGCTGGATTTCGTCGAAATTTTTCCACCATAGACCATATCCACGCCCTCAGACAAATATTGCAAAAATATAAAGAATATAACAAGGCTTATTACCTAGGGTTTGTTGATTTTAACAAAGCATTTGACACACTAGAACATGAGTTTATATGGAATGCACTAAAAACACAGGGCGTACAAACAAAATACATACGAATACTCCAAAATGTATACACCAAGAGTACAGCGCAAGTTAAGTTAGAAACTATAGGCGAAGAATTTCCTATCAAGAGAGGCGTACGCCAAGGAGATCCCATTTCCCCTAAATTATTCTCAGCCGTCTTAGAAATGATATTTAGGAACCTAGAATGGAGGAATAAAGGATTAAATATAAACGGCGAAAATCTTAGCCACTTACGTTTTGCAGACGACTTAATTATTTTTTCTGAAAGCCCAGAAACATTGGAATTAATGCTACAACAACTAGCCGACGAAAGTGGAAAGGCAGGTCTAACAATGAATTTAACTAAAACAAAAATTATGTCAAACTCTACACAAAAAGAAACCATAATAGTGAATAAAGAGCAAATAGAATATGTACATGAATATGTTTACTTAGGACAATTGATATCTACCGAAGACTGCATGAAAAAGGAAATAGAAAGAAGAATAGCTAACACCTGGAAACGATATTGGTCACTAAGCGAAATTATGAAGAACAAAGAAATGCCGATGAAAGAAAAAAGAAAGGTGTACAATATGTGTATTTTGCCATGCTTGCTATACGGGTGTCAAACCTGGGCATTGACAGATCAACTGGCAAACAAAATAAAAGTTTGCCAAAACGGAATTGAGAGAAGTACAATAGGTGTTAAAAGAAAAGATAGAGAAAAGTTAAAAGATATTAAAAATAAAACTAAATTCAAGAATGCATTCACAACATACAAACAACTAAAGTGGAGATGGACAGGACATATGGCAAGAGAGAAGAAGGAAAAATGGACAAAACTAATAACGGAATGGTACCCGCTAGACTGCAAAAGGAACAGAGGAAGACCAATTAAGAGATGGGAAGATGACATCAGGAAAATAGCGGGTCCAACATGGACTCGAACGGCAAGGGACAGAATTGAATGGAGATCTTTAGAGGAGGCCTTTGTCGGAAGACAAGTTGAGGAATAACTACCGTTTGCCGAATTATAATCAGTTATACATTATAGTATTAGAATAGTATATCAGTTTATGTAGTATATTAGTAAGTGAATTTTGATAGTAGAGTTCTTAGGCATACTTAAATTGCCTACTCAAACTAAGATCAACAATAAAGGCTTTTTATTTTATTTTTATTTATTTATTTTATGTCTTAATCCAGGTTATAAACTATCTGTATACCAAATTTTAGCCAAATCCGTTCAGTGGTTTTTGCGTGAAAGAGTAACAAACATCCATACATCCATACATCCATACTTACAAACTTTCGCCTTTATAATATTAGTAGGATTGAGGGCGAACATTAAAGCCCTGCATAAATATGTCGATTAAACTTAAAACAAGTATCAAATGAAACCAGACTAAGTGTGAGTATTAACATTTAAATTTTGATCATTCCGCATGTTAATATGTAATTATATTTTTATAAATAAGGTTCCGTATTCAAAAGTATTTGTTTAAAAGTAAAAAAAAGTGATTGATACTTAGTATTTGGTTTTAAAGTTTTTTCTTAGTAGTAAAATAGATCAACAGCTGTTTTTGCATAAATAATATAATAGTATTCTATGTTTTATTCCAGTGACGAAATACTATGAGTCTGTGGGATGAGATATGGCATGATGATGAGATGAGTTGTTAAGAATAAACAGGGACGTCAGGGACGTCCGGGAATGGTGAATGAATACGAAGGAAAATGGTTTCCATATAACTAATTCAACACAAAATTAACCGTTCATCGTGTACTCAACATTGAAGGCATCAACGACTATCAACTAAAAACTGTTATGTTTAAAGGAATAAAAAAAAACGTTAAGATTGTCTCGAGGACCTTTTATTGATATGAATTTTGTTTATTTATTGTAAATAAACTGAAAACGTAAACATCATTTGATAACTTATTATTCAAGGATTAAGAATAATTGAGGTATGGTTTCAAACATCATTTCGTAAAGAAAACGATCCTTAAACTTACCTCAATAACTTGTAACAGGGTATTTTTTTATGTAGTTTGGATATTTTTTTCCGTGGTTCTATTTCAGAAGAAGAACACATTTCCTTAATATAACTTTATTTCACTAAATCGAATTTGGTGAAACTGAAGAAACTTACACCGCGGTACTGGAACGCAAAGGGCAACTGGCCCTTTGCGTTCCAGGGCCGCTATGCCCCGTTACTGTTACAAAATAATCGCCTTTTAGCATAGCAGCCCTGGAGCGCAAAGGGCCAGTTGCCCTTTGCGTTCCAGTACCGCGGTGTCAAAAAATTTTTTTTATTGAGCATAACAAGTTTCTTCAGTTTCACCAAATTCAATTTAGTGAAAAAAAGTTATATTATGGAAATGTGTCTTGAGCGTAAAGGTCAATTGGCCCTTTGCATTCCAGGGCCTAAGATAATCTGTCTGAGTCAGAATAACCCAAGTCACGAGCTCACTTCGCTCGTTCTTGCGGACCTGGAAGGCAAAAGGCAACTGCTCTTTTGTGTTCCAGGGCCTACCTAACATGTCCGAGTCGGGATGACCCAAATAGCGAGCCCGCTTTCCTCGGTTTTGCGGCACTGGAACGCAAAAAGGCAACTGGCCCTTTGCGTTTCATGGCCGCGGTGCCTTGGTACTGTTTCCAAATAAACGGCTTTAATAATGATAACTTTGTTAAAAATGTCCGCAATGTATAAAAATACCCTGTAATTGCTAATTAGCTTATAATAATACGTAAGTTACCCTTGTTAAAACCACTTATTTTAATTTGAAGAGAATATTAATGTTTTTATTTTGAATTTTTAAATTTTCTTATTTATTGTTTTAAATTACTTATATTAATTTTAATAATTTCATAATTTTGTTTAATTAATAAAAATTGCATCTATGATTTTCGACATCTATTTCACATTATATCCAGGTCGAGTAATAATATTCATAATTTTAGCAGTTTTATAACTTTAAACATAGAATTATAATAATTTCAACTAAAATATATTAATATTGTTATTATTATTTTTTTTATTATAAACCCTGTAGGTAATAAATTATCATCATTAGTAAAAATTGAAAACGAAATAAAATGACAATAAGTAGTACTAGACTAACGAAACAAGTAAAAATATTTGACTAACAAAAACAGATGGTGACCATTGCATTACTTTCAATAAATAATTAATGATCTAACATTAAAATTGTGCCGATAGCGTGGGTTCACGATCAATGAAGTTTGAGTTCGAATCTTAACTTTTGAAATGTCAGTTGATTTTATGATAATATTTTTAATAAATAACTTATTTATTTTTATTTTGTTTTAACGCTTATTTATTTTTAAATAAGTTATATATTAGTTATTGAATTAAGTATTATTTTTGTGTTTATATTAATTTTTGCTTGCATTTTGAGAATATTTAACAATACCGTTATAATTATATTAAATCACACGACACTAACCAACAAATACAAGAAAAAACACACGGAAATTCCAAACAAACGCAATAAAATTTGTGTGTTAAAAATTATAATTTTTAACAATCGAGTAAAAACCCACAAAAAGTCTATCAACTGCTGCGTGATATTTGAACTCGCACCTCTTTCGACTAACGCATTTATGTTCTAAATGCTAAAACCACTGAGCCAACTGGACTCATATTTAGACGTTGAAATTATGAACTTAATAGTTGAAGGATTATTGTGTATCTCGAAAATAGAAGGTCATAAGTCACACTAAACGTTAAGCAATTTCTTTGATAGCGTACGCAAGGAAATTTGATCGCCACTGTACTATAAAAACATCAGAGATAGATTAGACAACTAAATTGTGTAAAAGTAAAATAACTTTTTATTTTAGATATAAATCACGGGTTTTTTGTGCTCTTTAAAGTAATTTCGGTATGTGGGGCATATCCACTTTACTCTTTAGCTGTATGAAATCAGTGTAAGTACATGAATAACTCTATCTATGGTGATAAAAGCAAAATTAACTTAGAAAATAATTACGTACCTGTAGCCAAACTTATCAGCGATGTACTTGTATTTGATCGGTCTACCGTAAGGGTCTACGTAGCCATATCGCCCTACAACTGTTCCATTTGGATGTCTCTCTTCAGATCGATACTGATTGTTGCCAGTAGCCGGGTCTGATACATCGTACCCGAAGGTTAATGTGTTTTGTGGGTTTCCTGAAACATGATTTTTTTTTTGAGAAATCCGTCCAAATACTGTAAGTATGAACCCTGCATAGTGGTTATTTTCAAGAAAAAAAATCTATTAAGTGTTTGAGTAAAAAATAAACATTAAGAACTTAATTTAACTATGTATACGCATCAGCGCCTGCGTCGCGAATCGTAAAGATTTTTTGAACCTGCGTGTTTCAACTAAACCGAATTTTTCATTCAGTTAAAAAGCATTAAGAATTTTTTTGACTTACCATCGAAATTATTGTACAAATAATTAAATCCATCTTCTGCTAAAGTGAGTCTTGGACTCCTGGGAGCCGTATTCCCTTGCGCCAGAATAGAGACCAGCAGAAAAACCTTGAAAAAATTTGAATTTCTCAAAAAGTGGAGCTCATTTTCTATTTTTTATTGCTAGAGGGAGGGTCAACTGAATCTGGAATATGGACCTTTCCGCATCAAGTCAAGTGAAACCACAGGAGGCCACTTGCTACAGTTCATATTTCTACATTATGTACTTCTTTCTTCTAGACATTTATTCAAAAAAGAATCAGGCTACATATTCAGGTAATTATTAAATAAAGGGGAGGCCTATGTTCAGTAGTGGACGTCTTACGGCAACTAGTTGGATAGAGCAGTTGGACCACTGCCCCGCACTCGATATGATGATGATGATGATGATGATTCAGGTAATTTAGCCAGGAAAAAGAATAGGTGTAAGAGAATAATATGTGACTTGCTCGCAACACATCTATTGGTACCTATAGATGTTGTGATGTGGTCATATTTTAGTTGATTATATTTTTTCGTGATTATGTTGGTCATGGCCACTTTTTGACTTGACGTGGTAACCTGAAAAAGTGGTGGCACTACTTCAATCAAACCTTTGATTAAAGAAGTGGGTTCTCGTATGTCAATAAAAATACAAAGAAAACAATAAAGGGCGCAAAGCATTGCACTGTGCGAAGGCAAATCGGTGGTCCATGTTACTACAATCATCCGTTACTTTGTAGAGAACCGGATTTAAATACATGTTTTGAACCCAGTATTCTTCTATTGAATACCTATTCAATAGAAGAATACTGGGCACCTGCCCATGTGCATATTATGTTCCTTTTTTATAGGCGTACTATGTTTACGTTATAATTATGCACAACACATTCATCATTTTTTAATAAACGTCTGAACAGATTGCTATGGTTACCACACTGATTTAAAATCAATACTCAATACTCAATTTTTTATTGCAATTGCAATCAAATCCTGTAGTGTTAGGATGTAGGATAATGATTATCCAAGAAGTACTTTTCTTATGGGATAATTTTTTACCTCAACTTGGGGAGAGCTGTAAACAAAAGCTAGTTATTCCAATAAATGTATAATGTTATATGATCATCGTTTAATCTATGCGTCAAAAAAAGTTAAATCGCGCTCATTTGTCTACATAAAAGTCAGTTTGAATAATATTGACCATTAGTTAACTGTCCGTTATATTAAAAGACATTTAACTAGTACGCGTAATTGTTGATACGCGTGAAAACAAGAAAACGTATTAGTTTTAATTGATTTTCTTGTTGTATAAAGTTTAATAATAATTAACATTTTTCTAGATTTCATTGATTCCATATAAATTACACTTAACCAGGCACATCAATTTAATGTACTACTTTTTGCTCACAGTTCCTGTTTAATTAAAGTAATGTAAACTTTAATTTATGTAAAATATAACTTATTAAAAAAATTACTAAGTCTGTATATTTTCCTTATATCAAAATAAAACAATATAATGACAACATTATCACCCTTACAAATAGGAAACTACACGTTGGGACCTACCTTGAAAATTCCTTCCATATTCCTTTAAAATTTTCACAATTTCACATAATAAACTTGAGTAGTCTGCCCAGTGTTGCGAACTTCGTCCACATGAATGAACATATTTATCCACCTCTCCTTTTAGTAGTTTTTTCTTCGTAAAAAAACAACAACCACGCACAATGTTCGTAAACTTAGTGGGTGAAGGCAATTTCGCCCGTATTCGCTAATGTGATGTCATTCCATGTATGACAGGATATACATAAATTGCCTTTTACGTTATACAGATATACGACACCCAATGATGGGAAATTACTTTAGAAATCAATTATATACATATAAAGAAGTTGTCATAAATAATGACATGTATTCAATTATTTTAATTGAAATTTTCTTTTAAGGTCTTGCAGATTTACGAAAAAGATGATATTAAAATATGATGTACCTAAGTATTTTGGCAGAAGTCAAGTTAAGGCTTGGCTCATTGGGAAAGGTCTATGCACCTAAACATGTTATTTTATTTTTAATGTTATCACTTATATTAATTGCAAACATTACTTTTAATTCTTTTTTAATTAAAATACACTGTTAATGACAGCGTAAATTAATTTTAACGACTTCTGCATTTTAGCACTACTTAATTTAATCTACGGATTTAATCGTTACCAAACCTCATTTATTCAGTTTAGCGGAACTTTTATTGTTCTCCGGTTTAAAATAACTATACTGAACAATATTAAGGGGTCAATAAAAAGGCGAATTGGCGTAAAAGGCGTGATACGGTAAAGTTTCTGTTTTGGGAGACTCCTTCGAAAGTAAATCACCTACGCGACATAAGATACTGTGGCGATTTGAGAACTGTTCTCTTCAAATCTATACATATAATAAATTTGTAGAAAAGTGGTGTCTGTACAATGGAAATATATAAAAAAAAGTATCAGGGATTGTTATTATATAGATGCCGAACCCAAAAATGAAGTTAAAATTTTTTTTGTCTGTTTGTCGGTTTGTCTGTTTGTCTGTGTGTTTGTGCACGCTAATCTTCGGAACTACTGGACGGATTTGAATAATTTTTTTTTCGTTGTATAGGTATTAAGTCCCGTTAACATATAGGCTATAATTTATCTTGGAAACTTGAACACCTGATGCAGAACCGCAACAGACCTGCTTAACTATAAGAGATACAGAAATGGTGCCATAGCAAAAATTGTTCCACGTGATGAGCATTTTCTGCTGAGAGCATAAATTTGAAGATCCTGGACACCTGATGTGGAACACCAAGAGCCCAGCTACACTATGACATATACAGGAACGACGTCTTAGCAAGAGTTTTTCAGCCTGATAAGCACTCTCTGTTGCTGTATAAAAATTTGAAGATCTAGAACACCTGATGTGGAACTCCAAGAGCACAGCTACACTATAACATATAAGTGAATGACGTCTTAGCAAGTTTTATTCAACCTGATGAGTACTCTCTGTCAGCGTATAAAAATTGAAGATCTGGAACACCTGATGTGGAACTTCAAGAGCCCAGCTACACTGTAACATATACAGTAAAGACGTCTTAGCAAGAGTTGTTCAGCCTGACGAGCACTCTCTGTTGACGTATAAAAATTAAAGAACTGGAACACCTGATGTGGAACTCCAACAGCCCAGCTACTTTATAACATATATAGGATTGACGTCTTAGCAAGGGGAACACCCAAATACTCCGAAATATTTTATTCCGAATTTCGATATTCCGATTTTCAAAACTCCGAATATCATAATACCTAAAAATTACAATATCTATTATTAAGAATCTCGAAATTTATTTGACCGAAAGTCGTATGTCCGATTTCTTCGTTTTCCGATTTTCACATATTCGAAAAATGTTTTGCTCGATGAGTTCTCATTCCGAAAAACGAAATTCCGATTTTCAATATTCCGAATAAACTGTTTTTTTCGGAATATTGATAATCGGAATTCCGTTTCTCATTCTACAAAGTCAGTGACAGAAACGAATTGGTGCAAAACCGGCTCCACGTAATTTTGTCTACCGTACTCCCAGAGTGTTATTTAAGCCTGTGTAGGCACAGAGTGGCGAGGCGTATCCTCTTAACTTTCACTGTTTGCCTTCAGGATTTTTATTGTTATTAGGAGAACTAAGGATCCAAGAGCGAGCGAAGCGAGCTCGGGACTGGGGACACCCCGACTCGGACAGGTAAGGTTCGAAGCGGATGGCGGGGTCTGAAAGACCCCGCCATCCCCTTCGTGTTAGATTACTTTAAACCTTGCTCACAGAAATAGGAGCCCCGCGAAGCGGGGCTTCGTCGACATGCCTTGGTAGGTGGTAGTCAACAAATTGGCCACGGATGCAAGAGCGAGCGAAGCGAGCTCGGGACTGGGGACACCCCGACTCGGACAGGTTAGGTTCGAAGCAGATGGCGGGGTCTGAAAGACCCCGCCATCCCCTTCGTGTTAGGTTACTTTAAACCTTGCTCACAGAAATAGGAGCCCCGCGAAGCGGGGCTCCATCGCACTGCCTTGGTAGGTGGTAGTCAACAAATTGACCAAGGATGCAAGAGCGAGCGAAGCGAGCTCGGGACTGGGGACACCCCGACTCGGACAGGCTAGGTTCGAAGGGGATGGCGGAGTCTTTGTCGACATGCGACGTGCGTCGACTTGGTAGGTGGTAGTCAACAAATTGGCCAAGGATGCAAGAGCGAGCGAAGCGATTGTAGACACCCCGACTCGGACAGGTTAGGTTCGAAGCGGAATACGAAGGGGATGGGGGGGTCTTTCAGACCCCGCCATCCCCTTCGTATTAGGTTAATTTTAACCTTGTTTTCAGAAATAGGAGCCCCGCGAACCACCTTATTGGTGCTACAACTCAGGATGGAATAGCGAGCAAAATGTGTCTTGGGGCACCCCGCCTCGGACTTTTCGACCTGACGGACTCGAATCGGAATTCTAATAATCGGAAATTTAATATTCGGTATTCGTGTTTTTGATGTTTCGGAAAATATATTAAGTCGGAATTTTTGATATTCGGTCTATTGAAATTCGGTATTTCGAAAATAGTAATTATAAACGTTAGGAATTTTGAAATATCGGAATTATTAAAATAGGAATAATGATCCATCGGAGTTGTTATATTAGGAATTTTGAACCATTCGGAATTATGAAAATCGGTATTTTGAAATTCATATTTATGAATTTCGGAATAAAGTTTTTCGTATTATCGTAGTGTACCCCTTAGCAAGAGTTGTCCAGCCTAATGAGCACTCTCTGTTGACGTATGAAAATTGAGATCTGGAACACCTGGTGTGGAACTCCAAGAGCCTAGATACTCTATAACATATACAGTAACGACGTCTTAGCAAGAGTTGTTGAGCCTGATGAGCAACCTCTGTTGTCGTATAAAAATTGGAGATCTGGTACATCTGATGTGGAACTTCCAACAGCCCAGCTACTTTATAACATATATAGAAATGACGTCTTAGCAAGAGTTGTCCAGCCTTATGAGCACTCTCTGTTGACGTATGAAAATTGAGATCTGGAACACCTGATGTGGAACTCCAAGACCCCAGCTACACTATAACATATATTATATAGGAATGACGTCTTGGCAAGAGTTGTTCAGCCTGGCTCTTAGAAATCGACGTTTCAGATCTTCGATTTTGACGACCCCGTCGTCGCCGGCATAAGCAACTGGATCCGCGTACGAAGTCGCGGGCAGAAGCTAGTATTATAATATGTTTTTGAGAAAAGTACAAAATAGAATATGTTAATCTTTGCCTAATGAGTTTTTTATAGTAAGAGTTCTGTAGTTTCCATTGGGGTAAGCATTGGAAAAAGCCATGAACTATAATAATAAGTTCACAAAACACTTGCCTTGCAATCCCTTAAAATTTTATGCTTTATTATAATTTTTCTTTTCGACTTCATCAACTACTACCCCTTTAATATCAACTCAGAATAAAATTAGGTAATAAAAAATACGTGTCGAAATGAGAATCTTCCTCTTTTTTTCATCGTTTAAAAAATTGTGTTTACAGGTACCTTTAAAACCAAGGAAAATTGAAATCAAATCTCCTGCAACAATAAAATAAAGCTCACTGAACAATTAAGCCATAAAATTCCAAAAGGAAAATATACGATAAAGTGATTAACTATTCATCCCAGATTAGGATGTATAGATTGTATAACATTAAGGAAACAAGGCATTCATCAGAATAACAGCTTTTATATTAAAAACTGGTTTTGTCATAAATATGTAGAAAGAACTTAATTAAATATATCTAAATAAAGCCAATAGAGGTTACTGAACTTTAATGTTTTTTTTTTGGATTAGGTACTAAAAAAATAAGGCATGGTTAGCGCAGTGACTGATCGAATGGGTGTTTCACTGCGTGCCTAGTGTTTGATTTCCGCAACGAACAAATATTAATAAAAAATATTAGAGACATTGCCGTAAGGAAGAAAAGCAGTGCCTTCTCCAAGTTATCACATTAAAATTTTTATGAGACATTTTTCTGTGTATAAATGGGTAAAATCTCCATTTCCGCTCCCCAAAAACCCCCTCGGTTGAATCCCCAGAATCTGTTGTCCCCAGATGAAATCTCTGGTCCACCTGAGGAGAAACATGTGTGAAACTCAAGGTTCACCTCATACCACCATTTTAAATACGCTAGCTTAGAAGACATTTTTGTGTTTCCGCGCACCCGCGCCTGTTTCTTGATCGCCCACCATTTTTATTTTGCTCTGTTTACCAAGCTTTGTGTATGATTGATCATTTACCATTTTGTTCCGGTTATTAATAGTGTGTGATTAACATAAATATATACATCATTAGTTCTTACCAAAATGTGGCTAATCCCGTGTCACGCTTTTCCTGTCGAGCTTTTTTGTAATATAAGTGTAATTTATGGAAATAAATAAATTAAAAGCAACTTTTTTTTTATATAAAATGATTCTATTTAATAGTTACAACATTACACATTTTATTAGTTTGAAAACACAATTGACAGGATTTTTAGTAAAAACAAAATACAATGTCAAAATATTGAGATCATGGCAAATGAAACTGAATAGTTTTAGAAACACGATCTACTTTCTAATAAAAACTTAAACACAATAATATGAACGGTACAATGGACCCATTTATTTATTTATAAATAATTTATAAATGATCTCTTAAGACTATTGCAAGCATTTAAAGCGATTTAAATATATAAATATCGATAAATTGTACTTCAGATGCTTCATATACAATGGCAAGTTATTCACTTATGTGAATAAATATCCACAAAACCTAATTACTGACATAATCACACAAATATTTATAATAATCTTACTCATTTATCGCGTTTGGTGTAAGCTTCCGAGTTCTGCACAAACAGCAATGTTGCATCTAAATCATCCATAGTTCATTTGATCAAAAGCCATCAGTTAAAAAATCTCAGTAAACAACAACATATCTCAGAACCTTTCGGTAACCATTTTCTTTCGGAATTCTAAATCACCAAAACGCTCCATCGTTACCCTGCGCGTGCACACCCCTTAACACTAACATACAGTATAAACGTAACATCTACAGAGTATTTGAGTCGTTAACATTAGATAGTAGTATAGTGGTTAGTGTAGACCGTAGCCGTGGCCGTAGGATGCCACTGCGATGGGCGCAGCCGCGTAGTGGACAGGAGCCGCGTGCGCAACTGCTACTTGTTGCTGTAACAAGATAAAAATAAATAAAAATGCAGGCATAAAAAAGGTGGTGCAGATCCCTTAAACAGGTAAGTCCAGGAGTAGGTATTTTAAGAGGACCAGGCTCTGTCCTCCGTACGCTAATGATGACAACAATGGAGGTTTTAGTGAGGAAAGATACCTACACTTCCTCGATCTTATGCCTAGGGCTACCTTCTAAAGGTTTCCTTTCTACAAAAAAGAGCTGAAGCAGATCAGTAACGGATTGAGGGCCGTGAGATGGCAGAAGATGTCTTGGTGAAACAACAGTCAGCTGGGATCATGACCTACTGATGATGGCAGGGAAGACCTGGAGAAAATTCTCACAGATAAGGTTAGCCAGACACAAAAGGGAGGCACGTCGACATATGGAAAGACGGTACGCTGCAATGGATAGAATAAGCCTGCCATTAGTGATGGTGATTATGAGATGATGTATCAAAAAGTTGCAGCAGAGGGCAAAAAATAACTGGCTCTCTACTATAATTTCTAAATAACAGGCTACAGATGGTAAGCGCTGATAGAAAAAAATGGGCCACAGTAGTAGGATCAACAGCTAAATCTATAATAGCTAATGGACACTTATAAAGAGACTTTTCTGATAGTATTCCGAAGATGAATAAACCCTATTATCTGAATGTATCAAACGAGGAAAAAACAGTAGAAAAGCTTCATGAGTTTAGTTTCACAAGATATCATTAACATTTCGCACAAGTAAAAAAGTCGTGAACCTATTTTGAAACGGCAAATTCCGAAGCAGTGGCCCGAAGACCAAATAATTTCTCTGCGCGTGAGTTGTGTCGCCAGTTCAAGGTTATGTCTACTCAACCGTTGCATTTCGCTGCGAATCGATTTTATGGCCATTTTGACTCTTACTACTTTCAATATGTTTTTACGTACTCTATTGATGTTTCCTATTCACAGATTGGAAATACCTACTCAATTGATCCATTGAGGTTTGATTTTTTCGCGCTCAAACTTAAATAAATTCCGCTCCTGAGGCACACCTCTGCTAAACGTTTGTTGCTAAAATAACTTTACTAACAAGGTAACTAAAACTGCCCACGCGTTTATCACAAATTCTAAACACGTATAGGGCGTTGAGATATAAATAAAAATGGCCATTTACTCCAAACCCGTTAGAGATAATTTAAGGCTTGCACCACACTTCCCGTAAAGGGCGTAGCCTTAACCAAACTTGAAAAAAAAACCGGACTTTAAACGAAGCGAATAATCAGAGTAGCAACTAGGTGAAAAACCTGAATAAACTCGGAATAACCGTATCCGTAACTAGCAATGGTAATAAGGCATTCCAAACCACTTAAGTCAGTTTTATCAATGAGCACTTAAATAGTTATCGGGCATTTTTCTCGGAACTCCCCAGTGCTGTTATCTAGGAAATTCGGAGTAGTTTGACCAAGATCCACAAGTTGTAGCGTTTCCTTATAAGTGCACGCGCCGATAATGTTTGCGCAAGAGTCGCCGACAGGCCGCAATAGCGGAGAAATCGGGTTTGTGAAATGTTGGCCCATGGCTTGTTATCAGCGAAAAATCATACTTCTATAACATTTTAAAATCAGAATCAAACTGAGGAAGTTTACCAAAAAGTTCCGACATCTAGGTACACAAAACTCTTAAAAAGGTTTCGAAGCTAAAAACCGTGTTTTTTTTTTCAAAGGAGATACATCAAAGAAACATGAGGTTCGTTATATCATAAAAGGATCTGAAAGCTGCCCAAAAATCCTTAACAGTAATATAAAAAAAATGATTCGGAGTTAGAAAGTCAAATTAATAAGTTCCTTTTAAAGTTTTCCGGTGACATGATGAATGCCTCACACCTCAAGTTTATTGGTACCGCTGTACCGCTAGATATGTTTCAACTGACAAGCGTAAAATATGGCACTACTGAGGACCTACATTTTAAGATATACTCTAGCATGCATTTTTTTTTTGCGTTATAGTCATGAAGTACAGTAAGATTCACGAAAGATGACCACGGCGTAGAAGGCATATTTATTTTAGGTCCCTTTGGAGGTGCACGGTGACGCTTGGGTGGAGTGCGTCAAGACCGGAGGACGCCATTGGTGCGCGCGCGTCTCGTGATAGGCCGCTCAGTAGCTACATATTCGTCTATCGCGGCGTTGACGCCAAAGTCTACCGCCATTTGTGGTCATCTTTCGTGAATCGTACTGTACTTGTGGATTTTTATGAAAAGCGTATAAAAAAATCCATACTTCATAGCAACGACAATATAATACTAGACTCGTAATAACAGGCGACCGATGTCTGTCAACACATTAGGCAAAAAAGTCTTATATTCGTCTCATTTCGACCAATCCTGTGAGCCGTAAACATACGTTGAGACAGAATAGACCTTGAGTTAGCCAATCACAACGCAGTACCCCGTCCCCCTCGCTTACGTAGTACCTCAGCGAGTTGACAGAATAATTTTTGTTCCTTAGATCGTGCATGCGGAGTCTAGTATGATAGCGTCGTTGCTTCATAGTATAAAGCTCCTGTACTACTTTTGTAGTTAATTCACAAACTTATAAATAGAAACGAATCATACCGGATGAACAGCATGACCTGACTTCTGGACGACGGCGTTGAAACCGGTGTGGTCGTCCGCGGAGTAGGCGACTGTCCGGGTGGAACCGTCCGGCTCCACGAGTGAGTAGCTTCCTGAAGAAATGTATTAATGGAAAGTGTTGACAATTAATTAAAAATACGAAAATTTATCTCTAAACATTTCTACTTCCTTATCGCAATAATTATTGAGTTTTAAAACGGAATACAAACTTTCCGTTTTAAAAAGATAGTGAAACATAATTCGCTAGATTGGCTTTTCAGATAGTGGTGAAGTTAATTAGTATTCTTACTAGTAAGTCTAGGATTTCTTTCTTCATTCTACACATAAAATTAGGCACCATAGTTTGGGTTCTCAAACGGGCTCAGTCAACCGCATGTCAATGGCAACACTGCCCGATTCGGCGATGGCGCGTCGTATTTCACTCGCGCCTCAAAGGGCTATCACCGATTTGAAGGCCAACCAAAGCGTGCCGGGGTCGCGGGATTGTCTCATCAGGTAACCTTGACCCTGGTACGTAATGGGCTATTGAAAGAAATTTCGCTGAATTTATCAAAAAAAAAATAATAATTAGCAACTCTCTTTTTTTTCTCGGTATTTAATATTCCTAATGGCTATCCTCCGCCCTGGGAAGCGAGGGAGGGTCTAGCCCTATTGACTAAAACCACACGAAAGTCCCCTCGCACACTGGCTTCGGCAGCAACAGGTTCTAATGCAATTTCAACTGCTCCGAATTTGTGCCAAACTACTTGACCCTTGATTTTCTGGGCGGTGGGTGGCTATTCTACTAGCTTCAAAATAAGAAAAGTACCATCGCCACTAACGTGCGACCTTCTAACAACTAAGATAATAATCAAATAAGGATAAATACTTTAACATATTGGCATATTGGCGTTCGCTACTATTTAGAACGCAATTACGAAGGAAAGGTTAAAGACCCTTCTACACTAACCTTTAACGACGTCGCCGTCACGCTCCTCCTGCTGCGACTTTATGTCGCCGGTGTGTGGGTCCTTCACTCCGTAATTGAACGCGTACTTTGGATACGACTGTGAAAATAAATATTACGAATTTCAAGTTTTCGTAAGAGATAATCGTGGACAAACATACATACATATACAGGTCGAACTGAGAACCTACTTTTTATGAAGTCGGTTAAAAATGAATTGCTTTTAAGAATAACCTTTGCATTTAGTTAATGAAGCTAGCACGTATTAATTATGTTCTGTCTTACGAGTTTCCTGTACAGGTACCTAATTTTGCAACGTTGAATCTTGAGTACGTTTGAATGTTGGTTTTATAGCATCATGGTGGTGACTCATACATGTCAAGTAGCTGCTGGTCGCATATACTTACCGATAAGATTGCAATGCACTGATGCACATGCCTAAAATGAGGCCATCAGAACTGTTACAAATATTATGATGCATTTTAGGGAAGTTTATGTAATATAGTAGGTACACCAAAAATGCTCGCACGAAACACGACCTATGCGTTTGCCTTTGATATAGCTACGAACAAGCTTTATAATTTTTTCACAACTTTAATAATATCTTTCGCCGATTTAAAAATTGCGTAGGTACCGTAATATTCTTGTAACTAAACTTCATATTCTAACAAGAAACAACATTCGTATTTAACTTTGCTAAAACCAATATTTTGAATAAACCTCATAGCAATATTTATTATTTTAGCAGTTGCACAAAAAAAGTCCATTTTGAATCACCCTGTATGGCATAGACCATCATGCAGTCACCAGGGGCTACATGGATTACAGAGGCCACATTGTACACTGGAGCAGCATGGCGTTTATGCCCGTTTCGGTACACGTACCGGTGGGTACGTGTACCGAAACGGGCATAAACGCGAAATATCCACAGTTTGGTAGCCTTTAAGATATTGTATAGTGGATATTTCGCGTTTATGCCCGTTTCGGTACACGTACCGGTGGGTACGTGTACCGAAACGGGCATAAACGCGAAATATCCACAGTTTGGTAGCCATACACCATCCTGCCTATCGTATGACGCTTGTAATTGTTTCAAATTGGCAGTTCGTCCATATACACCATACACCATACTGCCTATCGTACGATCGATTTGACACAACTTCAAATCTGCAGCAGCGATGCCAACTTAGCAACTAATATAGCTAGATCTAGCTATTATTCGGTGACCGATAGCTACAAATTTATAAAATTGTAGCTGTCGTCACCGAATAATAGCCAAATGCATCACTGCTGCCGATTTGACGTTGTGTCAAATCGATTTGATGACCTATCAAATTGGCATGTCATACCATCAAATACAACAAAACAATTGCAAGCGTCAAATCGATCATCGATAGGCAGGATGGTGTATGGCTATTATTACACACAATTTTAACACTTGCACAAAATACGCCCAATTAGCTCAGTTTGCACGGCATAGACCACCAGGGCAGCATGTACCACTAGGACAAACTGGAACACTGTGACAGAGTGGACCACCGGTGCGTATACCGCAACGGCCATATGCGCGAAATATCTACCGTAACACAAGTTCTTTCAATAATTGCACAAGATACTCACTACAGGCTCAGCTTGCACGGCATGGACCACCGGGGCCGCATGTACCACAGGTGCCGCATGGTACACTGGAGCAGCATGGACCACCGGTGCATGTACCGCTACGGGTGCATGCGAGAAGTACCCGCCGTATTCTACTGGCACTGCCACCGCCACCGCTGCGCTCACGAAAGCTAGTACCAAAAATGTCTAGAAGAATAGAAAGGGTTCGATTAAATAAAACAAGTGCACGAAAGTTTGGATTGCATTAATTGCCTTCTTATCGAAGAAAATACTGAACTTGACAATTTAGAACCATGATAATTTTTATTGAAAGTCGTAATAAAAATACAAAACGCTGTAGAATATTTTTTCTCTTGATTATGTCTTCTTGAGTCCTCTAATGTTAATATTTTCTTTATGATGTCTTCTTAACTATTATGCCTTTGTCAAACTGACAGACGAACCGAATGCGTGGCGTAGCGTTTTTGTTTGTAATGTATGGAATTGTTTGATGCCTGTCACATAGAGTATCGGATAGCTTTCGCATTTTTATATGACATGATTCGGTTCGGTTCGCTATCGCCTGTCTGTTTGACAAAGGCCTTAGAAGTCAACTCTAATGGTAATCAAGAGTTGTCTGATAATAAAGTTATAATAAGGAACGAAAAAAAAACTTTTTTAAAACTACAATTTCATTCAGGTTCATGATTGACATCGAGGAAGTCAAGAACCTTATTTATTTCCTAGCCAAAGGCACCTTACATAGACGTGAATAATGTAAAAAGTTGCTAGATTTAAAATTGATAATAAATATAATGATTTCAAAAGAGGTAATGCCGAGATAGTAACCTGTTTGTTGCCTACGGACATGATTTATATCTCCTGACTGTTTCCGTGTCTACTTTAAAGGAGAGATGCTAAGGTACTCACTATTGCATCACAAAAGCACTCGTTTTGAAGAGTATTATAATATAAACTTAGACAAAAACGATAATATTTGATAGTGTAAAATGGAATGGAAGGATAATATGGGGATGACCTTTGCTCAGCAATGGAACACAAGCCGCCTTACCACAAAAAGATAAACATCTGTTGAACGTTTGTCTAAAAAAAGTGTAACTGCAAAATGACCCTTAGATCAATGTGAAATTTCGTTTTGACGTTGACAGTTTTTTTAGACAAGTGTTCAACGGATGTTTATCTTTCTTGTGGTAAGGCAAAAAAAAAATTACAAAAAAAATGTTGCCAAATAAGAATGACATTTGTTTTACACTTTAGACTGTATACGCCGAAAGATATTCATAAAAACTTTGAAGTTTTTATTTTTCGAAATTACAGTATAATTTGTTGTGCAGTGTGTACACAGTTTTTAATGAAACTCCATAAACATAGGCAGGATACATTCATAAGTCTGAAAAGTTTTCAAAATCTGTTATTGAAAAAAAAAAATTGTAAATCCTCCCTTTTTACAGTAATTTTAAAATTGGCCCAATTTAGCTGTTAAAATTAGTCTTATAAACTTAACTTTTATCAAAAAAATAAATAAATAGATCCATAAAAAATCGCAAATGCCGTAACTCACCCGCATATTCGTATCTTAGGTGCACAGTGACACAACACACTCCCGGCGACTGGGGCCGGCGCAGGCGTCTTATAAATATAGGACCCCACTCTATGCACCTGTCTCATGCACCTTCAGGGGACACATTCATAGATACACTTGGTACTATTCCATTGTTATGGCAGCGATAGCAGAAAAACAGCTACAAATGACAAGAAATATTTACTGTCACTTTAACACATTTTTATGGAAAATTAGCTACCGCTTTATAATTTGCATATTAGGAGGACGAAATACTGCCACAAAAAATTTGGAGAAAAGACGTCTTATTTCCCTTGGTCTTCTCAGGTGAACTTCGGGAAAAAATATTTAATACATTTTCCTGTGGTAGGTACACCCAAACAAAAGATGAACTATGGGCAAAAATAATTTCCTGTGGTACACCTAGGTGAACTAGGCGGATGGACTACAGGCAACAAACTTTAATATACCAGATCCTTCAATGACTTTTTTTTGGTGTTTCGTAAATCATCAAATGATTCTTACTAACGAAAACCCACCTTGTTCCTTCAATAGCCCTTTGTGATCCCTAGGGCCAGGTCGGTAACTCTTTCGAACAAATCTCGCAATACCATAGAAGTCACTTTTATTTTCATATGAGGAGCTAAAAAATTCGCCGCAATAAAAACATTTTTCAAGCGGCCACGCGAAAAAAGGCTACGGACCTACCTACTCAAATAGCTGAACAGATCAATCATGAATTATTTCCGAAAGTAAGACATAAACAATGAGTAACTGGATAATTTTTATTGACATGGAAAGCTTCCAAAAATTGAAGATATGTAGGTATAATGCTGGGGCCAGTTTTAGCACGATGAATCAGAAGCAATAACAATAAAATTACCAAAAGATATCTCGTCGAAGAATTGAAGGAACAATTTGGATAAAGCTTATTGATGTGCCGATCGATCATGCATTTCACGTGCAGAATAAACAGAGCTGCATCAAATCTAAATGATCTTCATAAATTATACTTGAAATTCCTAAAGTAATACCTGGCATTGTTTATTATCATTACTGTAACATTCCAGAGGAACAGCAAGCCAACAAGGCAATAAAAAGCTTCTTCAAACCCAACATCATTTCTATTCATCTTGATAGTTCTATGAATTGCCTTCAATTCTATGTGATGGACGGATTGGACGAATAAAAACATTTTTGTAATGTCTACTAGAGGTCATCCAAAGGCTGAAATTCGACCAAGATATAAAACTTACGAAAAGTTGTGAGCGTACCGAGTATTTTCAGTTTCAAAATTGTTCGAGTTTACGTTGTGTTTCCTTCACGCATCCTATATTAGCTTGGACCACAGAAAGCCAAACAACTAGAGGACAACCAATGGTAGAAATTCGATCATAATCCATTTAAATCCATATATGTATAATAACCACCTCTTTAATCGATGTTTAACTTCAGTACAACCTTTGACATTAGTGAGTGTCAAACCCTCAAACGCATGGTAATAAGTGTGCATCTTGTGTGCATGTATTTTAAAAGGCATAATTATATTTGCCTGTACTAGTGTCACAATTTCCTGTTAATAAATCTGACTAATAATTCTCTCACTCATTATCCGTAACTAATGCCAATTTTCACTAACACTGACCAAAACCTAAACAACAAAGCATTGTTTGATTTTCAACACTCGACTCAAGGATGAGAGTCGACATTCCAATACTGCATTAATAATTATTTAGGTGGCACTTAGTCTGAGTGTAAGTGGGCATACAACCATTACCTAAGTAGAAAAATGTCGATATCACATATCGAGGATATTGCAGAATGCTGTCCAGCATTTGTTCTACATTTTGACCGATATATTACTGTCATTGCTTGGTGTAAGTATTTTATTACGAAACCGATATAGTCCCACGCCAGTTGCACTGATTTTATATACTTTAAAGGTTTAGAAAGTGTGTTTCAGCTAATTGCTGTACATTAGGCCTTATATAATATACCTTATGGCTACGTAGGTACATACGTGTGTGAACTAACTGACTTATTTAAGCCTTAAGTTGCTGATAACGAGACCTAGAGTAATTATTTAGTTTTAAGTTGGTCAGCAAGTCTAGATTTTGTAACGTCTTATCTATGAGGGCCTAGATTTAAAAATATTATAAGATACCTAAAGGATAATATGTGTAGATTTCTGATGGTGTGGTTAGTGGCAAAGTCTCTGATACTACTTAGTTTCTGAATATGGTTTAAAAATTAGCGATGCATCCCGATACCGGTATATCGGCGATACTTCGGGTTAGCCGATATATCGGTATCGACGATATTTTTATGACAGATTCAACGATACTTTTCAATTTCAAAATGTAATGTAAACGAGCGTGTTGTCCCGTCTATTTCGTTGCAAACGAGGTACGAACTATGCCCGGGGAAACCTTTGCCAAGCATTTCGCCTTTCTCCGAAAAAATTAAGATTACTTTGTTTTTTAAACAAATGTCTTATTAATGTTAATTTTAATAACTAAAATAATTATATAATTATTTAATATCAACGTATGTCACAACTTTTTCTATTAAAAAAATCTGATATTTAATTTATTTATTTTATCTTCATTTTTTAATTCACAATAAGCGTATCGGTATCGGTATCGCCGATATTTTTATAAGAGTATCGGTATCGGTATCGTATCGGCGAAAAGGCGTATCGATGCATCCCTAGTTTAAATCCTACTAATTCTTGAAGTTATAGCATCACATCAATCTGTAATCACCAAAGGGTAAGACAGGGGTAAGGCCCGGGTCGACGGCGAGTCGTGTTCCATGCGCGCCTCAAAGAGCTGTCAGCAATCCGACGGGGCCCCATGAAGGACCAAAGCCTGCCAGAGTCGCAGGACTATCTAAACAAGCAACCGTGACCCGGGAACGTAAAGCGCTATTGAAGGAATACCGCGGATTTTAGTCAGTACGAGTCTGTCAGTCCCTTCCACTCCACCCAGGGCGGGAGGACTCATTTGATGATTTTACTACGATAAAATGGTAATGCAGAGTTGTACACAATTTAACATCCTAATTTCGTCAGATAAGTATATTTTTATCGTTTCATATTAAAAGAAGGCGAGTGGTATAGCCATTAACCGGGCACAAATCCAGCCCCCGAGAAACCCACCTGTAACGCCTGTGAAGTGTGAAGAAATTACTTAGGTAGTCAAAAGCTAAATGTTACCAATATATCCTAAATACTTTAAGGCACTTTGGTGCTCTAACTAGAACATAATAATTATACCACTTATACTCGTAAGTGTGTACAGACGCCAGCAGGTCAACCTACCCCAATCTGTCAGTATTTACCAAACGAACATTAACCTTCCACTATTGTGATAAGGTTGAAAATCAGATTGAGGCAGGTTTATCTGCTGACGTTTGTACTTACAAGTATAATATTATGTGCTTCACTATTTATGCGAATATTTATTAATACGAAAATAACTTACCCTAAGAAATTAGTGCCTTGGTTCTCATGTATCGACTTTAAATCTGAGACCGACTTTAGATATCAGATTTAAAGTCGATTGCACCTTTTGTCAAAATAGTATGAAATTCCCATACGTAAATGTAAACGAATCCTCAGTCAACAGAGTAAAGAAGAGATGGCCCTGAAACACAAAGGGCAATTGCAGGACCGGTGGGTTCTTAGTGCGTCAAGTCTGGTAGTCCCGGCCACACCCAGAGCGGATTCATTTGATATTTTTTACACCATAAAAGACTTGTGAATAATTAGTACATTACTGCCGCGGCCTATAATGGCTACTTTGCTGGTCGCGCTGATGATGGCCGACAGCGCAGCGTAGCGCAGCTCCAGGCCGACACAGCGCGGTCAGCATGCAGCACTTGATGGACGAGCTGAGATAAAGGCCGAGGCCGTAGGTCGAGGCCTTTACAGCGAGGACAGCAAGGGCTGCAATGATGGCCAAGCTGGAAGGCCTAGAGCGTAGCTAGGCTAGCTTGAGGCGATCATAGCGTCACCAGCGAAGCAGTCATCGTGGGCCAAGGCTTGTATAGTGCTTTACTCAAAAATGCAAGTACCTAACCTACATAAAACCAGCAAGTGATTTAAATAAAATATATATTAATTAACTAGAAATTTAATTAAAATAACAATTATGAAAAATACACTTACTAAAATTCAACACCGACTTTCCCGGTTTCATATTACTTACTAATAGTTTGCGATAATTTTAATGCGATGTTTGACTGCTATATTTTCTTCATTTATTACTTCATTTACTTATAGCAAAAAAGTCACTAAATAAAAATAAAAATTTCGCTGAACCGCGCTTTTGTTCCTGCTTTGATTTTTTTTTTTTAATATGGAATACAATCATTTTGTGCCAACCTGTTTATTTACAAACAGCTGTGTTTTTTTTTGGCTTTGCACTATTCGTGCTTGTTGCCAGAAGATAACAGCTGTGTTTTAAATAAAATCTTTTTGCATTTGTTTTTTCAAAACGTTGAAACGTCAAAATAGCGGCCAGCAATGTTTTGCCGGCCTGTTAGAGCGGCCAGCAAAAACATTGCTGGCCGCTCCTTGAAACAGACCGTCAAAGTCGACTTTGCTCAAACAAGGTTGTCAAAATAATGCCCACATTACATGCATTTTTGAGTAAAAAATCAAACATAAAAACCATATACAAAAAGCTGGATTGAAGACATGACAGGAGTGACATAATAGATTCACTTTTCTGACTGGGTTATTTATTACTAACTACATCGCTTCTAACTTGGCTAGAATGCGGGAGTGATAAAATGTCGCTTTGAGTTAGCAGCTAGCTAGCATGGATTCACCAGTCCGATTCTTTAGTTCAGAACTGAAATGACCTATTTTTACTCACTGATGGCGGTCACTAAGATAATCGATTAAAAGTTGCAATTGTACCTACTATCCGTGCCCCAACCTTTCAAGCTTGTTCAAAAGTAAAGAACAAGAAATTGTATCAAAAGCCTTGGCAAGGTACAAAAATATCCCAATAGTGTGCAATGTGCATGCCGTTATCCAAGTTCGTGCTTATAAAATTTGTTAGTCGGTGAACAGCTTGGCTTGTTGATTAGCCTAAAACCAAATTGATGATCAGAAAGTAATTTATTTCCTTCAAAATAAATTAACTAGGTAGTCTACTTTTTATATTTTTTTCCAAAATCTTTGAGCAACGACTATATCTATTACTAGACTACGCATTGCACGATCTAACGAACAAAACTATTCTGCCAACTCGCTGAGGTACTACGTAAGCGAGGAGGACGGGGTACTGCGTTGTGATTGGCTAACTCAAGGTCTGTTCTGTCTCAACGTATGTTTACGGCTCACAGGATTGGTCGAAATGAGACGGATATAAGACTTTTTTGCCTAATGTGTTGGCAGACATCGGTCGCCTGTTATTAGGAGTCTATTATTATATCGTCGTTGTCTTTGAGTGACCAGTTAGAACTGATATTGGTATATAGTTATATACACAGTTTTTGCCGCCAGCACTAATGTGTTGTTTGTTCTAATGGAACCATGAACAAAATTTTTAAAAACTAAGTTCGTAATATCTTTCTATTAAAAGCTACAGCACCATCTTAGTACCCACTACCGGAACTCCGCTGTCTTGGACCACTTCATATGCAAAGTGTATCTTTGTATACTAACTCTATTTCGTCATCTCTACACCGCATAGAATTTCTTAAAAGGAAGCTGCCTGTCTCATTCCTCGCGAACATTAAAATTCTTAACAAACGGCATTTTAGCGGCGGATGCTGACAACGAGTTTTATATAAAAAACGGTTTATTTATTATGTCACTGAACGGAAATTGATCGAGTAACACAGCAAGTGAATAAAATTGCCTATTTTAGCTTGAATTTTAAACAGCATGTTGCTTATTTTTTGAGTTATTAAAACAAAAGTATTTATGAAGCAAAACATTCGTGACAAATTGCCTCGTTGGTCTGGGCCTATGCACATCACGTTTCTCAAACGCGCCGTAGACGCGCGTTTCAGAAACGCGCGTCGCCCGCGCGTTTTTATCAAACAGAGCTGACTAGGCTGCGTCTGACTTGCGTGCGCATCGCGTCTGTATCGCTACAAACGTGAGTCGACGGCGCGATTATAAAACGTGTTGTGCATAGGCTCTAATGGTTGCAAGCGCCTAACCCTGGGTTTCCTCATTCCCAGATCTGGTAAAGCATTTTTGAGTTTTTCAACTGGAATTTCTCACTAGCAGGAACAGGGTCTAGATGACAATTGGCTTTCCCCGTATTAGGGACTTCAACGTAATTGGCGAATATGTGCTATAAGATCGCGGGACTGTCTCATCAGGTAACCGTGACCCTGGAACGTAAAGGGCTATTAAAGGATCACCGTGGATTTTAGTCAGTACGAGTCTGACAGCCCCTCCCGTTCCGCCCGGGGTGGGAGGACTCATTTGATGATTTTACCAAAATAAAAAGGGGGTACTTCTTAAGGCTCACCTCTGCCTAACAGTTCTGGGATTACAGGTGTAATATTATGTATTTGAGATGCCAATAAGTCATGTCTCGTTAATCCATAATACAAGGTACTACAAAAATCTATGCCGAAGTAATAAACTGACTACTAGTAGTAAATGAGACCTATATTCCTAAATAGAATTAAAGTAATAAAACATACTATTCCGCCGTAGTATTTCATGTTGAAATTCGCTCTAGATTGCTGTGAGGTACGCACTCAAGATGCATGGCCGTAGCAGTTTAAATTCGCCGGTGCATAAAGCCTGTGACACATAAAACCTTAGCCATAGCATAACTATAGCATCATAGCATGATGCAACACCTCAACAGTGACAGAAAGCAATGAAGGACCGTAATCTACCACACAGTGCATGTTGACCATGTCATCGAATATTTAATTTTAAGGCCCCCATTTACGCACTGCCAGAACTTGTATATGGTTACATTATGGTATTTGTTTGATTAACTGAATGCTTTGGCCATTTATAGTCCCCAATGTAGTAAAACTTGCGTGCAACTCGCTGAGCTGAGCTGCTGATGAGCTGGACTCATATCAAAGACCTGGCCCTGGCCTGGACCTGGCCTGCAATCGCATTACATCGCGAAAGGTGGAAGGTTATAATTTTTTTTTAGCGTGGTAAAATCGTCGAATGAGTCCTCCCACCCTGGGCAGGGCGGGAGGGACTGTCAGACTTGTACTGAATAAAATCCACGGTGTCCTTCAAAAGCCCTTTATGTTCCGGGGTCACGGTAAGGAAATAAGTCCCGCGACCCCGGCAGGCTTTGGCCCTCTGAGAGTTGGCTCCGTCATTTTTACTGACGCTCTTTGAGGCGCGCGTGGAACACGACGCGCCGTCGACCCGGGCATGGTCCATGGTTGGACAGCGAGTTGCCCTTTACTCGCTGTCCGCATGCCCGCGCCTACGGTGGCCGGAGATCGTCTGCCGACGTCCGACGCCGTGGGCGTCTACCACTGCGGTTGGGGCGGAGGGAGGACGCTGTCCTCTCCCTCTCGCGGCCCGCCTCCTCCTTCGCGAACATAACTGCTTCGCAGAAGGAGGCGACCGCTTCCCACTCCGGGAAGGTTATAATAGGAGAAATAATAGCCTTGACTGTTGGTAGCTTGGACCCTGTGCCCGATACCGGTGGGCCACTATTATTTTATATTGTTAAATGTTTTAATTTTCTTCTTTTTCTTAAAATATTTAAAAATGTATACAATTAGTCAAAAATTAATTAAAAAAAAATATATAAGAATCCTGTAGTACTTTTTTGCTTTGAACCTGTTGTGTGTTACAGCCTTAAAGATAGGCGCAGGGGATTCGTATTTAACAACTAATTGCCTGTTTACACGTTAAGTGTCCTAACTTTTTGAGAGTCAAACGATACAGGTGGAATGGTAAAGTGTTTAATTGAGAAGTATGTGTAGTGACGATGAAGTCAGTAGTATTAAACAAGTAGGTACAGTCTAATTTCGTTACCCATTTTTACGATTTAATACTTGCCTCTTACCAGTTTTAATTTGGTGGGCAAACCTAAGGCAGAATTGAAGATCAGAGTCTTGTTTCATTTATTTAAGAGAAACTTACAGGCTATTTATTACCTTTTCGTAGTAAGTACGAAACAACGTAGAAGGCCAGTCATAAGTTTTCACGAGTCCCGTTACGTTGAGTCTGGAAGTCTATTGTTCTCCAAAGTATTGATATTTTACGCTTTCTATTACCTTTATGTCGAGTTTGGTGAACAAGTACAGTCAGGAAAGTAAATTAAAAGCCAATGGCATAAAAACATAATAATATTGATACAAGTATAGGTGAAGATTACCTAAAAAAGGAAGCTCAACGGAGCCCCGCTCCGCGGGGCTCCTATTTCTGCGTGCATGGTTTAAAGTAACCTAACAAGAAGGGGATGGCGGGGTCTTTCAGACCCCGCCATCCCCTTCGAACCTAACCTGTCCGTATCGGGGTGCCCACAAGTCCCGAGCTCGCTTCGCTCGCTCTTGGATCCCAAGTTCTCCTAATAACAATTCCAATCATTAATAATTCTAAATTATGTGCATGTATTCATTTCATTGGACGTGACTGTACTTCTAAAATATGATATAATTAAACTCGACATAAAGGTAATAGAAGTGTGGTAAATAAACTCGGCATAAAGGGAATAGAAACGGGACAGAAAACTAAACTCGACATAGGGGTAATAGAAGCGAGACAAGGTTTTCGGCTCGACGTAACGGGACCCGACATAAAGGGAATCAACCGTTATAATTTCTCTGCGTGACTTTGACGAATAAAAAACTTTCAAACTATCTTCAAAATACTGCAGTCTATTTTCTGCTAAATCAATTTAGAATCGAATACATTTCGCTGTTATTCTTGAAAATCCATTTTATAGTTGAGTAAGTGCAGGTATCCTTCTTCGTATAGACTATAGACCCTTTCTATTATTACACAATAACAATCGAAGCTCAGTTATCTTATGTTTGGAAGAAATAATATCAAGTTATGTCATACACTTATTTTGTACGCCACTATCAAGTGGTTACTTAACTAACTTAATGGCCATTTCACATTATTTTAGTAGTAGGAATGCTACTGAAACAATCCAGGCTACGCTGATAAAGCGAAAGGTTACATTATTCTAGTGTTGACCATTCATACGTCAAGAATACGATATTCTTGATGAACAATAACAAGCTTGATACCATCTCTGGATTGGCAATTAACACGATTCCAGTGTCATTTTGGCTTGGAAACTAGATCGCCAATTCAGTTACCTACTGGATTGGCTTACTGACTCCAGTGACGTTTTCGATGATTCCAATTTTATAACAGCCCAAACACACCTATTCATTTATGAAAAATACAGTTACTTATCTTTTAAAAGCGAGACTTTTCTTTTATAGCTAAAAAACAAGTAAAGGCGCAGGAATAAATATTATCGCCTAGGTCGTAATGCATAGCCCATAACATATCTGATATTCTAGCCATATACTAGTATACATGGAAAATTGAAACATTGCAATAGTAAATAACTAGTGCAAGCCTTTCCCATATGAAGCAATGGTAGCACACATTTATTTAGTAAAGCCAATTTAATGGTCTGCAATCATGTTGACCAGGAGGTCTAAAAAGGCCTCTACCAGAATCATAACAGAACCGATTTCTAAAATAAACACAAAAAGTAGCAAACAATGCATAGATATGCGATAGCAGCAATCGCCGATGACTTGTTGTCATTTTTTGAAGAGATCCCTCTTCAAAAGCTGACCTGATTACTATAGGACCATCTGTGAAGTACCCTTTCAAACAATTTCCCAAACCAGTCAACTGTCCAGGTATCATCTAGAAATCGGCGAACATAAATTGAGAACCTCCTCCTTATTTTGAAGTCAGTTAAAAATAGAATATTCTAGTGTAAAAGCTCAAAGAATATAGTGGATAACAGATTTCGAATAATTTAATCGCAATTCATAATTATTATGACTCTGGTAAAGAGGCCTTTTTAGATCCCCAGTATGATTTTGTTAGCAGATAAAGATAAGGTACGGTAAGGCTTGTTGAGAACCTGTCGAAGGAATGTGAGTTGTGTAATCTTTGATATTTATGTTCATACTTTAGTATCGAACTAATGTCTGTATTACAAAAATGGAGTACCAATTCTTGAGAAGAAAATAGGAAGGCCGAAAATAAAAGCTATTTTTGAGTGGAAACAATGGAGCAGGATGAAATCCTTGGTTGGAATCAATCTAACCGTAGTACTAGTGAGAATCAAAATTCCATTATACTTATCCACTATTATTTAACACATAATATCGTAAAAGACAAAAAAAACATTACTTCTAACGTAGAACTGCTTTAGTAGAACAAATGGAACCAAACTGACAGTGCTATAGCATTGCTATACTTAACTTTGCAATAAAGTAATAAAATGTAATAAAAAATATCACAAACACACAATAAAATTGATTTGTCTCATTGATCACACCACACCTAAATATCTCAAATTCCGGCCTAAAGAAAAACTTGACAAGTAGGTAATGTATTTTCAACTGAAATCGAATATACTTATCAAATGTAAGTATTTTAATAAGAAATACATATTAGACATAGATGTTGTAATTACAACATTTGCTAAGAATGTTATGATAATAAGTTTTATCTGAAATTGTGTTTAATTGATAAAATGAAAAACCAATAACGTTTTGTTCGACCTACAAATCAAACCCGTGATATCATGACCAACAGTCGCACTTACAACCGCTAAGACAACTAAGCAGGAATATGTACGTACCGATATATAGTAAGGCACGATCATTCATCACTGCTAAGATCCGATTTAACGTGATTAAATGTCTATAAATCACTGATCACAACTCCAGAACTAAGCTATCAAACAGGCAAAACAGGCCGGCAGCCGCCAGTGGCTAAATATCAAAACACATCCTGTAATACATCTGGTAAACTCGTTATGCATCCTGAGTCATACTGCGTTCTTACTACTAAAATAATATTATACAGAAGTTCCACTTTGATCAGATTTCACCTTTTCTATGGTATAAGTACTCATCAATAAATGAGTTCTTTCCACCTTAGGTGGACCGTCAGATTTACTGACAAAATCATATAGGAACTACATGAATTCATCCATCCCATTGGAAAAACGTCAAAATACGTATATTTTGAGTCACTTGGTTTTTGTATAGTACAAAAGAACCTCCTCCTTTTTTTGAAGTCGGTTAATAAAGACTTTTAATAGAAGAAAAGTCTCGTATGGAACCAGTTCCGAAACTCTGGTTCCATACGCGGCCGAAGCGGGTCTATCTATACTTCCATACCAAATTATACAGTTACTTTTTTTTTAATTTGCCCCACACTAGGAGAATCACTCATATTGTGTGCATTTACAAACAAATATTTGCTCCGTGCGGGAATCGAACCCACGACACGCAGCGCTGCAGTCCTATCGCTCAGCCACTGCGCTAATTGTTTGGTTGAACGCGCTAATCTCAGGAACTACTAATTCTATTTTTTTTTTTATTGTGTTGGATAGCCCATTTATCGATGAACGCTACGACCAATAGGAGTCGAACAGCGGGAAAAACTGCAGAGAGCTACAGTTGTCTAAAATACGAGATTAAAAAAAAAAAAAAACAATATTCACTGATGATAGCTGTCACTTTCTTTTTGCTTGCACAAGCATTTTACACCTTCTGATCTATCTTTTTGTTACGCAGATCATTATGCCTGTCTTACACACAGTGAGCATTTAGAAACCTCTGATACATAAACATTTAGAATGCATGAACTGCTGATTAACATGCATTGCAACCTGGTGGCTGACGGAAATGGATTGCTCTAGCTACTCACACTTCTCGGTACAGGGCTCGCATGTCAAGGGAGCTGGTCAATCCAGGAAACTGGTATCTTACTTTATTAAAACGCTGTACTATGTCAGCTCCAGATGAAATTGTTACAACTGACTCTGTTGGCATAATTATTATACTTAAGCATTAAGTCACCTATGGCCGACTCGCTGTCCGACCATGGGCCATGCCGGGGTCGACGGCGCGTTGTGTTACCCCCCCTTAGAGGGCCAAAGCCTGCCGGGGTCGTAGGACAAACGAATACCGTGACCCCGGGGCATAAAGGACTATTGAAGGACACCGTGGATCTTAGTCAGTACAAGTCTGACAGTCCCTTCTGCCCTGCCCTATGTGGGAGGACTCATTTGATGATTTTACCAGACTAAAAAAAAGTATTTAGTCGCCAAACAAAATAGTTAAAAGCTTATTTATAATAGTCATTATTGCTGCGTAAAAACGTGTGTCTAAAGATAACTCTCCTAATCGGTACAATAGGCGCGAATTTACAATAGTCGATTGATTCGGAAATTCCTCACGATTTGTATCGCCAGACATTGTGCAACCATTGTACATTGTACTATAACGTATTATGTATCTACTCGTACAATTGTACGTATGTGTGTAGATTTATGTCTGATTAGTAGCAGATCAAAGATTCTTGGTGGATGGAAAATATCCAGGATTAATTTAATCTGTCGCAATATATGTCTTCAAATTAGAACTGATTAGTTCTCACCATGAGCAAAGATATATGTGGATGTTTTGGGCAATCAATTCGGTATGTGAGGACGGGTTATAGAAAAGGATGGTGACAGTTTCAGGTCACGAAGAATTCTACTAAAAGATTGGAAAAATTGGCTCACAATGTTGTATTGTAAGTCTATTGCTCACAGTCAACTGCTCGGCGTGAGGTCATAATGAATTTCCTGGTCAAACAAAATATCGTTGGCTTTTGCCATTAGGATTCATTTAAGGATGTGATCCACCTCCTACCGATCCACTTAGGTTGTCGTTGCTATCTAGCCGGTCATAGCCTAGCTCATCAGTCACGGTTGTGTCTGATGAGCTACCCCACTGTCAGTCAGCACTGTCGGAGTTTGCCCGGTCAATGGCAAAAAGCCTTGCCTGTGAAACAAAACTTGTCAACATATGAACTTCTGCCTTACTCGAGAAAAGGCAGAAGTGATGAGGTTCAGCAAGTAAGGAAGTGCAGCAGTCGATTGCAAACAACGCCAATCACTTTTCTTTTTCAAATAATTTGCTAGAGAAAACTTCTAATTGGAGGTTTTTTTTTCTAACTACTAAAAGCCAATTCAATGAACGTGTAACAGGTGGGGATCAAACTCACGACCTGTCAATCGCTGGCTAGCCGTTTAACTACTGATCTCAGACATTACAAAGATTTATTTTTAGGAGTCGACGCCTAGTACACATCAAGCTGTTTAAAACCAGTTTATCATGGCCTCACTTGATATGATCTTTTCGCTTAGTGAACGGTCAGCTTATACTGGTTTCGAATAGCTTGATGAGTACCCGTTAGTACGCTTACCATATTAATTATGGCGGTGAACAAATTCTGTGCTAATGACTTGAGTTTCGTAGAATATGGGTAAAGTATATTAATAGATCAATTTTTACCGAGGTAGGGAAGTTTAATGACCCGTTTCGTACATACCTAGATACTAAACATGAGAATACAGACATTCAATTGCACCTTTTTCGCATGGAAAAAAGCTGAAAGTACAGAATGCAGAATGCGTATTACATGCCAGAGTAAGAAGTACTAGAACGTCTAGGGCTTTTGAGGAGTTCTCCCAATGATGAAAATAGGGGAGTGCCAACGCGTAACGGTGCCCGGCACAGGGCGCTGACCCTTGAGGGGCACAGAAATGGCCAAACCAGGATCACAATTGGCTAGACCAAGACCAAATTTGACCAGTCCAGGGCGCAGTTAAAAAAGCTCGCACTTGGCACATAAAAGTTACCCCACACTTTGTGACGTGTGCAGGAATTTAGTGGATGCAAGAAGCACACACAGGAATGAGCGAGAAGACGTCCTCGTGACTATCAATATCTTCCTGCTAAATGCTGTTGATGAATAAGACAATACGTTAGCGTAAAATTGCAGTACCTACATTTGAGATCAAAAATAGCCGTAGTATATAAAGCACGGATGTCAGACTGAGATCAAAGATAGCTTTGTGTGAGTTGGACATCGACCGACTTTGATAGATCTGTGACCTACATCAGGTTTACAACAAAAAACATATTTTCAACGTGAATTTTCAGCATCCGTAATGGAAAGAGCGGTAACTCAAAAGTTATAAAAAACAGTGAATATTGTGAAAACTGATTTCCCTTTTCAATTCAAAATAAAAAATCTCTGCCCATTTTCACATGCTCTCCCACCGCTGGGCAAACTACTTCCAGAAATGTTTTCATGCGCCTCTTCAAAACTGACTTTTCCATTCCTCGTTTTTATGTGTCCATCATTTCTATTCCTTGTGGTACACTTTACCATATTTTTCAAAGCTTATTTTTGTTTTCTTGGAAACGCCTCGGAACATATTATTATACCTACATAGTTTTAAATGTTGATGGGCACGTGTTATTTAGAGGTTTTACACTTTGGAATTAAAAAATTTGCGATTTTTGATAGATGCAAAAACAGTATTAACGATTTTTTGATATGCGTCTTTTGAGCTTACGGGTGTAGTATTGATCTGGTTACTAAAATATCCATTATTATTATATTATGGTGAAGTGTGTGCACGATATTGGGAAATATTGAGGTTAGTTGTGTGCAGTGTTCGCTTAACACAGGTACTAAGTATAATATACCTACACATATATTATACACATATTACGTGTTGTGACCTAGTATTGTAGCCTAGGACTTTCTTATTCAAGAGTATAACATATATTATTATATACTTTGATCGAACTGTTTATAAGTAAGCAATTCATGATTGATGATTTATTGAGTCTCTAAAGCATGATTATAAAATAATTTTTGAAAGTGTAATACTCGTATGTAATATACGCTCATAAATATCTACCCTGCTTAAGTGAAAAAATCTATTGTAATAAATCAAAATATGTAATGAAATCAGAAACAAACCATTATCATAACTGCTATAAAATATTTAGACAACGAATTGATTTGTGTTGTAAATATTGTAAAGTTCATAACACCTACATAATACAGAATAGATGTTTCAAACAAAACGAATGTTTTGCAGATGATGAATACTGAAAATAGACATTTACCATATTTTTCCTGAAACATAAAATCAGCTGGTACTTATTTTAATGAGCCAGTCGTCTTTAGATCCGCCGCGCGCACACTGTCGTAAAGCGATAAAATATTCGCGTACTTATCCAAACATCCTGTTATAATTTATGTTGTTTCAGTGCAGCGGCGCATGAAACGCCCCAATATAGGTACCTAATTCTCACAATTTGGAGCACCGCGGCCCGGTGTGCGCCCGCGCCGCCCATCGTTATGGCTCAAAGTGCGTTATTTATTTATTTTTATCAACACCCTGATCTTCCGCGCGTCTCACCTTAGTATCAATATAGACAGCGGTTTGAAGACACGACCACTTTACCGCTATTGACAACACAGTCAATGCGTTTAACATACCGCGCTCTCTCGAACCACATGGATTTCGGTTGCTACGACAAGGATTCGGGGGAAGTGGAGTGCTACCTCGAAATACGTAAATACATTTTCACTAAACGCTATCAACGGTGATTTATAGCTTTCTTATTGTTGTGGAACATCGCATTGTAATTGATATTTTTAGTTGGAATCAGTGTAGTTTTTGGGTCGTGTAAACAGTTGGACTCTTCTGACAGTAAGTTAGTCTGTATGTCAGCGCAGTCCGCGATTGTTAGTCGAGTAATACGCTGTTATTGCGAATTTATTGCTCCTCCCTCCGATATATAACAATAACATAATAACACAGTAAGGTACGGTGAGCTCTCAAAATGCGCACGGAGCTAAGAACGATAAGTACTAGGCGCGACAACGTGCCCAGCCGTGAGTAAACACACAACTTAGTGCGCTTGCCCACAACATCCATTAAATAAGCTCTAATTTTGAACATTTGAATATTTTAGATTGCGATACGGGTACTTCTTGCGCTATCACGATACAAATGCGTAAGTACGTTGACGTAAGAGTGAAGCTTGCCAGGAGGCTTAAAAATAATTCGCGCTTTCGTCGCAAATATTAACCGATTTTTAAATCTATTGTCTTTTTGAAAATGCGTGTGTTTTTGTGTTATTGAAGTTACGTGACGTCAGTCTTGGCTATGGAACAGTGTTGTAGGTTTCAGTGAACATCGTTATTTTTAAAAATTAAACAAGGAAATGTTTTGTGTGTCGCAGCGAATCCAGACTCGGTGGGATGTATAGAGCGATTTGCAACATTTCTATCGTTCCTGCTAGTGATCATCACCTTCCCGTTTTCGCTGTTCGAATGTTTCAAGGTGGGTTTTTTTTTTTAATAATAATATTACGATTTTTTTAATTTGCAATAACAATCTCTGTATTTACTGTGAGAAGAACTTTTACGGGATTATTTTTCAACTATTTTTATAGTTACTCTCCATTTCTTCGCTACAAAAAGATTCCGATGAACTGAACCTCCTCCTTTACGACTAAAGGTTTTTAATGGTTACTGGAATTCGATGCTGTTACCTACATATTTCAACTAATTGGTCTAATTTTCGTATAAATAATCAAAGTAAGTGTTTTTTTCACTTGAAACCTGAAAACAAAGAGTCAAAGGAATTCTTGAAGATTTAAAATAAAAAATTTTAAACAATGCCCAATGTGTTAACGATATCGTTAAAATCGTGCGGAACAGATATTATATTATGTGAACAGATCTGTACTCAAGAACCCTGGCTGAAATGATGATGATGATGAAAAAATTTACAGTTAGCCCCTTCATACACAAGGCGACGTAAGTCTCCGATACCTCACGACTTTGTTATCCAGGTGATTATCGCAATACAAATCCATAGAGGCTATAGTACACAGTCACGCATTAATATTTGATGATCAAGGATGTTCAAGGAGACCGATCCAGACGACGTGCCCACGTTTGTGGCGAAGGAGCTTCACAAGCTGCCTCCCGTCACCTTCGACCACGTCGATGTAACGAGCCTTCTGAAGGATATTGTCTTTCTAAAGGCCCGCCTCGCGGATGTTTTTGCAAAATTAGATGCATCCCAAAACACCGTCGCCAATTTGTGCAAGGAATTTGGCGAGTTGCGAAACAGTGTGGCGGCAATTAGGTCATCAGTCGATGCGCCTAACGTAAACACGTGTCGCGGAGCCGGCCTCGATGTGTCGTCGACAAATTCCGCGTCAGCAGTTTCGTCGCCGGCGCAACCGTCGTATGCTGAGCTAGCGCAGCGTTCCACCTGTGTGCCCCACAGTCCCACGCTCGTCCCTGCGCCCGTACCCGCAGCTCCTCTACGCAGCGCTGCCCGAATTTCTCGCCCTGTCCCGCTGCCAGCTTCCGCAGCTTTGACAAAACCCTTACAAAAGGGTTTTGCTGCCGTTACTGCGAGTACCCCAGATGTTCCCCCCGCGAGGCCCGTGTCTGTAAAGGCAATGGACCGGGCTGTTGATGACGGCTTCGTGACGGTGCAACGGAGGAAGCGCCGGAAGCGAAGCAGTAAGAACCGTTGCGGCAAGGCTCCTATGGAGCCCAACGTTAAGCTACGTGCAGCGAAACCGAACACTCCGGTGTACATCTCGCGCCTCCACTACACCACTGAGGCAGAGGACATCGTCGAGTACGTGCGCCGAAAGTTGAACTACAGGGCAAGGGTGCACCTGTTGGAGTCGCACCGCAACGTCAATTTCAAGGCGTTTGTAGTGCGCATTCCGACGTGCTACCTCAACCTGGTGCTAGAAGAAAGCTTTTGGCCCCAGAACGTGGTGTTCCGTCGCTTCCGCGGACCTATTCCACACGACGGCACAAAGTCAGTGCAGTGCTAGTGAAGTGTTACTAATATAGTTTTAAGTTTTATTAACTAACACTTATTGTATTGAACACTTATGTATTAGTTTATTATTACTTATAAGATTATGTTTGTGTATTTTATCTATGGGCCTTCGTTGCCTGATGACAAATAAATAAATAAAATAAATAAATTAATATTACCAAAGTCGTAAGGTATCAGAAACTTGCGGCGCCTTGTGTACGAAGGGCTTAAAAGTGTAATGTGGATATACTACTGTTACTTCAAGCTTCAACTCTACCTAACTCCTTGAAGAAAACAAACGTTTTGATATAACCCATTCTGTTTATGGCTGACTTCCAGGTGGTTCAAGAGTTCGAACGAGCCGTCATATTCCGGCTCGGTAGGTTAAGAAAAGGTGGTGCGAGAGGACCAGGCCTATTCTTCGTGCTTCCTTGCATTGACACGTATAGAAAAGTAGACTTACGAACTGTTTCCTTTGACGTACCTCCTCAAGAAGTAAGTATCATCATGAAAGCTTGATTATAGCTGACCTAGCGTTGTACAGAGTAACAATACAGGGTGCAATTGAAGGCATTATTTTAAACCAAGACTCTACTCGTGATACTAATTACATTACGCAAATCAAAAATGTTATAAATGCAAGTTAGTATTTTTTGATGTTTGTTTACTTTTCGTAACGCGCTGTACTGCGCTCGAGATTTTGATACTTGAAAACTTATTGGGGTTTGTGATGTATTTTTTTTATTACTTTTAGTGTTTATTTGCATTAATAAGCCTTTTGCTATGTATGTAATATGACTTACTACATTTTAAGAGTTTTCCATACTTGCATTATTAATATGTTTGATTTGCTTATTATTAGGCCTAATGCAATTAGTATCATGAGTAGTGCTGCCTTAGTTTGAAATAATGCCCACGACTTCAATTGCACCCTGTATAATAAGAGGTCAGCCTGTATTGGTCACCAATGATATGTGGTCTACAGTCCAGTGTAGTGTTAGGGTTTGCTTAGGTCTGCCGGGGTTGCGGGACTGTCTGATCAGGTAACCGTGACCATTAAACGTAAAGGGCTAATAAAGGATCACCGTCGATTTTAGTCAGTAAGAGTCTGACAGTCCCTCCCGCCCTACCCTGGGCGGAAGGAATTATTTGATTTTACCACTATTAAAAAATTAAGTTAAAAATAACTAAAACCCGACTACGAAAAAAATGCGCACAGAAAAGTATAAAACAAGAACAATATTCATTAGACCGATATTGTGCTAGCCGTGGTCGTATGCCACCTAGCCAATAAGATAGTGTGAAACAACCGCAGGTGGTTTTAGTTATTTTTAACTTAATTTTTATTTACACTATTTTGGGGTTCTATTATTAATTATTTGATAAAATTATAATGATAAAAATAAAAGCAAAGTAGCGAGTGAATTTCAAATGTACTCATGGTACACTTATGTTGACACTCAAAAACAGGCAAGGTTGCTAGTAAAAGCTATGTAATGTATATATATTTCAAATGTGCTCATCAAGCCCTTTAATTTGATACCCATCTCGATACTGTGCGAAAAAAAACTTTTTTTTCGGTCACGATTTTACATCCCCTAGATGGCGCCATATTGGATTTGGTGACACGTCACCTACCCTATAACCAGCGGACAACTGAGACGCTTCTAATGACACCTCATTTGTCATGTAATGATAAGTAGTTTAGAAGTTATGAGGGAACAAACATACATACATACCGGTCAAAATCATAACCCTCCTTTTGGCTTTGCCGTAGTCGGGTAAAAAAGGGTGTGCTTAGCTTAGGTGTTATTGAAGATTAGTTAATATTGATATTGAATTTGATAAAAAAAAAAATTAAATCATGTTATGTGAATGAGAATTTTGCTCTGGCATCAAATACCTCACATAATCCTTATTTCCTGACTTTATTATATTCAGATAGGGAAGTTGTTTGCTCGTTTGTTTGAAACGCTTTCACGTGTAACGCGGAAACGTTTATAGACCGCGGGGAAATTCTACTAGGATATATTATAAGAATTATTTTATTTGACTGAAACACGGCTTTTCTACAATGAAGGACTTGCTACAAAAGGCCTAAGGTACGGAAGATTAGGTCTAGGATAAACATAAATATAAGCTTATTCTTGAACTTTCTGATTTACAGTTGATAAATTAACAATAGCTTAAAATTTGGTAACAAAACAAGCAATCACCATCAAGTTATTTTCATAGTGGGTAATTTATCAATTGCTCTATTACTCTGGGCAAAGCGAATTTATACAATGTAATAACACTTAATTTATTCCTAGCTAGCCACGAATTATGTAACTTCAATAGTAATGGCTGTTATTTAATGTTTTCCGTGTGCATGACTGTCATAAGCAGAAGTAATGGCTACTTTATCATTTCAATTACGTTTTAAGTTCAGATTAATTGTAGATAGTATGTTCTCCAATGTGTAGGTACCTTTGGTCTTTGGTGTCTCACGATCAAATAATTGTAAATTGCAATTATTCTACTTTCAATTTTGAAAGGATGTGTACGTACATAAAGTGTCGCCAATATCCCAAGTGGCAAAACGGCAGGCTATGTACGATGTTGCGGGACATACGTATACCGCGACTCCGGCACACAAAGGGCTACCGAAGGACACCGTGGATTTTAGTCAGTACAAGTCTGACAGTCCCTCCCGCCCTGCCCGGGGTACTGGAGGACTCATTTGATGATTTTGCCACGTAAAAAAAAAAAAAAAAAAGCTATGTACGATCCTTACATATTCCTTTTGCCTCATCCACGTTCATACGGTTGGTCATATAAGAATATACGAATCGGCATAGCACATCATCTTATTCTAAGTATACTACTCATGCAAAAGCCAATGCATATTGTGAAAAATAAATAACGTCTTACTAATATTTATTATTGCCAAAGTTACTTATAATGTACAGTCACGAGCAATAGTATGGATACATTATGAAGTATTCAAAAGCGATGTTCTGCTGCTATATTGATTGCAAGTTTTGCCTTTTCAGTAGACTTCTATTTTGGAAGCCATGTTATTACGAAATAGGTCTCATTTCAAAGCTTAAACCAGTATTTTACAAGTAAATTGCGTTTGAATTTTGTTAAGTGTATACATGTTATTGCTCGTGACTGTATGTGTGTGTTTGTTAATGTTTTACACAAAAACTACAGAACGGATTTCGATGAAATTTGGTAGGTACACATAGTTACACACTGACCAAGCCAATGGCAACAGCTAGTATTTTAATAATAAAAGATTAGGGTACATTAGTATCAACATACAAAAGTCTTGTTTACGTCATTGTTCCTGAAACAATCAAATGTATAAAAGTCGGACATCTGGTCATAACATTTTGATATGCCAGGTCCATTACGCGTCTGGCAGGCCTGACTCACACCACATGTTGAAAACTGCACGTAAAAACTAAATCATGCCTAGTTACCGGTCAGTGGCTTTTAGTATACAAATAAACTCAATACCCTCGCATTTATTTAGTACATACATCATTCAGTAATATTTATGTAATTACCTCAGATTGCTTGGAGCTATTGTAAAAAAAAAAAAAATCTTTTAACATTGATTGAGTGCTCTTTGTATCTTTGTTGTATTTGTGCATTAAAGTTCTAATCAGGTCATATTAGATGTCATTGGCATTTTACTATATCCGACGAAGTATGCATTTGTTCATACGAGAATCTCACGATCCCTCACTAAAAAAATGATCCATGCCTTTGAGAGCTATAAACCACATTAAGTCACATTTTACACCGGGCACGCCGCAATTGCGGCGGTAAGACCCCTCTTTGAGGAGTGGCTGGAGAGACGTCATGGCGTCCTGACCTACCGCTTGACGCAGGTCTTCACCGGACACAGAAGTTTCGGGAGGTACCTGTGTCTGATGCGAAAGGAGGAAACGCCTGGGTGTCACCACTGCGAAGATCGCCCGGAGGACACGGTGGAGCATACGGTGCAAGACTGCCCCGCTTGGGCAGAGCACCGACGTGTCCTCACGGCTGCGATAGGCGGAGACCTCTCGCGCCCAGCATTAGTCGCGGCCATGCTGCGGGGCGAGACGGAGTGGGAAGCGGTCGCCTCCTTCTGCGAAGCAGTAATGCTCGCGAAGGAGGAGGCGGGCCGCGTGCGAGAGAGGACAGTGTCCTCCCTCCGCCCCACCCGCGGTGGTGGACGCCTACGGCGACGGATGTCGCAAGACGATCTCGGACGGATGTCGTAGGCGCGGGCATGCGGCAGCGAGTAAAGGGCAACTCGCTGCCCGACCATGGACCATGCCTGGGTCGACGGCGCGTTGTGTCCCACGCGCGCCTCAAAGAGCGTCAGCATAATGACGGGGCCCCCCTCTCAGAGGGCCAAAGCCTGCCGGGGTCGCGGGATTATTTCCTTACCGTGACCCCGGAACATAAAGGGCTATTGAAGGACACCGTGGATTTTAGTCAGTAGAAGTCTGACAGTCCCTCCCGCCCTGCCCGGGGTTGGAGGACTCACATTTTACACACTTTTTAGAAGACGGGTCTATTTTTGCGTGAGCGTTAAAACCATGAACTAATTAGATTATTTTGAACCTCCGGTTTTGTGGAATAATATGGTAAAGACATAATATAATCTTCCCAAATTATGGTAAACGTCCTTATGCGAAAACGGCCTATCCCAATATCAACAATGTATCGCGCCCTTGTCTACAAATAGTGTCTGATCATAGCACAAGCTTAATTCCAGACAATTGGTTTACAAGAAACATTTGTTTTACATGTCGTAAAACTTTGATTGATAGTTTACAGCCACATCAATTAATCGTTAGCCAACTGAATGGCGGGAACAACTAGGTTAACGGTTTTCAATACCAATGCCATACCAGATTCAGTTTTGTAGCAGCCACGTGGTATACTAATTATTTACGTTATTGTTGAAACAAAATGTTGAACAAGAGCTTTAAAACGAGGTTGGTATTAATTTTATATCATGCATACGATGCCAAAGAAACTATCAATTTCGTTGAAAGCTTAGTGTTAGCAAAATTGCAGAGAGCTTTATAACAAATTCAGAGTCATTAAGATAAGTCAGACATTTTTTTTACCGCTAGAAAGAAAGGTAAATTAATCGAGCCACATCTATAAACATCGCTAACTAAACGTTACCCGTGTTCTATTAATATTCTTAGGAACCCGATAGAAATGGCTTCATATCGCGTGGCCGTAAAGACCTTACTTTCTGCTGGGGTCGCGGGACTTTCTGTAAAGGGTCCATGACCCTACAACGTAAAAGACAATTGAAGGAACAGTATAAATTTTTGAAGTGAAAACTTCTTTAGCGGCGTTGTACACTTTTTCTGTAATGGGTAAAAAATTTAAAACTCGCGTCAGGGTCACGTGACCGTCAGGGTCACGTGACCGTCAGGGTCACGTGACCCTGATCGAAAATGAGTAAGACGTCATTCAAATTAAAAATAAAACATAGTAACAAAAAAGTTTTCACTTCTACCGGCACTCCTGGAGTGCAACCTTTTTTTTTTGAAGTGAAAACTTCTTTAGCGGCGTTGTACACTTTTTCTGTAATGGGTAAAAAATTTAAAACTCGCGTCAGGGTCACGTGACCGTCAGGGTCACGTGACCGTCAGGGTCACGTGACCCTGATCGAAAATGAGTAAGACGTCATTCAAATTAAAAATAAAACATAGTAACAAAAAAGTTTTCACTTCTACCGGCACTCCTGGAGTGCAACCTTTTTTTGTCAGTAAAAGTCTGACCGCCTTACCACAAAAAGATAAACATTTTGTTAAACGCTTGTCTAAAAAAAGTGTAACGGCAAAACAACCCTTATATCAACGTCAAAATGTAGTTTTGACATTGACAGTTTTTTTAGACAAGTGTTCAACAGATGTTTATTTTTCTTGTGGTAAGACGATGAAAGTCCAAACATATTTTTTGTACTCTTCCACCATTCTTTTCTTATTAATTTCGTTGCAGGATCCAAGACAGGTAGGTAGGTAGGTACATCCTACCTAAATTCATTCTCCGGGACACGTCGAGCTTTACTGTCTCGGCGCTTTTTGCCACTGTTAATTCTGGCTTTCAGGAGTTGCAGTGGTTTGAGAATAGTGTGGTGGGTTTGTCCCAAAAAAAAACTGAAAGTCTCTTCCGTTCCACCTAGGGCAAGATTTATCTTTATTTTTTTCTTGATACGTAAAAAAACTTGCCTTCGAAATAAGAAACAAGCTTTTGCGCAGTAATCTCTGCTGACTCTCCTTATTTAATCAAATAATATTAGTCTGTAGCAAATCATTATGCTGGCATACAGATCAGTAGGAGAACACACAAAAGCAAACAACCCATCCTGATAAATCAACAATTTCAGAATCAAACACAAGCCATCATTTGCACATTGATTCTGTTACATCTCAGGACCTTTAACATTAGCCGGTCTGGTTTATTTCAGTCGCGATCATAATTCACACATGTTATGAAATTCTGCAATCAACATTGTTAGTTTTGCACTTAATAAATCCAGTAAACTGACTCCATGTGTAAGTTCTCATAATCATCGTTTATTTTTAACAGGCTGTTAAAGTTGCCCTAGTTATCGTTGTAAAAAAAATTTTGGGCCGAGAAAAATATTAAATTGCTAACTTTGGCCCACGGAGGTTAAAAAATTATCCCACGGGAACGTAATATATTGAGATGAAAAGTAACCTGTCCTAAGAATGACATGATTCTCATGTCTTTTTGTCATTTATTTTTTGGGGTGGTTTAATCATCAAATTCCGGGATGGAGTAGAAGGGACTGTCAGACTGGCTGAAAATCCAAGAAATTCCTTCGGTTACCATTTGCTTCGAAAGCCCTTTAAGACAGCCCTGAAACTTCGGTATGGATCACAATATGTTTGCTAAACGTTAAAACCCGTGCAGACATAATACGCACACTTTTTTGCCAATACTTCTATTCTGTGCACAACTAAGGAGTGGAATTCTGGAGTCAATATTTCCTTATAATGCAACCTAGGCGTCTTAAAGTCAAGAGTGAATAGGTTACTTCTACGCAATCGTGCTTCATGATCACATCTTCGCACATCGGGCGAGATAGTGGTAACATGCAGATAAGTCGCTGAATAAAAAAGAAAAGTAGAAAGGTTCCTAATAGACAAGAATACATACAAACAAAAGTTGCTTTGGCATTTAGACGAATAGTATGCAGCAGGTAATATGGATGGTCAATATCATGAAAGATGCAAACCAGTTTACATTAACATGTCCATTGTTCCGTTGAGAACAGACGGCCTCTTTGACCTGGATCTGTTCTGTTTGCCGGATGAATTAACGACGATTTAGACGATGTAATGATAGAATTAGAGCATCGAACATTCTCCAGTAACGTGATAATAAGATGTTGGTACATTCAGCTTTATTCAATTCTTTGGTAAACTTTTCAAAACAGGTAGTGAGGAAACTAAATGAGCAAATTATAAATCTGTTAGACGATTGTGAACACAATCAAGTTTTTGCTCATGAATGCAGTTTATGTTTGAGTCACTGTTACCTATTATTATATTTTGTTAGTTACCTACACTTACGTTAGCATTAAGTAACATGTTTCATGATGAAAGTCAATCTTGTAATTTTATACTCTACTTCTTTAACGTTTCGGTAATGTTATACATATTTCATCAATCAGAACTTATTGTCTATTTGGAGGTTTCTAGATACAACATCAAGTTATCTATTAAATAACTACGTTAACTGTAACTGTGTCAAGAAAAATACTTACTGTTAGTGGTGATTAAGGAATTGGAAAGTAAAAAAAAAATGGGCATATGATACTGCCTTGTGATACGCCGTTCTTAATGATCTCTCATCTGCTTTGTTACAGCGTCTTATAGTAAATGCATAAAATTTATAGCCGGCCTTGCTCCGGAGAATGCGCAGAACTTTGTATTATCTTCAATTAACCATTTTGGATCAATATTTGTGTACATTTATCGTTTTGTTGTCGGTTTGTGGTAGTACTTAGTAATAATTAGATACATTGTGAAATATAGCGCCTACAACCGAATCCAAGGCCTGTTAAAACAATAGACCGTGTTCATAAACTAAGTGCTAATTAGTGCAACCTTTGTAGCTGTTAATCTTCCAAAATGATCAATTTGTTGTGCGAAGAGTACAAGTAGGATCGACCCCTAGAATGTTATCGATCAAAATTATGTTGTTTGGTATTGATTATTTCAAAAAAAAAAAAACCCGCATTTTGAACCGCCTACCCCTTTTATGCTGCGTTATCCAATGATTTCTTTAATAGATTTTTCACAACAGTGCAAGGTAAATGTTCGATTGGTAACATATTGAGGTAGGTTGACCTGCTGGCGTCTGTACTACTTCAACGGAAACCGAATTCCTGCTCTTATCTGAATTAATGTCTGTGAACATGCACCTAGTTTAAGCAAAAAATGATTGCAACAGTAAATTAGTATTTGTATATTTATTACGCACTTGTTCAATCCTTGGATTTCTTATAAAAAGCCAAATTGTGTCAATATTCCAACACTTTTCGACTAACTACGGTGTCGTCGACATACTCGTAACATCTCATCAGTCTATCTATGCATTTTTCGTATACTAGCAAATCTCATAACCTGTGTCCACTCTATTCGTCAAGCTATACTGTCACAGATCTCATAATAACTTTTCAATCAATTTAATTGCTTAAAAACAAAATTAACATTACTAAAGTAAAACTATAAAAGCTTCGAAAAAGTCCTCCGCAACGCTGTCATGTGTAATGCAGAGACGCGTTTTGCAACCTTATTACAATAGTGGAAGGTTAATATTTGATTGGTAAAATTTGAGAGAATCGGATACTTTGACCTGCTGGCGTACCCAAGACCCTGGAGGCTTAAGGTAATGTCATCGCCAGAAATAATTGCCAGTAGGAGCTAGTTTGTACCTACATTAAAATACACTAACCCGTGCCCCTTTTTTTTTGTGGTAAAATAATCAAATAAGTCCTCCAAGGCAGGGCTCGAGGGACTGTCAGACTCGTACTGACTAAAATCCACGGTGTCCTTCAATAGCCCTTTACGTCCCAGGGTCACGGTAATTGGAAAAGTCCGCGACCCCGACAGGTTTTGGCCCTCTAGAGGCCCCCGTCATCATGCTGACACTCTTTGAGGCGCGCGTGGAACACAACGCGCCGTCGACCCGGGCATGGTCCATGGTTCGACAGCGAGTCGCCCATTACTCGCCGCCCGCGCCTGCAGTGGCCAGAGATCGTCTGCCGACCCGTGACCCTTAGTACCTATTATGTCACAGTAACTCTTCCATCGCTTTATGTAACGTTTTAATAAAATTAATCAGCTGCAGCGTCGTGATGTCGCTTGGAGAGCGGTCTCTTCCCACGACATTTGAACTTGGCAAATGTCATCCTACAAGTAGCTGCCTCATGCCTCACAGATCACAATTACATCTTCTGAACGGAGTTGAACACGATCATTTGCATTTACTAATTTATTGCAAGTTGCCTGAATGAGTCATTGTCGATTTTCTACATGACCATGAGTGACAAATATTTTTTATTAAAAGTATTAGGATATGTACTTCCGGCCATATAAGTGTGGTTTCTGGTTGGGTTTCTCCCCAACAATATACTGATGGAATTTTCTGAATTTTCTGTAAGTTCAGAACTCGCGCAGAATGTATGGCTTGTTAATAATAAAATACGTATATACACTCGGGAATAATATAATGTTTTTTTCTACGAATAACTAGTTTTCAAAGTGGATTCAAAAGTTCCAGAGATTTCTTCCTAAAAACTAACTTACATACTTTAGTTTTTTGTAAACTAAACTTCTGGATTGCTCAGTTTCTCATATAGAATTCTAAAAAATATTATATGTAGCTGATTACGTACGTATAATGGACTTGCTCATGTTACTTTGGATTGGAGATTAAGAATATCCAATGTCCAGCAAAATTATTCTTTCAGCTGTTAGTTCAAAATAATGAAAACCTTTAAACTGAATGTTTCAGGTATTGACACGAGATTCGGTTACAGTGGCTGTGGATGCTGTGGTCTACTACCGGATCAAGGAACCTCTGAATGCCGTTGTTCGAGTTGCTGATTATAGGTAGTCCTTGGTGTCTGTGGTACTAAATTACATTTAACAGACACTTGTATCTCAAAATATCTTGATCAGAATCAAACATACTTTTTACTGACGGGACCAAGCAGAATGTTTTGTCTCCGAGGTAATTATGAAATGCAATCGCTTTTAGTTACATATAAGATACCTTGAATTTCCAAAACTTGGTCACTTTTAAGCAGTATTTTACTGTCAAACACTGTTATAATTGTTGAATATTGTTTTATTAACAAAAAGTTTTTTCTGATGCTTAGTTTGTTTTTTTTAGTCCCGGTGCACCTACGTCAGTAATACTCGTATATAATTGATAAGCATTAACAAATATATCACTGTACATACATTATCTCAAATCTGCGTATAGGGCAAGGTCATCCCAAAAATCTAATTTTATTTTCCAGTGCATCAACGCGTCTTCTGGCTGCAACGACCCTCCGGAATGTCCTTGGCATGCGAGACTTGGCACAGCTGTTATCAGACAGAGAAGCAATAAGCCACATGATGCAAGCCAGCCTCGATGAAGCAACTGATCCTTGGGGTGTTGAAGTGGAGAGGGTCGAAATGTAAGCCAGTATTTGAATACCTTACAAACGAATCAAGAAAAGTCATATGTATTTCTCCTTTAAGAGAGAATGTGAAACCAGTAGTTTAGATTCTTTTCCCATCGATTTAGTCACACTATCTCCGTCTGTCAGTTCTCCAAGTACTGAACTACTATCCCGACTTCCTAAATTCAATTATTCTCTTTTCAAGAAGGAATACATATGTCTCAAATACTGACTTCTATTTCCAGTCTCTTCATTTCGACTCTCCAAGGAGCTAACCTCAGTAATAGCCTGAAGGCAAAATATTGCCCATTAAATACTACAAGTCTACTATAAGCAAAATGGGCTTTTTATAGTTCAAAAATTACTGAGAGTTACAACTATCGATTAATGGTTTGCCCTTCTAAACTGACGGACTGGGGGGGTATTACAAAGCCTTAAAACCAGGCTTGCTCCAGTGAGTGAACGAGATGGCGCTAGACAACTTGTTTAGCTCTGTCAATTTCACTCGCCAGATCAAGCCTGGTTTTAAGACGTTGTAATACCCCCCCTGAACGGTAATGTATTAGACTTAACACCTTAAAATAGCGTAGATCGGATCCCTAGACAAATTTAAACCATATTCAGTACAGTTCGAGGCTTGTATACTTTTTACATTTATATCGTTTGAATGTTTCCAGAAAGGACGTGAGACTGCCGGTGCAGTTGCAAAGAGCTATGGCCGCAGAAGCAGAGGCTGATCGTGAAGCTCGAGCCAAGATCATAGCAGCAGAAGGAGAAATAAAAGCGTCGAAAGCCTTGAAAGAGGCTTCACTTGTTATGATAGATAACCCTATGGCACTACAGGTACGTAGAAAAAAAGTGTCAATCTCATTATTACAAAAATAACATTGGGTCAACTCTGAAACCAAGCAAAAAAAAGCACTTGTCACAGTAATAGAAACACGACGTGATCATAAATGTGCGTACAGACTATATAACATAACATGTTATATAACATGTTTCAAATGATGTGGACACAAAATGTTATATAACATTGCTATATAACACGTTTCAGATGATGTGGACACAGAATGTTATATAACATTGTGGATAGCACTGAAGAACGACAAAGGACAATTGTTATATAATATTGTTACATGGTCTGTACGCACCTTAATATAGGGAGCCGCAGATATTTTCTACGAAATTTCTAAACTCGTCCTGAAGTAAAAGATGATGATGATTAGGGTAAACAAAAGTCATGTTTTGCCACATTACCAACCGGTATTAAAATGGATTCTGGTGGTATTCATTAGACCTTATCTACCCTGTGCAAACTTCTTACTTTCAAATACACGAGAATATTTAACTATATATTAAGAAATTCTTTGACCAACTTTTTTTTTTTTATTTCAGTTACGATACCTTCAGTCACTCAGTTCAATATCAGCAGAAAAGAATTCGACGATCATTTTTCCGTTCCCGATGGATTTCCTGAAATCTTTCATGGGTGGACCAGGACCAAGCTCACACCATCAAGTCAATTTATAAATGATGAATTAACCGACACTGAACAAATTCAATCTAGTCAAATAATAATTTTAATTAAATTGACCGCTTTTTTCTCTTTATTTTTTTGCTCTCCCATTTTTTTTATAATTTGCCACCACTCATTACCCCTGGAAAATTTCGAGGAATTACTTTTTTAATGCAACTTGATTTAAGCTAGTGCCGCTTCAAAAGGTCAAGAGTAGTGCTCGGCTTTTTTTACGATCGTTCAGCGCAAGCCACACCGCCAGCTAGTGAGCGAGCGAACGAATCGGGAGAGTTACGTTTCACCTCTTTTTAACCGACTTCAAAAAAAGGAGGAGGTTCTCAATTCGTCGGAATCTTTTTTTTTTTTTTATGTATGTTCCCCTATTTCTCGAAGACGCCTGGACCGATTTGGAAAATTTTTCTTTTGTTTGAAAGGGTATACTTCACAAGTGGTCCCATGATCATCAGGTCAGGATCTGATGATGGGATCCTAGGGAAATCGAGGGCAACCTTCAAATTTTATAGGCACATAGTACCATTTTCATATATTTTCTAAAGCTGTTCAAGTATTTGCATCTGATAATCATCATCTCAGGTGGATGACCTGATGATGGAAGGTACAACTCCTTAACAGTAAGGAGTAGGCATCGATTAATTTACTTTGTGTCCGTATATCTCCGGAACTACAAGTCCGGTTTAAATAATTCTTTTTTTGTTGTACTAGGTATCATTTAACTTAGAGAATACTGCAAGTTTCATCAAAATCGGTTCAGTAATTTTTGAGATATAGAATTTTATTAGCTTATTGTGTAAATGAGTGATGAAAGTACCGGTGCGTAGGATTACAAAATTCTATTGCACATGTAAGAGAATACGCTGAAGAAGACGCTGGATGCAGGTCGCTTCCAACCGGTATGTGTGAAGATCAAAAGGGGAGGCCTATGTTCAGCAGTGGACGTCCTACGGCTGAGATGATGATGATGATGTAAGAGAATAATGTTCTTGATAAGAATTCGGGTTGAATATTTAAACTAAAAAGAGATAAATAAAAACTTTTTCAAAAAAAAATGTAACCGCCTTCAAAAACAACCACAAAAAAGTGTAAAATAATCTACAAAATAACTTTTCTTTCGGAAGGCGGTGGCTAAAAAGACAATGAAAAGAAAAAAAACGAAGGCACCGACTTCCGAAAGAAAAGTTATTTTGTAGATTATTTTACACTTTTTTGTGGTTGTTTTCATACTTCAGTTCACACACCGAACTACAGAGATTAGCTACGCCAGCGACACAAACGTTGCGAATGAATTAACCATGCTAGCAATCCCATTCGCTCACCTCGTTAGCGCATAGCTCAGAGTTTCGCGGTGTGAACCAAAGTATGAAAACCTGAGAGACGGTGTTCGCTCGGTTCTCCTGCCCTCTTCGACTAGTACACACGGCCTCGCCCGTGCTCCCTTATTTTGTTTGACTAGTTGACGATCGGTTTCCGAACGACGTAGCTTTCGATGTGAATCCAACATAGTTTAGGCCGAGACTCCACCAAAGCTGTGCGAGTCGAGACGTGTTTTGAACAACCAATAGAATTGCGTTATTGACACAGCTCCACTCCGCAACCCGTGCCGCAACGCAATTCTATTGGTTGTTCAAAACACGTCTCGACTCGCACAGCTTTGGTAGAGTCTCGGCCTTAGTTCGCCAAATCAGCATACTTTTCATAGTTTTCCTCTTCTTGTTTTGCCCGCAAGCTGGTTATATCGTTCGCTAGCTGGCGATGCAATGTAACCTTCGCTTAATTTTCCAAATTATTGTGAACGCAACATTTTAAGAAGTAAACAGAATTTGATTGACGTTGTTTGCCATTCTTCCGTACATGTTTGGTGTATAACGAGTAAAATTTTTGTTGTGTTTATTAATTTGCTTTTCATCTGGCTCTCACAATAAAGGACTTAGTATGTCTATAAAATCAGAGAAATCAAAAATAGATATAACAAGTGATACATTTAAATTATCATAATAGTTGAATTAATATACCTATGTAGTTGCAGTTATTTTATTGTTTTGAGATTCTTGAACCCACTACCCAATCTTTTTCAGAATTCTCCCCTGAATCGATTAAAGAAAAGTTAATTCGAGTATTAGCAATTATTTTAATCCTATTTTTTCCCGTGTTACTAATATTGTGCTTTCGGGTAAGTTTGAGTCTTTATGAGCTTTCAATCATACTGCCTCCTACTGATTTGATATATTACAACTCCAAATTAAACTGCCTCGTTCTGGTTATTGCTCCCAATTACACCGCCTCTGAGCAGTGGTGGCCCAGTGGTATCGGTCCCGACTTACGAGATGTAAGTCGTGGGTTCGAACCCCGTTAAGCGCATTACTTTGTGTAATTTATTTCATCACCACTGTTCTCAAAACGGTGAAGGAAAACATCGTGAGGAAACCGGCATGTCCTAGAACCAAACATTCGAAGACATGTGACATCTACCAACCCGCACTGGGCCCGCGTGGTGGATTATGGCCCACTCCCTCTCACAGAGAGGAGGCCTGTGTCCAAACAGTGGGAACATTTATAGGCTGATAATGATGATGATGACACCGCCTCTGCTGCCGATTTGAAGTTGTGTCAAATCGATCGTCATGCCGATTGGATCACCTAACAAATTGGCATCTCATGCCAATTTGATGGATTGCACGCCCACACACGGTCAATTCTAACTGATCCAATTGGCAGCGTCATTCCGATTGGACGATAGGCAGTATGGTGTATGGCTACTTTAACATAGCAGCTATGTCAGGATTTCTGCCCAGTTGATAGCAATAAGCTTCCCCCCTGTTAAATGAAAGGACAGGGCCAAAAGTTCATAGACAAAAACCCAGAATCGCCAGTAACGAAATACCTGTATAAAATAGGGTTCAAACAGTAAATCGTTAAAAAAAATTGCCGCTTTAATAATAATATCTAATTTTGGCGATTCTGGGTTTTTTTAACCCAACTCCTTCAACATAACGAGATAAATGTGGGTGTAGGTCAAACCCTGCAAGGATTACCCGTGAGATCGTATATTGAGTCTTATATGAATTGTTTTAGGTGGTAAAACAGTACAAAAGAGCAGTTATTTTGCGCTTCGGTAGAGTTCGGAAAGATTCGCCTGCTGGGCCTGGAATAATATGGGTGATACCTTGTACCGATAGTGTTCAAATGATCGACCTTAGGACTCAATCCTTTAATCTACCACCCCAAGAAGTAAAGCTTTGTTTGTATTTTATAATTTTAAGATAATAGTATGTACTTTCTGGTGGTACCTTTGTTTTGTATTCTAATGTTCATTTCACTAATTTTTATGGACAACTCACATTTCACCAAAAAGGTTATGGTTGGGGAGTTAAGCCTACGATGGGTAGCCTCCTAAAAGGGAGAGGCGACGCGTCCTGCACGCACACATTCACATTAGCAAGCATGACGCGTAATTAATGCATACCCGTTTTAGACGGGCTACCCGTCTTAGGCTTACCTCCCCTAAGCCAAACGATTTACATAAAAAAGAAACGAAAGTTAAGTAAGTTACTAATCAATTTTTTTGGTATCTCTTATGAATTCGGATATCCCGCGTTGGCTATTTTGAAAGAATCGCCTTGTTTATTATATAAATTAAACAAAGGCCCTTCATTTCAGGTTCTAACAAAAGATTCAGTAACCGTTACTGTTGAATCAGTCGTCTACTTCCACGTAGAAAGGCCACTGGAGTGTCTATTGAACATCCAAAATAAAAAGTAAACTATCCAAGTACTGCTATATACCTAATCAGAGGCGCAGCATGAGTGCATGTCGTTAATTTTTTTAATAATTTATACAAGTACGAGTATTCTGAAATATTTGGCCTAATTTTAATCAAAATAATATGCATAGTGAAGCGGTTGTCCCAACGCCCGCCGGCTAGAAATCAGAAACAGCTAATAGTTGTCGCTAATCTAATAATTACTAGATTAGCGACAACTATTGGTTCTTTCTCGCTCAAAACTCGCACTATAACTCATTATCATCATTTCAGCCTATTGCAGTCCACTGCTGACATAGGCCTCTCCCAAGGAGCGCCATAGCGAACGATCTGCCGCTTTTTCATTCAGCCGCTGACGGCTCTGCCGGCGAGGACTCGTTCCAATAGTTTATCGCTGAGTGATACTCGCTTGGCCGTCAGAACTCACACCGAGCGAGTGACCACGGGTAGTATTGTAGCCGAGCGAGGAGGAGACACTCTCTGACAGCCTCACGGCAAACACTTGCTACTCTCTAACTCGTTTTCAGTTGCTCGCTCTAGTCACTACTCGCTAATAGCCGTCGGCGTCGGTGGAACAACTTTGTAATTATTATATGTGTAACGAGTATTTTCAAAGTATTTAGTTTACTTTTACATCACGCACTCGTGCTAGCGCCTCGAATAATAGAACCTGCATGAGAATACTATCTTGTTACTATTCAACGCAACTACTAAGCCTGAGGTCCTGGGTCTGATTCTCGAAGCAAAGTACCTTTTCTTTTTACCCTGGCAAAATCATCAAATGAATCCTCGTGTCCAGGGTGGAGCGAAAGTGATTGCAAAAAAAAAGTTAGTAAAATCCATGATGTCCCTTCAATAACCCTTTAAGCTCCTAAGTCACCTGTTTAGACATGCAGGCCCGCGACCCCGCAACGCAAAGAACCTATCATTGGGTTTTACTATTATAAATCTCTCATTATTAACCACGGACCTGGATTTCTACTCGGTTCATGATTGCATGAACCGAGTAGAAATCCAGGTCCGTGTCTGTCCGTATCTGTCTATTGAGACAGGCACCCATTTTCTCGAATATAGGGATATGTAGATGTTCTATAATTAAATACTTATGTGATGTGTTATTGAGTTACCTCATTTCCACGTTTCTCATTTTCAGATTCGCTACCCAATTAATAACGATTGCTACGATTAGAAACCTTCTCGGAGGACACACGTTGTATTCACTTTTAACAAGCCGGGAATCCATCAGTTTTAGTTGCAGAACAGAAATAGACAAGACCACTAACAGATGGGGAATTGTCATAGAACGAGTTGAAATGTATTTATCATCTTTCTACACAGATTCTATTCATTATTGGTGATCTCTACATTTTCGTACAACGTGTAACCAGTAAAATTTATTAAAGGGTATTATTAGGCACGGACCATTATTTTAACTGAACAGCTTTCTTCGTGAGATCAACATCGTAATCGCGAAAAAATCCATTCCAACTCGCTTTTAAGTCATTTTATTTATCATTTATACAAAACAATACAACATTATTCGGCTTAAACAGCAACCAAAAATCACTAGGTAAGGTTTAAAATAGTACTAGGAAGATAATTCTAGAGATTAAAATAGTACTCAAGAATTAGACCCAACCTTTTAACAAAGGCATTCGTACATTTATATACGTGACTCTGGAATGCAAAGGATAAACAAAGGAAGAGGGTAGAATTTTAGTCAGTAATAGTCTGATATTTTACCGAGAAATGGGGCACCACGGAAGTAAGAATGCCGTGGCCTCTGCAGCCACACCTCAAAGATTTTACCCTCGTTATTTTTTAAGATAGGTACATTTAAGTCTACCTTTTTTTTTTAAATACCGTTTCTACTCCGTAATTTTATTCCAGAAAAGATGTATTTTTACCTTTTGATCTCCAAAAGGCTATGGCAGCCGAAGCCGAAGGAACCCGCATCGCTAAAGCTAAAGTAATTGAAGCAGAAGGTGAAATTAAGGCAGCTGAAAACCTTCTACTAGCTTCTCATTTAATAGTGGAAAATCCTCATATTATGCGCGTAAATAATATTTATGTTCGACGTTATTGTAGTCGTAGTTCTATTAAAGCTTATTGAAATTATGGCAACGATTACCTACGAAGCTAACTATACTTTTGATCTATTCTGGCCTCAAGAAGATTCTCCATAGTGATATGGCATGGCGGCCATAAAAAAAAATATACAACGTGTAACGATAAATGCGCAAAACCTCTAATCATGTTACTGAACAATGTTTGGAAATTGTGCGAATTTCCAAACAAACTTTTGGAAATTCGCACAAAATGAGAAATTGATCGGGCCCATCGGTATGAAAAATCTTTTTTTATTTTTGCGAATTTCCAAAAGTCATAGAACAAAAATTGTTTAGTAACAAGGGCTGAGTTACCCCACGAGAGGTTTTGCGCATTTACCGTTACACGATGTAGACATTTTGTCTATCCGTCAGACTCCACTTGGTCTAAAGATTGAATTAACAGCAGCAAATCTAAACCTCAAACTGTTCACAGATAAAATGGCCACTACTGTTCCTGACCTACTATCCATATCGTATCGATTCTTTAAATTTCCTTAAATTTTAGCTCCGATATCTGCAAACATTGAATTATATTGCCGCAAATCAGCCTACGACAATACTATTTCCATTCCCGATTGAAGTTCCCGGATCAGAAGTTGTAAGTTTTGGGCAGACACGAGACAGTTCTGTTGATATTCTTATATTTAAACATTAGCGAGGGCGACAGAAATATAATTTCGTAGACCTTACTTATCATGTCACTGAAACAGCGACATACTTCCCAAAACTTGTTAATCTTAAGCAGATACACGGGCTTCAAGGACACTATAATCCTGTTATTGGTGTACCAGTTCAGGAGTAAATTCCATCTCCAGAAACTCCTTTGTGAGTCGCATGGAGACATTTTCCGGACAAGATTTTTTTAATCTATTTTCACGAAGGTCGCTAACGCCGTCTATCTACCAAAGGTCAAAATAAGCTGGTAACTTGCGCTATTATGGTCAAAGCATTCACCATAGTAAAAGTAGTAACATATCAATAGTAACTTCTTTAGACAAGAGATTTCGTAGTCTTCCACGAAATAGGAAGGCACTGCTTTAAAGTCGCAGTTTTGCATTCCGACTTTTATAAATTGATGGAATCAGTTATGATTAACTGATTAATAATATTCTACTGCCCTAGCCTCGAAAAACCGCTGCCTAAAATGTTAGTGGCGTCAATACTACACAGAATAATAGGGACGACTGTTATCGGGTTGCAACAGTATTGCTCTTTTTTAAATGCTTGGGTTTCTCTGAGACTAAACTTACGAGTAAGTCTTGGGGCTCAGCTTTTCCCAACTAAATGCGTACCTAAAGATTTTCTTTACCTTCCTTTGCGCAAACCTGCAAACTAACAAAATCTTGTAGCATTTACCTATTTCAGCCATCAAAAAGCCCTTCCGCGGAGGATTCAAACGATAAGGAGGAACAAGTGAAGGATGTTCGATATCCAAGCAATATTCCGCCTACGGCGGCGTATGAACGAGTTTAAAAGAACGTGTCTATTTAGAGAGTCAACGAGCATACAGCTATTTTATAGTTAGTACACCTTCATCATCCTTATGGGTTCACGACCTTGCCGCTGTGACCGGTGACTTAGCGCGGGGCTGTGAGCAGTAAGATCATTTAATCTTACAGCTAGCCGCCCCGCTTAGTTCCTATACATTTCATATATCCCTTTAGTTCGCAAGGAAACAAAATCTGTATTTTTGTGTTTTTTTTTAGTTTATATGTATATAAATAGTGTATACATGTACAGAAAAATGTGTTAAAAAATCTAGCTTGTGTAGTCTTTGGAAAAACCTACGTTAAAAATACTCAACGTTGCGATGTATTGAAGAAATAAGGTGGTAAAATGAACGTTGAGTATTTTCGACATCGCGATGTATGTAGGTTTTTATGAATTTAATAAAATAAACCCTTATTCACAATTATCACGCATTTAATATAAAAAATAGAATTGAAAAAGACATAAAAATAGTCATGACAATTATAAAAATGAACGATAAATCACCTTAGGTATCTACTGTAACACATGATAGTTATAAGAACTGTTCCTTTTTGATACAAAGAAATTCGTAAGATAAGATTTTTTCTGATTTTTTCGTACATTTTGACCGGCATGATATCTGCAATCGGAAGATATTTTAATTCACGACTCCAATAATCCTATATGATAATATTTCTACTACGCCCATCATAAGAGTTATGGCTAAAAAGTCCCGATAGAGATATTTGGAGAGATATTTGTCCCCATTAGAGATATTTGGCAGCATCATTTTGAACAGAATTTAAGTATGTATGTTGTATGATCTTTAATCAATTTTTGGGAACATCTTCTAAAAAAAAAACCTGTAAAAGTAGTCTAAAGGGGACATCGCTCTTGAATCCAGCGGAAGGAACTTCAAGTACACTGTTAGTTCTAAATGTGCTGCATGTCTTAATTTTTCAGCAGTTTTCCATTTACCCGTTTTCTCGCTTACTTGTTGTTTTATAAGCTTCAATTTTAGGTATTGTATTCGTTCGCCTTTTGGAGCGATAATTTGTAGAAACTTGTGGCGATAAGACAGATGAAACTTAGGTGACAAAATAGATGAAACTTGAGGTGATCAAATAGGCGAAACTGACTGGAGAACTGGAAAGTGATGTGAAGTTTTAAATGGAGGGAACATGTTATTCATGACGAGTCTTATCCGATGAGAAAACTGTTCCATCGACCAGTTTTTTCATCGGAGAAGACAGGCGGGAGACTCATTTGTAGAACTATCAAGGTCCAAGTTATTTAGTGACTAAGGCTATGACCAGGGTTTGGAGCTCGAATAAGAGGTTTCACGTTCTTTCGTCCAGTCTTCAAATAACTTCATCGTCAGTACTAGTAGGTACTGCTACTTTCTGATGGGGCGTTCTTTGGCGAAAATAGTGACATAACTTTCAGCGTTCTTTGCCATATTGGCTTAAGTCTGAAGCTAGCAGAACAAAAAAATATGAAAACACATCCATAGCATGTCAGTAAATAAAATATATTGGACAAAACACCAATATATATATATTTTTTAATATATATTCATGCTAAGTAAATCATTAGCAAAGCCGCAATGTTGAACATGCTCAACATGCATATTACGAAGTACTTTTCCGGTTAAGGCGCAACGTTGAGAATATTCAACATATCACTTTATGAACTCTGTGCTCGCAAGTTAGTCAATACAATGTAGTAATTTGTAATTATAATAATACAATAGCCTTCTAGAAATAAAATACCGGTGTCCACTATCAGAAAAAACTCTCAAAAATATTTTTTATGCAATTAAATTATTTGTAATCCGCGGTGTCACTGCGACCGTGATGCCATTTTGCAAAAAACTGACGTAAAATGTCTACAGAAATGTCAAACTATTTTCTTTTTACAATTGCTTTTAGTTATTAATTGTGGGCATCAAATAAAAACTTATAAAAAGTGTCTAATTTTTTATCACCATTTTTTTAAAGTGAGCGTTGAGCCGGCTTGTCGTTGCGAGCTAAAGGGATATGGAAATCATCGGACGGCGAGCTACCCATTATTCCCTCTTGTTCCGCAGCATAGCCTCAATGGATGCAGGATGCGAGAGGTCGCCGCTGAGATCTCACCTAATAAGCTTTGATATTAGTTATGGCTTTGGTTTTCACTTTGGCTTTGACCTCTACTTTCGACTTGAAAGCATAGATTACTATTAGACAGACCTAGATAAGCGTCGCTTAACCTTGCTGACCCATCCTGAGACTGACCTCGGCAAGACTTTCATAACTAAAAGGACCCATCCAAAGTCGTACTTCACCAAAATTTGCTTAACTATGGGGATCCATCCAAAATCAGACCTCTCTAAAATTTGTTTGGCTATGGAGACGGGGAGTCATCCAAAGTCAGACTTCGCCAAAAGTTGCCCCACCCGTATCTACTACAAAAAAGGTTTTTGCTCAATACGAATATTCTTAGTCAATTAACACGTAACAGAAGCCAGAAGTTGACACAGTCCGAAGTTTTTATCGAGCTATATTTGATTTTTAGCTCTAGTCGGTGACAATTCGGCGCAGCGCACGTATACTTATAAAGCTCTCGTATGATTGGGACTTTATTGCGCTGTTGATAACTGTTTTGTGTTATAATCTGTGGATAGTTTTTCTGACAGAACAAAATGGTGGCCATTTCAACATAAGGCAAACGCGTCAAAACAAACATGTTGTATTACACTAAGTTTTGTCCTATTCAGCTAATTAATTTCAGATAGAGTAACAAGATGATGTCATCTAAGGGTTCAAAACCAAAATCGTCAAACACTTCGTTGGTAAACAAAGTAAAAGAAGAGTCCAGCTTTACAAATGTTTCTAGACTGTATAAGGGCTTCAATTTAGATCAAGCTGAACAAAATGAAGGTATGTACAGAAACAAACTGTTGAATACATATTTGTTTATCAAGAGTATAGTTCGAGGCTTTATGGTGGTTCGAAAGTAAGTGAACTGCGAGTGCATCAAAGTGCATCAAATGTACTGATAGCTTAGACTAGGGTGTCGATGTGAAAGCGCAAAAACCCTCACACTCTTCAGAGAAGTTATCCTTTGAGGTAATAGGTCACGGAGTATTGCGTCTAGTGGATGTACTGACGGTTGAAAGTGTGCTTTTATAGTCGCACTATAATTTTATTATCACAAATCCGGATAAATGACAAATCACTTTGCCCTTACCCGGTACAGGTTGGTAGCTTTCATATTTATTTCTTCTATTTTTTGATTTGGACTTTCCTTTTCTATTTTAATTTGGAATCAGAGGTGACGAAAATAAATGTTACAAAGTAAAATACGAACTGAACTAAGTAGTAAGTTTGGGCCTTGACCAGGTTACCACTGAGCCTATTGTTCTATTCCTGGCTCTAACTTGCGCCACGAAGCACAGCAATCAGTCGCTTAGCCACTACGCCAACCAACATCATTTAGGTACGATCTCGAGAGACTATCTGCTTATGTTTAATTTCTTTTTTTCCTTACAGTTACTTCTTCATTTATAGAAAATTGCCTTGTGTTCCTGTCGTATTTATTAGTCATTGTAACGTTACCGCTGTCTTTATTCATAATCTTCGTGGTAAGTAATAAGCTAGGATTATCATAATTTACTCTTTACAAGTGGTCTTCCGCAGGCCGAAATCGCCCTGATGTAGATTAAAATTCTAGGAAGTAGTAGTAGTCAATTCTAGGATGTTTTAACCTTGTGAGTTTGCAAAAGATTAGACGAACTTCTTTCTCCTTTTTCTAATAAGGATCTGAAATGAAGCCAGTTCTGGACAGGCTTCTAGCATAGGTTTAGACTTAATATTTAAATTTCTGGTTTCTTCACGTTTTTTTTTTCACCGATGTCAATTATTTCCAAAAGAAAATTAGAAAGTACAATATGCATGTAAAGACACACATTTAAATTCACAACCTTGTGCATCAGAGGCGGAATATGAACCTCTGTTTAGGACTATCACGACTGGGCAGAGAAAACCTCACGTCTGAGAACTGGAAAGGTATGGGAAAGATCTTTGTCAAACATAATACAAGCGAAGAAAAATTGTGGTGCAATTGTAATATTCCCAATAAAGTTATTGTACAGTCACGAGCAATAACATGTAAACACTTAACAAAATTCAAATGCAATTGACTCGTAAAATACTGGTCTCCACTTTGAAATAAGACCTATTTCATTATAGTGTGGCTTACAAAATAGAAGTCTAATGAAAAAATCAGAAGTTTAATCAATGTGGTAGCAGAACATCGCTTTTGAATACTGCTTACGTGGTGTCCTGCGTGAGCGACGAACACGACGCGACACGAAGTAAATTTTAAAATGATATTGTAATAATATGTAGTTGAAATTGTTTGAATCGCGTCGCGTCGCGTCGTATTCGTCGCTCACGCAGGACACCGTCTTAGTGTTTACATATTATTGCTCGTGACTGTACCCACTGAAAAATATCGGATTTTAGTAAACGTTGCCCCTCACTTGGAATTTCTCATGTACCGTGGGCGCACTTCAAACGTTGAAATCCACAAACACCCAGATCTGGAACAACTACTTGCAGGTCCTACAAATAGTTAATTGTTCCATACGGGGATTGGTCACAGACTCACAGCATAGTACAGGATCCGTATATAGAACGACCTTCACCGATCGAGTAACCGGACGAAATGTGTTTTTTATGAAATAAAATATGTTGAAGAATATGACGGTGATGGGTTGCCTCATAAAATCCTGTCAAGGATATTTTTAATTAATTTTATAAAAGGTTATTTTTTTTCAATACCTTCACCGATAGAGTAACCAAAGAAAATTAACACCAATTGAAAGTCCGAAGTCTATAGAATATGCTAACGTAGGGTTGCCTACCTTTTTCTTGTCAAGGGTATAGGGTTGCCTAATTTGAACAGGTGATAAAAAAATGCTACCTTCACCGATCGAGTAACCAAATAAATTATATATCAAAATAAAGACATTTTTTTTACGAATACGATGGTATACGGTTGCCTATGAAAAACTTGTCAGAAATTAGGGTTGCCAAGCGTTGAAGTTTGAAAATTTTAGACGGTTGGAAGCACATGAGTAGATAAACGGACTAAGCTTCTTAAGAACGAGCAAAATTGTTACCTATTTTGGTAGGGTTGTCACAATAGGGTAGACAAATTAAACAAAAATATATTAAATAGCTTTATTATTCAGTATGATAGAATCGAATCAAATAATTTAATTCAACTAAGCCAATTACAGGCAATTTTGAATTGTCAAAAGACATTTTTAAGTGTGTTTGGTCACCAATATATTAGAGACCAAACACCTACCTTCAAGAGGGCGCGCGTTGTCAAATAGACCGCGCTTCGTACCACTTTATATACCGCCCGTTCTTACCTTATAGTAGCTATACACCATCCTGCCTATCGTACGATCGCGGATCGATTTGACGCTTGTAATTGTTTCAAATTGGCAGTTCGTCCATATACACCATACACTATACTGCCTATCGTACGATCGATTTGACACAACTTCAAATCTGCAGCAGTGATGCCAACTCAGCAACTTTATAGCTAGATCTGGCTATTATTCGGTGACGACAGCTACAATTTTATAAAATTTGTGGCTAAACTTTTTAGCTACTTCTAGCACCATTTCATTTGTATTCCATACAAGTACAGACCAGTAAATAGGCAACGAAGGATGAATAACAGACCGAACAGACCGAATAATTTTCGACCTTATCGACATTTAAAATTTAGTTTGTTTTTCTCACATTCTCGTTAGCTAACATTGCTCTTTCATTAAAATCCGGTGTTTGCATCAGTGTCAATAAGGTCGAATATCGCTTGAAGGTCGGAAAACATTCGCTTAACGATAGCAAGTTAAAAAAGTGGTGCAGGCAATTTTCGACCTTATCGACATTTAAAATTTAGTTTGTTTTTCTCGCATTCTCATTCGTTAACATTGCTTCTTCATTAAAATCAGGTGTTTGCATAAATGTCAATAAGGTCGAAAATCGCTTGAACCTTTTTTTAACTTGCTATCGTGGTCCCTTGACACCTCTCAAGTTTTCAATCGTATTTTGGTTTAAAATAAAATGAATAACACTTTTTTTTATAAAAAAAAATCCTAGAACTAAAACTATTAAAGTTCATCATCATCATCAGCTGGAAGACGTCCACTGCTGAACATAGGCCTCCCCCTTAGACCGCCACGCCGAACGACAATTCGCCACTTGCATCCATCGGCTGCCCGCGACCCTCACGATGTCGTCGGTCCACCTAGTGGGAGGCCTGCCTACGCTGCGTTTTCCGGTCCGTGGTCGCCACTCGAGAACTTTTCTTCCCCATCGGTTGTCAGTAAACTATTAAAGTTACACAAGAACAAAAGTTTGATTTCACAAAAATTGCAATAACTTGAAAACTACTAGACCGATCTTCATGAAACAACTTGTGAATCTATTTTTGTAATGAAACACAGCCCTTTTAAATACTTTAATTGAAAAACATACATAAACAAAAAAGTGAGTTTTCAAGTTACGTAATAATCTAGGTTTTAAACTTTTACAATTTTCCACTAAAAAACTTATCTAATTAGAAACTAATAAGAACGTACAAGATAATCTAATAAGAATCGAATATATACACAACACAATCACTTTTTTTTTTTTTTTTTACGTGGCAAAATCATCAAATGAGTCCTCCAGCCCCGGGCAGGGCGGGAGGGACTGTCAGACTTCTACTGACTAAAATCCACGGTGTCCTTCAGTAGCCTGTTATGTTCCGGGGTCACGGTAAGGAAATAATCCCGCGACCCCGGCAGGCTTTGGCCCTCTGAGAGGGGGGCCCCGTCATTATTATGACGCTCTTTGAGGCGCGCGTGGGACACAACGCGCCGTCGACCCGGGCATGGTCCATGGTCGGGCAGCGAGTTGCCCTTTACTCGCTGCCCGCATGCCCGCGCCTACGGTGGCCGGAGATCGTCCTGCGACGTCCGTCGCCGTGGGCGTGCACCACCGCGGGTGGGGCGGAGGGAGGACACTGTCCTCTCTCGCGCGCGGCCCGCCTCCTCCTTCGCGAGCATTACTGCTTCGCAGAAGGAGGCGACCGCCTCCCACTCCGTCTCGCCCCGCAGCATGGCCGCAACCAATGCCGGGCGCGAGAGACAACACAATCACTGGATTCTGATTAGAAAACACTTGTCATAAAAAAATCACCTTACAAATCACACTTGCACCCCTTGTCGTTGCGTGGGTCTCGTCGCCGACAATCACCTTCATCATATGCCAAACAGTTCCAGAGGAGGAATTTTTCGGACCACATATGCCTCGTTGACTGGACTATTGGAATGGGTATCTACGGTACTTTCACAGTTATTATTTCTTGTGACTGGGCACCATAACTATTTTTGTGCTAACTTTATTTTATGTCTTTTGACAATTCGAAATTGCCTGTAATTGGCTTAGTTCAATTAAATTATTTGATTCGATTCTATCATACTGAATAATAAAGCTATTTAATATATTTTTGTTTAATTTGTCTACCCTATTGTGACAACCCTACCAAAATAGGTAACAATTTTGCTCGTTCTTAAGAAGCTTAGTCCGTTTATCTACTCATGTGCTTCCAAACCGTCTAAAATTTTCAAACTTCAACGCTTGGCAACCCTAATTTCTGACAAGTTTTTCATAGGCAACCGTATACCATCGTATTCGTAAAAAAAATGTCTTTATTTTGATATATAATTTATTTGGTTACTCGATCGGTGAAGGTAGCATTTTTTTATCACCTGTTCAAATTAGGCAACCCTATACCCTTGACAAGAAAAAGGTAGGCAACCCTACGTTAGCATATTCTATAGACTTCGGACTTTCAATTGGTGGTAATTTTCTTTGGTTACTCTATCGGTGAAGGTATTGAAAAAAAATAACCTTTTAAAAAATTAATTAAAAATATCCTTGACAGGATTTTATGAGGCAACCCATCACCGTCACATTCTTCAACATATTTTAATTCATAATAAACACATTTCGTCCGGTTACTCGATCGGTGAAGGTCGTTCTATATACGTATCTTAGACTAGCAGTTGATCACTGAGCCGCTGCGCCAAAATTGTAGTCAAGTTTACGACTGACATAATTTTGCATTTTACGAAACAGGCAGTAAGACAGTTTGAACGAGCGGTAATTTTAAGGAATGGTAAATTGCGTCGAGTCAAGCCCTACGGGCCTGGCCTCATCCAGTACCTACCATGCGTTGATACCTTAAAATTCACTGACCTAAGGATCATTTGTTATGAAGTACCGCCTCAAGAGGTTATGTATCTCACACTATTTTCCTCCTGATTTCCCTTCAAGGTTAGGCGGAGCTGTGTACTCTATAATATATACATTTAAGAAAAACCATGCCGTTGCCTTCTTCATCGTTTTGAGTTTTATTTAAACTAAATCCACTCCAAAAATTATAAATCCACAATATCCAATAGGTGCGGCCCCGTTACAGGACCCTCACCTGCATTTCCTTCATCTTTTAGCAGAGGTCCTAATTATAGAACTTCTCAACAGGCTTTAACAAAAGATGCTTTGACTGTTTCCGTTGACGCAGTGGTATACTACAAAATTTACGATCCACTGTGGGCAGTTGTCAACATTGCTGATTACAAGTAAGTAACGTGTTTTTTTTTTATTCAAACCAGATTTATTGCAGAACAACCTGCTGCTCCATTACATTTTTTAGCCTTAAAGTTACATAAAAACAAAAAATTCTGTCCTCACAGAGTTGCCACACAATTCTTAGCAGCTACAACACTTCGAAATGCCTTAGGAACAAGAAAATTGTCAGAAATCCTTTGCGATCGACCCGGAGTTGGCTCTCAGGTATTTGGAAATATGAAAAATTTGACCATAAACTGGGGAGTGAAGATCGTGGGGTTTGAAGTGTAAGTGGTAGTTAGCTACAAAATTTCTTTTTTGTTAAATCATGTGATTGAATCCAGGATTATGCAGAGCTAAGAACTGAAATATCCTTCCGGAGTGCGTCTTTCCCGATAGCTACAATTCTGGACAAACCTCACACAACACCATAAATATTTATCTTTTCTTGTTAATTATTTTCTTGATGTTTCTCGAAAAAAAAAACGTGAAAAAGAAAGTGAAACTTTGGGAAGCATATTAGTCGTTTTCTAGAACCAATAATTGTTCTAAATTTTTATTGAACTCTGGTAATAAAAAAGTTAAACGACTGCGTTTTCTTTAACACAGTAAGGACATAAGCCTGCCATTACAACTACAAAAGGCTATGGCCACAGAAGCGGAGTCGTATCGTTTAGCGAATGCTAAAATAATTGTAGCCAAAGCTGAAATAGAATCTACCAGAAATCTTCAGAAAGCCACGAAATTACTTATGGAAAACCCATATTGTATGCAGGTTAGTAGTATTTTATCTTTTTTTAACGATTTGAAAATCCTCATGGACTTCCTTCACCCGGGGAAGGCGGAGGGGCATCTCAGACTCGACTGACTAAAACCACCCCGGTGTGTCGTTCACCTGCGTCAGGGGGCAGCGGGATTTAATTTAACGCACAATGGTCCACATGAATGACTAAGTGCGGAAACCATAACCCCTAACATAGAATAGCGGGATTTAATGCGACTTCCGCTACACCGGACTGATCACGCCTGCGGACCACATCACGGACGGAAGTGAGGGGTACGAGTACATCTCCTCTCATTACGTCTTTGAGAGGCGCGCATGGAACACTATGCGCCGCCATCTCGGTTCCAGTTTGATAGGGGGCAGCGAACGTCCCCAAATCCGTTACCCCTGGACCTATTTAGGGAGGCCAGTTGTCCGCCCTCTGCGTCTGCGTCCAGTGCATCTGCTGCGAGAAGAGCGGGAGCTAGTCAGTTCCCCTCTGCGACATAACTAATTCGCAGAAGGTTATCATTGCATCCCAGGACTGTGCGCTGCCGACCATGGAGCAAATTACAGCCGGCAGCGACAGGTCTCTTCCTACCCCTGCAACAAAGGTACTGCGCGGCTCATCCCTCGCGACGCACTCGGCCATCGTATGCCGCGCTGTGATCTCTGGACATTGGACAAAGTGACGACATCGAGCGTGATGTAAATGTGATGAGATATCTTATAACAAGGGGCAATATGTAAAAATACAAATCTGTAAGATCTAACGGGGACTGTGCTCAAAACCCTCAACTCTTTTTTAAAGGACGTTATGTAAGTGTAGCTATTTAATTTTCGGTCAAATGTGACTAGTTCTAAAAAACTATTTTGTTTTATGCTCTTCGACCTTTTTTCGTAACTATTAGAATCTACCTCCTAACAGTCGATAAAGCAACGGTACCACAGGCTACTGTATCCAGCGGGGACGGCTGAATAATCCCACTTTTTTTTTTTTTTTTAGCATGGTAAAATCATCAAATGAGTCCTCCCACCCCGGGCAGGGCGGGAGGGAAGGTCAGACTTCTACTGACTAAAATCCACGGTGTCCTTCAATAGCCCTTTATGTTCCGGGGTCACGGTAAGGAAATAATCCCGCGACCCCGGCAGGCTTTGGCCCTCTGAGAGGGGGGCCCCGTCATTATGCTGACGCTCTTTGAGGCGCGCGTGGGACACGACGCGCCGTCGACCCGGGCATGGTCCATGGTCGGGCAGCGAGTTTCCCTTTACTCGCTGCCCGCATGCCCGCGCCTACGGTGGCCGGAGATCATCTGCTGACGTCCGACGCCGCGGGCGCCTACCACTGTGAATAATCCCACTGGCTGTTATTATGGTCTTAGACCTCACCAGGGCAGCCTGCCTCGCAATCAAACAGTTCTATTGATAACTAGCTGTGCCCGCGACTTCGTTCGCGTGGATGTCGGAATTTAACAATGTATTTTTTTGTGCGAAGCGCTTAATTCTCGCCAGATTTTTTATAAATCATATCGTTTTCATATAAACCTTATATTTAGAATTTATTTAGATTTTTCAAGAATATTTGACGTGTTTGTAATAAACGCCCTCTGTCGTTCAAAGGCAGTACTATTCAATTGCTACTGGATTAGAGCACCCATTCCATCTCATTCCATCCCATTCCATCCCATTCCATCCCATTCCATCCCATTCCATCCCATTCCATCCCATTCCATCCCATTCCATCCCACTCCATCCCACTCCATCCGACTCCATACCACTCCATCCCACTCCATACCACTCCATCCCACTCCATCCCACTCGATCCCATTCCATCCCATTCCATCCCATTCCATCCCACTCCATCCCACTCCATCCGACTCCATACCACTCCATCCCACTCCATACCACTCCATCCCACTCCATCCCACTCGATCCCATTCCATCCCACTCCATCCCATTCCATCCCACTCCATACCACTCCATCCCATTCCATCCCACTCCATCCGACTCCATACCACTCCATCCCACTCCATCTCACTCCATCCCACTCCATCCCTTTCCATCCCACTCCATCCCACTCCATCCCAATACATCCTACTCCATCCCACTCCATCCCACCCCATCCCACTCCATCTCACTCCATCCCACTCCATCCCACTCCATCCCACTCCATCCCACTCCATCCCACTCGATCCCATTCCATCCCACTCTATCCCACTCCATCCCACTCCATCCCATTCCGTCCCACTCCATCCCACTCCATCCCATTCCATCCCACTCCATCCCACTCCACCCCACTCCATCCCCCTCCATCCCACTCCATCCTACTCCATCCCTCTCCATCCTCCTCCATCCCACTCCATCCCACCTCATCCTACTCCATCCCACTCCATCCCACTCCATCCCACTCCATCCCACTCCATCCCACTCCATCCGCTTCCATCCCATTCCATACCTTTCTAGTGTGAGTCAAAAAAAACCTTTTCTTTCTTTCCATTCCATCCCATTCTATTCCATTCCACTCTACTCTACTCTACTCTACTCTACTCTACTCTACTCCACTCCACTCCACTCCACTCCAAACCACTCCACTCCAGTTCACACCATATTTGAATAGGTATGTTGTTTTTCTATTCCAAGTGATTCCAAGCTAGATCGCGCTACTGAACTGCGAACTGCGTGTCTCGGTGTAAACTGACCGTAATTTTACTTCTGGAACACTTTAAATTCAAATATCTTTTGATAGACTGATCCGATTTCAATGAAACAAAAACTAAATGTTATTTCAAGTTACGGTCAGTCGTTATGTATTAAAGTTATCTACATAGCTTTCGTACATTTTACGTGATGCCCGAACAAATAAACATACAAACAGACATACAGACAAACAGACAAACAGACAAAAATTCTAAAAATGATAGAAATGAGTTCTATTGGTTGTCCTTAAACACGCTGGCTATATTTTTTGAGTTTTTTTTTAATGTACAAAAATTATTTTTCTACAGTTTTATATGTATAGATATTTCGGTGGTGCACAAAAGTTTCAATTCCTTATGAGTGAGCTAGCTCCATCTTAGTTCTCATCTTTGCTTAAAATATCTTTAATTAATATAAATAATACAATAGGCGAGGCCAAGAGTAAGAGTAATAAACACATTACCCTCCTTTGCGTCGCGCAGTCGGTTAAAAAGGACCACTTTCATATCATGGATAAAATTTAAAACAGTTGAAGTTGATCATAATATTTTCTTCCTTTCAGCTGCGTTACTTACAAGCATTACAAATGATCGCCGGAAGTCAGACGCACACTGTTGTAATGCCATTTGCATTTGAAACATTCCAGAAATTAATGAAGTGATGAGCCGGAAACTTCCGAGATAATTTGACCTGTGACCAGATGTTGTAAAGTGTGTTCGTTTTCATAAATTACATGACAAGTAATTGTATCATTCCTTTTTATTTAACAAAAATAACTAATAAATAGTCAACAAATTAACTAAACTAAGACAATTTAACAGGACTAGTATTCTCTAGAGTCGTCTTCTTGCTTGGAATGACCATAGTGTACTTGCTTCTGAGGTTGACCGCCTGCTTTCTTATGCACTGTAGCCTGGAATAAAAAAAGAGAAGTTATGTTAGTACTATTTCATCTACACCAGTGCATCTACAATGACGCATTAAATTACAAGGCTTTAATCCTCAAAGGGTAAGGATGAATAAAATTGTATTTTAAACATTGTATGGCAACATTTCGTCAGTTGCGTATGTGTCGCTTTTTTATGAGTGAGCCTAATGAGCATGGCCATCAACCCGGCCGGCACAAATACCGGGCGTCCTGGGAATCGAACCTAGGAACTTTCAGCAATTGCGCTTGTGCCCACTCCCATCGTGAACACAAACAACTAGTTGTAATAATTAACACAGATGACATATTTACCTGGAACCCATTCTTGGGGTCGGCAGTATATCTCACAAGACGGATGGAGCCATCAGGTTCGACCAACGAGTATTCGCCCTGGACAACGTCGCCATCACGGTGTTCCTTATGGTTCTGGAGGTTGCCGGTGTGAGGATCTTCTACGCCGTATGAGTAAGCATAATCAGGTTTGGCCTAGAATCACACAGTAGTCATTTAAGGCCTGAAAATGACGGCTGCGCAGTTCCTAATAATTGAAGCTGATAATTCAAGTGATTTGTAAGCATGGTTCCAGCGAGATGGTTTAACACGCGTATGCGTAACGTCAATAAATTCTTACCACGTAGTCAACAGTCTTCAAATGTGCGTATTTCGCGGTGTCTGGGTGAATTTGTCCTGATTTGTGATCATAACCATAATCTGCATGCTGCTGCGCCGGGATCCCTTCGGCTGCGGGCACCTGGACCTCCACGATCTGACCACTAACAGGCCCACTGAAGCGGCTATATGAGTAGCCTCCAGGTTTTCCTGACAACACCACTGTTGCTAATGCTAACGGTATGAGGAACTGGAACGAGAAAAAGTACATCAACATACGCACCGAATTTAAATCAGTTCTGCGTGTCGTTTTACCGGGAATCACATAAAGCGATATGCAGAATTAGTAAAGCTCTCTTGCTTTACAAATAGCTACTTTATGTCACTATCGTGTTATGGTTCGATGTGCAAAACCATAACATATGCAAGGTTCCATGTAATCGAATGTAGTTGTTCCAATAAATAATGTTTGCTGTCCGTAACCCAACTTTTTTGTCTTTTGCTCTTACTTAGATATGACCAAAAGCATCAAAATAACTGCTCTTTCAATCTTCACCAAAAACCGAAACGAAGAAGCCGTGACATACGTTTTAATTACACTGCCAGGATTCCGGGAATGCCATAAGCAGCATTTAGCTTTCGCAGCCAAAAAAATAGTCCACAGTTACTGCAGTGCTGTCTACAAGATATCAATTTTGCATAATACAAAATAATGCGTTGAATCGTGGGAGCTTATTTCCCTTTATTATTATTGACAACACTTCCAGTCTATTGGTGACAAAAAGTCGCGGCCTTCACGGTCAGTAGCTATTTATTCGTTACTCAATATCGACAATGAAAATAATCGACCACGAAGAAAGTGAGACTCGAGGTTTTTTTAACGGTAACTCGACGAGACTAATTTGATTGATGTTTGATTGTTAGTTTTATTTATGAAATGTGATCCGGTGGTGATATACATATATTTTTTTAATCCTTTTTCATTATGGGACTTTTATAATTGCCATGCGGTGATATTTTATATGTTACAACTTTAAATAGGTAGGTTTCACTTAAGGTCCAACATATAAGTGCGATTTGAATTTTGCGTGATTTGGGTTCAACTGAAATAAACCTCATTTATGTATGTATTCCCTTTTGATAAGCACAGCAGGAGAGCAGTGGTGGCCCAGTGGTATCGGTCCCGACTTACGAGTTGTAGGTCGTGGGTTCGAACCCCGCCTGGCGCATTACTTTGTGTAATTTATTTCATCACCACTGCTCTCAAAACGGTGAAGGAAAACATCGTGAGGAAACCGGCATGTCCTAGAACCAAAAATTCGAAGACATGTGACATCCACCAATCCGCACTGGGCCCGCGTGGTGGATTATGGCCCACTCCCTCCCTCTCACAGAGAGGAGGCCTGTGTCCCAGCAGTGGGAACATTATAGGCTGATGATGATGATGATGATGAAGCACAGCAGGAATTAATGAACACACTTGGTTGGTGCGAGCTACTCATCCGCCAATCTGATGTCCAGTAATCGGAACAGGGTTGATTTTTAGCAACTGTTTTATATTTTCAACTAAGTAATCACTTGCACTCACTGGTCACTCTCAAAGTCAATAAATGCTTGTCTGAATACTTAATTAAGACCGTATATTAAAAAACGGAAATTACTAAAATAATCTGGACACACCGCGTATTGTTAGGAGGTTCCTCTCTTATGAGCCCCGACCACCTGTAGCCCAAACCCTGTTCCCGATACTGGTGGACCGCAATTTTTATTATTTATTATAATATTAAAATCTTATTATTTATTATAAAATAAATAAAGAAAAAAAAAATTAAGTACCTTGTATATGAAAGCCATGATTTTGAGGTGTCGTGGTGGTCTCCCAATGATCCCAGCAATACTGATGTCAGTACCACAAGTGTTGTGGTTTTATACCAGCTGTCACCTCGGCACCAATGAAGTGCAATCGTGAACTTGTCCACTTCGGTTGCAGCAAACTATGAATCAATAAAATTTTCAATATTCGGCATCGGGTACGCAGCCAAACGTTACAATAAAGTTGCGTACATTTGTTTCTAAGATCAATTGTTTGTTTATAATGACGACCTTGGGTGTACTTTTTTTACTATTTAGTAGTTATTCGTATTGGGACCCCTGCCTAGCTGGGCCAATAAACCTGTAAACTTGCGTTGCTGAGTAGACCGACAATATTAGTAGGTCTAGAATGTAGGTAGGTATTTTTAAACCCATAGGTACATAACCTGAAATGAATTGACCAAAATAGGCAGCACTGTTGCATTTCATCACACCTTAGTGCTCACTCCATTTGGGATGTATATTTTACTAGCAGCAGCTGATGCCAGCAATGTCACCCAGTACAACTCGAAAACTACTTATAATAATAATCATACAATTGTCATGTTGATCCAAGTTATAAACTATCTGAGTACCGAACATACGAGTAGATTGAAGAATTTGATGCAAGAAGTAAGAGCATCGGATGTACTGAATCCGAAAATCTCAGGTTCAAAACCCGCTCGCGTTTCGAAATTTTTCTTTTCTTAGAAATCATAATTTCCATCCAAACAGGTCCATGAACACATCGCCCTTGACCATTCCTATTTTGAAACCATTCCTATGCTAATCTACAACTGTAAGAAACCAGTACTGCGAGCAGTGCCGGATTAGTACAGTGCGAATAGCGGATTAATACAGCTTATAGCCACTGCCGCATTGGCGGTCCGGGGCCATCATCATCATCAGCCTATTAATGTTCCCACTGCTGGGACGCAGGCCTCCTCTCTGTGAGAGGAAGTGATGGGCCATAATCCACCACGCGGGCCCAGTGCGGATTGGTGCATGTCTTCGAATTTTCGGTTCTAGGACATGCCGGTTTCCTCACGATGTTTTCCTTCACCTTTTTGAGAGTGGTGGTGATGAAATAAATTACACAAAGTAATACGCCTAGCGGGGTTCGAGCCCACGACCTACAACTCGTAAGTCGGGACAGATACCACTGGGACACCGGCCTCCGGGGCCATCAGGGACCGGTAAACATTAACATATTTATTGATTTTTTTTAACGTGTTAACTGTTAATATATTAACGTTTATAGAGCCTTTTTTTTTTTTTTTTTAGCGTGGTAAAATCATCAAATGAGTCCTCCAACCCCGGGCAGGGCGGGAGGGACTGTCAGACTTCTACTGACTAAAATCCACGGTGTCCTTCATAGCCTGTTATGTTCCGGGGTTACGGTAAGGGAATAATCCCGCGACCCCGGCAGGCTTTGGCCCTCTGAGAGGGGGGCCCCGTCATTATGCTGACGCTCTTTGAGGCGCGCGTGGGACACAACGCGCCGTCGACCCGGGCATGGTCCTTGGTCGGGCAGCGAGTTACGTTTATAGAGCCTTGCAATTAAATTGACTGGCTGCTAGACTTGATGAGCTCTTAGAACCGGTTGCCCACACTAGACACACCGGCGAGGCTCTTTTCTTTCACGCTGAAAATATGTCTTGCCTCCGCTGTTCGCGCGAGGCTCCCGTCATTGATGGATGGATTGATGAGGGATGGTTGTTAGATGACTTGGTTCCCCAAATCATCTATACCAAATGCGATTGGAAGCGACATCAGCTTAGCGAGGTATTTTTGACACCTTCACTTACAAATAAATTACAAATAAAACGTAGGTATTCAAGTTATCTTGCAACATGGGGTCTAGGGCCTCGCGCCCATTTAGAGGAAAATCTGTTCAGTTGGGAACAGAGCCCTTAGGCCTTACCATGAGTTTTCAGGTATTCTGCTGCGGCGATGCTACTGTAAAAATTTACGCCCTATTATAAGGGTTAGGATCGTGTTGGATCACCATTAAATATTAGTTCCTCATTTCCCCATATCCTGTGTGTGTCGCTTCAGTATTTACATAGTCTCTTTATCAGAAAAAATCACTAATGACCAATTTTATTGATAGACTAGCTTCTGCCAGCGACTTCGTACGCGAATCCTATTGCTTATGCCAGCGACAACGGGGTCGTCAAAATCGAAGATCTGAAACGTCTGATGTCGAATTCTCAGAGCCTGGGGACGGGAAAATAACGGGACGCGCATGACGATTCCAGACGTTCCAGATCTTTCATTTTTGTAAGTCAACAGGAAATGCCCATCAGACTAAACAACTCTTGCTAAGATGTTATTCATAAATATGTTATAGTGTAGCTGGGCTCTTGGAATTCCACATCAGTTGTTCCAGATCTCAATTTTCATACGTCAACAGAGTTTGCTCATTAGGTTGAACAACTCTTGCTAAGACGTCATTCCTATATATGTTATAGTGTAGCTGGGCTCTTGGAGTTCCACATCAGGTGTTCCAGATCTTCAGTTTTTATATGACAACAAGGAGTGCTCATCAGGCCGAACAACTCTTGCTAAGACGTCATTACTGTATATGTAATAGTGTAGCTGGGCTCTTGGAGTTCCACATCAGGTGTTCCATATCTTCAAATTTATTTTCTCAGCAGAAAATGCTCATCACGCGGAACAATTTTTGCTATGGCGCTATTTTTGTATCTCATATAGTTTAGCTGATCTATTGCAGTTCTGCATCAGGTGTTCAAGTTTCCAAGGTAAATTATAGCCTATGTTGCCCAGCTGAAAGCTATACAACAAAAAAAAAAAACAATTAAATCCGTGCAGTAGTTCCGAAGATTAGCGTGTATGGAGTAACTTCTCCCGTTTTCCTAACATTTCCCTTCACTGCTCTGCTCCTATTGATTGTAGCGTGATGAAAAGTATACTATAACCAGCGCAGGAGTATGAAAAATAATTGTACCAAGTTTCGTCAAAATCCGTCGAGTAGTTTTTGTTTCTATAACGGTTATACAGACAGACAGACAGACAATAATTTTATTAATTGCATTTTTGGCATCAGTATCGATCCCTAATCACCCCCTGATAGTTATTTTGGAAATATATTTCATGTACAGAATTGACCTCTCTACAGATTTATTATAAGTATAGATTATTGTTATGATGTGCAAAAAAATCAAGAAACTTTTTTTTTTGCTGGAGTAATTTTGTTAGGCCTAGATTTACTTTACGTCAACTTGATTTATTTTATTTATCAGATAATAGGATGTATAATATAAATGTGGCACTTATTATAACTGTGACTATATTATACGTGATGGATCATTTCTTCGCGTTAGCTTTGTGAAGCTTTTTGAATATTTAATGATATCGCCTTTATACTCAAAATAAAATAAGCTTAGTTATCTCTGAAGTTTATTTGTAATACACTAGCTTCTGCCAGCGACTTCGTACGCGGATCCTGTTGCTTATGCCAGCGACAATGGGGTCGTCAAAATCGAAGATCTGAAACGTCTGATGTCGAATTCTTAGAGCCTGGGGACGGGAAAACAACGGGACCGCATGACGATTCCAGACGTTCCAGATCTTTTATTTTTGTAAGTCAACAGGAAATGCCCATCAGACTAAACAACTCTTGCTAAGACGTGATTCCTATATATGTTATAGTGTAGCTGGGCTCTTGGAGTTCCACATCAGGTGTTCCAGATCTCAATTTTCATACGTCAACAGGGAGTGCTCATCAGGCTGAACAACTCTTGCTAAGACGTCATTACTGTATATTATGTTATAGTGTAGCTAGGCTCTTGGAGTTCCACATCAGGTGTTCCAGATCTTCAGTTTTTATACGACAACAGGGAGTGCTCATCAGGCTGAACAACTCTTGCTAAGACGTCATCACTGTATATGTAATAGTGTAGCTGGGCTCTTGGAGTTCCACATCAGGTGTTCCATATCTTCAAATTTATTTTCTCAGCAGAAAATGCTCATCACGTGGAACAATCTTTGCTATGGCGCTATTTTTGTATCTCTTATAGTTTAGCTGATCTATTGCAGTTCTGCATCAGGTGTTCAAGTTGTCAAGATGAATTATAGCCTATATGTTGCCTAGACTTAACAGCTATACAACAAAAAAAAAACAGTCAAATCCGTCCAGTAGTTCCGAAGATTAGCGTGTATGGAGTAACTTCTCCCGTTTTCCTAACATTTCCCTTCACTGCTCTGCTCCTATTGATTGTAGCGTGATGAAAAGTATACTATAACCAGCGCAGGAGTATGAAAAATAATTGTACCAAGTTTCGTTAAAATCCGTCGAGTAGTTTTTGTTTCTATAACGGTTATACAGACAGACAGACAGACAGACAGACAGACAGACAGACAGACAATAATTTTACTGATTGCATTTTTGGCATCAGTATCGATCCCTTATCACCCCCTGATAGTTATTTTGGAAATATATTTCATGTACAGAATTGACCTCTCTACAGATTTATTATAAGTATAGATAGAAGATAGAAGATAGAAGATAGATATAGATTTTGCATTCCCTGGTTTGGCTTCTTTATAATATAGAGTTGCTTTTAATAAAAGCATGAAATTAAAATTATAATTAATTAATTAATTAGTAATTAATTACTAATTAGTATTGACTCGATTTTGCCCTGGTGGTTGAGAGAATGTCATGCTCACTCAAATGTCTCGCTGATGGTGGCACGTGTGTCGGATCATTTAGCTCCCTTCAAAATGGTTGAGCTGATTGGTGCTGATACGTGTGTCATGCTCGTGAACGGGCGCTGTCAGTTGGGACTGGTCATCTCTTAGCTCCCACGGTTTTTATTTTAATTATTGGGCAAATTCACTATAAACGGCGCAGGTTTTAAAAACCACTTTTAAAAATTTAGGTTTCTTTTCGGGTTTGAAATTGATGATTCTTAATAGATAATGTTATTAATTATATGAATTAGCTAAAAGTTCCTTTTACAAATGCGTATATATTACATTAATCGTTATTTTACAAGGTGAGTAAGGAAAATTTTGTCCTGATAGTCACAAAAATCAAAACTTGATAAAAATTCACTGACTAGATGACCTGAAAAAAATAGACTACTAATTTATTACTCGTTTTTAATAGATTAAAAGAAATATATTTAAGAACGTACTAATTAACCACATTTTGTTAAAATTCAAAAAAAAAAATCCATTTAGTAACAAAAGTTTCCAAACGTTTGTTTCATTTTAAGTTTTAACTATTTAAATGATGAGCTAATAATAAAATTTTAACAAGATATTATTTGTAATATGTTTTTATTTATTAAAAACCTACTATAGTACATAATAATTATTAATAATTCAGCTGCTGTAAAGAAAAACAAGGAAAAATATTTGGGACCGTTACTAGAGAGACATTAAATGTTACGATACGGAATTGTTAAGAGTAGTCCTCACTATGACACTGATTATAATATAACCGAGAATCATGCGGACTAAGACAATAATGAGAACTGCTCACAACCTACATTAAAATTTAAAGTGTGTGCAACCTGGTAATAGGATCTAATTTATCATTTATAATCAGATGGCCTGCAAATTTTAAATACCGTCTAGGTACTCATAATGCAATGTGCACTAAGCTTTACTTGTATTTTTCGTAACGTTTCTGTCCGCCCTATAGTAACAGTTACGAACAGGACGTTACGCAAGTAGTTCAGTTTCAAAACAAATGTGAAATACTCAAAAAATATAACTATAAAGCTTCTAAATCATACAAAAAAGGCATCTATATACTTTAAGGTGTTACTGCTCCAAAATAATTAACAACCAGATAAATGGTTTTATGTAAAAACACGTTACTTAGCGAGACAAATTTTTTGGACCAATTTTTCGTTGCGCACACATACGTCCACCAATTCTCCCTGTCGCGACTAAATTCAATATGACTGCATTTTTTTCGTAGATTTTGTGCTTGAGGTTGCCATTAAAATAAAAAATAAATTCTAAATGGGTAAATTAGTAGCTAAAAGAACGTTACTATGTAGACTTGTCCTGTAATGTTAAATCTATGGGACAATAATTTTAATTAATTTTCTTACTCTTTTACTATGATAGCTATTGTTAATACTTAGTTTAAATGTAAGAATAACTATGACACAATTGAATTAAAAAATTGCAAGACTTATAGTGGAACAAAAATCTTTTGAAATATCTATTTAATGCGGGAAACCCGGTCTTGGGACAGCTTCAAATCAAGGTTTTGTTTAACTTCAAATTACTATAAAATTTATAATACCTTATTTATTGATACGTAAAAAAACTTATTGAATAGAATAACAGTTCTACTTGTGTTTAAAATAAAGCTTTTATGGCAGCTTTCAAAATATTTTCAACTATCATTATTTGTTTTCATGGGACAACACGAAAACAGCCTGCGCCATTTAAAGTAAAAATGCCCTATTAATTCTTTTATTTCTGAATTGTCTTTTTTTTTTATTTATTTTACTGTGGACACTTTTAACTTGCTACATCGTTCTCACAAAGTGCACCATCTCAAAATGAATGATGTAACAAAGGATTTGTAATATTTTGGCGATCTAAAAAGAGTGTCCATGGAGTTTCTTGCCCGTTCTTCTCCATAGAGATCTACTTCTTGGAACGGGCATCTACGGTACTTTCACAGTTTTTATGTCTTGTGACTGGGACTGTAGCACCATAACTTTGTAGTGTTTAATTATATTTTAATGTCTTTGACAATTCAAAAGTGCCTGTAACTGGTCTACTTGAATTAAATGCTTTTGATTTGATTTGATTTGATTTGATTTGAATATAATAACATAAAAAGTCTCACGGGTAAAATGTAATGAGTATTTTAATCTGTGGAACTCTTATGTCAAAATGAATGTCATGTAGTCTATGAAGTAAATCTATGGTTACTGAACTGTCAACAATAAAAAAAATCACACCACGTTTACGAGAAGAGTTATTTAATTAAAATATCACGAAAATCCACACGATATTATGAAAGCTACACCTCGGTTGCCCGGTGTTCGCAGCGCCTTGACTTGTCAGGGTAGCATTGACATCTGGACAAACGCTAACTACATCTTTGAGTTGCCATCCCCCTTTAATTGTGAATCTGGTATTTTGAATGTGGTTTGAGATAAGGCACAAAGCCCAGAAGCCATGCCAAAAAAAAACTAAAAAAGTGAGTTTGAGTTTGAGAAATTCAATTTTTTTTATGGCTGCTACACACCTTACGATAAATCGTTACGATTAGTCGGTACAGTTCAAACTGCAACGATAAATCGACAAGTGTGTATGAGAAAAACTGTACAGTTTGTTCGACTTTTCTCATACACACTTGTCGATTTATCGGTGCAGTTTGAACTGTACCGACTAATCGTAACGATTTATCGTAAGGTGTGTAGCAGCCATTACGTTTTTTGCAATTTGCAGGCCAGTGACATGTTGTAACTTTATAAATATATGTGTTGCGGTAATAACAAGTATAATTTTAAATATAAAAATTATCAAAAAATTCGCTCCATCAGCTCTCACATAGAAAAGGTGCATCGTAGTTAGATTTCGGAGATTTTAACATCCCAACACGACCACGCTAAAATTGCAGTTGGCATTGAAGTTGGAGCATGCCTAATAATTTGTTCTCATGAATCTTCGAATTAATAACCGATAAATTGTCGTAACTTATAAGAAAAAATAAAATAAAATAATTCTGCTCATAATTTTAATTACCTAACACCATCTAGGGACAAGTTTAAAATTAAAATGCTGGCTTGTGGGCAGAATTTTTTATTTTATTTTTTCTTATAATTTACCGATAATTAATCCGGAGTATAAATGAGATATAATTATATTATATATATTACATACAAATTATATACCTATGTAAAGTTATAATGAATATTTTCACGGTCGTGCTAGGAAGTACAACACGTTTCGTTCGATGAGTTCGTCTCTGTGTCGGCTCGGATAAGTGGGCGTTCACCTTTATTATTAAACGTTGTTATCAGTTTGATAACAGTTGATAATAATTTCCATTACGTTTATTTCTAAATGTAGGTAGTATCTCTAAGAAGTAGTCTGAGTTTATTTCTCACGTGTTAGCCCCATTACCCCAGTTAACCCTACTAGTGTGCCTAATAGAGAATAAGAGCCTACGAATAATGACTCCAAGAAAGAAAAAACCAAAACAGTCTCCACGGAAAAACAGTCTAAAGCGGGAAAGTGATGCTGAAGAGGTATCTTGCAAACGTGCAAAATCCTTTAGAAGCGAAGAAGATAAGCTGAAGTTTAGAAAGAAGAAGAATTTTATTGAAGCTTGTAGGCAAGTCTCTTGTAGGGCATACTCCAATCTCAGTGGCAGATTGTTGTTATTGTATTATCAACCTTCTTGTCTGAAGAACAGGGATTGTAAACACCATAATATAGTGAGTATTATATCCATCTAATATCTTATCTTTTTGTCCTACATAATGAAAGAAACCAGAAAATCTGCAATTCCTCGGTCTCGGTCCCTTCTTCCCCACCCTTCCGAACAATAGATATGAACAGGGCTGTAAATTTCGAGGCCACGAAAAAAAATTATTTAGGTATAATTGTCTAATTAGAATCCAATTAGAATGTGAGACTGGTTGCTTTTAGGTTACTAAGAGTTTTATCAGACAACCCATTGACCAGACCTTGGTTTACAATATACACATTCCACTCCTATGTTTTCACATTATCTGAAGTATCAGATAACATGAGAGTATAGAAGTGTGTGTTGACAGCAACAAAACCATTCTATTTTGTTTTTTTTTTTATCTTCTTGTAAACATAAAACCAGTACTTAAGTAGTTTTCTCTCTTCCATGACTTATTTGAATAGTAAATAAGTGTGGAAGACATCACAAATACTCATACTAAGGCACTTTATTACTTAAATAATAAGGCACTTTTTATAATATTTGTTTTCTATGTTTCAGATAGACATTAATGAAATGCCACATTATGCTGAAGAATCATTCACTATAGAAATGAAGAATAACATGTGGTATGAAGCTTTAGAAGTTTGCCATATGTGCATTACTCCTGACCAGTATTTATCTGCAAATGTGCTCAAAGAGGTTGTGGAGATTATGTTGGTAAATATAATTACTTTAATGTATAACTCAATCAGAGGTCCGAGATGTACAGAGTATAAGTATCAATGGTCAGTAGACCATTGATACTTATACTCTGTCCTTTCTAATCAAGCGTCTTTAAAATGTCCTCCATCATGTTTGTAAACAGTTTCGGAAAGATGACAACTACCTGTCTTACCCCTTGACGCAGGTGGATTGGATCTGTGCTCTGTTCTAGTACTTGGCTGGTCATTGTTGCGGCCATATACGGACATCTCATCACCTCAATGTAGCGGTAGTTGATGAGGGATCTCAACAGTATCTCATAGTCCTCATATGCTATAGAATAGAAAAATGTTTATTTGATTTGGACACACACAGAAGTTGCTTCTCGCTGTCTTTGCCCATGGTTACTTAGATCTACACAACGGACGGTGGTGGTACACTATAACATTTATTATATAGGAATGACGTCTAAGCAAAAGTTGTTCAGCCTGATGGGCACTCTCTGTTGACCTATAAAAATTGAAGATCTGGAACACCTGTTGCGGAATTCCAATTGCCCAGCGACACTATAGCATAATTATACAACCGACCAATAAGAAGCGCTGCTCGCGCCATGGCGCCAGACAGGCGAACAGAAACTGCGTGCTATTTAAAACCCCGCTTTTTGAGAAAATGAGTTCTTATCAAATTCTTAACAGCGAATTAAGACATAGTTACCTATTTATTTATTCATTTTTAAGGAAAGCTTACAGACTAATACCGTAAAACCGGCCAACATTGCCCGCTTTTTTTCTTATTTTTGAGATTACGAAAAAAATATTGATCAGAGCTCGTAATCAAGTACACCATGGTAACAATTACTATTATAGGCTTCAAATCACGAAATCTGGAGCTTCTAGCTTTAACAGAATCCGAGAAAAATGCAATTAAAGAGCCGGGCAAAATTATACGCACGACCGTCCAACATTGCCCACCCTTAATTTCTCTAAAACTATCAGCTCTAGAGCTTTGAAAATAAGATATGTTTTAGTGAATCATGCAAAGTTGCCATCCTTCGTGATCAATATATCAAAAACGTTATATTTTTAATTTTACTGAGGTGGGCAATGTTACACTACACACCAGCTGCTTTTTCATACAAACTGAAACGGTGGGCTAGGGTTGCCACACACTAATGTAATAAATAATAATCTGCTTTTAAATAAAATCTTTTATAAATAATAAATCAGTCAGGTATAATAGTTATAAATTGCACGTATTATTATACTTAAGGTTAATATTAAAGATTATAAAACAAATCTTACACAGAAATCTTAAAAAATGGTATAACAAAGATTACAAGGAAAAATAGTCATTGCAAGGCATGCCAGGCAGACGTTGTAACGTAAAAATATAATATTTACTTTTAAAAAGAGTTTTAACATAGGAATTATAAAAACATTTTGGTATATAAAACTGAGTTAACTCTTACTAGATATAATGGGTGCCATCCCTAACACTATTTTTGCTGTGGGCAATGTTGTCACTCCTATGTTCACGCAAGCTCGGGAATCATTGCCCACTGCATTATCTTGAAGATTTTACGTTTTATTGGTCTCAAACTAGCATAGAAATGAAGCGTGGTTCTTTTTATTACTGGAATATTGAAATAACTTACCTGAGAGATGTCGTACGCTGTCAGTGTGTAAAAACGTAAAACAAGATTTTGGCACCACCTCAGACTAGTACTACTTTAAACATGTCTCGCCGACAACTGAGTGAACTTAGCGAAGTAACTAATATTTAGTTTTGTCAGGAAAATAGTCTAGTTTACCCTAAAGATTAAATAATGTTGTCAGCTATTTAAATTTATTTACAATTCAAGATTTTAGTTATTTTTCGTGTTTGGGCAAAGATATCCGCCAAGGGCAATGTTGGCCGGTTTTACGGTAACAATTAGGTATAAATCCTACTAATATAATAAATCCGAAAGTTTGTGAGGATGTGTGTGTATGTAGGTATGTTTGTTACTCTTTCACGCAAAAACACTGAACGGATTTGGCTAAAATTTGGTTCACAGATAGTTTATAACCGGGATTACCACATAGGATAGTTTTTATCCCGTTTTTATATTCCCGTGGGATAATATACGAGTTGTAGCGGGTGAAGCCGCTGGCAACAGCTATCTTGTTTAAGGACAATAATTATTGCTAATGACAAGGTGCGGCTAGCGCAGCCGCGCCGCCCCTCGCAGTCCGCCGCCCCGGTCCATGGCCTTTTTGACTAAGGGTAAATACGCCACTGAGCATAGTTTAGTTTGGATAGAACCAGACTTTCAACGAGTTGTACACGGAGTTCATCAATAAAAAATGGGTGTATTTTACATCGGTAATAATTTTAAGCGATAGAAGCAATTTTGTAAACAATTTGCAATATGAGCCTCAAAACGTAGTTGGTCCATTATCAAACCCAGATTTCTCGCCTCGTAAACACGATCAACGCATTCATCCATTACGTTAACGTTTACAAGAATATTGTCGATTGTATCTAGTTGACCTTTAGAACCAAAAAGCACAAATCACTCGTCTGTGAGATGGCGTGAAAGTCTGACCCGTGGATCATCCGTGGCTTGGGTCTGAGGTGGGCAAGTGTTTTTTTTGGGCAAATCACCGTAAAACTTTTCGACTTCAGCGTGTATCTGGCTTCGAGGTGACGGTGGTGCCCTGTTATGTTCTGAATTTCTTCAGGTGACAACGGGAGGCATGGGGCTTGGCACCTTTGAGCCGTTGTTGCGCGCTATGGCTTGCTCAATGGCTCGGGTATTCGCAGCCCGAGTATCGCGTCTAATGAGCGTTTTGACCTCCCTGTTAACTTTACCTGACGCTCAAACGGTGAGGCATTCGAGAGTTCTTGTCGTTTCCTCATCAATTCCAGAGTCTCGCTGGTAAGCAGCGACTTACATCCTTTACTCTTTGGTCCAAAGTATTTGAAGCCCACCTCGCAGATAACACGTACCAGGCCTTCGGTGTCGTCATTTATGTCTTCAGTGGTTTCCAACATGGCGAATCGGTTCTGTAGTTCCAACTGGAAGTTTTCACGACCAGTCTCGACCTGGGGCAGCGTTGGTCTGACAGTCGACCTTGTTAAGCACTCTCTTTCTATTTTTATATTTATATTCAGAGTGCCTCTAACTAGTCGGCGATCTCTTCCGGTATTGATCCTGTTGATCACTGAGACATCTCTGAATATTTGGCACCTATAAGACAACGAAGTCGATTTCATTCTGGCACGTTATCGGGGTTTCGCCAGGTCCACTTCTTTTGAGGCTTCTTCTGGAAAAAATAGTTCATTAAGAAAAGGAAGTTTACCAGCATTCCCTGTGATTTCTGTTCCCATAGCCGAATGGATCTACTCTCGACTCGCCACTCTCTTGTACTCCCTCTTTTGCGTTGAAGTCACCTACAACAACAGTGTAGAATGTTTTGGTACGGTCAGCCAAGAAAGTGGTGTACCAGTTTTGATTTAGTTTCCCGGTCATCGAAAATTACAACAAGGTTCGTTATAAAAAGATATTACTGAAAGAGACAACATTATCATGACGTAAACCTATGTATTTAGTATTCATACGTCATATGTCACATATAAGTACATGACATTTTAACCTTTAGTATAAATGAAAAGGACATTAGTTTCTACAAAGCAATTGAAATGTTTCCAAACAAAAGTAATAAAAACTATATAAATAGACAACCGAATTCCATTTGAAAAAGAAAACTGACAATTGACATTTTGTCAAATATATGCAAAAAATCGATATATTTTCCGTGTTATTTTTCAATCAACTGCATATAAAATCATCTCAATGCCTGCCAACTTGACCATTGCAGGCAGTATCAGTGCCGGATATCCCGGAATTTGAATAATATATCGAGGCGTTCTGTCCGCTTTTGGATTCGTCGTGAAGGAGAGGAGGGAAGTTTGTTGGATCACAGAAGAAGTGGTCGCCGGCCTGCACTCTCCAATAACGATAGAGAATTCATGAGACGGGAATATGAAATCAATGGTTTTAAGCCCACAAAACATTTTGCGGAGATGTTCGATGTGAGTGCCCAAACAATAAGGAATCATCTACATTACATGGGGTTGCACCACAGGCATTACGCCAAGAAAATATATTTGACGGATGCTCACAGACTTGCTCGTCTGAACTTCGCCAGAGAGCACTTAGAGTTTGATTGGTCTAATACAGTGTTTTGTGATGAAAAAACGTTTAAATCCAGTCAGCATGGACGTCTTCACCTTTGGCGATATAATTCAACACGGTATAAAGATGATCATGTAATTCCAAATAGAGAATCAGGTCGAATTTCCGTAAATATTTGGGACTGGATGAGTGCGGATGGTGTAGGAGAATTGTGTTCTCTACCTCCTCGAGCGACGGCTGTAAATTATATCGACGTGCTTCAGAATGCAATGCTACCGACAGTCCGTAATGTTTACCCGGAGAACGAAGTGCCACAATTTGATTTTGTTCAAGATAATTGTTCAATTCATAATGCGAGGATCGTAAGAGCCTGGTTTCGTTCACACACTGACGTAAGGGTAATTCAGTGGCCCTCAAGATCGCCGGACCTCAACCCGATAGAAAATCTTTGGGGCCTTATGGTCCAACGATGGTCGCATCAAAATGAAAGAACCAAACAAGCTCTTATTAGTCACTGTAATTATATTTGGGAGGAAATGCGGGGAACCGATATTTGCTCACGGCTTGTTGGTTCAATGAGGTCTCGTCTTTTAGAGGTTATAGAGGCCAACGGCGGTTACACCCGTTTCTAATTTTTAAAAATTTTCAATATCTTCTAAATATTACTATATATGCTATGTTTTTGTTTGTTATAAGTATTTTAAAATTGATTGTAGAAATTTAATAAAAGGATAAATCTATTTTTAGCTTGTTTTTTATTGATATTGTAATTACAAGTTTACAGAAATTGTAGGTTTGTGGATTCGCCTTGTGCCTTTACAATTTTATGTAACTTGTTGATTACAATTCTGAATTTGTAGATACAATTTTGTCATCAAAATCTACAGCCCCCCGCCGTTGATTTTACGACGTCATTGGTTCCATCAAGTTCAAACTAAGAACAGCTGCCACGTTACAAACAGTAATAGTCGTTATCAATAATCAGATAAAGACAGCAATAGAAGTTGTCAGATCGATCTGCAAGCGAAACTAATCTTTATCACCTATGAATCTGCAAGCGATATTCAACCTTAGGGTGGTACACCACTTTCTTGGCCGACTGTACGAGACATAGCTTTCACTATGTCATAGTACATGGCCATGACTTCATCGTCAGGGTAATGCGGACGTTGGAGCATACACTTGTACGATCTTTAGGGAGTATCTTTCTGATATGTTGCTCCTAAGTGACTTGTGGACCATAAACCCGACGCCACCTTGGCATTGTTGGTGTCCTCGGAAGTCCTCGTACTCGTCCAACCGGTTAAATGATCTAAGTTCCAAATTTCATCCAGATCTGTCCATTTTTAGGGTTCCGTTGCCAAATGGCAAAAAACGAAACCCTTATAAATTCGTCATGTCTGTCTGTCTGTCCGTCCGTATGTCACAGCCTTTTTTCTTAAGTATAAAAGCAATCCTGTTGAAACTTGGTAGGTACATGTATTGAGTGAACCGCATTAGGATGTTTATACAAAAATAAAAATAATTTTGGGGGTTGCCCCCATACTTAGAATTGAAACTCAAAAAAAATTTTTTTTGCCTGACACATACGTGTCCCCACACGTATGTGTCAGGCAAAAAAAATTTTTTTTATCTATGAATAGGTCTTGAAAAATGATATTGAGGTTAATAACATAATTTTTTTCTAAACTGAACAGTTTGCGCGAGAGACACTTCCAAAGTGGTAAAATGTGTGTGTAACTTCTAAAATAAGAGAATGATAAAACAAAAAAAAATATATGATGTACATTACCATACAAACTTCAATTGAAAATTGGTTTGAACAAGATAAAGTAATTAGTTTTTTTTTAATACGTCATAAACCGTAATCCGCAATTTACTTTTCAAAGTTACAACCAAGTAACCAACTACAAGAACGTTTATATTATGTTACTTGCTGCTACGGAACCCTTCATGGGCGAGTCCGACTCGCACTTGGCCGGTTTTTTCACAAGAAAAAGGAATACATTTATATTATATCTATTAGTTATTAAAATTACTAAGAGCAGATACAGGACAGGCGTAATATTATTGATTTCTAAGTAGTAGCTACATAGTCTAGTAGTCTGGGTAATATTTCTTAAATTGGTGGCAATAGGCTCATCCCTGGGCATCTAAAATTGTATTATGGGTGTAGTTTTAGTTATATTCCATTCTCTTAACTTACCTACAGCATCACAGTGGTGATTATGTATTTTTTATAACATTTCAGAATGTTCATGACGATGAAATGTCTGAATACACAGCGCCATGCATTATAGACAAGTGCCAACAGATATTGACTCTAAACTTTAGCACTCATCCACCATGTGTAGTCAAAAGTTTAAGGAAATGTTACTCCTCATTCCTTATGTCACCTATGGATCTTAAAGAGAGAACGCTCACCAACAGAATACAATATGAATGCAAGAGTGGCATTGTAAAGTACTGCATGAATAGATTGGAGAATGAAATCAGTATAGCCAGCCCAGACGGCCCTTTATTTAATAAGGATGAGCATATTTCAGAAAAAATGAAACAAAGCATCAAAGGGTTACATTGGCAGAAAGAAAAATTTGAAAGTTTTGAACTTCTGACCAGGCCGGACAGGATAGAAAGATTGATGGCTGTTCTGGAAAGTGTTGTTGAATTATTGCAGTTTGATTTTGGCATTTGGCTCTCAAGGTATTAAAAATATTTAATGCTTTGAAAACCTAAAAATAATAATTTCATTATAATACCTTCGAAAAGACAAATGGGGAAGGCAAGTGTCAAAGTGAAAATGACAGTTTGGTCCCCAAAGAACTGTAAAATCAAAGGAATTTTCAGAAAAAAAAAACATTTATTGATGTAAAATGACTAGATGTTGTGTAATAAGCTGTAAAAATGATGGAATACACTTTTCAAAATAATATCTACTTTTCTTTTGGAGGTTATGTACCAGTATTGCATCGCTCGAAAATCGAAGAATTATCACCTGGAACGAGTTTTGTAATAGTTGTGGTGTTAAGAAATTAAATATATTGTGATATTTCTCGAATCTAAATAGAAAAAAAGGTTAAAATTACTGACTTAAAACATTATGATATTTTATCAAAATAGAAAGTCAAAAGCAGCATTATATTCTTGATAAAGGAGAGGACAGGTAAAACATACCTAAACTCAAAAATAGAAACCTCAACTACAAGTAATTGTGGATTTATTACGGTAAAATCAAATGTATAACCACTCAATTAAATCACTTTTTTTCTCTTGTAGATGCGCCGCGGCGTCTTAATTCTTCTTTTAGTATATAGTACTTGCATGGACGAATAATTTTCCATATTTGTTTTGTATTTATACTCAATTTTTATAACAAATAATCTTGTTTGTTTTTTTGTACAAGGTAGACGTGGGGACCAACTATCGCAGCGCCATCTACGATTAGCTTTGAGTTGCCATCCCCATTGATTCAAAATCATTTTCCGGCATTATTGCTGGTATTGACTGATAAGTTCGCTAAGATTTAAATTGGTGACTTTAGGTTATTACTAAAATAAACGTAATAATAAAAATTTTTTTTTCAAGGTTCAATAAACTTGAACAATTATTGTGAATCTTTTTCGAGTGGTACTTAGCTCAATTATTATTTTGTCACTTAATTACTGTTAAAAGTGTTTTTTAATTGGCACATTATATTTCAGATACACCAATAATTTAACCAGACTATATTATAAGGATATTAAGATGTCCAAAAAGCCCCTAATGGCATATCTCTTATGGTCAGAAAATCGAATGTATATAGGTACGGTAACTGACAACTGCAGACAAATTATGAGGCTCTTTGTGCATCTTATACATCTACAGTACCCAGATTACATAATTAAAATTATTACAGTAAGTATTTAATGAAAAAATAATATTCCGTGTAAAATAATAATTGGAAGAAACAAAACTCTTCTCGTACGAAGTTGCTGACAGTTGGAATGTGAGTTTGGCTATCATTTTTTCAATTGTCATAATTACTACAACCTAATGGATCAACCAACATCTTTTGAGTGTCTCTGTAAGTAGTTTGACCAAGGCGCAAAGGCCTGTTCCAGAAGACATTACTCCTCGACACGGCTCCCATTTTGAGAAGGTTCCTGTTCTAACAACTCTGTTGCCTTTACCATCGGTATCTTGGCTACCGACACTGGGCGGTTCCCCCGAGACACTGTAATTTACTTATAGATTTAAAACATTTTTAGGAAATGTTTAACAAAACAAAACATAACCCATTTTTACTGTTTCAGACCTGGCTGAATCTAATGATTCAAACATTTTATGTTTGTGAGCAGAATTCAAACATTGACTATCCAAACACACAAAAATATTGCACAACATTTGCAAATGAATTTCACAAAATTATCTCAGGTTTGTACCTCTCTAATTTGCCTTAGTTCTGGCCACTTCAAGTTATCATACTCATCTCCCGAATAGGTTCAAGAGCTCAATGTGTTGACAAAGTATTATTCTTAATCTCTTACACGCCCAGAGTATTTTATATTGCCTCCGATGCTTAAACCTGATGGGTCGCTGGCCCATTCTGCATGTGAGAAAGTAAATTTATTTGCATCTCTCTTTGCAGGCAACTCACGTCTAGACACTGGTTTCAAGCAACCACCGACTATACCTCGTTGTGACTTCGATGCTGGAAGTCACAGTTCAATTATAAAAGAGGTACAAGAGTGTTGCGCGATCTAGATGTGAAGGAGGCCAGTGGGCCGGACGGCATATCAGCAAGAGTATTGAGGCAGTGTGCGCCTGAACTTTCTCCTGTGTTGACACACCTGTACCGCCTCTCTCTTGAGAAAAGAATGATGCCAAAATCCTGGAAGCTTGCGAATGTACAACCTGTGCCGAAAAAGGGCGACCGTGCTGACCCTGCTCATTACCGACCGATCGCCATTACCTCCATTCTTTGCAAGGTTATGGAAAGGGTACTGAATAGTAAGCTGCTGACCTATCTTGAAGCCAATGATCTCCTGAGTGACCGTCAATATGGCTTTCGTTGGAGACGGTCAACTGGTGATCTCCTTGTGTACGTCACGCACTGCTAGGGCGAAGCTGGATATCAGACTTCCTTAGTGAGCGGTCGATCCGAGTTGTCGTTGATGGCTGCTCCTCTGATCTCATGGCTATTGATGCCGGTGTCCCTCAGGGGTCTGTTCTCTCTGCAACTCTTTTCCTGCTGAACATCAATGATCTACCTACTTCAATCTGGTATTGTTGAGTACGCAGATGACAGTACGGTTTCTGAGAGATACTTGTCCAGCGCGAACTACCGGGTATGAAGTTTGTTCCTTGAGAGACGCCATGGTTGAGCGGACTAATTATGCCTTAAACCTTGACTCCCAGTGGGGTGACAATAATTTGGTCTCTTTTAACGCCACCAAAACACAGGCTTGTCTATTTACCGTTAAAAGGAGTCTCTTGGACCAAACTCCTACTTTTCGGGGTGCATCTGTACCTGTGAATGACCGACTCGAGTTCCTGGGCATGGAGTTGACTTCTAGTCTCAACTTTGGCGCCACTATTGAGCTCAAAGCCCAACTTGCGGCCAAAAAGCTAGGTATCCTAAATAAAGTGAAGCGGTACTTCACGCCTGGACAGCTTTTAACTCTTTACAAAGCCCAAGTCCGATCCTGCATGAGTTCTGTAGCCACCTTTGGGATGGCTCAGCTAAATATCAACTTGCCGCTCTTGACTCAGTAGAACGCAGAGCTAGGAGGCTCGTTGGTGACGTAAAATTGGTGAATTGTGGTGTGGTTTGGTGGGTTTGATGGACCGGTTATATATTTATCTATGGAAAAACTATGGCCCCTGCCTAATCAATGTTTTATATACATAGATAAGATGGCAGGGTGTGAATTGCACACTCAACAAATGGACACCCCAAACATATCGCTAGCACTAGGTGACGTAGCGACAAGGGACTGGGACAGGAAAGCAAACAAAGCAAACACAAGGGGAAAATATATCGTAGCAAATATATTCAGAGAAAATTTTGGTAAGCAGTGACAGACAAAATTACACATGACACAGAATCATTCACGTAACTTTTTAAATTCAAATTTACATCAAGCTTGGCATATACACACCACATAGTCCGTATATCCAATAGAAGTAACATATCCTGAGGTGCTTGAGGAGTGGAGAGGTATTTCACGGGTCTCAGAATCGACCAGGAACCCGGAAGTATGGTCGATCCTTACAAATACTTACTGAAATACTTCCTTCCTCCGAGCACGTTTGCTCTTGCGAACCTCCACTCTAGCCAGCCAGTTAAGGCAAGAAAGAGATAGGAGATCTGTTCCTCGTCCGTGTTCACTCTGACCGGTCAATAAAGGCAAGTCGCCCGTGTCGTCCCACTGCAGGGAAAGGCCAGACATATTAATGAATTAAATTAATTTGTTTTTCAGAGATGCCAAAAGATTCCATCAACAAAATTTTGGATAGAATTGAACCACCATTTATGAAACATCTCATTGGCATTTTACACATTCAGAAACTAATGAAAACAAATAACAACTGCGTTCTAAGCATATTAATAAACTTTTTCAAAGAATCACAGTGGCAATTATATCCTCCAGACGCTACTGAAATAGAAATGTCTAAGAAGTTATTTTTCAAACCAAAGAAAGTAAAGAGAATAATAAATTATGTGATTAAAAAATGCATAAATGAGACTGAGGAAAATACACAATATGCGAAATTTGATCAAAAGGAATTAAAATATGTAGTTATTACTGAAGATTTCAGTCTTAATCACCTTGTTCACACTCTATACATAACATTAGAAGCCCACTTAGATACTTATGATGTACAAAGTGTGGAGGAAACATGGAATCTATTAAACAATCAAGTACCAGATGACAATGAAATACATTTCGAAGCTGAACCTGAAAAGAACTCATATTTGTTAACAGAAGTATTAATCCAACAATATAAGCATATAATGAAGACAACTAAAGAATTACAGATAGTATTTCGTGAGTTAAAGAGCCATGAAGGTTTGCCAGATATGTTAGAAATTTTCACAAAAATAGACCTTTTAGAACAGTAAGTTGAGACTGATGGATACATAAAATAAAAATTTTTATACTAAAGTACGACTTAAAGCTGTGATTACACCAAAATGGTGGCAGGAGAGCTAGAGATGGTTCATAGAAATGTACTATGTTAGAGTTAGGCGCGGTAGCAGCTATTGACTATATTATGGATTTGTTCAATTCAAATAGATGCGCCATGACCATTACTTTTTTGAAACCGTTTAAGAGACCAGTATTGCAAGCAGTGTCGGATTAGTACAGTAGCTGGACCAACAATCGCTTCGGACCCCGCGTATTGGCTGTCAGGGGCGGGCAAACAACATAATTATTGAGTATTGATTTTTTTTTACTTTAATCGATTTACCTACGTTAAAAAAAAAGAGCCTCGCAATAAAATTGACTGGTTGCAAGATTTCATCAGTCTCAAAACCGTCTGCTCTTCAACAGTGACGTAGAGACCGAATCAAAACATGCTAGATGAAGATGGCAAGACGCACCTGCGAGGCCCTTTTCGTTCAAGACGATAAATATGACTTGCCTCCGCTGCTCGCGCGAGGTCCCCGCGGTTGTTGATGTTATGAGGTTGTTTGATGACTTGGTTCTCTCAAATCATCTATGCCCAAAGTTATTATAATTTTATTTAATGTCTTTGTCCATACCAAATGTATTGTGATCGACAGTAACATCAGCTTTGCGAAGCCTTTTGGGCTCTATCAGTTCCAAGTTACAAATTTAACGTACTCAAGTTGTTTTGCTACATGGGGCCTCGCGCCACCTAAATAAAACCATCTTATTGGTATATATATATTTTTTTTATTTAAAGATAGGTTTGCGTTTGACCACTATCTCGAAGATACCAACTTAAGGTCATGGCACACTTTACCGGCACGGCTCCAACCCAGTACCTGTCTTTCAAATTTTAATAAGAGCCTTAAATCATGTGTCATAAATAATTTATATTTCATAATCTCACCTCGCAGCCTGCGTACTTATGGCGCGCCGGCCGGGGCGGCCGCGTGCTTGCGCCGCCGGCGGCGGCGCGTGTCACGGCGCCGGCGCGGCGGCGGCGGCGGCGGGCCGACTCTGCGTTGCTAGTGACGCGCCGACCGCGTGCTTACGGCGCGGGCCGACTCCGAGTTGCTAGCGAAACGAATGCCTTATAACAATTATATTTACGGTGACAGCAAGCTTGGCTTGCACCTCGTAGACGCAGTCGGCGCGCGGATTGCGAGATTAGATTTTACCTCGACGTAGACGACATGACGCGCAGATAGCACGCTAACGGCTAGCTATAGCCTAAATTCGAGGTGAAGCCGTGCTGCAGCTGTGCAGTTGCGGTGCTGGTATAATGTGCCATGACCTTTAGTAGGTTGTTTCTTTCCAACGACTATATATTACTAGACTACGCATTGCACGATCTAACGAACAAAACTATTCTGCCAACTCGCTGAGGTACTACGAAAGCGAGGGGGACGGGGTACTGCGTTGTGATTGGCTAACTCAAGGTCTGTTCTGTCTCAACGTATGTTTACGGATTGGTCGAAATGAGACGGATATAAGACTTTTTTGCCTAATGTGTTGGCAGACATCGGTCGCCTGTTATTAGGAGTCTAGTATTATATCGTCGTTGTTTCTTTCTAATAGTGTCCATGATACAGTATTTTGAGGATAATATTATTTGTATGCTGAAAGACAAAAACCCATTTTGTAATAAGTATTACAAAATGGGTTTTTTTCCTTTGAATTTGCAATAATTGGGTACTTTAAACGATACCCCTTGGTAACACTGGTGGACATCTGAGTTGAAAGCTGGGACCAATTAAAATATACTTTTTAATAGACTGATACAGTTAAGGAAAGAGAAAGGAACCTAAGTGTGTGCCTCTTTCTAAGATAAAATAGGCACGGTTTTAATGATACAAGCACTCGCTCCATAGATTATAAACTCCTTGACTTTGACCAGAGAAGTGCAAAATGTGCCAGTAAAAAGAAATTAAAGGTATATATTTTCGACTAGTGAAGTAATTCACTCATTTCGTTCAGAATCAGTACTTTATTTATTATCTATTTCAGTTTCACTGAAAATGAAACAGATGGTTAACAAAAAGTTGCACAAGCAGCTTGGCAGTAAACAGTAGAAAACCGAAAGTCGCCACTGTGCTCTCGCTACCAGCACTTTGAATGATTTTATTTTATTATTTTTCACTTATTGCGTTAGTTTTATAAAAATAAATCTAAAAAACCTGCGTTGTACAGCTTGGCCAGAACGGATTGAAACGGAACTAATCTTTTTGTTTCTGACAACGTTTTGAAATCTTTGATATTTGATGTAAACAAAGACCGCAGGTTTGTTAGATTTATTATTGTGCCCTAAAACTAACGTAAAAAAAAGTGAAAATAAAATAAAATCATTCAAAGTGCTGGTAGCGAGAAGACAGTGGCGACTTCCGGTTTTCTACAGTTTTTTGCCAAGCTGTACATCAAATATCAAAGATTTTAAACGTTGTCAACGAACAAAAAGATTAGTTCCGTTTCAATCCGTTCTGGCCAAGCTGTACAAAAATCTTATGATAAATATTTTAGAATTTTCATTAGTTCAGTTCTAAAGTACATCACACACGTTATAGTACTTTATTATTATTTTTATCAATAATATATCTTAGGCCATCTCAGAGTCAGACGACGAAGATAATTATGATACTATAATGTTTTATCTCAAGATGTTATCTTACGATAAATAAAATTCTCATAAAATGAGACACATTTGATGAATAACTGCTAAGTTTACTAAATTGTAATATAAGGAAATTAAGTATGTAGCAAAAGCAAAGTAGTTCTTTTCAATCGTTCGCGAACTACCCATGTCCCATGTCTATTTGAATTTTGACATTTATGTCAAACAAAACAAAATATCTGAGTTCTGAGTGCTGCTCAAGTGCCGCTTTATTAAACGTATTTTTATTTATATATACCAAATAAGGTTTAACTTTCACGTGTTAACTAACTAACTAAAAGAGAATAAGAGCCTACGAATAATGACTCCAAGAAAGAAAAAGCCAAAACAGTCTCCTCGGAAAAACAGTCTAAAGCGGGAAAGTGATGCTGAAGAGGTATCTTGCAAACGTGCTAAATCCTTTAGAAGCGAAGAAGATGAACAGAAGATTAGGAAGAAGAAGAATTTTATTGAAGCTTGCAGACAAGTCTCCTGTAGGGCGTATTCCGATCACAGTGGCAGATTGTTGTTATTGTATTATCAACCTTCTTGTATGAAGAACAGGGATTGTAAACACCATACTAAGACAGTAGTAAGTAGATCTTATCTTTTTGTCTTAATTAATCAAAGAAACCCTCCTTCCCCACCCTTCCGAACAATATATATGGACAGGGCCTGTAAATATTGAAGCCTAGATAAGTTAGTATAACTTAAATATGTACAATTTATTAGAATGTAAGAATAGTTTCTTTCATGCTAATTACATTTTCAAGAGCTTGGTTTTTATTGTTTCATTGAAATCGTGTGTGTCATTAGATGCAGACGCTTCTAATGTATGTTGACAGCTAGATAAAGAAATGTGGAAAAAATCAAAAATACTCATGATCTTCAATATATTGCAAGCACTTCAATTCTAAAATATTTGTGTTCTACGTTTCAGATAGACATTAATGAAATGCCACATTATGCTGAAGAGTCATTCACTATAGAAATGAAGAATAACATGTGGTATGAAGCTTTAGAAGTTTGCCATATGTGCATTACTCCTGACCAGTATTTATCTGCAAATGTGCTCAAAGAGGTTGTGGAGATTATGTTGGTAAATATAATTACTTTAATGTTTAACTGCTAGCTGGGCTTTGGCTTCACCTATCTTAGTGTTTCTTTATAAATTGATGTTATCATAGTACTGGAACAAAAGATATTCTCATAAATGTTAATCATTTGTTTTTGCATGAAACAGGAATTTATCCTCAAAAAGTCTGCATTTCTAATATTTGCTAAAATTAAATAAATTTATTAAAGAATACTGGGTACAGGACTGGCATATTGTTATTGATTTCTAAGTACTAGCCACATAGTCTGGATATTTATTAAATTAATGGCAATAGGCTCATCCCTGTCACATGGATGTAAATTATGGGTATAGTTTTAGATACATTCTATTCTTTTAACTTACAGCATCACAGTTGTGATTTATATTGCTTTTTACTACATTTCAGAATGTTCACGATGATGAAATGTCTGAATACACAGCGTCAAGCATTATAGACAAGTGCCAACAGATATTGGCTCTAAACTTTAGCACTCATCCACCATGTGTAGTCAAAAGTTTAAGGAAATGTTACTCCTCATTCCTTATGTCACCTATGGATCTTAAAGAGAAAACGCTAACCAACAGAATACAATATGAATGCAGGAGTGGCATAGTAAAGTACTGCATGAATAGATTGGAGAATGAAATCAGTATAGACAGCCAAGACGGCCCTTTATTTAATAAGGATGAGCATATTCCAGAAGAAATGAAACAAAGCATTAAAGGTCTACATTGGCAGAAAGAGAAATTTGAAATTTTTGAACTTCTGAACAGGCCAGACAGGATAGAAAGATTGATGGCTGTTCTGGAAAGTGTTGTTGAATTACTGCAGTTTGATTTGGGCATTTGGCTCTCAAGGTATGCAAAATATTGAATGCTTTGAAAACTTACTTAAATAAAATAGTACCCTAGCCTAGAGGAATTGGTTCATAATTATGTTAAATTATTTTGGATTCTTTGTTCCATCATTATTGCTGGCAATCACTGATAAGTTTGCTAAGATTAAATTAAATAGGTGACTAGGTTGTTAATAAAATAAATATAATAATAGCATAATCTTGTCCTATGGCTCAATATACTTGAACAATTGTGAATCTTTTTCAAGTGGTACTTAGCTCTATTAGTATGTCACTGAGTTACTGTTAAGTGTTTCTTCAATTTGCACATTATTTTTCAGATACACCAATAACTTAACTAGACATATTATGAGGTCCAACAAGCCCCTAATGGCATATCTGTTATGGTCAGAAAATCCACTGTACACAGGTGCCGTAACTGCCAACTGCAGGCAAATTATGAGGCTCTTTATTCATCTTATACATCTACAGTACCCAGATTACATAATTAAAATCATAACAGTAAGTATTTAATGAAAATATAATATTCCATTTAATAGAATAATAATGGAGTATCAAAATGTCATAATGACTATAAGAACCGAATGGACCAATAAACATCTTTCGAGCCTCCCCGTGAGCGGTTAGATCAAGAGCCTGTTTCAGAAGGTATTACTCCTCAATACAGTTCCCATTGAGAGAAGGTACCATCTCTGGTGTCCTAACCACCGGTATCTTGCTTGCTTTCCGCTAACACACGGTAATTTACTTAAAGATATAAAACATTTTTAGGAAATGTTTATTAAAACCCATTTTTACTGTTTCAGACCTGGCTGAATCTAATGATTCAAACATTTTATGTTTGTGAGCAGAATTCAAACATTGACTATCCAAACACACAAAAATATTGCACAACATTTGCAAATGAATTCCACAAAATTATCTCAGGTTTGTACCTCTCTTACTTGCCTTAGTTCTGACCAATTCATGCATTAATTCAAGTTATCATAGGGTAAACTACCAGTCATTGGACACTATCAGTTATTGGACAGAACTCCCTTTAATCGTTTTTATTAAGGTTATGATTCAAGAGTCTAACAATGCAACTGACTCTTTATGTACTCCGTTTATTGGCGATACTTAAAAGTTTAAAACATTTCTAAGAGATGGCAGTAATTGGTCAAAATTAATTAATTTTCTCGGCGTCCGGACGAATAACGGTAATTCCAATGAGAAATAAAGAATTTGTTAAGTTTAACTACTACATGTTTTAACGATTTGTATTCTACCTGACAGTCCAATGTTCTTAGTAGTTTGCACAGTAATGTATAATGGTAATAAGTACTGATTTTAATATGATTACATACAGTCAAATACGTTTTTAAGGTTACTATGTAATGTCCAATAACTGAAAACTTTTTTGATTAAAATCTAATTATTGGACAAGCGTCCAATAACTGCAATTTTTAAATTAAAAATAATTGAAATTATTTTGGACTCTACTGCGTATAACTTTAGGCTAAAGGAACCATTTTTAATAGTGTTGCTCTTAGGCACCTTCTACTAGTCCTTGGACAGTGTGTCCAATGACTAATTTTAACATTAAAATCAGATATTGGACACCCTGTCCAAAGACCGATGACTAATTTTAAGATTAAAATTAGTCATTGGACACCTTGTCCAAACTAAAACCTACGTAACTAACGGTACTGTCTGATAACAGTGTTTAGAAGTAAATCAAAGATGCCCAAGGGGAAAAAGAAAGACTACGATTCGACAAAAAATATCCTTAATAATTAAAATTCGGTGCTGATTGAGAAAATATAGAACTCAGGTATTTTTTTTGTTTGATGTGAATTTTATAAGAGGTCTCTTATTTTGTTTAATGCTTACAAGAAAGATTTTTTTTTGTACTACATAAGAGCTGCTAAGAAGGAATAGTTTTGAAAGCAACTGTGATTATTAATGTTTCTTCTAAGTCATAGAATCTAAGAGATTATGTAGATAAAAAATGTTGTTTAAAAATTTCCCCTTTATTATTCGCTATTTTAACGATTTATAAAAATAAATTGTTAAAATAGCGAGTAATGAAGGGGCACAATTTAGCGTATTAATCTTCTTTTGAACATTAATGAGCTAAATTGTGCTGTCCATTAACTAGTATAGACTGTCCAACAATAGAAATTCTGTCCAATGACTATATATTTGGGTACTTTTTTTTTAACAGGATTTTTTTATATGTTTAAGCTATATAATATATTATTTAAAAGCAAATTATGTTAACATACACATTGAATAAGCAAAATAATAACGATTCTAGCTTGTAACTTCATAAATGTGTCCAAGAATATTTTTTCATCTATAGAAGGTCCTTAAGTGTCCAATGACTGGACGTTTACCCTACCTACTTATCTCCAAATATGTTCAAGATTCCAATATGTTGAGAAGGTATGATTCTTAGTCTCTTGGCTATTTACACACCCAGAGCTGTATATTATTCCAACAAACCTATACATTAAGTCTTTAAAGTGTTCTGTGACAAATAATGCTAATGTGGTGGACTAGATTTTACACTTACAGACTAGAAATACCTAGACCAGAAATATTAATGAATTAAATTAATTTGTTTTTCAGAGATGCCACAAGATTCTATCAACAAAATTTTGGATAGAATTGAACCACCATTTATGAAACAACTCATTGGCATGTTACACATTCAGAAACTAATGAAAACAAATAACAACTGCATTCTAAGCATATTAATAAACTTTTTCAAAGAATCACAGTGGCAATCATATCCTCCAGACGCTACTGAAATAGAAATATCTAAGAAGTTATTTTTCAAACCCAAGAAAGTAAAGAGAATAATAAATTATGTGATTAAAAAATGCATGAATGAGACTGAGGAAAACATACAATATGCGAAATTTGATCAAAAGGAATTGAAATATGTAGTTATTACTGAAGATTTCAGTCTTAATCACCTTGTTCACACTTTATACATAACATTAGAAGCCCACTTAGATACTTATGATGTACAAAGTGTGGAGGAAACATGGAATCTATTAAACAATCAAGTACCAGATGACAATGAAACACATTTCGAAGCTGAACCTGAAAACAACTCATATTTTGTAACAGAAGTATTAATCAAAAAGTATAAGCATATAATGAAGACAACTAAAGAATTACAGATAGTATTTCGTGAGTTAAAGAGCCATGAAGATTTGCCAGATATGTTAGAAATTTTCACAAAAATAGACCTTTTAGAACAGTAAGTTGAGACTGATGGATACATAAAAATATTTTTATACTAAAGTACAACTTGAAGCTGTGATTACACTAAAATGGTGGCAGGAGAGCTAGAGATGGTTCATAGAAATGTACTATCTTAGAGTTAGGCGCGGTAGCAGCTATTGACTAATGGATATGTTTAACTCAAATAGATATTTGTTCAACTCAAATGGATATTTGGAGTTTCACATTGCACATTTATTTTTTGAAAGAGATAATATACAGTGTGTCCGGGCACGGGTTAGCGATATTTGAAGGGGATATACTAGGCTCTTTTTCATCGACAAAAATGCTTTTAAAAAAATTCTTACTCCAAAACTTCGCGAATAGCAGCCATTTTAATTTTTTGATCTGTCGAATTGGGGGTGTACAATAAAATTCAAATATCTTTAAATCCAAGAGACCTACATTCATGCAAATGACTATAATGCAAAGTTAAACGTTGAGGCTTATCAAAAACTTACGAAAGTTTTCTAAATAATATGTAAAAATAACCAAAAAACATGGGCAAACACGAAATTGTACACAAAAATTACTGAATAATTTCACATTTTTAACTCTTGCTCGATAAGTACCCCTGAATTTTGGTAGGGTTTTTGCATTAAATTAAAAGTGTTTGAGTCAGGCTATAAAATGATATCAAAATGATCACTCTACGTTAAGTATCTTAGGAGTTATTCTCACTTGAACATCACCCTTCCGTCTCGCCCCGCAGCAATAATTCATAGAAGTGGTTTCATATAATAAAAAAATGTATGCATTTCAGTTTATGGATAATGGTGGTCAATAATGCCAGCTGATAAATATTCGTTGGAACGTTTTAGCTCGCCCAAAGAATGCGACGCCTGTAATATTGGGGTGCATGCGCTAAGGAAGGGTGATGTTCAAGTGAGAATAACTCCTAAGATACTTAACGTAGAGTGATCATTTTGATATCATTTTATAGCCTGACTCAAACAATTTTAATTTATTGCAAAAATCTTATCAAAATTCAGGGGTACTTATCGAGCTAGAATTAAAAATGTGAAATTATTCAGTAATTTTTGTGTACAATTTCGTGTTTGCCCATGTTTTTTGGTTATTTTTACATATTATTTAGAAAACTTTCGTAAGTTTTTGATAAGCCTCAACGTTTAACTTTGCAATAAAGTCATTTTCATGAATGGAGGTCTCTTGGATTCCAAGATATTTGCATTTTATTGTACACACCCCAATTCGACGGATCAAAAAATTAAAATGGCTGGATATTAAAATTATTGGAGTAAGAATTTTTTTTTAACCATTTTTGTCGATAAAAATGAGCCTAGAATATCCCCTTCAAATATCGCTAACTCGTGCCCGGACACACTGTATAATAGTATAGCTCGGCTACGCGCCATAATTATGGTTGCTGCTTCGTGCGACAGAGATGGATAGAGCTGTACAAAGCCGGAACTAGCCATATCTCTTTCCAATGGTCGATGTACAATATTTTCTTCCATTACCTTTTTAATCGCAGTAAAATCATAAAATTAGTCTTCCCGCACAAGGTAGGATGGACGGGATGTAAGACTCGTAGTGATTAAAATCCACGGTGTCTCTTTAATAGCCCTTTATGTTCTAGCGGGTTCACGCTTACGTGATTACGGTAGCTCTTTGAGGCGCGCGTTTAACACGACGCGCCGTAGACCCAGGCATGGTCCATGATCGGACGGCTAGTCAACCATTGTGGCGGCTCCACATTAGTGCCGTGAACCCCCGTGAACAGGCGCGAACGAGAATGTGGATGGTTTTCGCGGGGTTCACGCGCGTTCGCGCCTGTTCCCCCGATCAGTGTCTGTATTGTGCCGAGAATTCACGGCACTAATGTGGAGCCGTCATTACTCGTCGTCTGCATGCCCGCTATTGCCTTTTAATTACCTGATCCTACTTTTTATTTTATTGTTAATGTTAGATGTGTATGATTGTATGGGATATACAGGGTGAATTTTTCAACTGAACTGGGCGTGGTTGGCTATAACCGAAACTATGAGGAATATCAAAAAACGTTGAAAGGAGTCTCGAGGCCGATTTTGAGGAAAACTAAAACAGCATCATTTCATTTTAGAAAAATCAATTATCCTGCCCAGGAATCGAACCCGCTGAATTCGGAGAAAAAATCACTCCCTGTAGTATTAAGTAGTAGTATACCATACGATAGTGATGTTAATAACGATCAAATTCTGGGAAGAGCAATCAGAGCAAATCCTTATTAGCAACACTATCGAATTGTGTAATAATTCAGGGTGTGATTTTTTTCCAAAATCAGCGGGTTCGATTCCTGGGCAGGATTATTGATTTTTATAAAATCCAATGATGCAGTTTGTGTTTTCATCAAAGTCGGCCTCGAGACTCCTTTCAACGTTTTTTGATATTCCTCATAGTTTCGGATATAGCCATCTACGCCCAGTTGAAAAATTCACCCTGTATAATTATTTATTTACTGTAACTGCTGTAAACCCCCCTTGTCTGGTCCACAATTACGGCAAAGCTAATTATTTTGTTAGAACAAAAGATTTTTATTTAATTGAATCAAAAGATGTTATCTGAAACCTTAAAACATTTGCAGCTGCATAACAATATTTTTAATTTAAATTTTCTATTAGTGGTACTGCGGGTTGTATTTGCATTAATTAAGATTGCCTAATGTGAATGTAGTAAGTTCAATAGAAACTTGCAGTAAGACTGGGACTTACAATTATTTATGGTTCCACAAAAATGCCTATTGAAATAACCAATAGTGTTTGCAATAGGGTAGTTTCATGCATTTATAAATTGAAAATCTGTTCAGTCCGTATTATTTTGACATAACGCTTATGAAACAGTGCTTTAGGAAACGCTTCGAAAATCGGGAGTGGGGGCTTGTGACGTCATAACGCCTGTAAAATGATACCAATCGAGTGAGGTTTCGTGATTTTTAGAAGCGTTGTATCTTCGTAAATTTTGGTTTACGTTACAAAAGAATCATATTGGTCAAAATCTTTTTCATAATTACTTTCTGACTCATTTTTTTTTTTTGTAAAATAGCCCATTTACCAAGTTGGTGTTAAGAGTGTAATTTGGGATGCAATTGTATTATGAGAAGGATAATGCATGAATGTTGTCTTAGTGTAGTACTATTAAGTATTCTGTGCCACCACCAAGGTATTAAATTAAGTATTGTCTGTTACAAATATTGGCTGTGCCTTAAGGCGCTCTTCTCACCGCGAGTATTCACCTGTAATGTAACATAAAAGTGCGCAATTTGATGCTCTATTGTCTTCGAATGTTCGAATCTGTAACGTTACATTACAGGTGAATGCTCGCGGTGAGGGAGCGCCCTTACATGATTTAAGTATATTAACCCTTACATGATTTAAGTATATTAACAACTAGTATGCTTTATCCTGGGTCCACCACACTAATGGGAAACGCCAATGATGATTGTGATAATGATGTGTCCTGTTAGTGTGGCCCCCATGTTGATGAACTCTGCCCTCAAAAAACACAACCTCCAGGTTGGGAATTAGCAGGCCACATCTCTGGTGTTGCCAGCTATAGTTACCACTTTCCATCAGATGGGCCAGTGCTTGTCACCTTCATGGTATGAAAATGTGACAAAATAAAACCTCTTAGTTTTATATGTTACTTCTATATTTATAAAAAAAGCATCATGTGTACTAACATAAGTATTTTTTTAAATTTAAATAAGTATTAAATTTTTCAATAACACACCATTAAGGCCTATCCGCACACAACAGTGCCGACACGTATCAGTACCGTATTGATCAGTGTCAGTGAAATATGATATTGTACCATACAATTTGTATGCCGCTATCCATACTGATCAGTGACAGTGCCGTTCAGTGATCACTGAACGGCATGGTGCCGGCACTGTTGTGTGCAGTTAGGCTTTTATATTCCTACTCTTGAACCCACCAATGCCATATACTTAACTCAATTTGAGAAAAGGTAGCCAAGTTATTAGTATTACACTGTATCTGTGACATAGTTTTAATGTTAGACTTAAGTCTTTTACTTGAATTAGGTTCATTTTTTTTAGTGGTTAACATATTACAAGAATAAATGAAACTTAAGTTTACTACACTATTATTGTTTTATTAGTATTTTGGCATAAAATGTCCTCGGGCTTTCTTTGATCTTTTCGCTTTTTCAATGTCTACATTGGGATATTCTGCCTTGAGTACCTCCATGCTCATGTTGGGGAAGCGTTTCAACAGATGTTGCACATGGCTGAAGTCCCTATTCCGTGCTCTTCTTTCAATGTTGTATTCCTTTTCTTTGTACAGTCTTAAGAACTTCTTCACAGCTGAACTGCTTACAAAGCCATTTTCAAGGTATGGTCTCACCCAACGTTTATTCATAAACTTGGGGATAAAGTACTCTTTCTTCTCATACTTCTCTTTTAAACCAAAGAGGTTTACTACATCCTCCACAGGTCGTTCTCCAGTCTCGCCTGTCTCGAGCTTGTAATAAGCGACATTGCGTTCCCTTATAACAGTTTCAATATTATTCATAGATTCTTGGACCTTGTCGATTCTTTCAGGGTTAGGAAACAATCTCATTTTATCATTACATTCATGTTCCATGGTATATAACATATTCCGTTCTTTTAACAGTACATACCACAGTTTATGCAGATCTGTATTAGACTTTATTCTCAATTCGTCCAACTTCCAGGATCTACCAACTCTAATATTAGTTTCTCCCCAATTTTTCTTAAAGTCGAAAAATTCCATCAAGTCGTAATTAGGATTTGTTGTGTGTACATCTCGTCTGATGACTGTAGCAGCTGCAACTCGGATAGTATTATGAGAGCGTAAACATCGGGTTATGGTACTTCTTAACAAATTACTTATCATCGTAGTATTCATTTTTCAATATGATTTATTATCTAAACACTGCCTACTTTTAAGTTATAGGTTAGGTTTAATTCAAGTTTGACAAGACAAATTAACATTAACCAATGGGGAAGGCAAGTGTCAAAGTGGCTTTGACGTTTTGGTCCCATAAGAACTGTCAAATCAAAGGAATTTTATGAAAAAAAACGATTTATTGATGTTAAATGACTAGAATGTTGTGTAATAGGCTGTAAAAATGATGGAACATACAAACCTACTATCCACACTATCAAGAAATAATCGGTAGCTGGTGTGACTGCTGTGAGAACAAATTGTATTATCACTAAGAATTTTTTTAACTTTATTAAACAAATATCTACCCTTGCGAAGCCGGGGAAGCCGTTAGTTGAATTTATTAATGAAATTCTATGATTATACCATAACTAAACAATCGAATACACCTTCCAAAATAATGTCTAATTTTCTATTGGAGGTTAAGTACTGCATCGATCTTTATATCATGAAACGGTTCGTCTGGTGGAAGAATTATCACTGGAACCGAGATTTGTGATAGTAGTGATGTTGGGAAGTTAAAATTCTTATCATATTGCTCCAATCTTTGATGTAAAATTAGATGAAGAAGACAATCAAAAAACTTGATGTCATTTTTCTCAATATAGAATATCAGAAGCAGTACTATATTCTTTGTAGAGGCTAGCACATGTAATACCTACTTAAAAATACAATTTTAAATCCCAACTACAAGTAAATGTGTGTTTAATGTAGTAGAATAAAATTTCTAACCTCTCAACTAAATCACTTTTTTTTCCTCTTGTAGATACACCGCGTCGTCTGAGTTTTTCTTTTAATAAATACACTTGCATTGACGAATAATTTTCCATATTTGTTTTGTATTTAAACTCAATTTTTATAACAATAAATCTTGTTTGTTTTTTGTACAAGGTTGACATTAATCTGACGTAGGGGACCAACTATCACAGCGCCATCTACGATTAGCTTTGAGTTGCCATCCCCATTCGTTTTGAAATGACTGCGGTGTGGCTAGGTCTGCGTTCACCTTTATTTTTGAACGAAATGACAGCTCTCAGAACGTTTCGTTTCTAAACGTCGAAAATAAACTACAGAAAAAAGTTATTTTTGTTAAAATTTTCTTAGCGAACTAAATTAAAAAGTTGCTGCTAAATACATTCGACATTTAATGCAAATATGAAACAATAATAACCTTATAAAGAGAAGGTCTCCCCAGATAACTTGAAACTAGAGTTTTTATTCTTGACATTCAGGAGAAACAACTAAACGTAAGTAAGAGTTGAATAATGTCGTGGATGTAGTGGTTGAAAGGAAGGCACGCATTTTCTTTATTTCTTTGGGAAATTACAATGAAAACAAATTGAAATAATCGATTTGTTTGTGTGCATTTTGATGTGCTCCCGGTGTTCGTATGAAAAGAGTACCGAACAGTTTGTGAAGTGTATGTTATTTTTGAAGATTCCATCATCGTAAAGGAAGCTTTTTGAAAGGTACAAACATCATTCACTTCTTTTATTTTTATGAAACTTTTGTTAATAGTTGACCATGGTTTTACCTATCCTTGGTTTTGGGCTATTGCTTTGGAGTTAAAGTTGTTTAAGAATAGATATAATTTTGTTTTGATGTCATATTGGTGTGTTTTTCGGTTTTTATACATAACCCATCAACTAACAAACAATGTAAATAGAGTCATTCGTATGACCTTTGACTTCATAGGTAGTGTGTACCAGAAGTTTTTTTAGAAATTAGGGTCAGAGGGTCTTCTTAGGGGAAAAAAGTCTAAAATATGTTGAATATTAAAATGTAATTAGATATCACAACAAGGGCTTTTTTACAATTATTATCAACTTCGTATTTTATAAAAAAAAACCTGTTTTATGCTATTTAATGATCCCATTGTCAATAGCTACTTTGATAAAGTAAGTAAATAGAAAACTAAAAAATATTTGAAGATGTTAATAGATGAATGGCTTTATTGTTTTTTTTTTTTTTTTTAAGTTTGTTTGCCACAATTATAAATAAATATTTACAAGTTTTAGAGTTATTTACATTGGTACCCCTAGCACAACATTTTTTTTTTCTATTCTATGTTTTTGTTCTTTGGGCTAACGTCTGGCAATGGTCGGCAATTGGCTGAACAGAGGGATTTTCTTTCGGCACCTCTTCAGAATTACAAATCATAACCATGCTTATGTTCATAATTCTTCATCCATACAATTTAAATCAAAAGGAGTTCAAAGTTTATGTTTCATATATTAATTACAGATAAATTAAAATTTACATAGTATCTAATATTAACATTTTTATGGGTTTGAGTGAAAACAAGTTCTGAATTTCAGCACTTGTAGGACTGTGCCCCACAGTGAGTTCATTGAATGATAATGGATGGCACTGTTTATTTGATCAATACATTGTTAATCTTAAGTTTATTAATGTGATAAGTAGATAATATGTAAAAATACTTGCATGATAACTAAAGGGATTCCCTTTAGTTATTATTAAGTAAGCCGGACAGTTAGTTCTATTTCTCATTCTATTTGGGTCTTGTAATTAATTGTAAGTTGTAATTCCATATTAAGAATGTCACTCTAGTTTCACCCAAGCAAATAGCTTGAATCTTATTTTAATACAGGCCTTAGTATTTTGCACCCATTTTTTTACTAGTTATTATGACTTTTGAGATAATTGTTCAACAGTAATTTTTAGTTTGTTTTAAAAGTAAATGTTAATGAATAAAAGCCTGCAATAGGTCTGAATTGAAATGCAATTACCAAAGTTTTGTTTCTTTATGTCGGGGCAAATTAACAATTTAACACGTTCACTGTCCATGACCCACCTGTAGGTCATTATGGATTGGAATAAGATGTCCGTGCCACACATTTTCACTGAATTAACTGCTTCTACGTATGAGACATACATGTAGGTCACTCTTCAATTTGGGGATAAAGTGAAAAACTAAATTGGATGTGTGACATGATTTAGATATTGCGACTGGACAGTGAACATGTTAATACAAAAGTCACTAAAAAAAAATCATAATCTAATGCTGTGCCTATACTGCATGCATGTAGGGGGCTCAATTTAATGTATTTTTTTAAATAAAATCTTACCACTTATTCATGTTTTTGAATAAATTCAGGTAGTTTATTTATTTACTACTAGCTGTTGCCAGCGGCTTCACCCGCTACAACTCGAAAATTATCCCACGGGAACATAAAATCGGGATAAAAACTATCCTATGTGTTAATCCAGGTTATAAACTATCTGTGTACCAAATTTTAGCCAAATCCGTTCAGTGGTTTTTGCGTGAAATAGTAACAAACATCCATACATCCATACTTACAAACTTTCGCCTTTATAATAGTAGTAGGATAAATAATAATATTTATTATAATAACAAAAATACATTCAGGAAGTACAAATCTACCTAGCTTTTTATATTTATTATTTTTATTAAACTAATAGTTTCTATAAATATACAGAGAGATAACATTTTCTTAAGACTAAGTTGTACAGACGCCAGCACATTAACATACCTACCTCAATCTGTCAAATTTCTTTCAAGATTTTCAACCTTCTCACTATACTGGAAGGTTAATATTTGTTTGGTAAAATTCGATAGGTTCGGGTAGGTTGACCTGCTGGCGTCGATACATACGAAATCACGTAATTACACCTACACAATCTTCATGATTGTATGTAGGGCACCAAATTCTCAGAAGACACGCCACCACTACTTACCGTCTGTTTGTGAACTAACTAGGTGTCCTACAATTCCGCTTGCCTTACAATTTATAAGGTGACAAAATACGTTAATTAAGAAGGGGCCCCATCCTCTCGTCGTGTGTTCCGGAGGGTAATTTGTCGCGTGCATTAAGCAAGTTGTGCGCTCGTTACGGGCCCCACAGAACCGCACGCTAAACAACGTAACGTCTCAATTGCGCGCCTTTGCCGCCATGCCGCTTCTCCGCCTGCTGACTACCTACGTCATAAACATTTTACATGATGGCACGCTTATGACGCCAACTGGCGCTACGACGCCACACAGTGGGCTGAGATTACAAAGTTGGGTCTTAAGAACTAAAATGTATTTTTTTAGTATCTAGACATAAATATAAAACGTTTTTACTCTTTGACTTTTTTTAATTGGACTCGTACTTTCGGAGATATAGCCATATCAAATTTGTATGAAGAGTCATGAAATTTAAGTTTAGCAAATTAATTTGAAATTGAAAATAATGTATACTAAACGACCTGAAGTACTTCAATACTTACTTAGTACATACTTAGTATATATAAAAAAAATTGTTCATTTTCCACCACCATAGGTAATATAGGTAGGTAGGTATGACGTCATTTGTTTTGACACTTATTTCCGGGAATCAAGGGATAGGAATGCGCGACCGCAACATCAAGGTATGACACGTGTCGTTACCTGATTGGTGCAACGATAATAGGGCACAACATTTACTATTGCATTCAAACGTACTTCAGTGTTCTAATACCCACCATATTAGACGCACTACCCTCACATATTTATTACTTATACAAATAAGTGAAGCGAGTGTGAGTTATTTTGTGTTTGTGAAAATGTTTGAAGATTTGGTGACCAACCTTGACCTTTTTATTATTTTAAAAAACAGCGGCAGTATTAAAAATAATGACAGTTTGTGTAGTGAGATAAGGTCTAAATTTTTAGTCGAATTAAGTGATCAACATGAAAAGAGCTTAAAGTCATTTTGTGCAAAATTTTGTTATAATTTAAATAGAAGATGGGAAAACGCTCATCGTAAAGAAACTTTATTCAGAACTAAAAATAGCGAATGGTTACAAGAAACCATAATGTGGCCAGACTTTATTAAGTGTTTAATAACCAGTAATGAAGATCAACCAGCACCGAGTACATCAACTCAGTATGTATCACCAGCAAAAGTTTCTGTCGATGTCGGTGTCTCCACCGAGCAAAGCCCTAGAAAACCGTTTTGTGAATTAACGCCTAAACAGAAAAAAAGACGAGCAGAAAACTTTCATTTATCTTCGGACGAAATAAAATATGCATATTTTGAACAGTTGAAAGCGGATGGGAATGAAGAGATTGCTAAAATACTAGAACATTTACTTAAGAATCCCCAAGATGTAAAAAAAGTTAAGTGCATATCTGTTAAAGAAACAAAATCTGTATTTTCTCCGGATGAGGCTTTAGGATTATTTTTATCACTTAAGCTGACCAAGTGGCAATACAATACTTTAAGAAAAAGTGTTAACGAGAATAACGGTAATATATTTCCATCTTATTATCAAGTGCAACATGCGAAACAGGAATGCTATCCACCAAAAGATGCTATTACAGTGACGGACACCTCAGCCAAAATAAAGTTACAAGCTCTATTGGATATAACGACAAGAAGAATAATGTCGTCATTCGTCATAGATAGTGGTTGTAAAGAATTTACACTAATCAGTAAGTGGGGTTTTGACGGAGCTTCAAATCAAGCCAATTACAAACAAAAAGTGCAAACAAACGCTGAACAAGAAAGTGAACTGGACGATTCAAGCATATTTATGGGAAGTTTAGTGCCAATAAAATTAATGTGCGGCGAACAAGTTATCTGGAAAAACGATTCACCAAATTCATCATACTGGTGTCGTCCAATCTTTTTCGAATTTGTGAAAGAAAATAAAATAACAATTTTGCGTGAAAAAAGTGCTATTGAGGAAGAGATTGTTAATTTAGTAAAAACAGAAGTTGGAGAAATATAGATTTCACACTCTTTATTAATGACAATGATAGACGGAAAAGCAACGTCAATTTTATGTGATACTTCATCTCAGAGATGCGACATTTGTAAAGCCACTCCAACTGAGATGAATAATTTGCCCTTAATTGCATCAAAACCGACTGATCTAGATCTCTGTAAATACGGATTGTCATCATTGCATATCTGGATACGAATGATGGAATGCATTCTGCATATAGCTTACAGATTAACGATAAAGACATGGACAGTAAAGGGAGACAACAAGTGCATCATGGAAAGCAGGAAGAAAAATCTACAAGATGCTTTTAAAAATAGAATGGGACTTCTGATAGATGTTGTCAAACAAGGGCACGGCTCCACGAATGACGGAAATACTGCTAGAAGATTTTTTGCAAACCCAAACGTGACTGCTGAGATAACTGGTGTTAGTGAAGACTTAATTAGGCGGTTTGCAACCATTTTAGAGGCAATTTCATCAGGTTACCACATTGACACAGTCAAATTTCACGAATATGCTCAAGTGACCATGCGACTGTATTTGGAATTATATGGCTGGTATTATATGCCTTCAAGTGTTCATAAAGTTCTTATGCATGGTGCAGCTATTATTGAAAGTTTTGGTCTAATACCAATTGGACAGCTATCTGAAGAAGCTGCTGAAGCTAGAAATAAAGACTTTCGTAGGTACCGCCAACACCATTCCAGGAAATGCAGTAGAAAAACTACAAATGAAGACATTTTAAATAATTTGTTGACCAGCTCTGATCCACTCATCTCAGCGAAACGCCACAAACTTCGCAGAAAACATAAAACTTTGTCAGAAGAGGCACAAAGTTTATTAATAATTGAACAAACGGAAACATTTGATGATGACGAAAACGAAAATTTTGCATTCGTTAATATGGATACTCTTGATAGTGATTAAATTAAAAAAGTGCAGTGACCAGTACCTGATTGTGATTTTTACTTATTTTATTAATCCTTAGTGGATTAGGCCTAACGGGGAGACCACTACATAAAAAAAAACGCGCCTGGTTCTTAACCTCTATGGTGGTGTGGAATCGAGAACAAAATTTGAAATTGCGACCAAATCGCAGAAAATCGCAACCCGAGCATAGGTGCTAAAATAGGACAAAAATACGTACTATACACTCGTAAGGTCAATTTTTTGAGAAAATTTGAGAATTTCTAGATTTTCAGGTTTTTTTGTTTCGCTTCATACAAAAATTACTTTGGTTATTAATAACTCCGAAAATACTCAAGTTATCTAAACGACCCTCATATAAATAATTACTTATAATCAATAGATAAATCCAACGCACTATTTAAAATTTAAGAAAAAGAAACTTTTTTTTTTTAAACGCTAAGTCTTCTACCGGCCCGTTTCAGCCCACTGTGCGCCAGTTAAAAGAAATCACCCAACTTCCAGCCCCATAACACCCACATAATGTCTTGCAGGCCTCTCCTTTGGATACCTTAAATCAAAATCAAATTATCTTCGCAAAACAGTTTTGAAATAACGACAAGCTTTTGCACAATATCTATCAACAATCTACCCCGCACCTACCCAATATGAATAAATCGAAGTGAAATGAGAGAGTGAATGAGAGAAATGTAGAATCGAATTAGGATTCGAAACTCAAGCCATGTACGATTTATTTCTCGTATAGTTATTACGTCGGAATTATATTATGAATGACCATCACGTCCCATTTACTATATCTGTCACCGACCGAATAGGTGCTTACTAAACATAGGATCTTCGTATAGAATCGTTGATTAAATCAGGCGCCGTCGCTTTGTTTAGGCAGCGATCGCATTATCTCGCATGCTTGTCAGTCACACTCGACCCGCTTGTGACGTCGGACATCTCACAGCTCTAGACCATGAGTCCGGAACGGACAGGGATGATTGTATTGCATAACACAATAGGACATTGAAATTAATGCAACATTCGCAAAGATGTCGCATACATCCGGCGTCAATGAACACAGTATTGCAGCAGTTGAATGAAATTGTGTATCATCTTCTCCAAGTAATGTGAAAAGTTTGAGGTGAAGTTATTAAATAATCCTGTGGACAGGTCCACGATCAAATAAGGCGAGGCTTTGTTACTCCGAGATCACGGTCATCTTACACGGCTGTCGCACATATTCAACCAATCCGTAAAGAAACGCCTTCTCTTTTCCATCAATCTTGTTTTTCTTTAATATTTAACTTCTTTAGGTACTTATTTGTTAATTTCGTCTAATTTTCCAAAATGCTCGACCTTTAATTCGGGTGAATAATTTTCGCAACCATTCTTGTACCATTATTGCTCACCTCTCTTCATGTTTTCAATTTGAAAAATGCTTTCCCAAGGCAAGTTCGTTCAGTGCTTTAGGAATTTATTGGACTGGGAATTAAATCTGATTGGTGTATCGTAGCAATTGGAATTACTTCACCATGTTAGTATGTAGTTTACCATTTTAGGAACAAGTTTGGTTTAATGTGTGGAACATTACGCTTTAATTAACACTTGAGGAATTTATTTGAAACAAATAACAGATTATATTTCTGTGACTACATATTACGTCTTCTACCTGACCTTTGATGACTGGTCGACCTTGATGGGTATATGTGTAATAATGATTCATTTCTTTCGTAGACTAAGATAATATTTTTGATGCTATAGTATCCAATGGTCTAGCAAATAGGTAATACTTACAGATTTTATGTTGTGCTCAGTCGTTGTATTAAAACGTATTGCAAAGTACCTAGTATAGAAAAAAACAATATCATTCTAAGGGCCCCCGCAACTATGTTAGAACTTTTGGTAGACTAGAATTTTTGAGACAGAACGAACATAACCAATGTATCATAAGACTATTGAATAAAATTCTGAAGAGATTGACGTCTTAGACTGCTATTTTAAAAATCATTAACCGACTTCAAAAAAAGGAGGAGGTTCTCAATTCGGTCGGTAATTTTTTTTTTTTTTTTTTATGTATGTACATCGATTACTCCGAGGTTTCTAGTCCGATTAGTGTCATTCTTTTTTTGTTCGATGCAGTATACTTGCAGTGTGGTCCCATAAAAATTTCATCCAATTCGGTTTAGTACTTTTTATTTTGTGAGCATTTTTATTGATTTCGGCTACTTGGATGACATTACTTTTTGCGTGTTTGTTACGCGATTACTCCGCCAATTGTGTACCGATTTTCAAAATTCTTTTTTTTTTGTACTAGAGATCGTTCACCTTAGGGAATACTGCAAGTTTCATCAAAATCTGTTCAGTAGTTTTTGAGATAGGGAATTTTATTAGCATGTGTACATGAGCGATGTTAATACCGGTACCACGGATTACAAACTCTAGTGCACTTGTAAGGAAATGATGTATTTGACAAGAATTTGGGTTGAATATTTAAACTAAAAAGATTAAAATAAAAAACTTTTAAAAAAAAAAATTTAACCGACTTCAAAAACAACCACAAAAAAGGGTAAAATAACCTACAAAATAACTTTTCTTTCGGAAGTCGGTGGCAAAAAGACAACGAAATAAAAAAATAAAGCCACCGACTTCCGAAAGAAAAGTTATTTTTTAGGTTATTTTACCCTTTTTTGTGGTTGTTTTTGAAGTCGGTTAAATTTTTTTAAAAAAAAGTTTTTTTAATTGAATTAACTTTAATAGAAAACCTCGCCAAACATTAAGAGCGCTATGACATACTGAAAGAACACAGTTTCTGTCAATTTGACATCGTGATGCCCCCCGCATAAAAACAAAACACTAACGAAACAGCTATGCCTCGTATACCAGGAAGAAAACAACATGAGCTTTTGCCACTTTTCTTTCGAATAAACAAAGTAAGATCCCGAGCTTCTAGACACTACTTATATTTTAAACGAATGGATAATATGATAAATGTATACCTATCAAAATAAAATAAGGGCCACTCATTATATTACACTTTAAACCGCACATTGTGTCACACTGCGAATTGGATATATTTGTAATTTACAAAGTGTGCATTATAAACATTATTCAATTCCATTCTATAATACGAGTAAATTATCTTGTTATGATATCTTTCAAGTGTTAATTCTGTTTCTAGTGACTAATTTGAATTCATAACTTATTTAATTAGATTTTTTAAATTATTTAGAATTTACGATTTGGTGTTTAAAATTTTTCAAACTTTTTCTTTGACTTATACATCAAACAGTCATTTATGCCATCTATTCAGAGACATAATTATGGACGCAAAACCAGCCACTTGGGGTGATTACGGTGACATAGATAAGGAGATATAGCCAGAAGTGGTCGATTTAATGCTCGAATATTTCCAACCAGTGGTACAAAATATTTGAAACTAGTGTCAAAAGAGATGGGTAATATCACCAAACGCCGTGATCCAGGAAGAAAGTGAGTAAGGCCCAAGAAGACCATCAAGTTCGTTAAACCGCGCAAAGAGAGCGATAATCTACTGCGCGGATCATACAAACTCCATTGCGACCAGCCACAAGCTCCCCTATAATTGACAAGACAATTTCGAATCGACACTATGAAGATTAATAATTAATATTCAAGAAGATTCTTGGTTCGCCTGCAGTTAACTGTGAGCGAATGGTGCAAATCGTTAAACATTTGCAAAGGAGAAAATTTATTGAACTGTTTTGACTGGGCTTCAGTGCTTCATATACTGGGTTACAGCTGGATTATTTTTTTAATAAAGACAGATCTATCAGAGTTCAACAGGTTTCAGATCATTTCACTCTTGAAACAGAATGTTTTGGTGAGCTTTAAATTATAATCTCTATCTCGCAAAACTGAGCTTTCACTTCCTAACGAAGGTACGTAACTGCTCAAAATTGCGTAGAAAATGTGGTTCAACTCCACATTATTTCATTTGCACAGCAAGTAGTACCTGATTTCATCTTCGATCAATCGCGACTAACAGTGCATAGATTCGTTTATGCTCGAATTACGATGCTACAATTGGTCACTCAGGCTTTTTACCTGATTTCTATTGAAATGGTATAGAAAATGTTCGTTATTCAATACAGAACATTTCACCTTCAGTAAAATAACACAGGGTTTAAGAGAAAAAAGAACTCTTTAGAACATTGAAAACATTATTTTTTCGATTTCATTATTTTATTTATGAAACTTGACACTTTCCTATAATTTCTCAATTTTCATTCTTTTCGCTTATTTTTACGATTTATTGGAATGCTAACTTATTTTTTGTATGTTTTGTTCTGACTAGTATCTGTATTCATGAATAAAATTCACAAAATAATATCAGGCGAAAGAGCCATGGCCGGTTGAGTGCTTGAACTTCAATGCTGCTAAGACGTGAATTTTTCCGCAAAAAGGAGCCAATCCGACCCGGTTCTATCTTTCTGAGGTCTGAGTAACCGTAAAAATGACAGGCCATCTTGACCTTTTTGGGGTGCCGTTGACATCGACCCACAATATTAGTCTACTTATTGAGTTGGCTGCAAAAAAGTTAGGTACATGGAGTGGTACAGGTTTGCCAAATCCCAACTCGATGCAATTGAGTCAATTTAATAGCGCCCGGCATTCATCGAGGCCACGATCTGCGGGGCGAGACGGAATGGGAAGTAGTCACCTCGAATCCTTATGCAAAGCAAATGTCATGCTAGCGAAGTAGGAGGTGGAACACGTGAGGGAGAGGACAGCCGCGTGACCTACGACGAGAAGCGATTTCCAATCAGAGAGGTACGCCTTGGAGGGCCGGAGCTTGTCTTGGTCACTGGACTGTCTTATCAGGTAACGGTGACCCTGGAACGTAAAGGGCTACTGAAGGATCACCATGGATATTAGTCAGTACGAGTCTGGTAATAAATCCCGTCCCGCTTGGGATGACACATATGATGATTTTGATGATTTTACCAAAAAAATAAATAAAAATACAATGCAGCTGCCAAAACGGAATATTGCGGTATTCCGTTTTGGCAGCTGCATTGTATTTTTAATTTTTTGATTAAATATTTTTTTTTTTAAATTGACTTGATGCCGAACCTGATACAAGACTTCAACTCTCTTCGATCAAACCTAATAACAAGAAATCGACTGATAAATAAAAAAAAAATTGAAAAAAAGTACCGACTTCAAAAACGAATACAAAAAAGTTTAAAATAACTTTTCTTTTGGAAGTCGGTGGCTTTGTTATTTATTTCATTGACTATTGCCATCGACTTCCAAAAGAAAAGTTATTTTAAACTTTTTTGTATTTAGAAAAGTTATTTTAAACAAAAAAGTTAAAATAAATTTTCTTTTGGAAGTCGGTGGCTTTGTTATTTATTTCATTGACTATTGCTACCGACTTCCAAAAGAAAAGTTATTTTAAACTTTTTTTTATTCGTTTTTGAAGTCGGTACTTTTTTAAAAAAGTTTTTTTTTTTTTAATTACTTTTCTCTGGGTTAACCGATCAGATCAATTTTTCACGGATTTTCGGGGCGCACGTTAGAGAGCCAAATCCTGCCGGCGGCGGCGTCGCGGGACTGTCTTATCCATGGCCACGGATCGCAATGGGTTTTTGAAGGACACCGTAGATTTTTTTTAGTCAGTAGTGTCAGTACAAGTTTGTATGTCCTTCCTGTAGTCCTGTCCTTCCCTGGGTGGAAGGGCTGATCTGATAATTTTACCACGTAATAAAAAGCCATACCACCGTGGGCATGGCCGGTGGTATGGTGGGTCCCGCAGCGAGGTATATTATCCAAACGAACTGGAATGTTTGGGAAGTTAGCAAGTCTGAATTTACATTTAATTACCAATTCAGAAAAAAAGCTATCAGAATTATTTACATTATTTTATTATCTACAATTATATCCACATTCGAATATAGTAGGAAAATACAATCAACACATTTATATATTTACATTACAAACAGATCAAAATTAAATTAATTCAAAATATTAGCTTGTATCAAGAAAGGTAGGTTATGCTGTATTCTTGGCGATTGGGAAAATTACTGGCCACCACTCATGACCTGCGGAAAATTCGAGGTACTACATTTTTCACATGGAATTTGATGTCATGACAAAGACACTAGCGCCGCGTATAAAGGTCATGAATGGTGGCGTGTATTTTAAATTTTAATAATTACGTGACTAATGTCAAAATGGTTGCGAGCGATACGTCCTCCCTCAAAAGGCGCCCCGCGCCGTCTAAATCAAAGAACAAACCGTTCTTGGTTTTATGTTGAATTTTGTCATTGCTTATTATAATTGTTTAATACTATTATTTTACTTTTAAATGAGCTAATTATTTTTTTAATGCAAGCTAAGATAGTAACCTTAGTTATTCAATACTTTTTGATTGAAAATTCAGTAAACATTGATAGATAAAAAATATAATTTCGGACGAAAAAATGTCAAATTCTTCCTGTTTTGAAAAATTATTTTTGGTGTATTTCTGAATGGAAAATAAAAAAGTGATTAATGCAGTCCAAATATAATCTTTCTGATGTACCATGGACATTTTCAAATATTATTTTACTATTATACCTTCTATGTAATTCGGTACCAAAGTATGACAAAAAGTAGAATTTTATGAAACATCCTTTGCAGAGACAAGGTTTTTACTCATGTATGTAAACAAATCTAAAAATTTGTTTAAAGCACTCCACACAGAAATAATCAAACTTTCTCGAGTATATATCTTTTTTTTATTTGTGGCAATGACATACCCAGAATCAGGTTCCAAAAGTCGCACAAAAACAACGAAACGTGTAAAAGCCCTCTTAACGAACTGGAATATGTCCAAGAATAGATTTGACACGAACGAGACAAGTCAAAGAAACTTTACATCGAACAGAAAACGCCTGGATTTAGTCCATGAATAACCTGATGAAAGGAGAACTCTATCTATAACAACCGGTCGAAATAATAATGAAAACTGGTCAATTGAACCTTTTGGCTTCCTTTCCGCCCACATTTAATGATGGGGTCTCTAAAACATTGGAACATTTTTGAGATACGTGCCATTTGAATGAATAATCAGCTGTGTCATCGGCTTTTACATTCAAAATTAATGCGACTCCACCCATAGATTTATTCAATGTGCTGAATGCTCTAACATAAAACCATTTATTTAAAGTATTTTGTGAATGTTAAGAAGCGAGTTTCAAAGGGCCGAAGATCAAAGCTTTCGAGCGAATAAATAAAAAGAGATAGGTACTTTTTTCCATAGGGGCCCACGTTCTATTTTGTTTGCGCTCAAGTAGCTGATATGATTAAACCTTTTGAGAAGCAGTGTGATGCATAAAATGCATTGGATAAGTGTAATCAGCCGCAAGGCGATTCTTCAATTAAATCAGTATCTCATCGTTTGAAAATATTGTCTTGAATCTGAATCTTGAATCATCGTTTGTAATGTACGTTTTGTCAAATTGTCTTCGGAACGAGTGAAACCGACTGAAAATATTCTATTTTCATGTAATTTTAAGGTAATTAAATCTGTTCACTAGACACATAAAGTGGATCAGTAATTCAGCATCTTTGAAGGCTTCAGTTTTTGCGAATCAAAATAATGTTCACGGTGCCAGATTTTTGTGCAAGACACGTTGGACATGATGACTAATAAGTAGTTTAATTCAAATGCTTACTGGAAGGATCGGACATATGCACAAACCGGTACCAGTAAGGAAGGGTTTCCTGACCGATCCTTAAAAAGTTTTACAAAAGACCCAGGTGACTCATCAATCCGCCACTCCCGTGCATGTTAGGAACCTATTACAATCTGGACACCACTGGCTATTTGAAAGTGAAATTGAATCGATCTGAAAGCGGTTTTCCGTGAGTCAGTCAACCAAGTGAATCAGACTCACAATAACATGGAAAATGGAAGCTGTGATGAAAATTCACCGTGTGTCAGATTCTCTGATTCAAAGTTGGATTTAAATTATTTCAATAATGAACACGTTTTTCTTATAAAAAAATGTTTAGACGTACCATGCGCGAACGCCATCATTGTTGGTGTAATCGTTCGTGAAACGCTTTATTCTAGTGAGGTCACACGTTATCTAAAACAGCTGTCGGGCGCACACGGCCTACAATGGACTCGTTTGTATCCCTGCCGTATAATATTGTTTGTAATTTAAAATATCGGATGTGTTGGCACGGGTGGCAGGTGGTTTATTTTCCGGCTCAATTGTAGAGTTATCCGAGGTGTATTGTTGCGTTGATTAGATCAGAGGAGCTTTGTTCAGAGGAGAATGGCCGGCTTCGCTTCGCTATCGTCTGTCGGCTGCACGCGACCTGTTCATGAGTTTGCGGCTACACCCTACACAGGTATACCCGTTTCAGCCTTCTGACCGACCGCAGCATACATTATTGAACAAGATTTCTGGAAGTTGCCTTGCTTAAATATCTTAGTTAATATATTTTTATTAACAGACGTTAATTGTATTCTCGTCTTCTTTTCTTGGAGTTGGCTGTCTACCTTGGGAAAATAATATTAGTTACGCTTTTCATACTTTTGTATTTTGTTTTCTTTCCAATATCGAGTTTCCGTTGTGACAAAATGTAATTTATTTTGATATGGATACTCTAAGATACTCAACAAAAACCCTGAAAATGGAGGGTACAGTTGAAAAGACGCTAACAATACGCTAATGGCTTATGTTTGCGATGACTGTCCCTCGCAGCCAACAGGCTCTATTATCACGGTCGGTCCCTGTGCGCTGAATTGGCTAAATGTTTTGTGCCTCTGAAAAGATTCAAGATGACGGTGAAATTGTTGAGAAAATTGATCACTTCCACTCGAGCAACTCGCCCTTGTTACAGAACTCGTTATCAGCTTTGTTTGTTGCTCAGGCCTAATGTGTTTTTTATATTATTTCGATAATTAAGCTTTCTTTGAAAATATAATACACTTAAGTACATAATTATATAAGTTAAAATAATAGTTTTTTTTTATTGATCAACCGAAGTATTTTTCATCATACTTAGCCTGTTTCAGAACATTTTTACTCTATAGCACCCATTAGGCACCCACCACGAAATCGAACCAAAATTTCCAACGAGCCCAAGCACGATGGACCATTCGTGTAGAATCGGGCTATAAAGTCAATGTCAAAATGACCCATTTCATCTCGCTATAAGTAGTTAAAGCAGAAAAGTTTACTAATAAAATACAAAAGTCTTCTACTTTACTTGCTAAAATACGAGATCGCCGTCTTAATACTTGTTCAAACGTTTTCCAGATATGTACATTTTAGAACATTTTTATTATAAAAGTTAGCCTTAAACTTTCCTCATCCTCCGTTTGCCATAATTTTGACCCAAAATCGATATTTCCTGTATATTTTTTCAACTCATAATATTTGCTTTGTGTCCAGAAATAACCAGAGGAAATCAAAATGCATTTCCACGACTGACTGCATCCGCACTAATCCGCAGACGGTATTTAACTTTTGCCCTTACATTTATGGCACAAATTTGGAATTGGTGATGGATTACGCGCGATATCGTGGAGGCGATGTAAGCGATGTGTGTGCACACGTCACGGGGTGTGTCGATCAATCACGGGCGCGGATGGACGAGCGACAGGCCATTAGGGGCGCTTCGTCGCCGGCCGGACTCAGGTGGCGCTGGTCCGTCCGTCACCTCACCGCCGGCGCCGCCCGAGCCGCCCGACAACAGCCAAGCCCTTCTCGTCTTCAATCACCCCACCAACCGACCGCATGATTCATACCTATTACTCCACACTACGACTTTATTATTTGTTGCTTCACCCCGTTTTGATCAGAATAAAAAATAATGTGTAAGTCTTGAAGCGTCGCCGCCTTAAACAACCTCTGAAGGCAGTCATCGATATAATTTATGGCAAATTTAAAAATACAAGTCAGTTTAAATCCCTTTTATTAAAGTGATAATTTGTTGAGTCCTTGTAATTTCAAGGACTCAGAACTCCAAGTTAAAACAGTAGAGTCCTTTAGATTCAACATCTTCAGCATAAGATGAATTGCATGGCAATAAAATGGGTTTAACCGTAGTGTTGCTGTGTTGCCCGGTTATGTGTGACACATGACATCCTTAACCGTGCAGTAGATGGCTCAGTTAGACAGCATGCGGAATGAACTGCACTTCTTGCGTCTTATAACGTAATAGCAACTGTGTTTTATGTCCCCTCTTGCTTAGGTCCTAGAGAGAAACATTAATATCTAAGTCTCCAATCTGCTGTAGTTGCGGTTTCCATTTCGAATACTTGCAACGCTGTGACATTTAAACTGGACGTATTTATGGATTAAGTTGAAATGAAACATTTCTATAAAATATGTTTGTGACTTATAGTGATCGTGAGCGATATGACCACACAAGAAGGTTCTATTTAGATATTTTCTGTATAATATAAGTAGGTTTTTTTTTTTTTTTTTTTTTTTTTTAGCGTGGTAAAATCATCAAATGAGTCCTCCAACCCCGGGCAGGGCGGGAGGGACTGTCAGACTTCTACTGACTAAAATCCACGGTGTCCTTCAATAGCCTGTTACGTTCCGGGGTCACGGTAAGGGAATAATCCCGCGACCCCGGCAGGCTTTGGCCCTCTGAGAGGGGGGCCCCGTCATTATGCTGACGCTCTTTGAGGCGCGCGTGGGACACAACGCGCCGTCGACCCGGGCATGGTCCTTGGTCGGGCAGCGAGTTGCCCTTTACTCGCTGCCCTCATGCCCGCGCCTACGGTGGCCGGAGATCATCTGGTGACGTCCGACGCCGCGGGCGCCTACCACTGCGGTTGGGGCGGAGGGAGGACGCTGTCCTCTCTCGCTCGCGGCCCGCCTCCTCCTTCACGAGCATTACTGCCTCGCAGAAGGAGCAGACCGCTTCCCACTCCGTCTCGCCCCGCAGCATGGCCGCAACCAATGCCGGGCGCGAGAGGTCTCCGCCTATCGCCGCCGTGAGGACACGTCGGTGCACCGCCCAAGCTGGGCAGTCTTGCACCGTATGCTCTACTGTGTCCTCCGGGCGATCTTCGCAGTGGTGGCACCCGGGCGTTTCCTCCTTCCCTATCAGGCACAGGTACCTCCCGAAACTTCCGTGTCCGGTGAGGACCTGCGTCATCCGATAGGTCAGGACGCCGTGACGTCTCTCCAGCCACTCCTCAAAGAGGGGTCTTACCGCCGCAATTGCGGCGTGCCCGATAATATAAGTAGGTAGCAAAATTATGTAAATAGTCGAAAATAATAACATATAATTTTTGATCGTTAGTTTTGTTTTGTTCATAAAAATAAAAGGAGTATAATTATTTAAAATCCGTTTAACAATAAATTATGTGTGAGAATGTAACAGACGTCCATCCATCCATCCTCACAAATATCCACATTTAAAGTAGGTAGTAATTCTTAGTATAATTTCACAAAACTTATAAATCCTTAAAAAAACGCCACAGACATGAAACGTTTTAGTAACCATTCATTACGAAACACATTCAGTACTCTGCTAGGGTTCCACGTATTACGAAATAAAGAGATATTTATGTAAAGATGGCGATACATGAGCAAGCCGGCACGTGGTAACCACACAATAATAGACTGTGTCCATTAATTAGACCAACATGTTTCATCGTAAATGGACATCAGTGACGCGTACTGTGCGGTACGGGCGTTAACATGAACGTAATTGATGGTCGCACCTCTAATGCTTTTTGCCTTGCCTAAACGTAACTCGGGCCGTTTTTGTTTAGCTTTCTATTTCATCTGAATTTTCACGTGTATTATGTTTATCTATTTACTACGCTCTAATGTAAGTGTATTGTGTGTTCGGGGTATCATAAAGATTAGATAACTTAATAAATCGTCATCTATCCTCGTCTGCGAGCAGCTTATCCCCCGTTCCGCGTTAGGATGGAGCTATTCACCTTTCACATGTAGGCCATTAGTAGAAAGATAGGCTCGATATTGTAGCACGTGCCTCCTCCCGCTCCCTGCCTCGTTCGAGATAAGCCTCGAGCGTTAAATATGTGCCTCTCGTGGCTTGTGGTCGGCGATAGCGCCTCCTAAACATGGATACACCCGTTTGTTTATAATCTTTCTATGTTTTGATCGTAATGCTAAAGAATTGTTGCTTTCGTAACACTCCAGCCACCCTACATTCATGATTTTACTTTTCAGGTATCTACGCTTCAGAGCCACAAAACATTCTGAATGTGTATTTCTCCAAAGAGGCTACATCGTGAGTTGTTTCCATAATTTTATTGCCGTAGTCGCGTACGATTCTGTGTACAAATATGTTTTGACCCCTCCTTTGTTACTTTGCATATTTTCTTCTTACCGTGATTTGACTTTTGCTTTAACTTTTATAGATATGATAAAATATGTTGGTGCTGGAATTTATAATACAAAAAAGGATTTTTCCGATAAAGCTTTAGGATCAGACAAAAAAGAGATTGTACAAAAGTTCTCCGTATACAGGAATTTAGAATATTTAGCGGAATTCGGCCATTTATAAATCAGTATCAAACTGATCAAATTTTTATTGAAGCAAGCACGTATACCTTAATAATTAATATGTAACTATGCTCAACAATGCTCAGTTATTTAATCGCTTGAAGGTTAGTGACAGGTCGTCCCCTGACGACCCCTTTCGCAGTGAGCTCCGAATGTCAACCGACTTGACACTTGGAATACCACGATACACCGAGTTTGTCGGTACGGAATGTCGTGACGAGACTGCGGAGTCGAATATCTTTGGACCAAATACCTCCAAGTCAAATACTATACAGAATTGATTTTAGTTATATCTAGCAAACTCCCCAACCGTCATTGCGATTTTCGTTTCGACTTACCTTCAGACTTTAGTACAATTGGGGATACCCGCTGAATTTTTAATAGCTCCTCGACCCATGGGATTCATGAGCAGTGCTAATAGAATTGGCAACTTTTGTGCTATGAATACGGAAATTCACATTTATTTCCTTTGTTTTCGTTTTTTCTGTAGCAGATAACCGTTTTAACACTTTTTTATACCTGGCTAGATGTTGCCAGCGGCTTCACCCGCTACAACTCGAAAATTATCCCACGGGAACATAAAATCAGAATAAAAACTATCCTATGTGTTAATCCACTTTATAAACTATCTGTGTACCAAATTTTTGCCAAATCCGTTCAGTGGTTTTTGCGTGAAAGAGTAACAAACATACCTACATACATATACACATACATACATTCTCACAAACTTTCGCATTTATAATATTAGTAGGATAATATTAAATTAACAGATAGAAACATTCATCGAGGATTAGTAGGTACAGCATGTTTGTTCTTAGTTTTTACCCAGGTATTCCCAATGAGCAGCCCATCGTCTATAATAATTAGTGTGGTAGTGGATTTAGCAAATTAATGGAAAAAGATTAGTTATCCACATTTTTCATAACCGAATACCTCCGAATACTATCAATCTAGGATGCGCGGGGCGTTTAGTATCGCAACAAGATCGATATTTTTATAAAGACCTAATGAATTAATTTATCGTACCGTCAAATAAATCCAAATGGATTTTATTTATACTCCATATAAAACGGTCTCGTTCAAGTGTTCGTATTTAAATTCCAAAAACTGCGTCCCTCCTGTCGATTCGGTAATGAACTGTAATTAGGGATTCGGCCCAAATTCTTATTGTCAATTTGTATTGTTGGTATAAAGTGAGAGCTCTAATTTATATCCATATTTATTAAGGTCGGCTTTCATTGACCTCAAGCCGCATGCCAAACCAACCGTTATTCGTATAGTGATTACGGTTGAATTTCATGTGGAAGTATCCGCTTCTATTTTATTCGGATGCTTAAAACGTAGACGTCATCATCTAAATAAATATTTGAAATGAATCCCCTGTGAGTTTGGATTTCAGTTAAGTTGTGGGTAAAAAGAGGCTTACCTATTGACAAAGTTGGATAAAGGTTAAATTATCTCTGTGATGCAGGATTATTCTGTTGAAGTAGATAAGTAGGACTTATTGTTATTGATGCTATGGCCTTAGTGCCTGAGTTCGATAGAGCCAAATGTTATTTTCAGGCTGTTCTCAGTGACAGCCCGGAGCTTTTTGTTAATTTAATGTACATATTTGTAAAAAAATATCACTCTCCTGCACTGCTTCTTCACAACTATAAACAGTAACAACAGACGACAGTAATTTTCGGCAAAATGAGTAAGAATGTTTTGTTTCACGTGTAGTTACGATATAGATTTTGGCAAATCAAAATCATCAAAACTTGCTCAACTTGACTGTACCTAAATTGTCAAGCTTGAACGTCCTTCCCATATATCGTGTAACGGTGTTCCCATAATGCACCATGCATAGTTCAACAGGATAGTAAGTGGGTGAGGACAGTAAGGGAACACGTTGCCGGTATTGTTCGCGACGACGCGACGTCGGCGCGACACCTTTGTTCCACCGGGGCACGGACGCGCGTTACTTTATCTTATTAAACACGTGTCGCCGGTCTAACGAACCCGCTTGCCACAATTGCTCCACGTCGTCAATTAATATGCCTCACCTTATGACAACCACGAAACACCAACTCGGTATGATTTAACAGCTTAGTGAGGAACGGACCCGAAATGTCGCCCAATCGATTTATCTTTATGCTTGACAAGACCTCAGCAATTAACCCCTATACCTTCCTAATTAACTTGAATTCGTCTTTGAAAACGACATAATCACGAAACGGATAATCTACACTATTATAATCTACACAGGAAAGGTAACTGTTCAGATTGGAAGAAAATTAAAGAGATCAGAAACCAGGGGCGCACGAAACGTCGGCATAATTGGACACATAAAATACAATTAAGACTTACAATATTCAGCAACCGAATCTTGGGATAATGCCGTGTCTTGTCTATTTATCACTGACAAAAGTAACTAGATAACTTACTAGGGCGACAACACGTGCGAAGGAAGAATATATTTGTCGTGTTTAAGATGTGGAGACAGGTTACGTTACCAGGTTACTAGTGACAAACCACGTCGCTGTTCTTGGGTAAAAACTTAGGATTACTCGGTAAGATTAAAAAATGAAGACCAGTAGACTTTTTTTTGCATCTCTTTTAGTTGCATTGGTTCTTATTGTATTCTCTTCTTTGTAGTTCTTATGCTGAAAAGTCCGACCATATACGAAACATCTCTAAACTATACGGCTTTTACCAGGTTTCAGTCTTTCCTACCAATGCTTAGGTGAACGCCTAGTATGTCCATAAAACTGATAGCACGCTACTGGCATGTTCTTAGACCTATAGTACTAGGTTGTGGAGATCGGACAGGTGGTCGCTCCATGTAAATTACTGATATTTATCTACATTCGTTTAGACGAGAAGCCGACCCCAACATACTCGTACGTTTAGGAAAAGGTTGCTTCAGGATAATATGTTGTATTCTAACATCCATGTAGTGTAGGTAGAATAACAAGCAAAAAGACAATAAACACGTTTCCTCGTTGCCGGAATTGGAATTAAGCATAGGCTTACTGTCGTTTTTCATATAATATGCTCCATAAAAGCGATACAGTGGTGGTAGCCGGCCACAAATGGCAGATGGTAAATTACCTTCCGTTAAGACCTGGATTGCGGCAGTTAGCTCGGTGCGCTGCTACTGCGCGTTAATGAGTTCGTGCCATATGTGGCCATAACACAATGTCCTGGCAATTGTTACCGCGGATATTATCCATATTTTGTGCTTTGATTTGTGTGTACCCACATTTGTACGTTATTTTCTCTTTTAAATATTATTTTAGTGCTTTTTGACTGAATTTCGCTCTAATATTGATGACAAGCTCTCTCAAATATATATACTTAAGAGTATTTCCCACTTTCTAAAGAAAACTACGCTATCAACCAAATTAGAATTAAATGTTCGCAAATATTCGTATGATCTACAATTATTTGTTTCGGGTCTGGGTGTTTGTGTATGTGAATTTAGATGTTTGTAAACGCACGTTTCTCTTTTTTTCTTCGTTAAATGTCTATTATAGCTTTATTATTATTTTTCTCGTGGTCATGGTATAAAGTATCGTATTGAACTCGTGAATAAAACGGATTTAAATCGAGGGCCTGAATCACTCGCGTCGCTCAGGATTTAAATTCTTCAATCATCATCATGAATCACTCCCTACTGTCGTGAGTCAGTCATTAACCGATTCATGGCCCATGACGCGCCAGGCGCGTCATAAGCAGATATCACGGGAGGCCCTTGACGCACCTGGCGCGTCATATAGAATTTACTTGAAAACAGATTTTAAAAAGTTGAGATAAAGAGAACTATCATTTCTCATCCTAAATTAAGCATTGCAGTTGACAATACCCTTGGCCATTAATTTTAAATACATATTTTATAAGTCAAGGATAGCAAACCTTTGGTAAGTTTACAAACTTATACGGGGTGGAAGGGACACGAAAAATTTTAATTTCGCGAGCAATCTTCACTTCTTCCTTAATAATAATGATAACTTTTGTTTTGTGTCTATTCTGTACAAAATAAACTATGATTCTTTCTAGAAAAATATTACTTTAAAAAAAATGAAAATATTCATATTATGTTAGATGTAGAATAGAATAAACTTATATTCTTAGAAGATAAAAATATCCGATTTTGTTGTATCTTAGTTTGTCTAAACTATGATAAAAAAAGGATTTTTTCACCATAAGACTGTACCTACATTTACTAACGATCTCTCTTTTACTTGTATTATATTTTGATATTTTCAAAAATACAACTGATTATAATAACTATTGAATATTTTTCGGAAAAATTTAATTGGCAATAACACTGTTATCGCCATTCAAAACAACTAGTTACTTTGAGTGATCATAGATGGCGATACCATCGATGATCTCTTGATCAATTTCTTCCTAAAAAATAAATAAATAGAATATTTCTGTAATTACCGCATTATTGCATTTAACTCGTATTATAATTATTTTTATATTTGGTGTAACTTAACAGTTGCGTAATAATTACGATAGCAACAGTGATTTGATTTCATATTGATCTTAAAATTTAAGAAATATGTAATCTCTATTATTTTGACAAAAGGACTTGTATCCATGGTCATGAAAAAAAAAATGTTGACGACCCCCGTAACATTTTACTAAAATAAATAAATCCTACCTTGGGAGGCTATATTTCCTTTGAAAATCAGCGAATAAGAATTGAAACACACACAGAACTTTTTCTCTTAGCAGATCGACGCAAGATAACGGCGAAATACGCATAAAACATCATAGGGTGCCAATGACGCTCTAGGTGCGTCATCATGTATGTAGGCCCATGACGCGCCTGGCGCGTCATCGTCCAATGTTCGGGGCCTGGCTAAAGTATGCATGAAAATGATGGTGGCAATGAGTCGGTTAAAATCCTTCGCTTGCTCTTGATTCATAAATATGGCCCTCGCTTTAAATCCGCTCTTTATTTACTTTGTTAATTTTGTTGTAGAATGTGAACACCTGCTTTGATTAAGATGGGCTACTCATCATAAGTCACTCAGGCCTAAGAATAAATCAGTATGAATTTATATCGTTCTTAAATGAATGATTAAATAGCAAAAAAAAATAGTAACATTGTAAAATACAAACAATTCACATAATATTTCTCCGACGAATAATAAAATTGTGATGTGGTTCCACTTTTATCACGTACTGATTTTTTACTCTAAAGAAGTTTATAACATCAAGCGAGTTTTAACACTAATAATGATCAAAACCAACTACCATAACAACACAATAAAGAAACTGCACACCATTTTCAGTACTCCGTTGCCATGGAAAGTTGTTAACAACTTAGATGCTGACCGTACAAGAAAACCTACTAATAGTTATAACAGATAATGTTAAGACACCTTTACTGCACCTGCTAGCTTAATTAATCGTTTCATAGTCATAACGTTAGTACCTCCTGTGAAAATTAATACCAGCTCACGTCTTGCGTAGACTTCATTAAAATTTTGAAAACGTACCGTTCAATGTTTTTAATTATTAATCGATCATCATGGAGAAAGTTATTTCTGTTTATTTTGTAGAACATTATCCGACATCTTATTCAGCTAGTCGTTGTGTTTTCAATAACCAAAATAACCTTTAGAAAGTAGTAGTGTTTATTTTGTATTAAAAAAAAGTAAAGAAGATAAAGAAAGTTAAAGTCACCGCTTGATCCCTCTTTCCATCATCTTATTTATATGATTTTATTATTTCTATGACGTGAAATAAAAATCCACAGACCCAGTACGCGTATCACGACCACATTAAAATCGAAGAATATAATACCAGATTGACAAATATTTTTGCTATGTAGGTACGATTGTCGATTACAAACAAAATAATTAAAGGAAATGTCTCTGACATCGTATAAAGGAGCATGTACTGGATCTTGTTTATTATTTGCTTTGATTAGGTGTATCCCGATTCCCGTCTGAAAACAAAAATATCCTATTATTAAAATATACCCAGGCAAAGCTAAGATAATCCTTATCTTACAGTCTACCTACAAATGATTTTACTAAATGCTTGAATAAGATAATCGGATTCCTCTTTACAGCATTGTATTAATATTCAAGTAAATACCCTCGTAATTAGGTATTCATATTCAATTCAGTGAGAAGGTTATGTAATCTACATCAGGGTCCTACATCTATCGTTGTTGTCCTGAATATATTAATAAACTTTTTACAATGAATACCCTTTCCTAGTGAACTTTGTGTTGATATTCCGCGAAAGGGGGAACATAACGTTCACGATGTATAGTTTTGGCATTATTTCCTTTGTTGTTGGCAAAATCTAAAACAAGAAGATTCATAACTTCGATCGATAGTTTTTTTTTGTCTGTTATGTAATTTGAAAGTTCGCTAAATCATAGTTGTTTTTTTAATCTCTCCATAACCTGAACTCGATTGAATGAAATACTTATTCTGATTTGTGCATTATAGCCGCGGTCCTTTATCTATCGCTTTATCCTAATCTTTCCCTCGCGAGTGATCTATAAACAATTTAATATCTGTGTTTTTTGTAGTGTTAGATTGTCACTCTCATTTAGTTTACATTCCTACTTAGACATACCTGATTCAAACCTTTCAGCTCGTCTGAACAAAAATCGTTTCCAACCGGAAAAAGTTTTGGAAACTTTTAATTAGAATTCTATATTTTTTTTACTAATTGTTAATCTTAACTTAATTATTGTATCTTATTCACTTGCACGATTTTTTTGGTAATTTTTGGGTATTTCCTGATTTTAACTTGGTTACAAAATTAAAGCTCTAGCTGTTATAGAACCCTTTGTTCGCTTAGAATTAAAAAGCCACATTGAAACAATACTTTTAACTTATGTAGAGACACCATTTTGCAACGTTCCATTGTTTCGTTTCTGTTATAATTACGGAAGTAACTAACAACATGGCTACAACCTGTTGGAGGCGTTGCCTACAACACAAATAGAAAAGTTGAATTCAGCAAAAGTTTTACGGGCGAACATAAAAGGTACAAAATAGCCGCTGGCGAGAAAAACAACACTGAATATATTAAATGTCCTTTACATTTTTATTAGAACCTCGTCACGCAATAAAAAAGTTTCGTTAATATAAGCTCTCGAATCATTACTAGGTAAAAGCAATCAAATGAAAATCTTCAAGTTCATTTTGTTGGTTTATTTTGTGGAACGCTTTCATGGATAACGTTGAGTAAAATGCCCCAGGAAAAATTAATCTAGTGTCTGGAACCAACAAATATTGTTGTTTGGTCTGCTCCGGGGGCTATAAGTAATCTCGGCACGTTATGCACTCACCCGGGTGGTTTATTGGGAAAGTGGATGCCTCGCTACTACGCTACTATGCTACCACGCGGAGTCACTACGCCAACTAATGCTTCACAAATGTTTGTTGTTATATCGTTCGTGTAATTAGGTCTGTAACACCAATGTTATCCAAAAATAGTTTTGTTTTGTGGATAGAACAAGTCTTTGTACACGATTTTTAATTTTTTTGTTCCGCTGTGTATTGCATTGTGTTTTTCATAATATCATTCCTTTGTCCATTGTTGGTGGATAAAGAATTTTGATTTGAAAATACGGACATGAAGGGAAGCGTAACAAACACAAACTTATTAAAACATTATTTGCCTACTTACGAAACCACAATTTTTTTCCCTCATTGAAGGAATCGCCACTGTATTCCTTTTTAACCGACTTCAAAAAAAGGAGGAGGTTCTCAATTCGTCGGAATCTTTTTTTTTTTTTTATGTATGTCCCCCGATTTCTCGAAGACGCCTGGACCGATTTGGATTTTTTTTCTTTTGTTTGAAAGGGTAAACTTTCCAAATGGTCCCATGATCATAGATATGTAAGAAAATGATGTATTTGACAAGAATTTTGGCTGAATATTTATACTAAAAAGAGTAAAAAAAAACTTTTTAGAAAAAAATGTAACCGCCTTCAAAAATAACCACAAAAAAGGGTAAAATAACCTACAAAACTTTTCTTTCGGAAGTCGGTGGCAAAAATACAATGAAATTAATAAAAAAACCACCGACTTCCGAAAGAAAAGTTTTGTAGGTTATTTTACCCTTTTTTGTGGTTATTTTTGAAGGCGGTTACATTTTTTTCTAAAAAGTTTTTTTGGTTTTGACATTGTGCTACAGTTTGTTCAATATTCAAGCAGTTACGTTCGTTTTGGCTCAATTAATTTATTAAATAAATTCGTAGAGGCCCCAGCGTACCGTCTGTCTCCGGTTCGTTCCGAAGTTATGAATTTATATAGCCGGACGTGTTCAGAATTTATGCGCAGATGTGTTTTCTTAGTTTGCGCCCTTGCAACCGTAAGAAATTCATCGTTTGGTGCCATCACCAGATGTCTCCACGCCCGATCTCTTCTCTTAACTTTTAATTTGCGCTAATTACTTTTTAATTAACACGAGGAGTGAGTAAGGTCGTTGTTGCTTCATTTGACGTACCTTATAGACGCAGGTAATTACCCAAATTAAATCTAAATCGAAAAATAATATACTTAAGTTATGTCGTGCCTCCTTTTGAGCCCATTAGCTTATAAGTGATGTTTGTCTCAAACGAGATATCAACTAAACAAACAGTGGCGCCTACGATAATGGCTAGATGAAATCTGCAAATATTTAATTCTCTGCTAGGTTAATTGAAGAGTGTGGCAGGAGATACCATATCTCTCTCGACTAACCGAGCACAATTAGAGTTAGTTCGATATTCAGATCCCTCGCAGTTACCCAAGCAAGTCTCTAGTGCTAAACTTATTGAGAAGTAATCTAAGACCGTATTCAGTTGTTGTAGCTGACAGCAGTTATGACGGCTCTCATCGCTTTGTTGTCTCGCACATTGTCCCTCAGGCACGCGGTTAGTTTTAATTAAGTTCGCTTTGACTGTTCATTTCCGATTGTACGATCCCGACGAATGCTGGTTCTATTCTTTTCTCCTTATTGTAACTAGGTGTCCATCTCATTATGAACTAGTCATATTACAGTAAGTAATTCCCAAAGGATTCTCCATCGATGCTCCGCGCAGACAACTATTTCTTCGACGTGTTCTATTTTCTTTTTACTACATTTAACAAATGTTTACTCAAGTGATTGTTGAATCCTTCTAACAGTGAATGAGCAGAGGTATTCCAGGTAGGGCACCCGCTAAAATGGCACCTGAGCGAATGGCTCCTAAGCTATTCCACGAACGGCACCTATCAAATTTTTTTGCAGGTGCCCTTAGTGGAATAGTTTTTCATGAAGCATTTTATTCCACATAGGGCACCCACGGATCGTACTAGTGCTGGGACATTTTTTTTAAGGACAAGAAAATGAAAAAAACGATTACTGACTTGAATCGATTTTTCATTTTCTTGTTTTCGAGTTTAAAGTAACCAACAAATGTACTACGCATGCATAAATTCGAGGTGGTACTTACATATTAGAGAGCGTATTTAAGTATGTATAATAAAACGTAAAAAATACCTTACTTATTTTCGTTTTTTGACCTAATTTTTTTTATTTGTCTATTGATTCGCATTTGACTACGACGTCTACGGCGACGATATCTTATCTTCAAATTCCCAATATTGTAGCTATCAGGTAATACAGACCCCCGCCAGGAATCCATTGCACTCCTTAGCTGTGCGTACAACAAAAATATTGGCAAAACGATTTGTACGTATGGGTGTGGAATGTCCACCTACCTATGGCGCATTGTCGTACGTCTTCTAGTCCGATGATGAAAAGGGGCAGGTGGGATCAAAATATGCACTTCCATCGCACACATTCCGAAGTGTAACCGACAAAATCGACAATGATGAAAACGACGTGGGTGCGCATACAAACATAGAAACTTACATACACTGTCTGTCACGTTGTCTGGGTGTTTATCCAGATCCGGAACAAATATTTGTAGGTCCTACAAATATTTATTTTATACAGGAATCGAACCCGCGACACGCTGCGCAGCAGTCCAATCGCTCAGCCACTATGCTAAGGCCCTTCGTACATTAGGCGACTCGGGTATCCGATACTCCAGTCGAATACCCAAGTCGCGCGACTCTAGTAGCGCACGATCCGTACACAGCGGCGACTCGAGTCGTAAGACTCAAATCGTCTATTCGGCCACCATTGTATATTCAACCTTAATAATACATTGTACAAAACACAAAATGTACATCTCATAACATAAATTAAAATGCTTCTATTTTAAAAATGACGAGCGCATTCCTATTTCAAATTTTTGGAATTAAAAATTGGCGCGTATAGAGGAAAAAAATCAATCTAGAAAGAATATGGTTCATAATTTCGCCGCGCCAACCGGCTACGAGGTAGCTCGATTTGTTCAAGCTTTGACTTTCAAGGTGGTGACCATGGGTTCAATCCCCAGGTAAACATAGAATTTTTCTTTTTCGTGTTTCAGTTGTTTTTTAGAGGTTTATTCAATTTTTTTCTAGGTTTTTTTTTATAGTTTTCTTTTATTTGCACCGGAACGCTGACGCCCTTACTGCTATGATGATGACCGTGGTTTCAAATTTCAGATTTGAATAGGTTTTTTTTAATGTTTTCGTTTTCTTAATTACTTTATTTTTGTCGTATGTGCAAGTACATGACGAAGCTAAGTTAAAGTAGTAATGTTTGTAACGAAACCATAATAATTTATAAAAGTGCAAAAAGTTTGACACCATGCTCGATAGATGGCGCTGTCGTCGAGTTAGATCGCGCTATCGTTTTGTTAGGTTCTATTGAAGGACACCGTGGATTTTAGTTAGTACGAGTCTGACAGTCCCTCCCGCCCTGCCCGGGGTGGGAGGACTCATTTAATATGATGATTTTACCACTTAAAAAAAAAGCTTATTCCATGCTAATTAACTATTAGAATATTGTTACGTCGATCGAATTGCGAGACCTACTATAATCTTCTCGAAAGTTCCACAAGGTTCTCGACAATTCTACTAAAGATCGGTCAGGAAATTTCTAGAAAATTCTACCCTGTTCTAGATGTTTCGAGATGGTTCTGGAATGTTCCAGAAGGTATGGGACTATGTCGAAGTCTATGGATGTTTCCAGAACATTCGACCACCTTCTAGAAACATCTAGTGGGTCCGGCCGGGGTATAAAAAGGGCGTCGATCACCAACCTGAGTCAGTCTGGTTTTGACTACGATCGAGGCGACTCGAAGTGAACAAGCGATCTCTAAGTGACTTTTACGTGTGATTAAGAGTGTGTATAAGTGTTTAAGTGTTGAGTAGTGTTAAGTGTTTATTTTAGTTTGTGATTCGTGTGTGATTAAAGTTTATTTGGTTTTAATTGGTGTTACTTAATTTATCCCAATACCCAGCTCGTAACATTTGGTGTCAGAAGTGAGGGATAAAATGCCGATTTTACCAAAGGACGACACGGACGGTATTCGTACCAGGAGTCAGCGCCAGCAAGACATGGACCAGAGGCGGTTTGGAGGTTCCCCGATACAGACGCCGGGTGGTGCTCAGCCTACGACGGAACCAGCCGCTGGTCCATCTGCAGTCTCTTCAGCACCAGCGGGTCCAGACCTGTCTGCGCTTATGGCGCTTCTGCAGGAGCAGGCTCGCCGCCAGGAGGAGCAGGCTCGACGCCTGGAAGAGCAGCTACAAAAGGACAAGGAGGAGCAAGCCCGCCGCCAGGAGGAGCAAGCCCGCCGCCAGGAGGAGCAAGCCTGCCGCCAGGAGGAGCAGGCTCGCCGCCTGGAAGAACAGCTACAAAAGGATAAGGAGGAGCAGGCCCGCCGCCAGGAGGAGCAAGCCCGCCGCCAGGAGGAGCAAGCCCGCCGACAGGAGGAGCAAGCCCGCCGCCAGGAGGAGCAGGCTCGCCGCCTGGAAGAACAGCTACAAAAGGATAAGGAGGAGCAGGCCCGCCGCCAGGAGGAACAGTCTCGCCGCCTGGAAGAACAGCTACAAAAGGATAAGGAGGAGCAGGCCCGCCGCCAAGAAGAGCAGATGTTCCTGATAAAAGACCTGCACTCGACATTTGGCAAGGAGCTCAAAGTGGTTAAAGAGCAAGTCAATCAGCACGAGAACCGCATCTCTGAAGCTGAGGTCCAAATTGCCGGGGTGAAAAAGGCTTTGGGTGAACTTCGGTCTGGAGACGGGGTTGTGTGTCCAGTGATTGCTGCACCTTCGGCACGAGGGTTTAAGGTGCCACCATTCGACGGAACATCTTCATGGTCGGCATACAGGATGCAGTTTGAGGCCGTTATGAAGGCGAATGGGTGGACGAAAGAGCAAGCAATGACCGCGCTCACCTTAGGCCTACGAGACCAGGCCCTGACCGTACTTGAGGCTCTTGGCAAGGATGTGACTTACGATCAGCTGCTGGAAGCGTTAGAATCCAGGTACGGCGACGCGCACTTGGAGCACGTATTTCGCGCTAAGCTAAAGGATCGTGTTCAACGTAGTGCTGAGGGCCTACAGCAGTGGGCCCTGGAAATTGAAAAAATGGTCCGAAAGGCATACCAGTCTGCTCCTGCCCTGATCAATGGTAATCTCGTACAGGCATTCGTCGACGGAATACGTGACTTGGAAGTCAGAGCCGCCGTAAGACTTGGGCATCACGAAACATTAAAGGACGCCTTGGCTCATGCGTTGGAAGTAGAAGCAGTGAGGCAAGATCATCGCACGCATCGCGTCAGAGAAGTTGTGGAATCACCTGTACGCGACCGACCACAAGGGTACAGTCCCAGGTGCTATACTTGTGGGGAAAAAGGTCATCTTCGGTCCAGCTGTCCCAAGCGAAATACACCAAGGGAAGATCAACCCCAGCAGGGAAGAGGGACCGATAAGACTGCCCAGCAACAGCAGGGAAACGAGTAAACGCCAGGACTGAGGGGCGGGTGCTGGCTGGTATGGAAAGAGCCCCGAGGATCTCGATCTCACAGGCCCATGACGGAAACAGCCTGATCATCAAAGGTGAAGTCAACGGAAAACCATGCAAATTGACACTCGATACAGGAGCTTCTCACACGGTCGTCAATTCAAACCTAGCAAGTCGGTTCCTTGGGGACTTCTTCAACAACCACGACCGCATACAATTACTGACAGCTACCGGTCAGCACATAACCGTCCGAGGCAAGAAGGAGGTGAAGTTAAAACTAGGTCATAAAGCATATTGGCATAATGTCATCGTGGCCGACATAGTAGACGATTGCATCTTGGGCTTGGACTTTATGAGGAAATATCGTTGTGAGATCGATGTTGATCGAGGAGTGTTGAAATGTGGTAAAGAAGAGATCTTAATGGAAAGTACACAGTCAGAAAAAGTGCTTCGCTTGAAATTTGACGTGTCAACACTTCTGGAAAACTGCGATCTAACTGGAGTAGAAATGGATAAGGCTAAGAAAACGTTACTCCAGTATGCCGACATGTTCTCTACAGATGATGCTGACATAGGTAGAACAGGACTGGTTCAGCACAAAATTAACACTGGCAATGAGTTACCAATCCGACAACGACCAAGAAGGGTGCCGGTTGCTCGCGAAAAGGAAGTGAAGGAGATGATTGAGCGCATGGTGAAGAACAGTTTTATAGAGCCTTCATCTAGCCCGTGGTGTTCTCCTGTGGTCCTAGTGAAGAAAAAAGACGGCAACACGCGGTTTTGTGTGGATTATCGACGGCTAAACGACGTCACGAAAAAAGACAGTTATCCACTGCCTAGGATCGATGACACATTGGATACGCTGACAGGAATGAGGTGGTTCACAACGTTAGACCTGAAAAGCGGCTACTGGCAAGTGGAAATAGACCCTAAAGACAAGGAGAAAACTGCATTTTCCACAGGAAAGGGTCTATGGCAGTTTAAAGTCATGCCATTTGGATTGTGCAATGCCCCTGCGACATTTGAAAGGTTGATGGAGCAAGTACTTGCTGGATTGATCGGAGACGCATGTCTTGTCTATTTGGATGACATCATCATCGTGGGCCGAACATTTGAAGATCACCTTCAAAACCTAATTAAAGTGCTGTCGAAAATCCGGACGGCAAATCTTAAGTTAAGCCCGGAAAAGTGTTCATTTTTCAGGAGACAAGTGAACTTTTTAGGACACATAGTTTCGGAGGAAGGTGTTCAGACAGACCCGGAGAAAATCGTCGCCGTCAAGGAATGGCCAGTTCCGAAAGGCAAGACGGAGGTCAGAGCATTTTTAGGTTTATGCTCCTACTATCGACGGTTTGTCAAGAATTTTGCTGACATTGCAAAACCCCTACACAAACTTACTGAGGAGAAGCAACAATTCTGTTGGGACGAGAACTGTGACATCGCATTCCAGGAATTAAAGAGACGTCTGTGCAATTCACCCATTCTTGACTATCCTGACACTGAAAATGACTTCATAGTTGACACAGACGCAAGTAATACTGGAATTGGTGGCGTGTTGTCTCAACGGAAAGGAAATCAGGAAGTTGTTATAGCTTACTACAGCAAATCTCTATCGAAACCGGAAAGAAATTACTGCGTTACGAGAAGGGAATTACTTGCCGTAGTAAAGACTTTGCAGCACTTCAGTAAGTATCTGCTGGGACGAAAATTCTTATTGCGAACGGACCATGCCGCATTAAAGTGGCTATTGCAATTCAAGAATCCAGAGGGACAGGTGGCGAGGTGGATTGAGCTACTACAAGAGTTCGACTTCGTAACTGAACATCGCAGTGGGAGGGCACATGGTAACGCAGATGCACTGTCTAGAAAACCTTGCCCTGAAGACTGTAAGCACTGCAACAGGCAAGAGAACAAGGAGGTTGTGCCTGTAAGAATGCTAAGAACGGATATCAGTAACGAATGGAAGGAAACCTTACAGCATGCTCAGCAAAATGACGCAGACATTAAACCAATTTTTGACTGGATTAAAGCTGGTGCTCCTAAACCCAAGTGGAGTGATGTAGCTGCGATGAGTTCCATCACTAAGAGTTATTGGGCGCAATGGAAAAGCTTGGTTATCCAGGAAGGAGTCTTGTGCCGTAAATGGGAAAACGCTCGAGGAGACCACTGTCACTTACAAATGGTTGTCCCCAAAGCCAAAGTACCGGATGTGTTGCGGCTCTACCACGACGGATGTTCAGGTGGACATATGGGTGTAAAAAGGACCCTACTGAAAATACGTGAGCGATTTTACTGGATCCATTGTCGTGAAGATGTGGAGGACTGGTGTCGGAAATGTACCAGTTGTGCGGCTGTGAAGGGACCCCAGACACGCAGCAGAGGTGCTTTGCAGATATACAACGTTGGAGCCCCGTGGGAACGGATAGCACTAGACGTGGCAGGACCATTTCCAGAAAGTGAAAACGGTAACAAGTACTTCATGGTTGTCATGGATTACTTCACAAAGTGGCCAGAAGTCTTCGCCATTCCTAACCAGGAAGCTACAACAGTCGCAGATAAATTGGTTCAGGAGGTCTTCTGTCGTTTTGGAGTACCCTTGGAAATACACAGCGACCAAGGAAGGAATTTTGAATCACAAGTATTCCAGGAGACTTGTCGGCTGATGGGTACTCACAAGACTAGAACGACTTCCTACCATCCACAATCTGATGGAATGGTGGAGCGTTTCAACCAAACGTTGGAGAGATATCTGGCAAAGGTTGTGGATAGCAGGCAAAGAGATTGGGATAAGCACATACAGCCATTTCTTCTGTCATACCGTAGTGCAGTTCACGAAAGTACAGCTGTGACACCAGCCTTCGCGAACTTTGGAAGGGAATTACGGTTGCCTGCTGATTTGATCACCGGAACCCCTCCTGATGTTCCACGCAGTGTAACTGATTATGCAAATGACTTGCGTAACAAGTTGAATGATGTGTATGAGCATATCAGACAATCCGGCCAACAAATGTCTGAGAAGATGAAGACCCGATACGACCGGAAGACAAACAATGGAGGTTTCGACGAGGGGTCACTTGTGTGGTTACATAACCCAGTGCGTAGCAAAGGGAAGTCTCCTAAATTACAAGCAAAATGGGAAGGACCATATCGAGTCGTGACCAGGATTAACGACGTCACCTACCGGATACAAAAGGGTCTACGTGGCGCGCCCAAGATTGTCCATGTTGACCGTTTGGCGCGATATAACGGGACTAACGATGCTCGGGACGAGCATGTCTAAGGAGGGGGCAGTGTTACGTCGATCGAATTGCGAGACCTACTATAATCTTCTCGAAAGTTCCACAAGGTTCTCGACAATTCTACTAAAGATCGGTCAGGAAATTTCTAGAAAATTCTACCCTGTTCTAGATGTTTCGAGATGGTTCTGGAATGTTCCAGAAGGTATGGGACTATGTCGAAGTCTATGGATGTTTCCAGAACATTCGACCACCTTCTAGAAACATCTAGTGGGTCCGGCCGGGGTATAAAAAGGGCGTCGATCACCAACCTGAGTCAGTCTGGTTTTGACTACGATCGAGGCGACTCGAAGTGAACAAGCGATCTCTAAGTGACTTTTACGTGTGATTAAGAGTGTGTATAAGTGTTTAAGTGTTGAGTAGTGTTAAGTGTTTATTTTAGTTTGTGATTCGTGTGTGATTAAAGTTTATTTGGTTTTAATTGGTGTTAATTAATTTATCCCAATACCCAGCTCGTAACAATATTCTTTTGAATTTGACAAGCCTGTTGGTCTAGTCGTTAGTGACCCTGACTGCTATGCCGGAGGACGTGGGTTCGATTCCCACCCAGGACAAATGATTGTTTGATGAGCACGATCATTTGTTCTGTGTCTGGGTGTAATTTATATATTATACTAGCACTACGCCCGCGACTTCGTCCGCGTGATTTTCGAACTTTGCCTTTATGAATTTCTAGTCCCAGCCACCCTCTATAAAGCTATTGTCAAACAGACAAGCGATAGCGAACCGAACCGAATCATGTCATATAAAAATGCGAAAGCGATCCGATACTCTATGTGACAGGCTTCAAATAATTCCTTCGATTACAAACAAAAACGCTACGCCACGCATTCGGTTCGTCTGTCAGTTTGACAAAGGCATAAGGGATACTGTTAGAAAAACTCAATCAATATTCAACAAAAATTCTATCAACCCGCAATATTCCGTCTTAGGTAACACCTAGGTCCTAAAAATTTAAAACTCCTATCAACCCCAATACAAACTTTTAGGGGTCGAATTTCGTATCATCCTCTCTTAGTGAGAACCTGTATCCTAAATAGAACCCCAAATGAAAAACCGCAATGTTGAGTCCTCTAATTACAAATACCAAAGACAGGTGACGAATTTTGTAAAATTCCGTCTTAGTGAGAACCTAGGTCCTAAAACAACCCCCATGCTGAAACTCCTAGCATTTGTAGTAACAAAGTTTCATACAAACTGCCAACCCCATAAACCTAGCCCCTTAGGGGTAGAATTTCAGAAAATAGTGCCTTGCGTTAGTGTGCATTTACGTCAGAAAAGATCAACCTTGCAAAATTTAATACTTACTCCTAGCATTTGTAGAAACGAAGTTTCATACAAAATATCAACCCCTAAATCAAACCCTTGGGGTCTATTTTCACAAAACACCCGCAACTACGTCCAAAAAAGAATCTCTATGCAAAATTTGAGTATCCAAACTATCAACCCCGAAAAAGCCCCTTAGGGGTCGAATTTCGCAAAACGTCTTAATGAACATTTAGGTCTTAAAAACAACCCCTCGCAAAATTCGAGACGCCTAGCACTTGTAGTAACAAAGTTTCATACAAACTATCAAACACAAAAACAAACCCCTTTGGGGTGGAATTCTGCAAAATCCCGCCATAGTGTGCATCTAAGTCTTATAAAGGAACCCGGTGCAAAATTTGAGACTCCTCGCACTTATAGTAACAGAGTTTCAAACTGTCAACCCCAAAAACAACCTCTTAGGATCGAATTTCACAAAATCCCGTCTTAGGTATTACTTACGTCCAAAAAAGAACCCCTATGTATAAATTTGAGTCTCAATTCTATCAACCCCAAAAACAACCCCTTAGGGGTCGAATTTCTCAAAATTTCCACCTTGGTGAGCATTTAAATCTTAAAAAGTACCACCATGCAAGATTTGAGACGCCTAGCACTTGTACTAAAAAAGTTTCATACAAACTATCAACCCCAAAAACAAACCCCTTAGGGATTGAATTTCGCAAAATCCCGTTATGGTGACCATCTCCGTCCTAAAAAGAAACCTCATGCAAAACATGAAATTCCTAGCACCTGTAATAACGAAGTTTCATACAAACTATCAACCCCAAAAACCAACCCTTAGGGGTCGTATTTTGCAAAATCCCATCATGGTGAGCATCTACGTCCTAAAAAAGAACCCGATGCAAAATTTGAGGCTCCTAGCACTTGTAGTAACAAAGTTTCATACAAACTATCAACCCCAAAAACAACCCCTTAGGTGTCGAATTTCACAATTTCCCGTCTTTAGTATCACTTACGTCCAAAAAAAAGCCATATGTAAAAAATGTCTAAAAACTATCAACCCCAAAAACAACCCCTTAAGGGTCGAATTTCTCAAAATTTCCACCTTGGTGAGCATTTACATCTTAAAAAGTACCACCATGCAAGATTTGAGACGCCTAGCACTTGTACTAAAAAAGTTTCATACAAACTATCAACCCCAAAAACAAACTCCTTAGGGGTCGAATTTCGCAAAATCCCGTCATAATGAGCATCTACGGTCTAAAAAGACACCCCATGCAAAATTTGGGATTCCTAGCACCTGTAGTAGCAAAGTTTCATACAAACTATCAACCCCAAAAACAACCCCTTAGGGGCCGAATTTCGCAAAATCCGTTCTTAGTGCTCACCTACGTGGTATAAGGAGGGCTTATGCCAAATTTCAAGTTTCTAGGCCCAGCGGTTTGGGCTGTGCGTTGTCAGATCAGTCAGTCAGTTTTGAATTTTATATATATAGATTTATGTATTTAGAAATATATAAGTATGTTTATCAGTTGTTTAGTACCCATAACACAAGCTCTGCTTAGCTTGGGACGAGATGGCGTTGTGTGATAGTTGTGGAATATTATTATTATTAATTGTAATGATACAAACAAGGATATTTTTCTACCTCAGATACTTTAATAATAAATTTTAAAATAATAGATACAAATTTTTCGTCGGTTAAAAATCGCGAAGACTTGGGTATCGGCGATCTTGATAGATGAGTAGCGAGCGACTAGAGTCGGCGACGCATGTCGGCGACGCGACCTGTGTACGAGCCTCTATGGATTTGTATTGCGATAGTCGCCTGGAAACCAAAATCGTAAGGTATCGGAAACTTGCGTCGCCTCGTGTACGAACCTTCGTACACGAGGCGACGCAAGTTTCCGATACTAGAGTTTCGCCACTACTCATGACCTGCGGAAAATTCGAGGTACTAAATTTTTATAATGCAATTTGATGTAACGACATAGACACTAGCGCCGCGTCAAAAGGTCATGATGGGTGGTCAAGAATATGAATTTATAAAATGGCTGACACATGACTGTGACGATCAAAGTATATTTTTTAGGGTTCCGAAGGTTCAAAAAAAAACGGAATCTTTATAAGATCAGTCGTGTGACAGTCCGTCCTTCACAGTTAATTTCCTGGGAACCTAACATTAATCCAAATCCAAATACTATAACATAATTTAAAATTTTTATTCAATAAAATAGAAAAAAAACCATCTCTCCCAACTTTTTAATAAAACTGCATACAAAATTATGATTTGATAGAGGATTGTAAATATTTTTCTATCGTTTTAAAATAATTACTTTCCAAAAATGATTCAAGAATATGCTACGGAACCCTTTATTCTGTGAATAAAATTGAAAATGGTAAATAAATTGTTCCGCCATCTTGAAAGTCGCGGAAACTCAAGTCGCCGCGATGTCAGCAGATAGGTAGCGCGCGATTGGCGTCGCGCGTCGCGTGCATGTGTACGAACGTATATGCATTTCTATTGCGAGAGTCGCCTGGATACTGAAGTCGTAAGGTATCGGAAACTTGAGTTTCCGAATGTACGAAAGGCCTAACCGTGCCGTCAAAGCCTGGCGCGAGACGTCGACGCTGACGCGCCAAGCGGGGAGATCACCACCGTATGGTCCATCGCGTCCCGTGTCGAGCGTACCGCACAGTGGTGACACCCAGGTGTTTCTTACCGGCCAATCCGACACAGGCACCTCCCGAAAAATCTGTGATCGGTGAGGACCTGCGTCAGACTGTAGGTGAGGACTGTGGCGCCTCGTAGAGTGCCATGGACCGCATGACTCTAGCGTGCAGCCTCCGGCAGGCGGTGTTCGTTTTTCCCACCAAGATTGGGTAAGCGCCGCTTGAAATTGGTCTCAGCTCGATCCAGCTTAGGAAGATATCAACGATCTAATAAACTAACAGGACAAGTTTTTTATATAGTTTGTAATAAAGAAGACTTTTTAACTAAGCAGATTTATTTCTAAATGATTATTGCAAAAGTTAAATTTTGTGTTTAATAATGAAATGAAAAAAAGTAAAAAAAAACATTTTTGATTTCATTATTTCTAAATATTGTAAAATTTAAGTGTTGTGTGTTTTATGTGTTTAATAACGGATATGTCATCACCCAAAATAACAATACATATCAGTCTGATGACTTACTTACGCTCTCTATTACCGAAAACTTACATTGGTGCCAGTTTGAATTTATGCAAGCCTAGTAAACACGGATTTTTGACCACAGACGAACACCTTCTCCATGATCCTGTTCTCCTAGTATGTATTTACTTCCCAAGTAACACAGAAGTCTGAATAAGAGCTGAGTATGTGCAGTCATCAAGATTATAATCTGAATACCATACTGTGTAACGTCTGAGTAAACACCTATTCAGACTTTATTCAAGCAAAACAGGCCCCAAAATCAAATGCATAAAGCTGAATAACTTCTGAGTAACATCTGAGCAGGAGCTTTTTAATGGTGAAATTATCTGAATAACTTCTGATTAACAGCTGATATTGCTTTTATTAAGCTCTTACTCATACAGTATTCAGTTTATGTCAATTTAGTTACTGGATTCAGAATTTATTCAGCATTACTTTTTTGTTAACAATAATACAGACTTTATTCATACAAATTGTGAAATTAGACAATCAGAAATTTTAAATATCGTTGATGGAGTTATTGCATGACAATAAATGGCGAATTTATTAAAACGGTAAGCAAAAGTTTAATTTATTTAGTTATAGGTTTGTTACAATGTTAATTCTTAGTGCGAAAATTATTTTGTCGTAAATAGTTTATGATTTTTTCGATTATTTTTAACGCGCCGCTTGAATAATCAAGATAAGTGATTGTAAATATTATTTTAATAAATGCATGCTCGGTCTGACTTAAATATTTATGACGAAATTTCTAATTTTAGCAATTCCAATGGAAAATATGACAAATCGAATTGAAAATGTTGTAGTTTTAACATTCAGCATTCAAGTAATCTTGGTAAATTTCTTGTAATTATAATTACTCACAAAAAAAAAATGGCGATCGCTTTCATTGCTGAATAAAAGTGAACAAGAGTCTCGTTACTCAGATCTCACTTGAATAGCCTCATTTCAATACGCTAACTTCTGAATAACACTTGAATAGTTGACCACATTTCTACATTAATTTGAGTTTTTAGGGTTCTTCATTCAGTGGAATAATCGCTACAAAATAATATTATAGTTCTTTCGTTGCAGATCGATCGTGTGGCGAACTTTATAGTAGCCCCCATAAAATGACATCATTCTTAACCAGTAAAACATCATCATCAGCCTATATTGTTCCCACTGCTGGGAAGCAGGCCTCCTCTCTGTGAGAGGGAGTGGGCCATAATCCACCACGCGGGCCCAGTGCGTGTTGGTGGATGTCACATGTCTTCGAATTTTTGGTTCTAGGACATGCCGGTTTCCTCACGATTTTTCCTTCACCGTTTTGAGAGCAGTGGTGATGAAATAAATTACACAAAGTAATGCGCCTGGTGGGGTTCGAACCCACGACCTACAACTCGTAAGTCGGGACCGATACCACTGGGCCACCACTGCAGTAAAACATATAATCATGTAATTGGCAAAGATGAAGGTTTATGCATGCAATAGTCTCGGAAGGAACCTTAACTCAAATTTAAAATGTAGCCACACTACAGTCAATTGATGCTGATGGACATCAGATAGGAATCCATAATATTTATGCGATATGAAAACTTAATGATATTAATGTTTATTTAAGTGATGTTGTGGAAAAGTGAAAAATGTTAAATTAAAATTAATTCAATCCTATGAATGAGTTGTTATTAATACCTCTCTTGCACACAGTAACTATAAGTTAAGTTTCAAATGAAAACACAGTAAAATGAAGTAAATATAATAATATAATATATTTCATTTATTTTAATACAAAAAACCGCGGGCTACTGAAGTGACAAACACGCATCCGCAGACACCGCTACTCGAATCTAGAAGTGAGTGCTGAGACTGAAGCGCGCTTCATAGGCGGCGGCCACGTTTTTGCGGTCTTCATCCACAGCAGTCGCTTCAATATTCGTAAGGCAATTGGAAATTAAAAACAATCTGTTTGATTTATTTGATGTACGGAATCCACTTCATTGCACGACAGCTACTCATACTGGCTGAAACTCGGCTCATTTTTTTCATACTACGAGTATTACCACAAATCTTGAACGTTTGCTACTATTGATTCTTAAATATATTTTCTTTTAATGTTACCGTGTTTTTTAAGTTGTTTTCACGATTTTTGCCCCATCTTGATGTTAACAACATGAAAAATAAAGCTTACAAATGATTTTAACAAACCTGATATTAAGCTATTTGCGCTGATAAAACGTACCTGTGGTCTTTAATTTGAATAAGAGCCTCAATAGATTTTAAATAAGCTCATATTAAGTTATTTGCGCTATTAAACACACCTGTCGTGGGTTAATTTGAATAAGTTAGTTTAAAACACACTGTTATGGCGGTGAAATCTTAATAAAAGCCCAAATAATCTTTTCTATTCAGCAGCTGTAAAACATGGCAACTTATCTAGTTAAAGCATTAAATAATTATTTCACCGTCCAATTATTCAGTATCAAGCTGTAAAACAGCATTATCTAACAACTTTATTCAGATTGTTATTCATTATTCAGCAATCAACTGAATCAAATGCTAATAGCTTAGTAATTATTGAATATTAGCAAATCTGATTATGATTATTCAGATACATGCTTCCATAGAGACTAATAAGGTTCACTTTACAATTATTCAGTATCAAGCTTTAAAACAGCATTATCTAATACCTTTATTCAGATTGTTATACATTATGCAGCAATCAGCTGAAGCAAACGCTACTAGCTTAGTAATTATTGAATATTAGCAATACTGATTATGATTATTCAGATAAAGGCTTCCATAGGGACTTTTTTTCAGCTTAACAATACATAAAACGCGTAATACTGAATAATGTTTGTATATTGTGTAACATTATCTCGATTATTAAGTTTAAAGAAATAAAGTACAAATATACAGGACCTATCACGCATTAAGAATTTTACGAGTCCGAACTCAAATTAATACAACATTTAGCTGTTTCTAAGGCTCTTATACAAAGGATATTCATTTTTAAACCGTATAGTTTTACAAATGTGTACTGTTATATCGCTTGTGTGTTACTTGGGTTTTTAGAACACAGTACTCTCATACAAATCTTACTAACTGAGATAGGGCTAAAAACAATAACGCCAACAACGTGAAGATTTTTTTAACCTCGACAAAAATGTCACTTATTAGTAAATACACACATCAAAAGTGTCTAGGGATCAAGCATTTTTATGCGGATTTCTTGAGATTGAGATGTGGCTTTGTAATAAATTTATGATTTTATAAATTTATATGGATCCTTTTTGGTGCATTTCATAATTTGAATCAGGAACTGTAAATCAAATTCGAGTAAAAGATGAAAATCAGCTGTCAATATTTTCCCTATAAAAACATACAACGCATTGAAGACATTATTAGTGCTACTGTTTCCCTACTACTGATTAAAACCAACGTTATTATGGAGCGGCGACGTCATTTAAGCAGGGAAGAAATGCTCAGAGCCGTGGGAATGATAGAAGCTGGTTCCCGGCAACGTACTGTGGCTTTAGCTCTGAATACAAGTCAGAGTGTTATCAGTCGACTTTGGACACGTTACCGAAGCACTGGTACCGTGGCTGAGCGCCATGGAGGACGGTATCGCTGCACCACACGGAGACAAGACCGATACATTCAAATCTTAACTCGAAGAGCTCCAACAATAACCGCCATGATGTTAGCCGTGAGGCTTCATCACTCTTCAGGGAACTTAATTAGCGACCAAACAGTCAGAAACCGCTTGCATGAAGTGAACCTTCATTCCCGAAGACCGCTACGGGTACCACCTATAGCAATGCACAATCGTAGGATTCGATATCAATGGGCTCTTGAACACAGAAATTGGGCAGAAGAACAATGGCGTTTCGTGTGCTTTTCTGATGAGTCTCGTTTTGGTATGAGACCGGATACAAGACGTATACGACACTGGAGAACCCCTGGACGCCAACAGCGATTAAAATCCTGCCAGGAAGTCCATCCTTATAGTGGTGGAACCATCATGGTATTATGGGCGGGTATTTGGATCGGCGGAAGAACTGAGTTGATTTGGATCAGAGGCAACCTCAACGCTCAAATTTATGCTGAGACGATTGTATCAGACGTCATCGTTCCTCTACAAGTGCAAATCGGTCCCTTATTTCAGTTAATGCATGATAATGCACGACCGCACACCGCAAGAGTTGTAAGACAGACTCTCGCCGCAGCTAACATCAATGTCCTGCCCTGGCCTGCTCAGTCGCCAGACTTGAACCCGATTGAGCATGCATGGGATATGCTACAGAGAAGAGCTCTGCCGAATATGGAGGGTATCCAGTCGCAAGAAGACCTTTTTTTGTTGTTGCAACGAACATGGGCGGCCATTCCACAGCGTGATTTGGATGAACTCATTTTGAGTATGCCAAACCGATGTTCTTGTGTTGTTAGTGTTCGCGGTAGAAACACGGATTATTAATTGTTTAAGTTACCCAATAAAATTTTAAAGAAAACTGTTATTTCAGTATTTTTTTCGAACTTTAATGTTAGTGGTTCAAATGTCAAAAATCCCTTTATTAGGAAAATGGCAAATTTCTTTATGAATGCAAAGGTGACTTGGTTTATCGTTACTGTGACAAACGATAACACTTTATTTGATGAATCCTTAAAGAACATTTTAATTAATATCAATCAGGAGAAAAGTTATTGCAAAAATATATGTTGATCCCTAGACACTTTTGATGTGTGTATAAAGATATAATTTTATAATGCTAGTAGTAAGCTCCCAACTAGTTTTAATGGATTATTTTGAGTTCCTAAAAAATAAACGTCCCAACACTAGTACGTATTAATCCACAGGTGCTCTATGTGGAATAAAATCCTAGATGAAAAACTATTCCACTAAGGGCACCTGCAATAAAATTTGATAGGTGCCGTTCGTGGAATAGCTTAGGAGCCATTCGCTCAGGTGCCATTTTAGCGGGTGCCCTTCCTGGAATACCTCAATGAGCATTCTATTTCAAAAGTGCTTTATGAAAAATGGCAGCAAATAAGTCATAATATTGCGTCTATTTTGCCTTCCTACTTAGCTAGGTAAACAAAAACACGCGAAAACTAAATGAGAGAAATGTTTAATGCGTAAATTAATTTTGAAATATTGGTGTAGAAGGTGGTAGAGACATTTAACTTGGGCTTTGAAGGAACCGAGATGTAATTAAAATAAATATTTGGCACGAAATCCGGGTCGCGGCGGTTAAGCGGAGACATTTCCACCCTTTGAACAACTTCTTGTTTATGTTTGCTCATTAAACAAATAAAAGTGGAAATTCTGTCTTAATCTGGGAAAACTTTTACGTTACCTACTGAGTGGAGCTGAAATTATTTTGCGTAAATAATTCACAATTTCTAACGTTGGAATTTTGTTATGTATTTACTTATTTAAATCATTATAACTTGGTTGTAATTTGCAATTAAATTAGTTTGGAAGTTATAAAATTATCTTTTGGTACGCTTAATAGTTTCTTGATTGAACTTGAACTAATCGCGTGATATCAGTGTAAAAATCGAGATTTTTGTCAAAGATATGCGAAACAAGACATTGTTGTAGTAATTACACGGTCGATTTGAATTCATAGAGCGTACGCATAATGAAGCAGCAGTCAGCGGCACTATTTGATTGCACATTAGCAAGCTAACTCGATGCCAAGTCACGACTAATGGTAGAACAACACTCTCGTCTAATGGAATCTGCTCTACACAGTGCACTACCATCTAAGGGAAATAACAGCCTTACAAATATACTCGTACATTTAAATGGATACTGCAACTAAATCACTGCATTTGGTATCTATTTTAAAAGTTTCCAGCGTTTAAAAAGTTAATTGCATTGTTGGCGACATTCCATTTTACTCGATAATGTGGAAATGCACAAGCCACGTTATCTAAGTTTTTTATTCGTTTTCCTCGCTCTGCACCTGCCCTCGCTATTCTTTTGTCAGTCTATTTTATGGGATACATATTTGAATATCGAAGATTAAAATATCTACGCTTAAAATATCGATGTTCAGAATATCGAAAATTAAAATATCGATTGTAACAAAATATCGAAAAATGTTACATCTACGCTTAAAACGTCGAAGATTAAAATGTCGACTGATTTAAATGTCGAATGATTCAAAATATCGAAAGACGTTATGTCGAAATTCAAAATATCGACGTTTAATACATCGCAGTTCATAATATCTAATTTCATAATATCTACGTTAAAAATACCTACTAGTTGAAATATCGAAAAAAATAACCACCTACCAAGGCTAGTCGACGGAGCCCCGCTTCGCGGGGCTCCTATTTCTGTTTGCAAGGTTTAAAGTAACCTAACACGAAGAGGATGGTGGGGTCTTTCAGACCCCGCCACCCTCTTCGAACCTAACCTGTCCGAGTCGGAGTGCCCCAAGTCCCGAGCTCGCTTCGCTCGCTCTTGCGTCCTTAGTCAAATTACTGATTACTACCCAACAAGGTAGCTGGACGGACTTTGGATGCAAGAGCGAGCGAAGCGAGCTCGGAACTTGGGGTGCCCCAAGTTCCGAGCTCGCTTCGCTCGCTCGAGCTCCCGACACGGACAGGTTAGGTTCGAAGAGGATGGCGGGGTCTGAAAGACGCCGCCATCCTCTTCGTGTTAGGTTACTTTAAACCTTGCAAATAGAAATAGGAGCCCCGCGAAGCGGGGCTCCTATTTTCATATATTCGATAATCTGTACTTCGATATTTAGGACATTAGATAATCTGTATTTCGATATTTAGATCTTTCGATGTAACTTTTGTAGATATTTAGATTTTAGATATATTGGACGTAGATCATTTAATCATTCGATATTTTAAACTTTCGATATTTAAATTTTCGATTTTATGGTCATTCGATATTTTCATTTTCGATATTTTGAACATCGATATTTTAAGCGTAGATATTTTAATCTTCGATATTCAAATATGCACCCATTTTATGACAATTGGTGTTTATTTGTCAAACGAAATATCTACCCTTTTTTCCTTAGAGACTTTATTTACATTGATCCTGTAGCTGGATCCAGGGACACTGAATTGAAAAATAAGAACGTACTCTTTTCCGATCAAGCGCTGGAATTCAGTAATACTGTATCCAGCTACCAGGTCATTGTAAATCAGTCTTTAAGGTAAAATCACACACAATTTGTAACACATAATTTAATGGAGTATATGGCCGTGTCCACAGGTCTTAGCCGATCCACAATGTGTCCATACCGGTTCAACCGAATCTTTAAAAACTAGTAGTTCTAAGGGGTACATATTTGAATATCGAAGATTAAAATATCTACGCTTAAAATATCGATGTTCAAAATATCGAAAATGAAAATATCGAATGACTATAAAATCGAAAATTAAAATATCGAAAGTTTAAAATATCGAATGATTAAATGATCTACGTCCAATATATCTAAAATCTAAATATCTACAAAAGTTACATCGAAAGATCTAAATATCGAAATACAGATTATCTAATGTCCTAAATATCGAAGTACAGATTATCGAATGTCCGAAATTTCGAACCTAACAAGGTAAGTCGACGGAGCCCCGCTACGCGGGGCTCCTATTTCTGTTTGCAAGGTTTAAAGTAACCTAACACGAAGAGGATGGCGGGGTCTTTCAGACCCCGCCATCCTCTTCGAACCTAATCTGTCCGAGTCGGGGTGCCCCAAGTTCCGAGCTCGCTTCGCTCGCTCTTGCATCCGAAGTCGGTCTAGCTACCTTGTTGGGTAATAATCAGTAATTTGACTAAGGTTACTTTAAACCTTGCAAACAGAAAAAGGAGCCCCGCGAAGCGGGGCTCCGTCAACTTACCTTTGTAGGCGGTTATCAGCAATTTGACTAAGGATGCAAATGCGAGTCCGACTTTTTATCCGGTATCTGTCCGATATTTCATCTAGTAGGTATTTTTAACGTAGATATTATGAACTTAGATATTATGAACTGCGATGTTTTAAACGTTGATATTTTGAATTTCGACATAACGTCTTTCGATATTTTGAATTATTCGACATTTAAATCAGTCGACATTTTAATCTTCGACGTTTTAAGCGTAGATGTAACATTTTTCGATATTTTGTTACAATCGATATTTTAATTTTCGATATTCTGAACATCGATATTTTAAGCGAAGATATTTTAATCTTCGATATTCAAATATGTACCCAGTTCTAAGAACCTAGTCTTAGACGTAGGTACCATTGCCATTCGATTTGCGGTAGTGTGCTGTAGCCACAATTACAAACATGTCAACCAGTTATACTAAACTATTACACTGTAGTACTAAAGCAGGTACTACTAAGTCTTGCAAATTGTTCACATAAAATTATTTTTATTGCTTTTGTTATAAAATAAGCAGTTGTTTAAAGAACCATGCTCATTCTGCCCCAGTGGTGCCAAGAATGGAAAAAATATATCTTTAATATCTCTTTAACGGTACTTTTAAAATGTCTAGATTGTATGTCATATAAAGCCTGGCCTATGTTTAAAACTGTAAACATACTTTTACGCACACGTTTTATTATTTTCTTCAGTTGACGTTGGTTTTCCGTCTCATCTCTATTACGGCCACACATTTCTGATAAACATAAATACCAAAGTGTACCTCTCCCATCAAAATATGATTCCATACGTCTGCTTGTATTACCTTAGCGCTTTTCCCTCGAATATGTTTATAAGCCAGGAAATGTATTTTCCGAGCTCAAGCCCCATGTCTACGTTGATAGTTCATATACGAAATAGAGATATCCTTAAATTCGTAGTATTCCACCATATTTGCTTTTATGATACGTTGTGCCAACTGCAAATTGTTGAGTGTTTCACATATGAGTATAAGAAGGTAGTTTCAGCTAAATTTATATAGAATTTTCAGTGTAGTTCACAGTTTTAAATGTTTCAGGTAAACATATAAACTGTTCGTAGACCAAAATTTGTAAAGAGGAACAAGAACATAAATAACAGAACTAACTGAAAGTGTTAAAATTTTAGAACTCCATCGGAAGTGAGGAAGTCTGAAGTCGTTTTCGCGATTAGATTTTATTTTCTTCTTATTTTGATCGTCAGACTCCTCAAAGGTCGCACTGTCATTAATCGCTTTATAAGAGAGGAGGAAGTGCAAAGTGGAGCGTACGAGCACGCTGTAGTACCCCTGCTCCCGCACCCTGCGCCACCTCGGGCCTGAATTCATTATTGTCCTCCAAATGAGGATGCGCTTCAAAGAAACTGCTGACTTCCACTCCATGTCGACCCGTGAGAGTGTTCAACGGTTTATTGCGCTTTCGAGAACTTCGTTTATTGATATGGAACTTACTTAAGCCCATGTTTTATTCCTTATTGATTTTCTGCTTTTAATCAAGCATTGTGTCTTCTTTATGCCATCTCTACGTATTCATGAAATATCAAAATTGCTGTTTCTATAGCAAAATGCAATCATCTAATCAGCCCCCAAACATTTTGTAAATATTTGTCAAATCTTAAAACGTAGACAATATACGTATTTAATCAGTGTCCAGTTTGTCATTGTAACTACCGGGAAGCTTAAACTCTTCTAGGAACCCTCTTATTATAAAGTATAATTCATTCAAGCATGCAGCTACATAACCACAAGATTTATTAATGCAAAACCACGCTACATTAGTTTTAAGAATCTGATATTTTATTAACAAGATGAGGCTGACTCCGCCGAGACTTTAATTAAAATTCGTCCATCTTCTAGGTACACGCGACTCGGAATTTATGAGAGAGTAACACTTGACTGTGCTCAAGATGATTTAGTAAAATTATTCTGGAAGCCAGCTGTTTCTACAACGTACGTAGTGGAGAGAGACAGTACACAAAAGTTCAAGTGTGGACTTTCTTTATGCAAATAAAGATTGGAGTTTACTGTACGCCATGTTACGTGCAGAGTTTAAACGTGTGTAATGTAGTGTGGAAATAGAAAAGTTGAGCAAAAATTATTGTTTGTTATGCCGGGGACGGGTGCAAGAAGTATACAAGGCGGGTGCATCCCGGCGCCTGACGGTTGCCCGTCTTGGCAGCACCGCGCCACCGGACACTTGAGACGCTCTGGCTGCCGCCCAACGCGCTTTAGCTTAATGTACTCGCCTGTCCTCTCCCTTCGCTGTGTCCATAACTCGCTTTTCCACTCTACGATTGTTTCAACTATACTACAACGCGTCGTTAGTGCGGAATTTGATACGACCGCTCTCCTTTACAACGGGTCGTGGCGAGGCGCCACGCTACAGTTAAATAATGTACCTAATTTTAGGAATCTCTCTACAGTTTTGTTAAACTTCTAGCGAAATTTGTGCTAGGGAGCCGCAACATGCGCATTGGCGACGAGGACAGGAATTTAATTCGGGTGTTTCTTCTGTCGGGGAGTGACGGCTTGTGTCATGGTGCGACGTCCACCCAGCGATTTCCGCCACATTTTATGTAACCGAGAGAGGATTTTATTGTGTCCTAGACATTCCGAACGTAACTATATACTTATGTAGTACTTAAACTGCCATTTATGTTTGAGAAAATCAACCGTTTTGTAAAGGAAAACTTCTAACTTTGTTAAGCATTTGTGTGACGACTGATGTGAAAAGATGAATTGTGTAGAAATTCAATTACGACTGAGAAAGAAGATCGCAGTCACAGTTTAAATGTGTATTAAAGCTTTTAATTGCAATTTATTTCTATAAAATTCGTATTCTTTAAAATTATATTTCAAAGAATACAAGAAAAGATAAAGTAACTATTTCCAATCTAGTACAATATCCATACCCATAGTCTTACTTCCAATATCGTTGAACAATTTTCCATAAAAATGTGAACAAAGATCGATCACATCGCTGCTCCCGAAGAATTCTTATAGCTGAAAACTTAAAACTAAACTTTCTCGAAAGGAAACATCTGTCGTCTTTTCAACTCGGATTCATTGAACACAACGCTTCAAATTGTTAACAATTAGGTATCTTCGTGTAATGAAATCTTATTCTTTGCTAGCTTGAAAATAAATACTATGTCCAAATGCTAAATTCTTGACATTTTTAATGTTTTCAAATAACACTTGCCTAAAAGGCTTTCATAGACCTTTGTGTTTTGACGTTTTACTGTTGAGTTTTTTTTTTTGCATTTTTCAATTTTTTTTCCAGGACGATGTCACTTTTATGTTATAGAAGAGAGCTATTGCCTAGTACTTATTGTGTACCTAATCTGTAGTTTACGAGTAATTACATCATTTGTATTCAATTTGTGTTTACAAAGTTTAAATTATAAACCAACCATTATAATCATTCCATCAATTTTATTGATCCCTTCCTTTTGTAACTCTAAAAAGGCAGGGCTTTACTCCATGGTTGTCATAAACAATCCTCTTATATTTTGATATAATACCTAAGCGTTCTCAAACTATTGCATAGTATCCATAAACTATGTCGCATTAACTGTTAATGATACCATATCTTGCATGTGTTCTAGGTCACAGCTTAGCACTAAACATGAACTCTAGTAGCGATTAGTACGGCGTGTATCATGCGTGATGTCAGCTGTTAGCCCATTATTCCAGTGGCACGTGACACTAAACCATTGTCAACCTCTATCTATTATATTCACGACCACAATGCATAACCACCATGAAAATATATTACAGCCTCGTCCATGTAACATTCTCATAAATCAAAACCAGTGATTAATCTTTTTCAAGAGCGTTTTCATATCATTGCTCGTAAATACATTCGATATTGTTTCATCTTTGTAGTTTCAAAGGAAAATTTATGTAAATGTCCCTCAAATAAATCAAATTGTCTATTTATACCACACCCTTTGAATCTTTGTTTACCCGAACCCCGCAAAGGTGGATCCAATAAATCATAAACTTAGTTTCGCGCGATCTCATATCTTGGCTATCGATTGAAAAGACCTATCGACATTATAATACGTTTGTTATATTTGAGAACTCGTATGATTTATGCGCCGTATTCAAATGAAATTACTTATCATGTATTATACAAGTGGCTGCGGGGAGGAATGTGCGTTAGAATGGGTATAATAGATTTCATTGTAGAGACAAAATCTTGGTATGTTTTAAGGATTGCCAATTCCTATCGCAATACAGTTGCTGCGAATCTGTAGGGCTGCATCCCAGTATATTGAAAGTGGAATCACGTTCCATTTCGCGGCGGATGTAGGGCCCCGCGTTACGGGCCAATCCGACGACACCATGATGGTTCGACGACGACTACGATTTCCGGCTCGCACGCCTGTATGCCAGTTTATTCCGTGTTCACGCCCAAAGTAAACTCAGTTTAGCTTCAAACGAGATATCAAAACAAGCGATTGACATTTTTCGATCTCTGGTGGGATTAGTTTTCTATCCAGAGACATTAAGGACTTGTTTTGCTTTCGCCGTGTGACATGTCACTTGGGTCAGTTAAAATGACATTTCCGTTATTAAAACATCACAATCACAGACTTCTCCGGTTTCGTTGGGGGATACAAAATGGAGCGTTATTGACTTTGTGCCGTCCACTCAGGAAATAGTCTGTTGGAACATTAAACAACTTAGTGACGCTTGCATGACAACATAACTATGAGTGAAACCGTTTATAACCGTGACCGAAAACTCGTTTGGAGTGTGTAGATAAATGCAAAGAGCCCAACAGGTTAGGGAACCGGCAGGGCCGACAAAGCCTGTTGGACAAACACAAAGTAACGTTGAGTAAACCTCAGGTTCCTACGCGCTAATGCACGAGGACCTCTGTGTCGCGGCCACAGCTCTCGCTCGTGTCGAGGGACCTCATTAAACATACATTTTTAAGTACCTTTTTAAACCCACTCAAGGATAAAATAATATTTTTGTTTCTATCATTCTTTCTTTTCTTTACATTCGTTTCGAATCCACGGGATACGTTTAACCTAGAAAACTTTTGAGAGATATTTTTCTTGAAGACAATCCAGTAAATAGGTCATGCGATCACTTTCGCAGACATACCTACATGCAAATGTTATTCACCAAAACGCCGTGGGTAACTGAATATTCAGTCGTTCACAACAATGAACTGATTTACTACTTTGTGATTCAGCGTGCGTCCCCGCTTTCCGGATAAGTCGCTCTTTCGTGACCACGTGCTATGGAGCCCTATCCAAGATTGGTCCCACAAGAGCAAGACGCAAAGAAAATTTCCGATATTGTAAACAGATGGTCCAACATGCGTGCTTGTATGACGTTTCCACATTATGAAATAAAAAACATATTGACATTTGTGAAACTTCCTGAAAATTTGAATGCGCCTATGAAACTTCAAAAATAAAATGAAACTGAAAATTTAAAAAAAAGCGTATATGTTTTCAGAATAAAAGTAATACCGACGCCCAACAAAAGCATCCTGAATTCATCTTACTGGCTCGTTTATCCATATCTTTAACCAGGGCTTTATTCAAAGTATAATAAAAATCATAATTCAGTAAAGTAAACATCGTAAAGGTCGCTCAAGACGAGACCGTGAAAGAGGAATGCCCAAAAATATATGGAGCAAAAACCCAGAATCGATTAAAACGACTTATGTGTGGCAAGGTAGAGTATACTTACTGTAACCCAAATCCAATAATAGTTTTCGATTAAACCATCACCAAGTAAAAAAAAATTGTAACTGATAAGTTACGATTTTTTATAATGTTTCAAGTCAACTATATAAATAATGTTTCAAATCAGCTATTTCCTAAGGAAATAATTATTTAATTATTGAAAAATATAGTAATATGTACACAGGTAACTAGAACTAGATATAAAAATAAATAAAACTAAAATTATATTTACAACTAAACTAAAACTAAAAACAAATACCTAAGTAAAAAAAAAACAAAAACACTAAAAAGGCTATTTCCTTAAGTTTGCCGTATATGATTACTTCTCAGAATTTGATCCTTATTAGTAACACTATCGAATGGTGTAATAATACAGGGTGTGTTTTTTTTTCAAAATTAGCGGGTTCGGTTCCTGGCCAGGATTATTGATTTTTCTAAATCCAATGATGCAGTTCTAGTTTTCTTTAAAATTGGGCTCGAGATTCCTTTCAACGTTTTTTGATATTGCTCATAGTTTCGGATATAGCCATCCACGCCCAGTTGAAAAATTTTCACACTGTTTATGCTGCTGGCCTGTTTGGTTATGGTTTTTTGCGAAACGAATAGCGTATTTATGTCCTCTGACTTAAGGTCTATTTTGTTGTTCTTAAATTATTTTAATCGACTCTGGGTTTTTTTTGGGCATTCTTCTTTGCATGCGGAATGAGATTTGTCATCCCGAGTTTGGTTGTGGGTAGACGGGCCAGCTTACTTGAACGTATTTTATTTACCGGGAGCACGTGACGGACTCGGCTGAGCAGCAGCCGGTGTTCAACCGCTCGTTTGTCACTCAGAATTACCTACCCCGGGACGTTTACTCATTTCAAACATTTAATAAAATCGAACCCGGTAACGCTGTCTCCAGAAGTAATTACTTAGTGGACTGTGGAAGTTTACTGTTTAGGTATTGAATCGACTTCATGTTCTGCTTAAACTGTTTCATTCCAAAAATAAATTTAATCTCGCTTACCATTGCATGTTACTGAAAATCACTTGCTAAATACGCCTGTTGATTAACTCGGCTATTAAAAAACTTCTTCGTCCAATCAAGAATTTTTCTCTCCATTGATTCGTTCCGGGACAACTTCCACGTTTAATTTCCGGGCTTAATTAAACCGGCGGGGAAATCAGCATTTTTTTAATGAGCTTCATCGAGATGTGTGCGTTATGTGAATTTTCACTAACAACACTTCAAGTTAAACGGAAGGTCTGGAGTAAAAATATAAGTAAGGTTTTTTAATTCATTTTGTATTTATTCCCCTTTTGGCAGGAAATTCAATTTATAAACTCCAAGTTCGTAATCTTATTTTCTTAAAATTCCGGTTTCCTCAATAAGTAATTAAAGATCAACATGGTCGTGTTTTGTTAACAAGCGGCTAATAGCGTATTATGAGGTAGTTGAAATGTGTAAATAGCCTTTTTAGAACAAGGCCGAAATCCCATTACAAGAGACGTCGCGTCCGGGCCGCAAATTGGATTCACGAGGGATGGACCGGCCGAAATAATGCGGCTTCGACGCTACAACCTTTTTAATTTGTGTGAAAATTTAGTCCGTCCATACTCCAATTCTGTGCTCCAAAATACTGAAAATTAACGAAACCCTTGGTTGGGTTCATTGTTTGGATTACAATTAGGTTTTTTTGGAGTTTTTATTATCAACTTACTCTTTTATGAAAAAATAAAATGTTTTTTCTTTACTTTACAAAGTAAACTGATAAAGCTTGTGTATGACGCAGTAATTGATTATTTATTTTAGAAATTTATTATTTCTTATGGTAGGCAAATTTTTCCATGCACTAAACGTGGGATGTGCTCCCTTTTGCTGAAATATTACGGTGCGTACAGACTTTGTAACATAACATGTTATATAACATTTTTACTGTGTGGTCATGTTATGTAACATTGTTACATAACATTTTACATACATTTGTAGCGTTATATAACATTGTTACATGGTCTGTACGCACCTTTAGAACAAAACAAATTGGAGCATAGGATTTATCGTGAAAACGTGACACATTCGACGAGAGGTAAACGTCACGCAACGCAACTCATTCAGCAAGTATTGTTGTACCGCTTTGTATTTTCCAATTGACCGGTTTTTTGAAATAATCCATAACAGTTTTTTTAATGTAAGGATAGCGACAATCTAATAAATAACCCAAAGAATAGCAATTTTTGAGACCCCAAATAAAAACACGATTAATAAAGTTTAAAAAAAATGTTACTGAGTGCTACGAACTTGACCCATGAGGATCTTCTTAGCATCTCCAATTCTCCATGCTAAATATGCTAATACACCATATTTCCCAATTTTCGCAGTGCTCGTATTAAATAGCTAAAGCGCGTACAAGCCTGAAGTACTTTCCCAAAAGCAAAACGTATTGCTACGAGTCAATTGGCTGTTCAAACAGGCAGACGTAGGCGGAATAGCAAATATGTGAGCGCCTATTTGCTAGTATTATATGGAAGTCACAGGAGACGTGTAGCTCTACGTCTACCAATATCCAATAGATTTAGTTTATACTAGCTGCTGCCAGCGGCTGCACCCGCAAGTATGCCGAAAATTATCCCACGGATCGTAATACCCAGGGTGCTGGACTGTCTTATCAGGTAACTATGGTAATAGTTACCCTGAAACGTAAACGGCTATTGAAGGAATACCGTGGATTTGGAGACCTCCCGTCCCATTCTAGGCGGGAGGACTCATTTGATGATTGTTCCTGACAAAAAAAAAAACGGGTCGTCATATCGGCATAAAAGGTATCCTATGTGTTATTCCAGAACTTTTTTTTTTCTAAATTTCAAAAGGATTCTTTCAGCCGCAACAAACCAACCATCCAACATCTGTCGCATTTATAATGTTAGGTAGCAAGGTGCTATTGGTCAACCACGAAACTGTTGTGTAAGTGTTTCTTCGTAGTTGTTATTAATAGTTTTGTTTGCAGAAAGATTGGCTGGCGATCTATAAAGCTTTTAAAGCTTAGCGTAAAAATACTGGCTCAACCCTGACCGCCATTAAGCTGGGTAAGCATTGGGTTCATCCCGTAAATATTTGAACGCTTGCTTTGGAGACCTTTCTGGGATCTTCGCAGGTAATCTGCTTATTTATGCTAGTCATTCTTTTCAATGCCTTGCAAATTAAAAGGGTGATCTGTTAATTTGACCACCCAACGTGTTGCGTCTCAATTAGCTAGTTAAGCAATTGCGTCTAAATTAATTAAAAATGTTCCGAGACATAAAAATGACATCTCAACTGAAAGTGTCAATGAAGTGTCAATATTTGGCGAACATTTTCGCAGTAAAACCCGTCGGTATTTAACAACATCAAAGTCTGATCCTGCATCATAACAATTTCGTTTGTTATCTCGGCAAAGCGGCGTCGTTAACTCCAAAACGGTTTCACTTGTTGGAACAGTTGCCTGTTTGAATGCTAATTTCCTTACCCGTTAAATGCGTACTGTTTGATATCTAAGTGGTATTATACCGCACGCATTTCAAGCCGAAGTTCTGTATAGTATTGATTTAAATTTATAAGTGGTTGGCATTAATAGTCCCTATTATTAATAGTGGTCTCAATTTATTTGCCCATCTACTAATAATACGGACTAACGCACTTCCAAGTATACCAATATTAAAGAAAACCTCATTTTAAGACGTAAATTTAATAATCGAAGCAATTTTCTAGGTAATCTGCTGTCAAAGGCTTCGCAAGTAAATAGATTAAGTTTTTTAATTATTACTCCTAAAACAATTTGCTAGTGCTAAAGTTGTGAAGTGTTCAGCAATTATCAATTTAAACTACAACTTGAATAGTTGAAAAACTGGAAGAGAAACCGTTTGGAAAAGATCGTTTTTCGAGATGCTGTTTTTTGATCTTCCTCCAGAAACTTTTTCTGTAACGAATCGCCGTATATGTAAATTAAAACATAGGTTACCATACCACTAGTGAAGACCACAACGATTCAGGGAACCTGCATTGCCTATGCGGCATTAATTATTCACGATTCAAGTTATTTTTTAATCACCGTCATTGTTGATGTGTGTGTTTTCAACAATGGAGGCTTCATAATTACGAGAGTATGTACAAAAGGTTTGGATATAGGTCATGATAATCCGTTTGCAAACGTGTCAGGTGAATGGGCAGCTCAATTTCGTCCCTGTAATTAAGGAGTCACCTGCGTGAACAACTCAGTCCACGTAATTAAAGCTTTCAACTTGGGTCGAGTTATGTCGACCCACTACCACTAGGGAGAGTGCGGTTTGTGAGTCAAATTTCATGCAGATAATAGTACCTCTATAACTGCGCAACTTGTGAGCTTAGCCACGATTTCATTGAAGCAGAGAATAAACTGGGCAAGTTTACAATATAAATAGGCAACCTCTTTTCGGATTAATTTCATAATTTAATTGTTTGACGAAGAAAAGAGAACGGGGTCTACCTTTATTGCATTTTGGGATTATGTTTTCAGTTTTCATTTGGATGATATAATTATGTAATTTTCTTTTGTTGTACTTTAAGGGAAAGTCACAAAAGGAACTTAAGAGACGTAAAAAGTTTAAGTTGGATAATTTGCGTCGGCTCTTATTTTGATTAATTAGAGAACTTGATTTCTACAAGGCGATAGAGCAAATAGGTGTATCTAGAACGGGACGCAGTGGCAACGGTAGCGCCGGCGCCCAGCCCAGTTGGACGGCCGCCAGCTTCTACTGTTTGTTTATAACATTAAAACGTTTATGTCGTCGAACCTCTTCCAACGTGGCCACTGCGAATTTTTATAAACATTCCAAAGATAGCCAATTTCGAAACCTCTAGAATCATGATGGCACAAGCCAAGTAATAATGTCAGAATTCAGTGTTTCGATTCCGTGGATTATATTTTTACACTGTAATCATGTCGATCGGAAAATAATAAAGCTGTCGCAGTAATAACTTTTTATCACATCGATTTTTCTTTGCGATGATATTAAAATGGTAACGTATACGATTTCATGGCGGTACTTTGTAAAGGTTCCGAGATAAAAATTAAAATATAAATGTAGGCAACTTTCTGGGTTACTGAAACAGTAATGTATTTAAATAGTATTTTCAAAAGCAAATAAATACATAGAAAACCGGGTTTGAACTCAACTTCCTGGAACCTGATGGAACATCGTTATTTACAAAATCAATGACACGGGTTACTGTCGATACTAAAATATTGGTGTTTAATTGGGAAACAGTTCCGTAAACACTCATAATAGGATGGTGTTTAATCATACGTGCCGCGTAAATGTCCGTGTTTACATAGGACTCGAAAACATCTGGTTTTGATGAACTGAATACTTCGCATTCAGGTTGGCGGCACTTGAAATCGTGCCAGCTTATTTTAAGTGGCGACGTCTGTTCAAGATTTGTGTCTAATGCCCCGCGCTATAATATTTTACGATTCCTATTGAAATCATCATTAATGTTGTGTTTTTCATAAAATTTGAGAGAGGGAGCGTAATTTTCTTTTCCAAGGATCACGAAGTCGGCGTGTTCATTCAGCTTCTTCGTTTGAGTGGTTTGAAGATATGACATTAACACGATTTCACTTTCGCACCGTTCACTCTCTCCATCATCGTAGCTGCACCGATGTGCATGGATGATCAAGATACGATCATGTATTATTCATAATTGTGCGGCTCATTTTTGCAATATAATTAATTCAGACACATGTCGCATTGACAATGTGGCTGACATTTAATTTTACATCTTTGAATTTTAATTGATGCCGTTCGTCGAAAATTTAATCGATTGGAACCTTAAAAACTAGTTTTTGCTTCGTAGAATGTCGATTGAAATACTTACTGTAATTCGAATGCACGTTTAACTTTTAACGAGGCTTGTACTATTCGTATTCATGTCTGTCACTGTTGCGCAATTTAAGCGCTCCTTCCAGCAGCTTAGTCAGTTAGTAGTAGTATGATAATGAACAGAAATGGGGTATAGTTTGTTCCCAATATCCCCAGTAACGACGGCAACTCGACGGTGACTCCCGGCGGAAACAAAGTTTGATTTAGTTTAGACACGACAATCCGTTTGTTGTAATGGTAACGAATCCAATTATAGCTAGTTAGTTACCTTCGTTTGGCGTTGAATGTTGCTCTTGAGTTGCTTTATGTTGAAGATTTGTTTCGTCGCTTGAGAACTTGCCTTGGTTTATATCTAAAGCGGTTCAGTTACTAGGTTCGGTTTTTTTTTGTGCTGTCTTACTTTTTACTGGTAAATAAACAAAGTCTGCGAAAAGTACCAACAAATGCAAATATAAATAGTTGAAACAGTGCATTTTTTCGCCTACGCCATACAGCGTCAGCAAAACTCCCAAAGGTGCCATCACAGAGGTTTCAGGCAATGTTCTTTTTATTGCTGTAATTGGTAACTATGTTCCATGTGTTACTATTTTTGTTGTGAAACATACACACATACTTACACACTCTATGTATTGGGTAGTACACAGTTGTTGATGTGATAACGTCAAGTATTGATCATCTAGATATTTTTTACCGTTCTGGTCCTTTTATCCGAATCCATTTAGCTGACCGTAGCTGTGTTAGGCAGTGCCGCATTTTTTGGTCATTCATCATTAAGTCATTTGACAATCTGTAGCGTAGGTTAGACACCTATGTCATCAATCAAAGTAAATTCTGTTATCCCCAAACGTATTTCAATTGTGCAGATGTCAAAACGTAAACCAACGCAGACCCCCCCCCCCTTTAATAAAATCTAAAAAAATGATTGAGAATAATAAAAAAAATCGCTTTTACGCCTCGCAGAATTGGAGTTTTTCCAAATCAATCAATACTAGGTATCTTTATAATTTACTCATTTTATATGCAAGACAACTTTCATGTTCGTTCAAAAGGCAAAAGATTTTCAATACAAAGGAAATCACCCATTTTCACCCACTCAGGGTTCGAATCTCCACAAACTCTTTCGTAGTACGCATCCACCTTCGTCACAAATAACCTACTGTCCAAATTTTCTCTTTGTACCAAGGGTCGAGCTGGGCAATAATAATATGTCTGTTGGGACGTAGATTGAAAGTAGGTTGAATATAACAAACTTCCCTTTTGAAGTTGTTGCTTTCATGAAATCGTTTTCGACTTACGAGCGGAACATTTAACAGTTTTTTCCGTAATACGTATTGCCCCGGGCTAAGGATAGAATTCTCGAGATACTTTCCCGTTTTAACACATTTGCCAGAAAGTCGGGTACAGCGAGACAGAACGCCCCGAGCTAGTCGTCAGCTGTTCGCTCCTTGCACATTTATGAAAAAAGTTTCCTCTACATTCTTGGCATTGTCTCTTCCATTCTTTGTTGGAATTTATTCTCCATTTACGTAAGTTTATCTGCCTCGTTTTACAATCGTATCAACGGTTTTCTGATCTGTATAAGCACATTTCGAATAAAACAATAATAATTTCATTTTATCTGTTATATGATTCGGAAAATTAAATTACATTATCCCTGAGATGAAATTACGTTCACATAACATATTGATAAAATGATCTTGTTTATCATTTTATTTAGGCCGCAATTTCACTCGAGTGACTTGGTTCCAATCCAATACAGCTTGTATTGGCAATAATGCAAATAATATAAAATGTTGAACTTATAAAAGTTAATAAGTAACCTCTACAACTGTTCACTTGTTCGCTCTTTCTTCGCAGCCCACTGCCTCGTTGTACTTTTATGAAAAAAGTTTTACCCGTTGCACTCGCCTACGGGTTTTGCATTCGGAAAATTCTTGTTAGCTACAAATGTGCATCTGGGGGCACGGCAGTGCCCCGCCAAGTCTCGAGCAAAACGGGCACGGCCGTACCATCTTTTCTCGAAGCGATTCGCGGCTGTTTCGCGCCCCCTATATCTTCGACGTGGACAAAGCTAGGAGTTTAGGTTTTCGGTGAATAATAGTAGGCATTAGAACAAGCTTAAGTTCGAAATTACATGCCAATTGAATAAATAGTTTAGGAGTTACGGTCGATCAAAGTTACACCATTTTGTCACTCACTGACTGACTGACTCACTGACCGATCATCAAAAATCTAAGGTACTTCTAGCAGACTTAGAAACTTCAAATTTTGTACCAAGATAGGTCATTAGCCACATATAAAGGAAAAATTATAAAAACATTAAAAAATAATATACCATAGAAAACAATTTTATATTTGCGGTTTGGCAAGAACATTGTGTATGGATTTTGACTGCATTGTTAACTTTGTTCGTTGTTTAAGTATTCAATTGGATGAATACTTACATAGAATAGAAAAGAATAATATAAATGTAATACATAGACTATAATTAATCTAAATTAATACATAAAGTTCATAATTCATTAAATTAATAAAGCTAAAACTCCATTGTATTGCGATAAATATTGTATGCGCGCTCGATAGATGGCATTGTACCTGTCTGAATCGCGCTATGGTTTCGTTACAGAGCGCAGTCTAAGTAGTACTTTAAAATAATTCAATAATTTTCATTTGATAGCGCCATCTATCTATGAACAACCATTTCGAAACTAAAAAAATATTGTAGCGATATTCAGAGAACTTAAGTTAGCCGGATTAGATAGTAGATTTATTATTGTTACTGAAACAGTTATTTAGGAAAATAGTTTATTAATATAACATAGACATAGTTACATAAATCTAGTTGTTTACGTGTTATTTAGTTTAGTTATATTTAGTTTGTAAGTTAGTAGATATATATTTATTTAGTTATTTGTTAGTTAGTTTAGTTCTATTTAGTTTGTTAGATAGAGAATGGGTCCTAAGCAAAAAAGTAGCTGAAGTCCAAGAAATTATGAGGACACCTAAAAAAAAGAAAGATATACACTTACAAAAAATAAATGAGATCCCACCAAAAACATTAAATGTAAAAAATGCCAAGTCTCTCGATGCAGTCCTTCCATCGTAAAAAGTTTTGAGATCCCACAGAAGCCAAGTCCTATTCAAATTATTTTGTAGTTATAAATCAACATTTAGTAATTATATCAATAGTTTTCTTTATATTATAACTATAGTGACTTGGCAATGAGCACAAGTAAAAACAAATAAAACGGCATATTTGGAGGAGTTGAAAGTTACACACACCGCATGCATAAACATTCTCTTTTATTTACTTTATTTATTCTCTTAACATTCATCATTTACTTTCAAAAAGCGATGGCCCGTAAGGTATTCTTAATTATTGTATTGGAACATGTAGTCGGTAGTGACCATCATGATTCACACATAACAAATAATCTGATCACAGGTCTCGTCAGTAACATTTGCACATAACTCCAGGCAGCAAGCAGCTTTTAATTTGTGCTCATTGCCAAGTCACTATAGTTATAATATAAAGAAAACTATTGATATAATTACTAAATGTTGATTTATAACTACAAAATAATTTGAATAGGACTTGGCTTCTGTGGGATCTCAAAACTTTTTACGATGGAAGGACTGCATCGAGAGACTTGGCATTTTTTACATTTAATGTTTTTGGTGGGATTTATATATGCAGTAATATTTTGACTCACTTGGTCGGTTCCGATCTAAAATATTTAAATGTATATTGGCTAATCCACCGTGAATATTATACTAAATTATACAAGATAGCAATTAAGCACTTCTTAAATAGTACGTCGTATTAGTGAACGCTGTAGTTACCTATAATTGTTTGATACACTTAAGTTAAGAGTAAGCCCTCTTGTTTGTATATTTTTTATTGTTATGGTGTAATCAAATGTTGGTGACTCTAAATAAATAAATAAATAAATAATAAACCAATTTTTCTTGTTCAAAGTTAATATAGGTAATTGATATCTGTAATTTCTTCTTGATGAATACATGGTTAGTTTTGAGAGTATGCAGTTTTAAAGAGGACTTCTGTGCCTTTCGATCCATGACTTCATGAAAATAACCTCTTTTCATCGCTTTTACAAACTAATTTTATAAGTAGACACACATTGTGCTAAAACATTACCACCACAATTTAATCAAGTTGCATATTACATATTATATACTCAGATTCGCTATACATCCACTGACTGAAACCAAACATATTAACAATGTGATAAAGTGCGCTGTATATTAAAATCACTAACATTACTACCAACTGTGACATTTAATTTCGCTCGCCCTGAATATAATTCCGACCAATATTACAAGAGTAAATACAAGGCACTTGGAATATTCTACTTAAATAAAATAATCATGGTACCTACTTGAACTCAGGTGCAGGTCTAATACGACAGTCTCTTGAAGATCTGGAGTATGAATAATGATATAGAGCGCACATGTAGAGACAGATATAGACCCACTATAGGCATATTGACATCATCAGTATATTGCAAATGTGTTTATTTCGTTGAAAAATAATCAACACGTATTTTAAATCAATGAATAAAATTGACAAGATAATACGCATCAAAACTCGAGACCTACGGTCGTGACATCAGAACGTACCAATAATAATTATACCACGGCGTGATGGCCTGTGAGTTATATTTTCACCAATTTTGGTTTATGTAACAAGAAAAATACGGTTCAAATATTTTTTGGTTATCTACTAATTAGATTTTTTTCAGTCAACTTTGCCTATTATTTATTAGATATAGACTATATTATATAGTTTTATCATTGTATATAACTTGGTTTTAAATCAGGTTTTTTAAGTAGTAACTCTTTAGAGTAGGTACGTTATGTGCTCGGTTGTAAATGCAAAACACACTAAGTTAAGCTAGTTTAAATGTAAATTTTCACTAAAATTTCGAAACATATTTCACGTTTAAAAAATGAAAATGATCGAACCGTTTCTCTTCTACATACGTAGTTCGCAGGAGTACCTACCTAGATAATATTATTTTCCACCTACTCGTCTTCTGGAACTTGATGAACCGACTGCGAATCTAAGTGGGCAGATGTAACGCCAATTTGGTAAAGAGAGGGTACTTCGACGACGCGGCTAAAGGTTGAAAATTGCATCACAGACCACGGATTTACCCTCTGTGCCCCATAAGCTGCAGTCAAAACCACCTCGTTGTAAGTGAAAATAGCGAAATATTGGGCCAGTAACATTTTACAGTACCATCGACACGAAAAAGAAAATAATTTTCCATATCGTGTACTCAAGAGATTCGCCGAAGAAAACTTAAGCGCTGTTTGTCTTATTCTTGCTCAAAGGTTAAGGCTTTTTCATTGTACGCCCCTGAAGATCTAGGTAGCACTTCGACTGAGCCGCTTACCCCCGTCACGAACGCGCCCCGAAGCTTATGCAGCGCTGCGGCTGGACCGCCCTATCTATCTGTGCAGGCGTCCAATCAACTGGTGTCGATTCAAACAATATTTTTATATCAAACTCTACTTTGAATTATGTTAATAGAATTGAAATGACAGTTGAGGATCAGTTTCGAAGTATTTTATTCAAATATCTTAAGACACCTACAGGTCCTCTCAGGTTCAAGTTAGTGTTACCTGAAGATAAAAGTATAATAAAAATACTACTATCCTGAATTCAAATGGACAGACAGAGAAAAGGCAGACATATTGAAATGGATAAAAAAGTCGTTACCCCAACCAAACAATACAACGTCAGCTTACGTCAAAGCAACCCTTTTAGCGAATCTCATAGCGAAATAAAAAGAGATTCCACGTAGACTGATGACGCGAAACATTTTATAATATCATGCCAAAACCCTTGCGTGGTATTAGTCCATGGGATCACAACTATTCCCTTGCAAAAAATGTCGTATTTCGTCTACGCAGGGATCCGGCAAAATAAGTAAATATCTTGATCAAATCCCTTACACAAAATCACTATCTTGACAAAGACTCCAGGGATTCTGTTTAGGTTAGTTTGTGCTAGGTTATGTTTGGTTATCAGCCATCTGAACAAATCCCGAGAGCTAGGATACACGACATTTCTGTTATAACCATCCGCCTTATATTTTCTTTAATTTACTTTGTTTATTTTGTGAGCGGAAAATTGTTTCAATTTCCTCGGGAATATGAATGTTTTTGAAGTACCTACCCACTCTATAACATTTAATATCCGTAAATTTAGGCGCTTCCATAATAGACTACGACCCGAAAAAGGCGTAAAATAAATAGACAACTGGCTATTGGGGAACAAATCTTCTCGAGAGAAAATAGTTTATTCAATACTTGATTTATGTAAAGGCTTGTCGAAAGGAAAGGCGATTTGAATAGAGCTTCCCGTTAACCGTGTCGAACCTGAAAGCTTTTCATAAATGAACCTACTACAGCGAGTGCTCAGTGCATGGTGGCTAAAAGCCTCCGTTGTTATATGTGTATGAAACTTTATACGTGGGTGCGATGAGGCAGACGTACCCATTGAGCGACACATTAAAAGCATGACGCGTTGAATATGAGCCCGCCCGTCATCACGATGCGAATGTTTGTTATTGTACTGAAAAGTTAAGTAAAATATGTCACTTCGATAATGCACAAACATAAATACTACAATACATTATCAGACAACTTACTTAAGCTCACAGCAAACATGGGAACAATCGAGTTTTCCCCGAATTCAGTACTAAAGTCGAAGCACACGCATACGGTTCTCATTTTATTACCACTAGTTCGAAAGTACTTAAGGATGTTTGGAGTGTCTCGAACGTTGCCTGTACGTTTAACTATCTGTCGTTGCATCATTAATGCATGTTGTTTACAAGTTCTCATGCTGTTATTGGAAAACTCCACTTTACCTTGTCGAAAGCAGTCTTGGGGGATGTTATGGTCTCCTTTAATCAATTTTAATACAAATTTACTTTATATCAGACGGTCGTAAAATTCTTTTATTTTTCCCAATATTGTAACGAAGTTAATGAAATAACGCACTGTAATAATAAGTCTTGGGTTCAATCACACGATGGGCCGGAGCTGACCTTTGTCATGTTGCTGACAGAATTTCATTACGAAGTATCGGCACCGCCTTAAATATTAAAATGTAATTATTCCTTCGAAGGGACTAAGTGGTAGTACATGACACTTTACCAAACGTTGTAAAAACTCTTTTAAACGTACCTAACCATTTATTTTTGCCTCAGAAAACAGAAAATATAAAAAATATAAAACCGGCCAAGTGCGAGTCGGACTCGCCCATAAAGGGTTCCGTAGCAGCAAGTAAAGTTCTTGTAGTTGGTTGTAACTTTGCAAGGTAAATTACGGTTTACGATTTATGAAAATAAAACTGAAGGTTTTATTTGGTCCGTATTAGATATGAATGCGCACTATTCATTATGGCAAAACAGAAAGGCGCAAGAAAGCTACTGAATAATAATTAAGGGTATAATTCACGCCTATCATACATTACCATTGTTATCTATGTGCAATAAAAATGAAAAAGTTAAATTGTAGATGTTCACCTTTTGTATGAGGGACAGAGAGGGTAGATGTTTACGAGTGCGAAGTGTAGGAACGTCGCGGTCCGCTCACGACCTTGCCACTGTGAGCGGTGACTTAGCGAGTGGTAAGATCAAATGTATAGAAATGTTTCAAACACCAAACGATGCGCCGCCAATGACGAATTCGCGTACTAACATAGTAACCACGTATTATTCGCGCCGCCCTTCCCTCCGCTCACCCCTTAGACCAAAATCGAAAACGGACTGTTAGCCCCTTTCGCACACAAGGCAATATAAGTCTTCGATACCTTACGAGTTCGGTATCCAGGCGACTAACGCAATACAAATCCATAGAGGTTCGTTAACAGGCACGCATGATGCCAAAGTCGTAATGTATCGGAGACTTGAGTCGCCTTGTGTACGAAGGGCCTTAGATCGCGTGAGGATGGCCCGTGCCGCCCCAGCGCTGGTGATATCATGAATGTTGGGACATGCAATCATCACGCGCTCTGATACCCATGCTTGCTTGCCTTTAACAAAGCCGACAACAACATTTCTCACTTTCTTCAACACGCGTGATTTTACACCAGTTTTTTGTCATATAATTGGAGTTGCGCATGTCGTGTTCTTTATTGATGATCAGCGTTTATTTATTGCTGATTTTAACGTCAATGGAAAGTTAATGTTTCATATAATTATCTTCTTTAATAATATCTTGTTGATGTTATCAGGCAATATTCAGTTTGAAAACTATCGTCAAAGCATCGCCTTTGGTGACTGCTAAATCTAATATCTTTAAACTAGCAATTCTTTTATATTTATATATAATCAGGATCTCGGAAACGGCTCCAAGGATTTTCATGAAAGTTACAGATTTGGGGTTTTTCGGATTACCCAGGACAAATGTTTGTGTGATGAGCACGATCATTTGTTCTGTGTCTGGGTGTAATTTATCTATAATATGTAGGTATGTATTTAGAAATATATAAGTATGTTTATCAGTTATCTAGTACCCATAACACAAGCTCTGCTTAGCTTGGGACTAGATAACGTTGTGTGATAGTTGTGGAATATTATTATTATTATTATTATTATTATCAAGGTCCCAGGTTCGAGAAAAGCTCGGTTCCCAAGATATAGACATTTTAAAAACCGAGCGAAGCTCGGTCAACCAGATATTTATGTATTAAACGGCCAGTTTACAACCAATTAACGAATAAATAATAAACACGTTTGTAGCAGTCTAATAAACTGGAAACGTGTAAATCAGCTGTAAGGTTGGTTTAGAACTTTTCATTAAAGTAATGCAAGTAGCTTACAAATGCTAGTGATTACGATTCCGCAATCTAGGTAGTAATCGGTAGGTACTTGCCAATTTTACTACCGATTTTATTACAGCAACATAGTCGTCACATAGATAAATCGATGATTTATTGTTTCCTTGAAGACCTTGTTGGTTTTAATGGCCAATAAAAAGGTAAGTTTCTAGGCCTGCTCATCATCATACACTTTACGTAGAGTCGATTGTGAAAGACCATAAAGAATAAAGCTTTTCTCGTTTTTGCCCTTTCTCGCCTGTTGACTGAGAGTGAACTGTAATTAGTGTTTCCTCCGATAAAGCAGAATTCGGGGCTGGCTTTTATTAAAGGTGGAGCACGAGTTCTTCAATTGGAATTTAAATGGAAAATACTATTCAGTTGGATCTGCATTTATTGTACACTGTTCAAATTCGTCTTGTTATCTTTGACACTAATGGGAAATGCCGTTAATTATCGATCGATGATGGACGTTTATACGAACATTTACCGTCTTACCTCAAGAAAGATAAACACCTGTTAAACACTTGTCTAAAAAATAAGGTAACTCCAAAACGTCCCTTATATCAACGTCAAAAAGTCATTTAGCAGCTGACAGTTTTTAGACAAGTGTTCAAAAGATTTTTAACTTTGGTATTTCCCGGTAGTGTGGCCCCCCGCATGATGCATTCTTACTAAAATAGAAGATTTGTCTTGTTAGTCACAATTGCATCACATAACATAACGAAGTCAGGACGTCCTAGAAAAGCGGTGACATCTGGCAACACTACGGTACTAACGTTCAGGACTTGCAAGCGGTACTTGTGCCGGTTGCAGCCGCCATGATGAACGCGAGCCGTTACGTGACACGGGTCTTAGCAGAGGTGTTTAAAATATCCAGGACACGACGGAAAAGAAAAACAAAATGTGCTCCTCGCCTTTATGAAAAACAAGAACAAAGTAGAAACGTTTAGAATGCATGCGGTGTCTATTGCTGCAACTCATTCCTTACCTGAAGAGGTATACTTAGATGAGCACCCCAAACTCTCAACCTTATATGTAGATAGTGATATAAAGAAGATATTGTGTTTAATAAGTTAGGTAATTATTGTGGAATAATTGTGTAGACTGTTGCTTTATGTAAATACCTGTAATAATAGCGATAAGATGGATAAATAAATAATGTAGTTTCACCCATGCCTTAACATTCAATATACATTACTAATGAGTGTTTTCAAACAAATAAACCCAATACTACACTAATACAACCTAGGATCGAACACAGACAGCCTTGTCCGAGACCAAAATCAATAAACTAATGTGAATGCTGAATTCAATAGACCACTAGACACCAACTGTAAATAGAAAATACATAGAATAGTCAGACGAATGGAAAGGTTTTAAACTTGATCTACGATACTTGGAAGTCTATGAGGTCGTCAAAATGACGACTGAAGGACTGAAAGGTTAGACACGCATTAATAATATTTTCGATTTACTAAATAAATAGAATTGATAAAAATTCAGCATGGTAAGTGACTGCGTATTACAGCAATTTTTAGTCTGTACCTGCCACCAAAGTCGCATATATTATTCAGAAGGGGATGACTATCAGGATTGCTCTGTTTTGGTCCCGACGCTCTAAGAGTCTTCGACTAAACTAAGGCACTTTAATATAAATATGAAATACAATACCGAATACAAAAAGTAATAACAAAACGTATCATCGAACGCTTAAGCCCACTTATATATTACGCCCATTTTTAAAAACATCAAAATGTGCTTACATCACCGCAATAATGCGAATGTATCGATACAATAAAGCAACGCCAGAAGCAAAATAACGTGAGATCCAAAACGTATCTGAGGTACGCGATTTGTCAGGCAAACGTGAGTGTCCCATTAATAAAAGGGAACGAATCTTCCGTGCAAGACAAAGAAGCTAGTATCAATATTTATTGGCGTGCTTAGTATTAATCGGGGCGGATCGTGCCTTTGTATCGCGGGGCGCGAGCGTACGTTGTCGGCTACGAATAGATGGACTGTCGCGGTCGGAGCTCGCCTAATTTTTCAGCTGTGAATAATTTTTTCGAGACCCTTGTTTACAGTAATGCTTTTAGCTGGCGAAAAATGAGATTACTGAGTTAATTTTCCGTTTTGTTAAATGCTGCCTGCATTTTGTTTTCCTTATTACGGTTCCTTTTTTCTGGTTTTATCGTAAGGTTAGCATAAGAGAGTATCTCAGTTTAGACGATTGTTTCATCTGAAACTCGCGTTCAATGATACAATCTTCCTGGTTGTTTTATTTAGCATTTTTGGCGTAGGCCTCGTAGCGCGTAGCGTAGAGGTTTCGTAGCCGCGCCCGCCCTACAGGCCGACCGCCCGCTTTGATATCGCTGGTTGCCTTCGGTATCACCAATAAAATTCAGACGCGAGTCAAGTCAGTATGCCCCCAGACACAACCGAGGTCGGACGTGTGGCGCGCGCCGCGATCTCACTCACTATTCGCGTACGAAATGTGTGACAATAAGTGTTGCTTCCTCTTTGTTATCTAAAATTTTGATGTGTTTATATTCAGATAACGCTGTTATATACTAAGAACGTTTAAATAAATATTACGATTGTAGTTTAGTGTATAAATATCGCTTTATCCTGTCTGCGAATGTAATCAACCGAAAGCGGGTAAGATAAGTTTTGAGCGTTTTGTTTTTGTTAGTATTGTATTTTTTGCTTCACTTATTTCAGACAAATAATTTTGTATTCATGTACACATAAATCAGTATTGTCCTTGAATTCCGTGGCAGGCAGTAGTGAGCTTCCTACACGCGACTGTTTTATGATTTCATCGCACATTAGTTTGTGGTTTTCCATAAACCTTCCACCGTTGAGTCACCACGTCGACAAGTTTTTTAAATACTATTTTATGAAATACAAGAGATCTTGACACAATTATTTTGTTCCAACTAAATCATAGTACTGAACCACAATAGACAAATAAACCCCAGTACATTCTGGGAAAGTTCAAAGGTTTTAATTGGTATTTATGTCAACCCTGTTAGGTCTTCACACGAGCTTATTACTCCCTAACGATGTTGTTTAGAGATAAAATACTTGTCAAACTATCCTCATTAAACTCGTGTTCATGACACAAATGTGTTTTTCGGAGATAAGTGAACATTAATAAAATAGTTTGTATGTTTTTTATTTTTATTTTAGCAGAGAATCTGTGGATCAAACGATTTACGTAGTTATCTATATGTAGATTCTGTTCACGTAATATGATGTCAGCGTTTTCTCGGGCATGCATTATGCTGTTACTTACAGGCATATCTTTGGGCCGCCGCAAATATTGGCATCGTAAAACGTGGCCACAAAAAAAACTACGCTGTATCCCTTACGCGTACAAACTTTTCCATATCGGTATATTCTTAGGAATGGTGATGGATCTCATTCATGTCTGTCGTGTTTGATGATATTATTACGTCGGAGCCTATTTCGGGTCGCAATTTGTGTGAGATCGATGTCATTTAGCGGATTAGATTTGAGCGAGTTACATTTTAGTTCTTTTGATTCTTTATAAGGAAAAAAAAATGTACAATAGTTAGTTCGGGCGTTGCTCTTACCATTTAAGATGAGAAATGGGCAGGGAGTCGAGACAGCGTCGCCGGCGCTCACTAAGATTGCGGCCGTATTATGCTTATGCACTGAATATTCATTGTCGCCATGCGCACTTTGGTGCTCTTTAATCAACTCCTTTCGCGGCTTACAGTCCTTTGAACCATAAATATAGCCACAGAGCTTTTGAGAAGTAAATTGAATGTAGACCTATTTGGTTTTGCAATTTTATTGTCTGTGTGACATATTTTCTCATGTCTATTAAGAATGAGTAATGACTGACGAAAATAGTCGCGACAAACTAAATTATGTCATCCTTTATTATCTGTGTTATCTTCTTACCTAACATAATGTGTAAACAGTCGAGTCAATGACACCAAAAGACAAATTGATAATATTAAAATTTAAACATTCGTTTAGTCTTGCTCTACGCACATATTGATAAGAAAAGCGTGTGAAAAATAGATTTTCACTCATATTATTGAATTAAAAGATTAGTTTATATTCTTTATATTCAATAGTCATATTATGGTTTAAGCACTAGGTACTTGATCTTTTGTATGCTATGTGATTTAGTTTCGTAACGACTACTTAAAAAAATCTATTGTAAAATTCAAATAATCAAGACAATGGTGAATTTAGTCCGTCTCACAGCGATGTTTTTTTATTTGGAAAAACGAATTCCATTAGTGTGGGGCAAACACTAGGAATTCTTCCTGTATTGTCGTTTACAAAAATTTCATCCCACATACGCAAACATGCAGAACTGGGTCAACTATTATAGGTCCGGCAAATATTTGTATTATCCGTGTGGGAATCGAACCCAACATAGTAGTGCATGGCTTTACTACTGCGCCAACCGTGCCTTCATTTAATGACGTAATTTTATGAAGGATAGAAACTCGAAAACCTATTAAAGAAACCCCAAAAAATCTTTCATCAATTTGGTTTCGTTTGAAGAAAACAAACTCAAATGTAAGTAAAAACCATTGGACACTGTACCTAAGAGCAAAATTACTCGAAAAATTGGTTCGGAAAGGATCCCTGTGGTAGCTTTATTGAAAAAAGGTCCGCTTGATTGATATTAGAATTTTACACGTTGAAAATAGCGAAATGCGAACCGTTTCGGTTTTTCGTCTCTGGAAAAAAAAGATTGACTCAATTTGTTCTTGTCCGCTACGGAATAAACTCGACGAAGGGTATTTTAACTACGGATTTATCTTTCGAGAGAGTCTCTAATGGGTATTATTTTGTCTAAATGAAATTAGTATTTAGAATGCCTGAGGTTTACAGCTTAATATACAAATTAATGTTTCGATAAATTCAGTGTTTATTTTACAATATGTAGCCCAAAGGCGACTCAGAAAGGCTTTTTTAAAAGGTCAGATGTTTATAGAAGCTTAGCTTTTCTAAATACCTACATATACGAGTATATTTGTAAATATAAATATTAAAGGTTTTTTTTTGAAGAATAGTTCGACTGCGAGCAGGACTCGAACCTGCGTCCTTCTCGATGAGTACTCCAGACACTGTACCGACTAGGCTAACGTAGTCCTGCCCGGCGAATATTCATCTAATAAACGTATTGGTCGAATATTTCATCTAATAATATTCGTATTGCGGAGACAGAGACGGTGATTCAGATTGTTTTTCTCGTAGTCGCAATTTTCTTTCCGCAAAAAAGCTTTACCTGTCATTATGTAAATGCAGCGGCTAATAGTTATTGTTAACCAACTCCGAAAAAAGAAAGTGTTTTTTTGAAGTGAAAACTTCTTTAGCGGCGTTGTACACTTTTTCTGTAATGGGTAAAAAATTTAAAACTCGCGTCAGGGTCACGTGACCCTGATCGAAAATGAGTAAGACGTCATTCAAATTAGTTAATTTCATATCTGTACTACTCCAGTTTTAAAATAAAACATAGTAACAAAAAAGTTTTCACTTCTACCGGCACTCCTGGAGTGCAACCTTTTTTTTTTTTAGTAAAAGTTAAGTCCCTAAATGTGTAGCATTGAAAAAAATATTAATGGAGTATGGCAAAAACTACTTAGTACTTGAAATAGAGTTATCTTAAAGAAGTTCCTTTTGAAAATATTCGATTTTCAACTCAAAACCACTTCTAATCATGAGTCATATCTGGGGAATATGCGGAAAATTACATCTTGTATTATACACAATCAAAATTGTTAAGGTCAATTAACAAATTTTGAAGTTTCGGTACCCCGACGACTTTCAAAGATTTTACTGTCGTTTTTAATGTCTCACAAAAATGTCATGAAAAATTCCTTTCCCGGCCTATGCGTAATCCAATAATTTTCTAACTCCTCCATAAAAATTAAATAGTCATTTTGCTAATTACCACCCCTCGTTTCACCTTCATAAAGCACAATGGCTCCAAGCGAAATGTTTCTCCTTCTACCAAAAATACTTAACGTGTTTTTACGGAGCGGTATCATTATTCTAACAAAAATTTAATTACCTCAACTGCGGTGCTCTAGGGGCCTATTGTGCCTTAAATAAAACGTCGTACGCAATGCCGGCGACGGTCACGAGAGAGCTCACCGTGATAGATGATATTCGAGAACAATTAATCTTAGGCAAAATATGCGGACGATTTGCAAGCGAGTGGTCGGGCCTAATGGTCGGGAGATTATCACGCGTCCACGTCCCGCGCCCACCCACCCGTCGTCATTAGCGGGTATGGCGTCGCCTTAACTATGCCAGCGAATTAATTGATTGCTAAAACACGAACCGATATCTGCACCAGCTGATATAAAAAAATAGTGATGTTTGCATACAAAAGACGACGAGGGAGGCAATAACGTGTGCCGGCACACAGCCATATATCATAGTGAGGGTTTTCATAAAGGAGGCGACGCCGACGGGGAGCCTCGCTCGGACACTGAAGGCGTTGTTATGCGACGCCGCTGTCCTCGGATAATGTCTTGCATAAATTTACTGTAATCGTGTAAAGCCAGTGCCACTTGCATAATTTAATGCAAGCAATGCTGTTTACATTAAAAACGTCACGGGCAGACATTTTAAAACAGCTGCACAACGAGACTACGTTTCCACTTGTGTAAAGTGAATCCACAAATTATGCATGAGACCGCTTGGCAATAACAAGAATTTAATGGCGCCAATGTTCCGTTAATTGGAGATACCTGTTTGTAACCTGCAATCTGGAATGGGTTATTGTAGTTACATATACTTGGAATCTATAGTATACAAACGGAATCTATGATTTCCTTTGATCAATTAAATAGCAAGCATTTCGTTTTGTTATGAATGTTAAATGCTTCGTTTTTTAAATTACTGTAAGAGCTTTAAAGCTCTCTTTTATAATGTAAAAACGAAAGTTTTGTTGTATAATTATTAACTCGTTGATGTTACTTTATGACGCTCTGTAAAAAATACTTAATCAAAAGATTTTAAGTGAGAACAAAGGCAAGCTTGATAATCCATTAAGTATAGTTTGAGCGGAACTTGAAGCAGTCCGATCAGTGTGGGTAATTAAAACGCTAACAACGTATAAAATGAGAGTAGATCTTTAGATCTACTCTCATTTTATATTATTTATAAAGGCGCGCTGCGATATGAAACCTTAATTTTAATCAGATTGGGTGGGCTCCTGTGTAAATAGTCGTAGTGCACGGTGTGAGCATGTTTGCTACAGTGAAGTTGGGCGGGCGCGGCAGCCAAGCACGGGCAAGTCGTCGCGCCAATGCAAATTAGTGGAATCACAATTAGCGCTCGATTGTAGTTCGCCCTGCAACTTGCATTTAGCAAATGAAACAGGTAAGAGATTCAACAAATAAATTATGGAGCGGCACACTCTGTTTTCCTTCAGTCGTGCCCTCCACTGCACTCTCTGCAAAAACGAATTCAATATTACCTGCAGTAACCACCGCAATGATGTAATATTTTATCTAAGTAATGGATGTTTTTGTCTGTTTTCACTCGACATGGTATCAGTTTCTATTTTGTGGCACAACTATTTACTTTAAAGGACGAAAACGAATGTTATTCTCATAACATTAACACACCCCATAGTATTTAGATATGTATTAAAAGCCAGGCGCAGTACAATTAATAACGTGCTACAAGACGAATATGTTGAGCTATTTGTACAGCAAACAAAATGTCCACGGAATGTCCCTCGGGTTGACAGATGATGTTAAAGGCAATTAATCTTGACCAAATATGCGGGCGAATTGTGGGTTTCGCCTCCGTAGCCTAATGGCGACGGTTGTGCTATGTTCTAACGCCTTGCGTGCCTCTCCTCAACGACTTTTGTCTACAAAAGCTCGTTTTAAATATACGGGATTCACGTGTACATATTTCACAACTAATACGTCATAGAGGTATTTCTATTTTGATTCCCTATAAAAATAACACAAAAAACGATATTCTAGTTTCGAAAGCGTAACATTTTTCCGCTTCGATATTTTCGCATTCAGTTTGATTTATAACCGATAAAAATATATCAGTTTTAGTGTAACTATGACACGATGTTTTCATATTATAGCCATGTCATCCCACTCGGGCCGCAAAGATGGAAGTAATACCCCGATGTCCACTTTGAGAAAATATTAAATGGTATCCGAAAGACCCCTGTCATTCCCAGCATATCGTCTGATTCACACTGTTCAATATTTTAGAAGTTTGATCTTCGTGTTATACGAGTTTCATGGTAGCATTATTATGCGGGTTTTCGGAACGCGCTCTGTGACGACGAGGTGTGGTGAACGAGCAAAGTTATAATAAGTTTGTCCCTTCATCTCTGGAGCGAAGCCATTGTCTTTTGATCCGATATAGGTAAAGGCGCTAACACTACCTACATAAGTTTATTTTTCGTCGTGAAAATAAGTTACACGACTGCTCCCTTTGTTATACATTTTATTATGTGTGAAAAAGATCTCTTTATTTGATGGAATCGCCTTTTCAGGATGCTTTATTAAAGTTAAGCTTCTAAACTGACGTAATTAAATGTTGTGTTTATGATGAACTCTACAATTTCTTTTCACAAATCAGCTTACCGAATGTATTATACACCGCGTATAACGCCAGTCATCTCACACAAAGTCCGGCTAACCCTAATCATTAATAGGTAATTCGGCCCGCTATCTTTCGTGAAAGGGCCAAGGGTTAACTAATAATTGTTTTCGCCCGTTACCCGTACTACTGTAACCCGTCCAGATCGTTTACGGTCATTCCCTTAATGAGATTAATGCATCACTATCTTACTTTGTTTATATCTAGTGATGTGCACGTACGTGTTTCATTTAGATAACGCCACTTTATTTATATTGAGGCTAATATTTATTAGTTTAGTGAGCGTTGAATGTGATGCTTTTATACGTAGCCTCATAAATCTCAGGTTTCACAAACTAATATACACTTATATTGCAAATAAAGTACCCACTCTGGATTAGGGGAGATCTTATTTATTGTAGTAGCTAGAAAAGTTTGGATATCGTTTCGTAATCCACCGTAACCAGATATTATTATTAGATGTATGGAAGTTTGAAGACTCTCCAAGAGTTTATTACAACAACGTAACGCACTGTTATTGAAACATATGATATTACAATTATTTTGAAAGACTTTGCCTGTAACACTGCTTGATGTTCCTTCTCGTACTTATCGTTACGCGAAGTTTATCGCTGAGAGCCATTGCTACGCTCTAGATGGAAAGTTCCCTTTAATTAACTACCCTACTTTTTCTTCGCCTTCTACTCATTTCACTGCAATCATTCTTGTTTCTAAATAATTTTGTTTTAAAGCAGCTTCCCATTTTCGCATAAAAATAACATTTTACAAGGGTTGGATGTTTTGCAGCTGAAAAAGACGGTAATTTCGATTTAAACTTTTCGGGTCCGGCTTTACCGGGAATACTTGTAGAACAATTTAATTGGCGTTCGATTGAATGTTGCCTAAGTTATTAAGTTAGATTGGCTGCTTAAAAAACTATTGTTTTAACCCAAAGAATCTCGGCACAGTATGTGAATAGGTATTTCTTTTTCAATTTACATCAGACCCCACGATTTTATCGGGGGCGAAGAAATAAAGCACGTCCCGACAGTGAGCAGTTTGAATTAACCTTTCGAGTAGCCTTGTAGATTCGTGGCCCGGTTACGAGCGGGTCATCTGCTAGTTAATATTCAAAGGGTCGCACAATCACGGATTCCGTACGCGTCTCTGCTCCACCGATGTTCACTGCGACCGCCCGAAAACCTCCCTTTTACTTACCAAATAGACTACTATACTGTGTGCCTGGGAAATTACGCAGACAATTTAGTCAAACAAAACAAAAATTTCGCAAACAGTAGAGCGAGCGCGTACATGAAATTTCATTACAGCTAAAGCATGTGTTCGGACAATAGGTATCCCAGAATATTCACATAAGCCTGGAAACCCTCCATTACGGTTCGTTCGTTTACTGAACACAAAGACTGACGTATAAAAATTCTCTTTCTTATCAACAGACGCTGAAGTAAAATATGAAAGTGTTACTTTTTTCGTGTAATCAAGGCCGCTGGAGTTCAATAAACTGGCTTTGGCCGTACCATTTCTTTGCGTTATCTATAAATAAACGCGAACGCGTTTTCTAACATCCTTTCCTGGCGATCCCCAGAGAAATCCTACTTTCAGAAGATAAGTGAAACTTCTGAGATAGTGAAGGGCTCTATTCGATAACTTTTCTTTTAACGTTCTTACGACGTGCACGTGAGTTATTTAGCTGCAGTACACATTTATATGCACGATTTTATAAAAAACGGATCACTTTTGAAGTACTAAATTACTTTTACATAATAAACAAATTGAGAAAACTCGGCACTCCACAAACCTTGTTCGTCGATCATTTCATTGTATAAATCTGATTTCCCGTTCATTACTTAACTTTTTGATCAAATTTAATTCTGAATTTTGAGGATTGTTCGTCCAATTTCACGGTTGCATGGATTTGTTTCGGGACTGCAAAGAAATGTTTCAATGTAAGCCTACATTCAAATAATGCGAAGAGGGATTTATAGGAGCGGCCGGTCCAAGCAAAGTGTTTGCGATTGAATAAACACAGAGATTCAAAGATAAATCGAAATATTACTAATTGATAAAGTATTTATTTTTGTGAAGATTTCGTCTGCGTATTTCGAGAATTGGTTCTTGGGTACTTACTAGGGAAGAAAAATAATCATTTTTGCTCCAATTTTGACGCTTATAGATTGTTTTATTGGATTTGGACACAGAGTTATCAAGTAATTATACGCATCGTAATAATAACTTTTAAAAGGGGAAACCTTGAAGGCTCTGTATTTAATGGTAATTAAACCTTCGCTAAGTAACTAATTGCCGTACGGAAACTTAGAATCAAGCACCAGTCAATTATAATGAAAGCTATTCAACCGCGGCTTTATCTACTAACACATACCCCAACCCCCTTTAAAGTTTCGTTTTGGAAAAATCTATATAGTTTCCAAAAGAAAGGATTATTGTGCCCAGTTCCAAGTTTCTTACCTTCAAGGAATGTATATTACAAATTAAATGAATATGTAATTTTTCGTATTATGTAACAAATTTTTGCCTCTCAACCCTTTCGTCATCATCATCATCTCAGCCGTAGGAAATCCACTGCTGAACATAGGCCTCTCCTTTTGATCTCCACATATACCGGTTGGAAGCGACCTGCATCCAGCGTCTTCCGGCGACCTTTATAAAGTCGTCTGTCCACCTTGTTGGTGGACGTCCTACGCTGCGCTTGCTAGTCCGTGGTCTCCACTATAGTACTTTTCGACCCCATCGACCATCTGCTCTGCGAGCAATATGACCTGCCCATTGCCACTTCAGCTTGCTAATCCGGTGGGCTATATCGGTGACTTTAGTTCATCTACGGATCTCCTCATTTCGGATTCGATCAGGTAGAGAAACAACGAGCATAGCCCTCTCCATAGCTCGTTGAGCGACTTTGAGCTTTGAGATGAGTATATAGGTGTAGAGAGTAGCATAGGTGATAGTGAAAGACCACGTTTCGGTGCCGTAACTCATCACTGGTAACACACATTGGTTGAAGACTTTCGTCTTGAGGCACTGAGGTATGTCGGACGAAAAGACATTGCGTAATTTCCCAAACGCTGCCCAACCGAGTTGGATTCGGCGGTTGACCTCTTTCTCGATGATGGACCTACCTAACTGGACTACTTGTCCTAAGTAGATATTATATGAGTCAACAACTTCGAGTACCGAGTTTCCAACAGAGACTGGGGTGGGCACAACATTGGCATTTGACATAATTTTCGTCTTGTCCATGTTAATTTTCAAGCCCACCCGTTGTGAAACTCGGTCGAGGCCATCGAGCATCATGCTGATTGCTGTTCCTCCATCGACTTTGCCATGACTACGATGTCGTCGGCAAACCGAAGGTGAGTGATGTATTCGCCGTTGATGTTGATGTCGTCTTCCATTGTGGCAGTGAACAGTTTCGGGGAGATAACATCCCCCTGTCTTACGCCTCTTCTCAATGGAATCGCCTTCGTGGTCTGCTCCTTTACTAGGACTGACATGGTGGCGTTATTATACAAGCACTTCAACACCTCGATGTACCGATAGTCAATACGGCATCGCTGGAGTGACTCAAGTACCGCCCATGTTTCCACCGAATCGAAGGCTTTCTCATAGTCCACAAACGCTAAGCATAATGGCAAGCATAATTCGGTCTTCTGTATAATTTGCCGCAGCGTATGGATGTGGTCTATGGTACTATAGCCTCTTCGGAAACCGGCTTGTTCGGGAGGCTGGAAGTCATCAAGTCTGTGTTCGAGACGGTTCGTGATAACCCTTGAAAACAGCTTATAAACATGACTTAGAAGCGTAGTTGTGTATGTGTAGTTCTTCAATAGGCTGTTATCACCTTTTGAAGAACAGCACCACCTCACCTCTGCTCTATGTTTCAGGTGTTTTGCCCTCGAAGAGGACGGAAATAAAGAGTTTCTGGAGGACTTTAAGTACCTGTGTTCCACCCGCTCTCAGAAGCTCTGAAGTGATTCCGTCCTCGCTCGGCGCCTTGTTGTTCTTAAGCTGCTTCAGGGCCATTATACGATACACACGTATCTCGTACAGATTGATGTCCGGGATATCTTCGGTGTAATGTCGGGACAGCTTGGCTCTTGGATCTCCTACCAAGCTGTCAACGGGCTTTGCGACCGAAGTGTATAACTGTCCATAGAACCTCTCGATCTCGCCTAAAACCTCTGCTTTGGTCGACGCTATGCTGCCATCCTCCCGTTTCAGCTTTGTCATCTGGCATGTCTCATGGCAGTTTCAATTTCTAAATGATGGCGTTTTGTATAGAGGGACTGTTTCATTTTCTTGTTTCGCCATTTTTGTATTTAACGAGTTTTAGGTTATTAGGTAAAATTTTTGGGAAGGGTGACAATGAAAATTCCATACTTACTACTGTATGGAATTTAAATAACTTTTATAGAATCGACTTAGCAGCTCAGAATACCTAATGAGATGACTGTTCCATCATATTATAATTATTTCGAATGATGTAAACCGGTTCAAGTAGTACATTACTTTATTTGGTATTTCTATTGTTACAGATATCACCGATGAGCCAAGGCGTAGTAGACCCTGATCTGTCGCGGAGACGGATGCCGTGAGCTCTATCCCAAGGAGCGCACGACGTCGGCGTGATGAGCACAACCCGCCATAATGCGTCGGCGGCCATTTTAAACCGTGAACGGACGCGTTTGTCGGCTCGAGATGGCCGTCAATCGCGGCGAACGCGCATTCAGCCTCCCCGCGCACGCGCTATCCCATACTCCACCGCGGCACTATGAAATGTGGAAACACGGCAAGTGGCGACAAAAAACGTCACCACCAAGGACAAACGCAGCCGTTAGGGTTCCCAGATAGAAACATTGTATAGTGAAATCCTTAGAGGCCTAAGTGTTACTTTTGTGTGTAAATATAGTGGTGTATAGATGTTAAGGATGGCGGGCGAAAGTCGAAGTGCGCGCGCGCCGCTGCTGGAGTGCGGGGGGCCAGAGTTTGCTCATCCGCACAAAACGTCAGCACCGAGATGCTGCTTCTGGCTCGCGAGCCACGTCAACGTGAGGAAGTGTGTCGCCGGCGTTATGCTGCTATCCGTCCTCACCATATTCTTCTATACATATTACGTCACAGTACCTCTCACTAGGTAAGTCAATAACTTCATTCATACGTTTCACAATCGTCTTTACTGAAGCGCATCCAACTAGAGATTTATGAACAACGTAAATTTGAAAGCAAAAGTGTATTGTTTGTACGAGTAAAACAAGCGATGTGAATCACCTGATGCACGCTACAATGATTTATTGTTTCGACAATTTCTTTTCACGACAACTTATATCACGAAGTCTAAAAGTGCTGAGAAAAAAATCTAGAATATGAATGTGAATGGAAACAAGAGCAGTGGAAGGGCATAGGAGAGATAGATGGTTTAGAGCAAGATGATATGGTTAGTCTGTAGACACCCCACCGAGACCACTAGAAGCAGTTCTAAAATAATCAAATATGCTGCAATTCTAATGGGCGCCAAATAAATTGAGATATGGGCAGGAGAAAAAGAATATGTTAATAGTTAATCGTTTTACACAATTCATCCAATCGAATGGTTAACTTTACTCATTAAAATTTAAGCGAAACGCGCCTGATTTTAATTAATTAATTTAGTTGAAAATATGCGTCATTGGCATAAAATCCAATTTGCTTCCTATCGGGAGCAAACACATAGCTGATACGAATTAATAATATGAAATTATCGCATTCGGACAGCTCGTCGTTGTCACTGTTGTTCATTGGGATTAGTTGGGGCTAAGTGGTATTGTGTGTTGCCTCTATGTTCTCTCGATAGTGTTTTCATTATTACAAGTATAAAATGAACTCAGAATTTTACAGTTTTCCCGCACATAAAATCCTACATGCTTACCTACTTCTATTTTTAAAAGGGTCGCTTCTATAAAACCCTTTGACATGCAAGAGACGTTTTCGTTTTATATCTTTCAAGATTTTACGGAAACGTATTTGCATAAACTCAACCTATTCTTATCTTATTTTGTGGAAGTACACGTACCGTACAGAAAACTCGCATTTTCTGGGTCTTTTTGCCGGTCGCACAGAAACTAATTCAAGTGACACAAACATGTGACAAGAAACACCGAAGTCGTTCACTCAACAGAGTTTATCTTTTATTTCAATACCAGAGGATTCATTACGGCATAAAATTGGCATTTAATACCTAGAGGAAATTGCTTCGCGGAAGTATTAAAGATGTTTAACTTTGTGTCGAGCGTCCTTGTCGCCTTTTGTTTGGCAGCTTTTCGCCAGCTAAATTAGAACGACGAGGCGAATATTTCAAAGTAATTTATAACGTGATTTTATGTAATTAGGGCAGATGGCGTGTAGCTAGGACCCATGATATTTTATTTTATCGGCTTAAAATTACATCGACCGAGATGAGCGGCAGGGGCGGCAAGTTTCGCCGACTCAGTTGGATTTATAGCAAAACTTGTGTTCTGGCTAATTAATGGAAGCTGCTTCGCTAACGCGCCGCCAGCTCGCTGATTTAGAGCCATGTTGTTTTATAAAAGTTTATTCACTATTAACCCGTTATCGAGTTTACCAACAAATATTCACATACCTAATTTGCATGCAAATCTAGCCACATTGCTAATGATGGCTGCCTAATTATGTTGTTTATCATAAGTCAATACAATATTTTGATGGTAATTAAAGGCTAATATTTGTGGCATAAGTCGTTATTGTAGACGTAGTCGTTAAAGTTTCCTCTCGGTTGATTCAGGCGTGGCTTTCATTAAGGGTGCTTGTACACGGTGCATATAACCCGCGCAAGTACTTAAGGGTGCGGGTTACCCGCGCGAGTAACATGCGCAAGCTACTTGATCAAGTTACTCGCGTGTACTTGTAAATATTGCAAATGACTGGAGCAAGTAAAGGACTACTTGCGCAAGCTGTATGTACAAGTTATTTATTTGTGGTCAAGAGCTACATGTGCATGCTATTCGCGCGGTAGCATCATGACTTATTCGAGTCAAGAAGTCTTGACGAACGAAAATTCTTTTAAAAACTAACCGGAATTATGAAACTTTACACACCACCCGCGCGCGCCTCAGAGCACGCGAGTTAGTTTCGCGGGTGGCTCGCTTTGGTACATGCTCAAGTCGCTGGATCCGCACGTTTTTTAATGGGTGCTTTTACACGGTGCATTTAGCTTGAGCATGTTGAGGCACTTGCGCGGGTTACATGCACCGTGTACAAGCACCCTAAAGCAAAGAGGCCACAAGACACCCGCGGCTCACAGGACCACTCCCGCCCACGGATAAAATATTTCCACAAATTCCTGCCTTTATTTATTTTACGCTTTTGAGATAAACCTTAATGGCGCTTTGATGTGGCTCCTACTTGGGACGCAGCTTTAAGTTTGGCAGGCTTTGATTGATTTTCTTGTAAAATTTGTTTCGGTGGTGACTCAGTAGGCAGATGGCGTAACTTGGATTTTAATTGCCGGCTCATTTGTTCAGGTGGTGGAAAATAACCATAATTTATTATAGGCTTTTCTATAATGACTTTTTTATCAAAATTTATTACCCTCTACATAAAAACCGATATCACAATATAACAAAAGTTATCGTTATTGTTTGGATGGATTCCTTATTTGTCAAGAATAGGAAAATGTACTATGAGTAGTCGAAATAGGGAATCATCATAAAGTAAACAAAAACTACAAGGAAAGTCCATTTACGTTTATTTATATAAATGGTCGCGATATGGTTACACAATACACAATGATGAGAGCACACAATATATAAGTACATAGCTTTTACAGTTTACATGACTTAGATAATAATAGGCACTTCAAGCTCGCTATCTTGTGAACAGTACCCACTTAGATACCTAAATGATGATTACCTTTTATGATGTTGACACAGCGCAGCCGGGTTGGCCGGGTGATTCTTGAGAGAATCTGATATTTTTTTCACATCTTTACCGTTCCGGTTAGTTTACCTTTTAAGTTGATTGTTGTGGTAAATGATGGATTGACAAAATATGTACCTACTTCATTAATGCTTTCTTTGGTGATATAGTAACTCCCGTACAAAAACATGTTCTTTATCTTACCTTTTTATATTTTTAATGCAAAATTTTGTGCGAATGAATGGATGATTGTTATTCTTCAAAAATTTGCCCTGCCAGATAGTTTTTAAACAAAATTACGCGCCCGGTAGTTCCTGTGGGAAAATTTGGTTGAACCCGTGGGTAGAAGCTAGTTTTGCCAGATATTGAAATATAATCCTGTTTCCAGTTTGGTATGGCGCGACCGCGTTCCGAGACCGCTGTCGCAATGCTCGTTGCTCGCGTCGCAGCAGCAGGCGGCACGCGACCACCGCTCAGACGCGCGACTACGCATCGACGCGAAGGTACTGGTGATCGTCGAGTCGGCCTACTCGCGACTTGGACGCGATATCGCTGAGCTGCTTGTCGCCAACCGAATACGGTAAGTGATGAAGTATAAAAAAAATAGTAAGTATAGAAAAAAAAAACCCACTCACGTGTAGTTGTGGCATACTGTGTCTGTGTAGACACAGTATGCCACAACTACACACAAAATTACTAAAAAACCTTTTAAAAATTGTGTGGAATTGTTTAAATAAATCTATGTAACGTTTTAAAGTAAGCCCGATTTTTAATATCAGCAAAATTAAATAATCCCAGATCTCAACAATTTTACTTTTATGGAGAATTCCACTCTAGTTATGTTTTTCTTAATATCCTTTCTACAGTGTTGTTAAGCGGCACAAACTACATCCAAGTTTCAGCGATATAGTGCAAATAGTCCCCGAACAAAATGGCTATGATATCGTTTTCCGTTTTTAGCCATTTGGCTAGAAACATGTTTTTTTCTTGATAGATACTTAAAGGCAAGAACCACAAATCACAACACTAATATTAGTTTTTTCTTTTCTTCAAATCGTCTTATAACCATAACAGTATAATGTGACCATACCCTGTTCCTTACGAAACGAACAAATTCAGCATAAAGCGCTTGAATCTCAACTCAACATTAAACTTTTGACCGCTACATAACGTGTAGCTTTCGCTTCGGAATGGAACTAGTTTCACGAAATATTTCACAGTTTATTTAACTTTCAGAATTTTTCAGCATTTCCAGTATTTTCAGCGTTCATGGCTGTAAGTGGACTAGGTATTAAAAGCTTAACTGCCATACATTTTTAAGGGACTCCACTTTTGTTATGATTTTACTCCAATGGGCGTCGGCTGCACTGTGCAATGTGTGTGAATATTTTTTTTGTTGGGAGAGTTCTCTCTAGGCAGTCTTTCATGTCTGGACATTGGGATCAGTTTCGGAGTTGCATCTTCAGCGAATAATCCGCCTCCACCAGTTTCTGTCCAGCACATCCCTTACCAGGATTCCTAGACCTTTGGCCATCGTGTTGGTGAACGACCGTACGTTTATTTTCACGTAGTTAATTGATATATATTTAATAGACCTGTAAATGATTAGTGATTATGTACCTAACCTTTTATGACCAACCAACGGACCCTTTATAAGAAAAACATCTAATGCCCCGTTTTTATTTTCTCACGCTCTATTTTTGCAAAATAATTAAATGGACCAATTTTATATTATGTCTGTCTGTAATAATTTATTAATCTCTCTAATTCTCTCTAGTTATACATATATACATGAAAAAATTGAGGTATTTATTAACGCCCCCACGGGTTTCCGTGGGGGCGTTAATAAATACCTACAGAGGATACCTACAGGGAGGATTCAAGGGGGCGCCCCTAGAGGGCGCTGGACAAAAGTCCAGCGCCCTCTAGGGGCGCCCCCTTGAATCCTCCCTGTAAGTAATCCTGGCGGCGCATATGTTAATTCCTGTTGTTTTATCCAGAAGACAGAGCTTCTGATACACCTTTACTCAACATTGTGCCAATTTATAAAATAAAATGTGGATATACCTTTGCATAACACGGGAACATACAGGCGAGATGTTACTTTATGTGATACAACACACACTCACAGCCAGTCTGACAATTGAAATTCAAATTAAACCCATCATATTTTTCCATGTAATACAATTTCACATGACTTTTTAAGAACCAATTTCTTAAAGTTATCTCATAAATATTTACTGAGTCCGTTCGCTTGATAGCTGTTATGGGCCTTAGCTCCCTTTGTTTGTTTTTTCCTTGTACCGAGCCACAGAATAAAGAGATCCAGAAGGCCAACTTAACACTACGAGTAAAAACATAACAATGCTTAGAACGATAAGTGCATTCGCTGTGGGCATCCCTTGGCGTGATTTATGAAGTCACCGTACGTGTATGATTTTTTTTCGTTAATCTCCGTCTATCTCACCTCATGATAAGCGATGCTGTGGTAAAAGATGCTTGCCTAGAAGTGACCTATTCACTATTGACTTATGACTGCATTTTAGCGGTAGCAGGTCTTCTGTTCCTATCTACTCAATGGCAAGGCGATCGGTTGCGCCCGCTGACAGCTAATATGCGCGCAGGTGATGTACTGCATCGGGCAGCGTATTGGGGAAACAACCTTTGTTTTGTTAAAGCTGAGAACCTCCAGTAACAGCAGTTTCAGCTGCACAATTTTGAATTTACCCCTATTTTACGAGTATAGTCGGCTTCAGCGAACTGAAATTATTGTTATGTTTCTGTATAGGGATACTTTTACGTTTAGGAAATATTGGCTTGAAAACCCTAAGTACGTTATATTGTTTACTAGCGACCCGAAAATAAAAAGATAGATTAGGTACGTCATGTATGTGTGTATAATGTAACTTATGAGCTCATGTGTCGGTATTAACAAACAATAGTAAAACAATGACACAAAATCTCCTGGAGATTTATTAACGGACGGGAGGTTATAGGTAAATTGGTTCCAGAGATTTCTTTCTACAAAAAAAAAAAAAAACACCAAAGAATTAGATAAACTCATGCTATTTTCCCGTTTCCCGGGAATAAGTAGACTCTCCAGCAGAACGCTACCAGCTACGATACTTTACATACTCCTTTCGCGTCCCATACATTTGGTCATACGAGCACACTGTTAGTGCGACCTTTCTGAACCTCACCCACAAAGTTCAGCGAAGGTAAAGGTGGAATTAGCTTACAGCAGTTCTCTGCTGGACATGAGTAAGTACTCGTATCTTCTATTGCTCGTCTCAATAAATCAACCTGTAGCTTTCAATGATAATATTATTCGGTATGACAGCAGATGTTTTTTTCTAACGGAAGCTGTAATACTATTTTCGTCCGTTTAGCTTGATCTGAAGACAGTCATATCATGGTCACTGGTCAGTTGGTATTTATTTTATCGTAAACATTACGAAAATAACATTAAAGTGTTGGAGCGCTATACGGATTAGCGGAGGGCATGTTATGATCTACGCCTTCATTACCCTACTGCTTCAGAATGATTATTAAGGCGCTGTACTTAGTCAAAATAGGCTTCACAAAACAGTTTTTAGCCAGATGTATACATTTTAGAGCAGCTAAAAAAATATATGTTAATCTTGATCATATTTATGGGTGGACCATTGTGTTCAAAACACGTTTTCGGTAAATTTTCTCGATTAAAAAAAAAACATAAAAAACCATTTAAATTGAAATTGTAGCAATTGTAACTGTATTATTTATAAACAAATCTTGATAATATTAATAACAGTGATGTAATATATAATAATAAAGGGAACTGTTATTTTATTTATCGACTGGAATAAGATATTTGTAAGTTATTAAGTTAAAACTGCAAAATTTGTCACATTTTTTCTTACAATTTGCCCCGCGCGCAGCTGCTTCACCTCCGCTACTACCTTTGCTACATAGAGCTTGGGCACAGCGCCTTAAGCATTTCTACTTTTATGCACAATCCACACTTGCAATTGACGGCACGGTTAGCGCAGTGGCTGAGTGATTGGACTGCGGCGCAGCGTTTCGCGGGTTTGTTTCCCGGATGGAACAACTATTTATATGACCTACAAGTAGTTGTTTCGGGTCTGGGTGTGTGTGTATGTGAGTTCCATGTTTGTAAACGCACCCACAACACAGGAGAAATTCCTAGTGTGGGTCAATGTTTATAAAAAAATAAAACTTTTTTTCCTTGGTCTAGAAAAAACATCGAACGGGTCCCCAGCCTGGGTGGGGAACTGTCGGACTGTTACTGATTAAAATCCAACCTATCCCTGCAAATACCCTTTGCATTCTACGACCGCGTCAATCTCCTTAGATGGTCCGCAGTTAATGCAGGCGTTTGGCCCTATAGAGATCCCATCAGTTAGCTGTCAGCTCCTAGCGGCACGACGCGCGTGGTATATGACGCGCCGTCGACCCGAGCTTGGTCCTTGATCGGACGGCGAGTCACCCGCTACTACTACCCGTAGTTTCTACATCTCCGATGAGGTTTGAATAGAGGTGTTTAAAAGTTTGATGGGTATGACGTCTTGCCTGCTCGTGTAGGGTCGGTAGCATCCAAGTTCCCAAATGTATAGTCAGGACGATTCTGATTTCATAGCATTTTTACCCAACACTACAGACTATCCAACCGATTTCTGGCTCAACGATTGTTAGCAAATGTTTGTATCAAGATTACATTTAATGTCTGAACTTTCACATCGGGTAATTACTGTGAAGTAAGTCTGCGTCTGTAATAAGGGGTTATCATTATAATCAATACACACTATTTTCCTTGACTCTATCATAAATTCGCAGAAGTGGCCACGACTCTTTATAATCATGTAGTCATTGTGTTAATGAATGGCGGTTACATGTAAATAAATAATAGGTTATCGCGGCGATATGAAATTAACATATTAACCTTTCAATACAGGCGCGAATATTGCAAGTAACAGATTTTTACTTATCAGTTAAGTACTGTGAACCAGTAACAACCAACATTGATAAATATTTTTTAAATGTTTAATGCTCAGATCAAAGAAATAGGCAGATAGAACGCTCAGAACACGCGAGTGTGTCCACCAAATCAAATAAAAAGTCAAATCGAATTACATTCCATATTGTTTTCTTTGTTTTTGAGAACAACTTTTACAATGTTTAAAGACACGAGACGGCATATTTTGGCAAACAACAACAACGACGCGTAGCTTGGTACGACGCGTAGCTTGGTACTGTCGCGAATTTGTATTCACTTTTGATTTTATATTTGCTTTGGTGGACACACTCGCGTGTTCTGAGCGCTCTATCTGCCTATTTCTTTGATCTGAGGGTTAATGATAAATATGTAAACCAAATTACGGAGACCGTACCTATTTTTTTACTCAATTTGTTCTTGTTTTACACTATCTAAGGTCAGTTTATAGATAAATAAGTTCCCTAGTAATTTCTATTTACCTACATAGCTATTTATCATGTTCGCAGTAACTTGACTTTAAAACTAAGCGAATTTCACTTTGGTAAAAACAATATTCTTTGTAAGAAGACTACTACTACTAAAGCTTGTATACTAAAAGTGCTAAGAACATATTTCCTTATATTATCGATAGTAGAGATGGGCCTGTATTAATCGATACCTGCTCTACCAATTTATACGTGACTAGCTGACCCGTGCCCACTTCGTTGGGCAGTATTTCGGCTAATATGTATGATATCTTTATAATTTATAGCCTATAGCACTCACGGAAAATGTAGCTTTCTACCAGTGAAACAATTTTTAAAATCGGTTCATTACTTCCGGAGATTACCCCCTACATACAAACTTACAAACTTACAAACAAATGTTACCTCTTTATAATATTAGTATAGAAGTATAGAAGTATAGATAAGTGTCGTATGAGACAAAATGATTAAAACGCCACGTTTCCGAAATATTTGAAAATTAAAATCCTTTCGCTGAAGGCATCTTCAGTGAAACTTAGATTTTATTAGTCACACATAGAACCAGCAATAATCGATACCTGGCAAACGCAGGTCAAATAAATGTTAAAGTTTATAACTTCGGTATTTGTCGATTAGTCCTCGACTATTCGTCGACTCCAAATAGGTATTACTGAGTAGACGACACATCTCTAATCGATACCACTCAAACTCCCTGAATCTGCTGAATATCTACTAGATCTGAGTATTCCATACATTTTCCAGTGGCTATTCATCATTGACTAAATTAATTCATAAATCGTGCCGTATTAAAATGTCTCCGGTTATTTTCCGGCCTGTATATCGTGTCTCACGGACGACCACCTTGCGTTATATGTAGAGTAACCATCTATCCGAATTTGTCTAGACATATCCGGATTTTTCGCTATCCGTCCGCCTTTGTTCAAAATGGAACTGTACCGAATTTTTATTGAAAATATTTATTTTAGGTTAAATTGATTAATCTGGCAATTGATTTTTGGTTTAATCAATTGCTGGGGTCGCGTGACTAAACAGCTACCGTGACCCCGGAACGTAAAGGGCTATCGAAGGACACCATAAATTTTAGTCAGTACAAGTCTGACAGTCCCTCCTGCCCGGCCCTGGGTGGGAATAGGAGGACTCATTTGATGATTTTACCATGCTAAAAAGAAAGGGTTAAATCAATGAGCATTGAAAAAAACGTCCGAACTTTTCAAATATCGAAATGGTAACCCTAGTGATGTGAGATTTTTTGCTCGTGTCGGGTAAAAATCGGTTTCCTCTCGAGCAGAGCTGTGCTTCAGTGAACTCTACGCTTGCTTATGAAATGTTTGACGGGTCAGGAATTAGTTTTCCTCCTTCATATTTTTTACTGAAGCCTTTTCCTTAGGCCTCGTTTTCTCGCTTTTATCGCATCTGTTCGTTTGTGGATTGCAGACGGAGTAAAGTAGATATATTTTTCAATTATAGATTAAATATCTACCCTATTTGTGCTTATGTAAGGGTAAGACTCCGACATATTTTTGCTTTATTTAGAGGCGAATATACTGTTGTAGTATTAGCAAAAAATATTATAAAATACTTATGGCCTACGCACCTTTCCGTCGAAACTATAATCCAAATGTCCGGTCGGCCTCTAAGATCTTATAAGTTATGTTGTATGTCCATTTACGTCACTAACCTTGATCGGACCCCTTCAACTGTATTATAGATTCATAAACGTCAAACTTAGGCGTTTTTCTCGACTGTAAGCCGAATGAAGCTGTGGGCAGAAGATAGTATGTAGGTACTTCTAACTAACATTATAAATGCGGACGTATGGATGTTTAGATGGATGGATGTTTGTTACTCAGACACGTTCTTCTCGTCTGAACGGATCGTAATGAAACCTGTACCTCGGTGTTACATTCCGTACACGTGGGCGGAGCCGTTGGCAACTACTAGTATAGCAAACAAAATCCCGTAAAGATCGCAAGAATTTCAATGTCATCTTATTCCGAGGTTATAAACCCAGGGCCGTATTAATTATTATCGGGCCAAAACATTCTGTGGGCGTTCTTTAGGTAGGAAACAAAACACAATCTACGAAATGGTAGTATCAATCAAAGCTACATTAGTGTAATTACGTAAGTGTTAATTGCTCTATATATTTTAATGTGTGCTACGCTACGAGGCAATGATAATAGATATGTAATCGAAAACGATTACTGCCAATTACTAAGTAATACATAAATAATCATCATATTTATGTCTAGACTTTTTTTAACCGACTTCAAAAAAAAAAGTAGGTTCTCAGTTCGACCTGTATGTACTTATGTATGTATGTATGTATGTATGTTTGTCCGCGATTATCTCGCGTTTGGCTGAACGGATTTTGATGCAGTTTTCAGGAAAGTGTTCATTATATTCTGGAGAAGGTTTTAGTATATAACACTAATGGATATCCCGTGACGTTGCCTGCGTGGATCCGATTTGCTTACTTGGATCGTAGATTTTAAGGGACGATTGCATGTTTGTCCGCAATTATCTCGCGCTTCGCTGAACGGATTTTGATGCAGTTTTCAAGAAAGTGTTCATTACATTCTGGAGAAGGTTTTAGTATATAACACTAATAGATATCCCTTGACGTTGCCCGCGTGGATCCGATTTGCTTACTTGGATCGTAGATTTTCAGGGACGATTGCATGTTTGTCCGCAATTATCTCGCGTTTTGCTGAACCGATTTTGATGCAGTTTTCAAGAAAGTGTTCATTACATTCTGGAGAAGGTTTTAGTATATAACACTAATAGATATCCCTTGACGTTGCCCGCGTGGATCCGATTTGCTTACTTGGATCGTAGATTTTCAGGGACGATTGCATGTTTGTCCGCAATTATCTCGCGTTTTGCTGAACCGATTTTGATACAGTTTTCAGAAAAGTATTTGTTACATTCTGAGGAAGGTTTAAGTTTATGACAATAATGGATATCTCGTGAAGTTCCTCACATAGATCCGTTTTGCTTAATAGGATTGTAGATTTTCAAAGACGCCGATTTTATGAAGATTTTTGTTGATTATCTCAACTAAAAAGGGAAAAATAAAAAACTTTTTTAAAAAAAGGGATCCGACTTCAAAACCAAACACAAAAAAAAACTTTTCTTTCGGAAGTCGGTGGCCATTATGTCAATGAAATAAAAAAAAAACAAAGCCACCGACTTCCGAAAGAAAAGTTATTTTACAGTTTTTTTGTGTTTGGTTTTGAAGTCGGATCCCTTTTTTTAAAAAAGTTTTTTTTATATAGAAAGTCGTTTTAGGGTGCTCCCACATCTATCGACGCGAAATCGGCTTTTTCCGTCGCCCTTTCTCTTTCTGTCGCTTAGAACTGCCATTTGCTAGACCGAGACAGAAAGCATAATGCGATAGCACGCGGCGGAATCCTCGAAGCGGCCGCGTGCTATCGCATTGTCTCGGTCTAGCAAATGGCAGTTCTAAGCTACAGAAAGAGAAAGGGCGACGGAAAAAGCCGATTCCGCGTCGATAGATGTGGGAGCACCCTTTTTTTTTTAGCGTGGTAAAATCATCAAATGAGTCCTCCAACCCCGGGCAGGGCGGGAGGGACTGTCAGACTTCTACTGACTAAAATCCACGGTGTCCTTCAATAGCCCTTTCTGTTCCGGGGTCACGGTAAGGAAATAATCCCGCGACCCCGGCAGGCTTTGGCCCTCTGAGAGGGGGGCCCCGTCATTATGCTGACGCTCTTTGAGGCGCGCGTGGGACACAACGCGCCGTCGACCCGGGCATGGTCCATGGTCGGGCAGCGAGTTGCCCTTTACTCGCTGCCCGCATGCGCGCGCCTACGGTGGCCGGAGATCATCAAGCGACGTCCGTCGCCGTGGGCGTCTACCACCGCGGGTGGGGCGGAGGGAGGACTCTGTCCTCTCTCGCTCGCGGCCCGCCTCCTCTTTTGCGAGCATTACTGCTTCGCAGAAGGAGGCGACCGCTTCCCACTCCGTCTCGCCCCGCAGCATGGCCGCGACCAATGCTGGGCGCGAGAGGTCTCCGCCTATCGCAGCCGTGAGGACACGTCGGTGCTCTGCCCAAGCTGGGCAGTCTTGCACCGTATGCTCCACCGTGTCCTCCGGGCGATCTTCGCAGTGGTGACACCCAGGCGTCTCGGGAGGTACCTGTGTCTCTCAGACACAGGTACCTCCCGAAACTTCCGTGTCCGGTGAGGACCTGCGTCAAGCGGTAGGTCAGGACGCCATGACTTCTCTCCAGCCACTCCTCAAAGAGGGGTCTTACCGCCGCAATTGCGGCGTGCCCGGTGGGAGCACCCTTAGTAGAAAAAAATGATGAAGATGCAACGCTTCCAAAAACACAAAACGTCACTCGGTCGGTCTAATTATCCCGCAGTACATGTCATTCTCATTATACATTGTGAGACCCCCTTTTCATGAAATCATATCTGGGGGCACGGCAGTGCCCCGCCAAGTCTCGAGCAAAACGGGCACGGCCGTACCATCTTTTCTCGAAGCGATTCGCGGCTGTTTCGCTCCCCCTATATCTTCGACGTGGACAAAGCTAGGAGTTTAGGTTTTCGGTGAATAATAGTAGGCATTAGAACAAGCTTAAGTTCGAAATTACATGCCAATTGAATGAATAGTTTAGGAGTTACGGTCGATCAAAGTTACACCATTTTGTCACTCACTGACTGACTCACTGACCGATCATCAAAAATCTAAGGTACTTCTAGCAGACTTAGAAACTTCAAATTTTGCACCAAGATAGGTCATTAGCCACATTTAAAGGAAAAATTATAAAAACATTAAAAAATAATATACCATAGAAAACAATTTTATATTTGCGGTTTGGCAAGAACATTGTGTATGGATTTTGACTGCAATGTTAACTTTGTTCGCTGTTTAAGTATTCAATTGGATGAATACTTACATAGAATAGAAAAGAATAATATAAATGTAATACATAGACTATAATTAATCTAAATTAATACATAAAGTTCATAATTCATTAAATTAATAAAGCTAAAACTCCATTGTATTGCGATAAATATTGTATGCGATAGATGGCATTGTACCTGTCTGAGTCGCGCTATGGTTTCGTTACAGAGCGCAGTCTAAGTAGTACTTTAAAATAATTCAATAATTTTCATTTGATAGCGCCATCTATCTATGAACAACCATTTCGAAACTAAAAAAATATTGTAGCGATATTCAGAGAACTTAAGTTAGCCGGATTAGATAGTAGATTTATTATTGTTACTGAAACAGTTATTTAGGAAAATAGTTTATTAATATAACATAGACATAGTTACATAAATCTAGTTGTTTACGTGTTATTTAGTTTAGTTATATTTAGTTTGTAAGTTAGTAGATATATATTTATTTAGTTATTTGTTAGTTAGTTTAGTTCTATTTATTTTGTTAGATAGAGAATGGGTCCTAAGCAAAAAAGTAGCTGAAGTCCAAGAAATTATGAGGACACCTAAAAAAAAGAAAGAAATACACTTACAAAAAATAAATGAGATCCCACCAAAAACATTAAATGTAAAAAATGCCAAGTCTCTCGATGCAGTCCTTCCATCGTAAAAAGTTTTGAGATCTCACAGAAGCCAAGTCCTATTCAAATTATTTTGTAGTTATAAATCAACATTTAGTAATTATATCAATAGTTTTCTTTATATTATAACTATAGTGACTTGGCAATGAGCACAAGTAAAAACAAATAAAACGGCATATTTGGAGGAGTTGAAAGTTACACACACCGCATGCATAAACATTCTCTTTTATTTACTTTATTTATTCTCTTAACATTCATCATTTACTTTCATAAAGCGATGGCCCGTAAGGTATTCTTAATTATTGTATTGGAACATGTAGTCGGTAGTGACCATCATGATTCACACATAACAAATAATCTAATCACAGGTCTCGTCAGTAACATTTGCACATAACTCCAGGCAGCAAGCAGCTTTTAATTTGTGCTCATTGCCAAGTCACTATAGTTATAATATAAAGAAAACTATTGATATAATTACTAAATGTTGATTTATAACTACAAAATAATTTGAATAGGACTTGGCTTCTGTGAGATCTCAAAACTTTTTACGATGGAAGGACTGCATCGAGAGACTTGGCATTTTTTACATTTAATGTTTTTGGTGGGATTCTCTCTTAAGCGCTCATGTACACGACGCCGCCGCCGCGCCGCCGCCGCGCCGCTACCGCGCCTCTAGGCTGTGTATACGGTCGCTACCGCGCCGCCGCCGCTCCGCTGCCGCTCCGCCGCCGCTCCGCCGCCGCGCCGCCTCCGCGCCGCCACCGCGATGCCATTCGCTAGTGTTTTATTTATCAAACAAAGGAGATGTCTCATTGCGGCCATATAATGTTTTCTTTTTTTGATAATTCAAGGATAACTTCTTCGTTTATGAATCGGTTTTGATGATTCTTTTTTTGTTGGAAAGAAGGTATTTCAAAGGCGGTTCCATGATATGGAGATTAGGGTTTGATGATGGAAGACCAGAGAAATCGAGTGGAGCTAAATAGTAAGAAATATCTGCTTTCCAACAAAAAAAGAATCATCAAAACCGGTTCATGAACAAAGAAGTAATCCGCGAATAAACATTAAAAAAAAACACTATGGCCGAAATGAGAAACCTCCTTTTTCAGATAAATAAAACACTATCGAATTGGATTCGCGGTGCCAGCGCGGCGGCGGCGCGGTGGCGGCGCGGCGGCGGCGCGGCGGCGACCGTGTACACAGCCTAGAGGCGCGGTAGCGGCGCGGCGGCGGCGCGGCGGCGGCGTCGTGTACATGAGCCCTAACAGATTAGTCCTAAGTACAAAGATATTTAATTCCTTTAACATTTGAGCACCTTACTACAAGATGCACGAGATAACTCTACTGGGAGAGATCTATCTGGACCCCGTAGTGTAATAATACAATTACAAAGATACGGGTTTGTCTGCTTTGTCATAACAATAAAACTCTTATCATTTTCATTGATACCAAAACAGGAATAAAACGATATTGTGTAGATGTTAATTTGTTGTTATTTTTAGTCAATTCATTCTACTTGATAATAGCGTGATCATGCTTGTAACCCTCAAAGAGACAGAGGCTTACTTTGTAATAGGAAAATAAACCCACATTTCACCAAATATGTTTGATTCCTATATGAGGCGAGCTGGCATTGCCATAACTGGGCAGTTAACCAGACGTAAGTTTTATTACCTCCTCGCCTTATTTATTGCCTCGACCGAGTTTCACAACGGGTGGGCTTGAAAATGAACATGGACAAGACGAAAATTATGTCAAATGCCAATGTTGTGCCCACCCCAGTCTCTGTTGGAAACTCGGTACTCGAAGTTGTTGACTCATATATCTACTTAGGACAAGTAGTCCAGTTAGGTAGGTCCAACTTCGAGAAAGAGGTCAACCGCCGAATCCAACTCGGTTGGGCAGCGTTCGGGAAACTACGCAATGTCTTTTCGTCCGACATACCTCAGTGCCTCAAGACGAAAGTCTTCAACCAATGTGTGTTACCAGTGATGAGTTACGGCACCGAAACGTGGTCTTTCACTATCGGCCTCATCTCAAAGCTCAAAGTCGCTCAACGAGCTATGGAGAGGGCTATGCTAGGTGTTTCTCTACGTGATCGAATCCGAAATGAGGAGATCCGTAGACGAACTAAAGTCACCGATATAGCCCACCGGATTAGCAAGCTGAAGTGGCAATGGGCAGGCCATATTGCTCGCAGAGCAGACGGCCGATGGGGTCGAAAAGTACTAGAGTGGAGACCACGGACTAGCAAGCGCAGCGTAGGACGTCCACCAGCAAGGTGGACAGACGACCTTATAAAGGTCGCCGGAAGACGCTGGATGCAGGTCGCTTCCAACCGGTATCTGTGGAGATCAAAAGGGGAGGCCTATGTTCAGCAGTGGACGTCCTATGGCTGAGATGATGATGATGATGATGAAGTTTTATTAAGACATTGTATCTAGGCTGTCTACTCAAAAAGTCTTGATGAAAAAGCCCAATAATACGGGGTGTGGAAAGCCTGCCAAACTAAGTTTAATTAACTAATTAACTTACTAACCCATAAAGGGTGTGGAACCAGACAACTGTTTAATGAAGGATCACCTTTTATTACATGTACACACACACATAAAACAAAAGGCTCTATTTTGTTCTGAGAGCTTGTCATAAAACTGAACCCAAACTAAAAACAAAGTGAGTAACACAGAAAAACTATGACGTACAAGTTCTAACAAGCATATAACGCAGTATTAGGTTAGTACATTATGTACAGAGCTTAACTACGTATGCAGTTAAATTTACACACACATCAAGCACTGGGCCATATCTCTAACTATAAACTACTGCTGTCATAGAATGATTTAGTACACAACACTACAAATTTAATTCAGAATGCAAACAAAAGTTACATTGTTGAAATTCCTCTTTATTATGAATTCCATTGACCCAAATATTGTTGCTTAAACAAAATTACCTCGACCCGGTAATGCAGTGCGGTCTAATTAGCTGATAATTCGGAAACAAACGGCATTGGGATGTACGTAGTAATGTAAACTTAATTAAATATAAAGCAAGGTGTAGGGTGACATGACAGGCGAGGCGCGAGGCTTGCGAACGCGTCGTCTACGGCGCGGCGAGTCGTTGTGGCGACAGTTATTTAGTAGTAGTGTCATTAGAGGCGTGCCCGCGGCATCCCGCCCCTATCTCTGCAGCCTCGTTCTCCATTAATGCTCGTTTGCGTCAAAACGACTTAATATAAAGTAATTAAGTCGTTTTGACACTGTTTCCTTTAATCCTGCCCGAAAACCTTCCTCGTAAATACGAGTAAACTGCCTTGCGTATACAAACGTATAAAAGTACGGCGATTCGTTCCATCGAGTCTCGCTTTAGCTTTAAAACTTAGAGACAACGGCCACAGTAAATTGAGTGTGAAAGAAAGATTAGCCGTTTTATTTGTGCTTTTACAACAACTGGAGTGGTTTTGTTTTAATAAAAATGTTGTGGCGATTTAACATTGCCACTCCTTTTGTGCATGAGTACCAACTTCTATTTGCTCAGTTTGATGACCCTTACATGTGTTTTAGTTTGTTTTCTAGTTTGATTGCTAACGTTCACACTTGACCCTCATGTGATGTAAGCTTGGGCGCCGTTTATTACTCCCGCCCTCATAAACTCCGCGCAAGGGGGTAAACTACTTTTTTAATAGAGCGTTAATGGTTACTTATACTCTAGTGTCAGGGGCCAACCCTGATAAAAGTGCTTCAACAAGTCTCAATGCAGTTTAACTTACATAACAGGCCCTTAAGAATTGACGACCTCCTCATTCTTTCTTTTGTCTTCAAATAACATTATCTTTTATTAGGGAAAATAAAATTGCTGACAATAAAACTTCGTGGAAGTGAGTGAATTTTATATTGACCAATTTAAAGTCGCTTTATAAAAGTTTTCTCAAACGACTTTATGTTGCAGGTTCCCCAGTTCCTACTGGGTAGGTAATGTATGCCATTAATTGAGCTCGCAAGGCTTTTTTCAAGTACATTTGGACATGGAACTGCAAACGGTTCGTTTAGGAAGTCGCAAGTTACCATAAGTACCCGTACCATAAAGCAGTGCAGTAGTCTTAGGACGCTCGCAACTTACCCTAAATTGAGACAAACTGGGGTGGCCTCTAATGACTCTACTATCGTCAGTTGTTCAAGTTAATTGTACCTACAACCGAAATATGGGAGCTCTCTGGACCTCCATTTGCTAGAATCGCAGGATCACAGTCGAAGCTCTATATAATTTAACATATCTAGATGCCAGATGAGTATATTTGCACTAGTGAACTACTAAACAAAGTCCTACTTATAAACACACACACACTGACGCAAACGTAACTCCAATGTAATTAACTATGGCAGGTACCACGCAAGTACTATGACTGACACGCCCCAACACCCTCGAAAGTTTGTAAATACACCGGGTTAATTGCGTAAAGCTAAGCTTTCAGCCTACAATGTAAGTATAGCGGTTACCGGGGCGACGACGGCCGACGTAATTGAGAATAATACATATAAAGATTCACTTAATTTTTCCCGTTTTCTGGCAAACCGTAGCGCAGTTAACCGGCCTCTTTACGATAACTGTCGTTATCCTAAGGGGCGACGGGTCACCGAGGTCGCCCGCCGCTGCCGTGACATTGCCCCCCTTTATTGAACTCACTCGCGCTCCCTTATCACGAATTAGCCCTCCTCGCATTCGGTTCACGGACAAAGTAGGCCGTTTCGCGCGCTCTAATTTAAACTGAGCGCTCTCTCGTTTTAATGTCAGGACACTAATTAAGGTAATTAGAAACATGTTAGCGCAAGCTAAATAGTGACGCGGTGCTCACGTCCCTCGTTTCAGCGTAGCTTTATGACCGGCCGAAGTTTACATAAGCGCCCGCATTTTAAAATGCGCATGGAAATGGCAAACTTTTGTATCGGACCGTTTCCTCGGCGAATATACGAGTAGCTGAGCAAAGTTCCCAACGAGTGCACCGTACATTAGACGGAAAGACGGACCGACTCGAGTGGGTAAATGCTATTTGCAAGTTGCCATTCGCCCTAGACTTGGTCTGGAGTGCTCTCAAGCTGCCAAATTGAAACGAGCCTTAACTGGAGCAAAATTAATAACCTAGTCCCGTTACCTGTATGTTACTCAGTAGTTTTCCACTAGTTCGCTGGTTCATTTTTTACGTTGTCTGACCTGTATTGAACTCGAAGACTTGTCAGATTTCCCAATATCGGTAAAATGGGTATTTTTGATTGAAAATTGGAAAGTATCCTAAAACCGAATGTTTGGACAGTTCAATTTTCAATATTGCCAATCAACTTCGGCGGCTTGTTCACTGTTTGACAAGGGGATGCCATTGCCGTCTGCTATTTAAACTGTACAATTTTACAACACGGGGTGGAACCGCCATTGATTTCATTGTTAGATTTCGCTATGAAATGAAGAACTTGGCATTTTAAATATTATTGCTTCACTATTTTTTTTTGTTAGTGATTCGAGTAAGAATTGAATAAAGTGGTGGATTGATGATCAAAATACCATACAACGTAACTTAATTCTTCTTGCGCATTGAAGCCTATCATCAGATAATTACAAAATCAAGTAGTTTCAGGTTTTGCAATAATTATTTAATAACATCTTGCATTCAACTGAACAATATACACACATCAAAAGTGTCTAGGGATCAAGCATTTTTATGCGGATTTCTTGAGATTGAGATGTGGCTTTGTAATAAATTTATGATTTTATAAATTTATATGGATCCTTTTTGGTGCATTTCATAATTTGAATCAGGAACTGTAAATCAAATTCGAGTAAAAGATGAAAATCAGCTGTCAATATTTTCCCTATAAAAACATACAACGCATTGAAGACTATTAGTGCTACTGTTTCCCTACTACTGATTAAAACCAACGTTATTATGGAGCGGCGACGTCATTTAAGCAGGGAAGAAATGCTCAGAGCCGTGGGAATGATAGAAGCTGGTTCCCGGCAACGTACTGTGGCTTTAGCTCTGAATACAAGTCAGAGTGTTATCAGTCGACTTTGGACACGTTACCGAAGCACTGGTACCGTGGCTGAGCGCCATGGAGGACGGTATCGCTGCACCACACGGAGACAAGACCGATACATTCAAATCTTAACTCGAAGAGCTCCAACAATAACCGCCATGATGTTAGCCGTGAGGCTTCGTCACTCTTCAGGGAACTTAATTAGCGACCAAACAGTCAGAAACCGCTTGCATGAAGTGAACCTTCATTCCCGAAGACCGCTACGGGTACCACCTATAGCAATGCACAATCGTAGGATTCGATATCAATGGGCTCTTGAACACAGAAATTGGGCAGAAGAACAATGGCGTTTCGTGTGCTTTTCTGATGAGTCTCGTTTTGGTATGAGACCGGATACAAGACGTATACGACACTGGAGAACCCCTGGACGCCAACAGCGATTAAAATCCTGCCAGGAAGTCCATCCTTATAGTGGTGGAACCATCATGGTATGGGCGGGTATTTGGATCGGCGGAAGAACTGAGTTGATTTGGATCAGAGGCAACCTCAACGCTCAAATTTATGCTGAGACGATTGTATCAGACGTCATCGTTCCTCTACAAGTGCAAATCGGTCCCTTATTTCAGTTAATGCATGATAATGCACGACCGCACACCGCAAGAGTTGTAAGACAGACTCTCGCCGCAGCTAACATCAATGTCCTGCCCTGGCCTGCTCAGTCGCCAGACTTGAACCCGATTGAGCATGCATGGGATATGCTACAGAGAAGAGCTCTGCCGAATATGGAGGGTATCCAGTCGCAAGAAGACCTTTTTTTGTTGTTGCAACGAACATGGGCGGCCATTCCACAGCGTGATTTGGATGAACTCATTTTGAGTATTCCAAACCGATGTTCTTGTGTTGTTAGTGTTCGCGGTAGAAACACGGATTATTAATTGTTTAAGTTACCCAATAAAATTTTAAAGAAAACTGTTATTTCAGTCTTTTTTTCGAACTTTAATGTTAGTGGTTCAAATGTCAAAAATCCCTTTATTAAGAAAATGGCAAATTTCTTTATGAATGCAAAGGTGACTTGGTTTATCGTTACTGTGACAAACGATAACACTTTATTTGATGAATCCTTAAAGAACATTTTAATTAATATCAATCAGGAGAAAAGTTATTGCAAAAATATATGTTGATCCCTAGACACTTTTGATGTGTGTAATTATATAAGTCAAAGGCTACCTCTTCACCATATTTACCAACAGATTTTCATCTGTAGCGCTTTACTACGCTATTGTTTAATTATTATTTCACTATTCAAATAGAAATAACATTTTAATTGAATGCTACTACAGCTGTTATCTTACTCGAGGAGCATCAGTAATTTTACTCAATTGAAACATATAAAGTACTCAGTATTCACTGAAAAGAATGTCGATAGCGAAGTTATGAATTAATTATGACTAAATCTTTACTAGATTAAGAAGTCTTTTGATTTCAAGGATCCGTATCAAAATGGTAAAAACAGAATCCGTACATCCATTTTGCTCGAAAACTATTCGCAACATCGATGAAATTCTAAAGGAAAACCATTTCTGTGAATCCTGAAATAGTTAATTAATTAAAGTAAGCAACTGTAACTGCAAAATATAATCGAGGTATAGAAAATATGGATTCACATACCGCATTAAAAAGCGCGTGAAATGTGTGTGTTGAATCCCACATTTGTAAAAATTACGTTTCCGTGCTCTTTCTATTTAAGTCATAACTTTGAATTTATTCATAGTAATCATAGTTGTACAAGGACTATAATGAAATACAAACTTTTGTTTGAGCACGATATAAATAATGTGGTGCCTTCGTAAATATTTATGTCGACTACGGCACTCTCCATTGTGCGTGGTGTTGTCCATCACGCACACAACCTGTTTTATTTTTGTTTTTGCTTCATTATACATTAATGGCCACAATGTCTGTGTAGTCCCCACCCCATCTAATCTAATCAGACCCTGCGTCTACCACTTTGTAAAATGTTTTCAATATTCACAGCTCTTCAGAAATTTCCTTTATTTTTTAAGGATTTCTCCAGAATCTTTTCTCAATCTGCTTACGTAACGTCTAAATAAATTACAGAAAATACCCGTAGGGCCGAATAACTTACCCTTAAATTTAATAACATTCCACGTAAATTAAATTACAGTTTCTATGTACCCATTTAAAATGAAGCCATGCAAAGTCAAATTTTAGTAATCATGAAGTTCTAGAAAATATTACTGATTCTGTGAACATAATGAAGTGGTCAGCTGATAACTTCACACCGTAAAACATCGTTGTTATTTAAACAGATTTATCTCGAAATCAATATAAAGTAGACCATACCGGTGTTATCTGACACACGTTCCATAAAAAATATGTTGAATTATTATTCTGTTTGCATGTGGATAGCCATTCGTAAATAATGTAATTGTTACCGACAATTCAAACTGAATTGACCCATGATTATAGGTACGATCAACATAAAAATATCTGTTTTCTGAGTGTGTCAACTTAATGTTGTTGAATAAGAATAAGATAACATTTATTCGGTAACAGACACAAAAACAATTTATTATATAAAAGCAGATAAAAAATGGTGAACATGCCACACCAAAAGGTTTACCAACTTAGCATTTGCTGGGCGAAACACCCAGCAAGGTTGTTGCAAGATGTCTAAGGGCGAATATTATTATAATATTTGGTAGACCGAGCTTCGCTCGGTTTTTAAAATGTCTATATCTTGGGAACCGAGCTTTTCTCGAACCTGGGACCTTGATAAATCGATTCCTTGAGTCGAAAAACCCTTAATCTGTAACTTTCATTATTTTAATAATGAAAGGAATAAGATTATACATAAATAAATATACAAGAATTGCTCGTTTAAAGATATTAGATATCTATCCATTGTCACCATGTCACAAACCAAGTTAACGTCTCTTTAATGTCTCACACACAAACTGACGCATTTTTCCCTTGGGAAGAAACTACTGAATACTACCTCCTAAGACCCTTACAAACTTCTTCAGCTACCTCCACGTTTAAACATGGGTCACACACGCACGCACGTCTGTTGCGAGTACATCTGACCTTTTTGTGTTTAAATTACTGATGATAGAGTGAGGGCCCTGTACAACAAAATAATGTATTATGTGTTCTTTATGCCTCGATGGTCAAGTGCGAGCATGAGGTCCTGGGTTCGATTCCTAGGTTGGGCACAGTGTTGGAGTTTTTCATTTAATATCTCAATAGTAGCCATAGAGTCTTGATTTGTGCCTGGTTGATAGACAGATAGAGAGATAATTTATTCATAAAACATTTTACAGAGATATGTATAGATTATAGAACGACACAGAAAGTTGATTAAACTATAATAGAAATAGTGTGATGGCAGTAGATTGGCCCCTTATTAAAATCAGACTCACCATAACTAACCAAATATCAATATACTATTAAGTATACATCGGCATAACCTTTTGGGTTATAATTAAAAGGGTGATGTTTTATATATGTTTTTTTTCTTTTTGTGCAGGTACAAGGTGGAAGTTGCGGGCAAGAGTCTGCCCGTACTTACCACTTTGGACAAGGGGCGTTACGGCGTGATCGTGTTCGAATCGCTATCGAAATACGCGAACATGGACAAGTGGAATCGAGAACTACTCGATAAGTACTGCAGGGAATATTCCGTGGGTGTTGTTGCGTTCGCAACACCCGGGGAAGAGACCCTCGTTGGCGCCCAGCTGAAGGGATTCCCTCTGTTCATGCATACTAATTTGAGGCTAAAGGTGGGTACTGTCAGCATATTGCCTTATTACATACTGTTAAGCGTAGACAGTTCATTATTTTGTCTAGGATGAAACATTGTGATTTAATTTTTATCTGTTTTTTCTAATAAATGTCATGGTACAGACGTCAGCACACCAAGTTACCACAATACTAAATCTGTAATAGATTTTAACACGAAACAAGAAGGTTTAGGTTCGATTGACAAAATTTGTCAGATTTGGGTAGTTTGATGTGCTTTTTTTTTTTCGTGGTAAAATCATCAAATGAGTCCTTCCACCCCGGGCAGGGCGGGAGGGACTGTCAGACTTGTACTGACTAAAATCCACGGTGTCCTTCGGTAGCCCTTAGTGCACCGGAGTCGCGGTATACGTATGTCCCGCAACAGGTTGGTGTGCTGGCGTCTGTACAAAATAAAACGCCTTTGTATATCTAGAACTTAAAGAATAGCAGCAATGTTTCCGTAAAACTTTTGGCCACTACCTCACAAGTTCACGACATATTATCATGCAAAACTTTGTTAGTTTTAATGCAGAAAGAAAAATACCTCGTTTAGATATAAATACACGACCTTTAATTATGGGTGTCATATTATACCGTCCATGATGAAGATATAAAAAAAGGTCAAATAAACAATTTTATTTTAATTTCATCCCATCGAATATTCTACCTTTTAAAACACTAAGGGCTGATTTTTCAATAGTTAGATAACTTTTATCTGAGGAATATAAATGGAGGTTTGACAGCATAACCATAGAAAATATGTCAAACCGCTATTTTTATTCCTCAGATAAATTAAAGTTATCTGACTATTAAAAAATCAGCCCTAAGCTTAATCTCTGAGGGCCAGTTAAGCCGCTATTTGTTAAAACTCTATCCGTCTGACTACAAAATGTTGAACACTTATCTGAAAAAGAGTAATTCCAAAACGACCCTTTTAACAACGTCAAATTTCGTTTTGAAGTTGGTAGATTTTAGACAAGTGTTCAAATCGGTAACTTTTTTGTTGTAAAATGGTATACATTTTAAAGGATGGTTAAAAAATGTATAGCATTTCAAGTAATAGTTTAACTAATGATCAAACAACTTTCGAGGCTGAGAAAAAAAACCTTAGAATACCTAGTTAATTAGAAGCAATAAAATAACTAGGATTTAAAATTCAGTCGCGGCTTAGCAATAAGGCTTATAGTAGGACAGTCAGACAAAGACTTATTATGTAATTTTCTTTTATTTCAATCCCCACACTTCTAGTTTAATGGAAATTGGTTTTCTCTCCACAAAAAGCTAATCTCTGTATTTTCTTTTTAAATATTGCGACTAAGATAATCCTCTGTTTAATACTGTGGGATTAAAATCATAATTTTAATAATAATGGATAGTCAGTTATGTGAAACATCTCAGTTAAAAACAAGCATTTCCATAAAGTACGAGTACGTATGTAGATGTGTATAATATGGTTGTAAGCTTCTGCATACCCACACGATTCGGACTAACGATTTGAGTACCTACTAGGTGCACGAGTCTTTCGAACGGCTCTTATCTTTTGCCGAATCATTCAGGCATTTTTTTTTGCGTTGTAAAACCATCAAATGAGTCCTCCCACCCCATTACTGTCAGACTCGTATTGACTAAAATCCAAGGTGTCCTTCATTAGCCCTTTATGTTCCGGGGTCACGGTACTGGAATAAGTCCCGCGGCATGCAAATATTTTGTCTAACCGTATAAAAGAGAGCTTAGAGAATAATACTTGAAACAATCATTTTCTTAACTGAAATCTTTTAGCTATTCTTGTCTCAATGCTTCGTCAGTAAGTAAGCAGCAGTATTTAAATTTCTTTAGATACAACATAATTTATGTGAAAGGTTCACCATATAACTCTTAGTTACCCGCAGCCTCAATCAAGGCGTACTAAAGACTTGTATTTGTTTGGAAAATTGACGGCGATAATAATATTTTTTATGACGCAGATGTGAGATAATATTTCAGATTACAGCTAATGGCTCCTACACGCCTGTGTTATACGCCGGCGGCACTGCCACCGGCTTATTCCAATTCATTGTCAAAGCCTTGATAATGGAACAGCATACCCGCGGCAAAACCCGTCAGCTATGCCGCCGGCATATAGTATACGAGCCTTAATAGATAATAAGTGTAGAAGAATGATAGAATGAGACAGATAATATCAAGGGTCTGGAATAGGCTGCAATAGGCTGAAATGATGATGAATGTCAATGTAATTGGTCATACTAAACAGAAACCTTTCTCCTTAGGACGCAACACTGAACCCAGCGTCACCGGTCCTCAGATTAGCAAGAGCTGGGGAGACAGCCTGGGGTCCACTGCCAGGGGATCACTGGGCTGTGTTCAGGGCAAACAGTTCAACATACGAGCCCGTGGCATGGGCGCTTCGGCAGAACGAGTATGGATCTACTGGTAAGCAAAATCGATAGATATCTATTTTTTACCTTGACATGGCCCAATTTTCAATAACACATCTGAAAAAACCTTTCCAACTCTGGAAATTGTAACCTGGGCCTAAGTTACACAGTGTTCCCACTGCTGGGACACAGGCCTCCTCTCTGTGAGAGGGAGTGGGCCATAATCCACCACGCGGGCCCAGTGCGGGTTGGTGGATGTCACATGTCTTCGAATTTTTGGTTCTAGGACATGCCGGTTTCCTCACGATGTTTTCCTTCACCGTTTTGAGAGCAGTGGTGATGAAATAAATTACACAAAGTAATGCGCCTGGCGGGGTTCGAACCCACGACCTACAACTCGTAAGTCGGGACCGATACCACTGGGCCACCACTGCTCACAGTAGTTGTACTTATGTGGGGAAAAAACCTACCTAGCTATCTAATATTCTCAGCATTAGTGACGTTGGTTGGGCTGAGCGGCTGCTGCGCTGCAGTCTTCAAAAATCAACTAGAATGTGTATGGCAGGTTGTTGTGCCGAGTCTGGCTTTTTGTGAATGTGTTTTTTTTTTTTTAACGAATTAACGATATGAAAACATTCCACTGCGACACAGGCCTTCTCTCGGCTGCAATCCACCACGACGGATAAGAGTAATTCTCGAGAAAAACTCATTTTAATTTGATCTGATATCAACTGATTTGATTAGCAGTAATGTCGGTCAAACATTCACAGTGCCAGCCAACGTGAGAACTGAATAATCGGAGGTTCGATCAAGCTTATTATACTCGTAAAATACGGGCCCAATTGTGGAATTTCTTAACATTAATCGTGTGACGTATTGCTGCTAACAGAGATGTTATCTGGTATAAGTAGTCGGAATTTAAACAGCCTCCGTAGATTTACATTTTCAATACTGTACATAATTCTACAATTACTGTGAAACCGCTATTATATTCATACCGTAATAGGTCAACTATAAACAAACAGCTTACGGCAATAAAATTAAGTCAGGCTTATAAATATTAAATTGAGTACTACCTTTTGTTCGCGGTTTTGCCATCAATCTGGGAACGTGTACTACTTGGTTGAAAACTATCCTATTTCCGGCTAGGACTTGCAGACGGCGAGTAATGGATAGCTCGCCGTCTGATCAAGGGCGGGTGCTCAATCGGCGCGTCGTGTTCTACGCACGCCTCAAGGAAAAGTAACAACTCTAACAATTTTTATTTGATTTTCTACTCGATTAAGATCGTGTGATTTGTGTTCCTCCCACTCCAAGGCAACCTCTTTTAGTAATTCTCTTTTCACTAGCCTTGAAGGCGAAAAAAGTAACACACAGACATACAACTTTCCCAACATAAATACAACATTAGTACGGATTTACCATGTTAATTCCACAACCATATTTTCCCATTACATTAAATTCATCAATCACTGTATCCATTCTAGCAAGTTTATTCAAGTAATGTATGTAGGCATTGGCCACTGAAATCGATGCCTTATCTATTAATTTACCGATCGGGGAATACTAATGGTACGGTCGCCAACGAAACTTTACTCATCTAAATAGTTTAATTCACTGCTTTTAAACTTTTCATTACATAAGTGGTCTGGTATGTATGTAGATGTTTTGATTTGTTTTTGTGATTCAACTAACTTTTTCGTTTTCGACGGAAATTGTCACGGGAACGTCCTTTTTCGTCTGACCTATGACAAGGGATAACGCTTATTTCTATTGTGAAAGAATTTTCGGAATCGAATCAGAAGTTTCGAAAGTCACCCCATAACTTTACGACTTTTTATTTGACCCACCTCGGACTTGGCTTGAGCCCATATGAGCCTATTTTTTTTTTTTAATTTAGTGTTAGGGTCAGTGCACACTGAGTCGCGACGAAACTGGAAATGTGTATCTTTTCTTGCAGTAAATAAAGTTAGATTTTGAGTCGCTCTATTGAAATGTGCGTGCTGCGTCGCGTCAGTCTAGAGTTAGGATTTAATAGAAATGTACATTGTTGTGCCCGTTATTTTCTGAATGGAAAAAGGCATTTCCTTGTTAACTGTGTGATTAAAGAAAAAGTTTTAACGGACTTTCGTTGCTAAATGCACCACCAAAGGCACATAAAACCCAAAATTTCGGCCATTTCTGTAACTTGCTCGACCATAATAGCATTAAATACAGTAATACCGCCAACTACGTATCATAAAACATAACCTAACTGATAATAACATTATACCTACTCCGTGAAAGTGAGTTTGTTTATTTTCGGACAAAGACCACGCCTTAATGGCTGACCGGATATCGATCAAAAATTCTGATAGTCTGTGTCCAGGGTTCACGCAAAAGTATCCTTTACTTTTCATTCCAGTACCTAGTACAATTGACAAATTTGTATTTTGACCCACCATAAGCTTATTTTTTACTAGCATTCAAATATAATTAGGTCCACATTCGCGTAAACATATCTATGGTAAAAACTTTATGTTGACGAATTCATTCTCAAAATGGGTCATGTATTTGTCGATTGTACATTCCCGTGGGATAGTTTCTATTTTTTATACGAACGAAACCGCCGCAAAAGCTAGTTACAAGACATATCGTGCTCAAATCTAATGGTAGTTTCGAATAACGTCAATTAATATTAATCTCGCTCCGTCATCATGTCCTAATTAATGGTAGGAATGCCATAACACTTACGTAGATTCGAGCAATCTATTCTTGATGTGTCGGTATTCCTGTCAAGGTTTTTTCTGGAAAATATTTTTGTTAGAGTTTTCGCTTCCATTTGTTTTTGGTTGAATCGAAAGAAAGAATAAGTATTCATTAGACTCGGACAGGACAAAATAAAATTGTGTAAAAAAGAAACAAAATTGTTCCTGTTCGAGGCCAAACTGATAAAACTTTGTAAAAGTTTTATGAATATTTTTTCTTTATTAATAGATCGTTCCATCAGATTTTATTAATCAAATGCTTCAATAAAATAAAAAATACAAATTAAAAATACTGTTGAATACCGATTACAAGGAAAATTGTAATGTTATGCTTAAAAGAAGGTTCCCGAGGAAGTAAAAGGCAACAATGAATTAATTAAATTAAATTTAAATAATCTGAATTTTAACGTAAGCTTAAAAGCTGAACGCAGCTGTTGAAACAGATTTAAAATTACAGAAGTGGAAAGTAATGGCGGTACACCCACTAAAGACTGAAAATTTAAATGTGGAATTCTGGGCTCATAATTTAATTAGATATCTATGTGGCGCCTATTTTCAACTAGCACTCTTCCCACGAAATCGTCGTCAGTCAATTTACATAAAACCATAATATACTATTTGCCTAAACTTTCCTCAGGAATTGCTCTTTTTTGTAAAGAAGGAAGAAATATCCGTTCAGTAGTTTTTGAGAAAATCCACTATATACAGACAGACAGCTTTTGGGGACTTTGTCAGATAGTTATATTGTGGCGGAAATATAGAAATCATGTTTTAGTTTATCCAAAAAAAACATGATTTCCATAATTCCGCCTACACATAAAACATAAAAACATAAAAAGTATTTATTGACATAAAACAATTTTTACAGCTGTATTGAATTCTTTTGGTGGTGGGAAGGTGGGAAGTACATGTAAAACAATTTTTACATGTACATCCCACCTTGGTGGTAAGCACAAACTACAGCCACCTGCTACCATCCACTGTTCATGCATGCACGCCGGTTGCAAGCGAACAAGCAGGCAAGTTCCAATATGGCCAAATAACTGACGAATACGCTAAACTGTCTGAAAAGGGTAATCGCGAGTTTTGAATACAAATCCCAGCTGAAAAAACCGACTTGTTTTTAGTCAGTACGTGTCTGACTGTGGGGTACACTACGATAATACGAAAAACTTTATTCCGAAATTCATAAAAACGAATTTCAAAATACCGATTTTCATAATTCCAATTGGTTCAAAATTCCTAATATAACAACTCCGATGGATCATTATTCCTATTTTAATAATTCCGAAATTTCATAATTCCTAACCTTTATAATTACTATTTTCAAAATACCGAATTTCAATAGACCGAATATCAAAAATTCCGACTTAAGATATTTTCCGAAACATCAAAAACACGAATACCGATTATTACAATTCCGATTATTAGAATTCCGATTCGGGTCCGTCAGGTCGAAAAGTCCGAGTCGGGGTGCCCCAAGACACATTTTGCTCGCTATTGCATCCTGAGTTATAGCACCACTAAGGTGGTTCAACGGAGCCCCGCTTCGCGGGGCTCCTATTTCTGTAAGCAAGGTTTAAAGTAACCTAACACGAAGGGGATGGCGGGGTCTTTCAGACCCCGCCATCCCCTTCGAACCTAACCTGTCCGAGTCGGGGTGTCCCCAGTCCCGAGCTCGCTTCGCTCGCTCTTGCATCCTAAGTTCTCCTAATAACAATAAAAATATTGAAGGCAAACAGTGAAAGTTAAGAGGATACGCCTTGCCACTCCGTGCCTACACAGGCTTAAATAACACTCTAGGAGTACGGTAGACAAAACTACGTGGAGCCGGTTTTACACCAATTCGTTTCTGTCCCTGACTTTGTAGAATGTGAAACGAAATTCCGATTTTCAATAATCCGAAAAAATCAGTTTTTTCGGAATATTGAAAATCGGAATTTCGTTTTTCGAAATGAAAACTCATCGAGCATTACATTTTTCGAAAATGTGAAAATCGGAAAACGAAGAAATCGGACATACGACTTTCGGTCAAATAAATTTCGAGATTCTTAATAATAGATATTGAAATTTTTAGGTATTATGATATTCGGAGTTTAGAAAATCGGAGTATCGAAATTCGGAATAAATAATTTCGGAGTATTTGGGTGTTCCCCTGACTGTGGGATTCCGTTCCACCTAAGCCACAATTTTTAGATTTCTTAAATTTTTCCTTCAACAAAAAAAAAAATACACAATATAACATATACAGCATGTTGCCACTGCTAAGACACGGGTCTCTTGTCTGTTATAGTATCGAGGATAGGATAGAGAAGGAGACGCTCCTTCCATATTAAATTATCATACTCATGATTTCGTGCCCTATTCATGACTAATCGTATAATAAATAACCTAATCATCATCACTAATTCTACTTAATTGCGCAATTTTTAAACATCATTGTATAATATGTATGCTAATTCGGCTTCCTCACATTGTTTAAGAAAATATTTCCTTTCAAAACGCACGTTCTTTATAACAATGTGACATAGAATTGGCTCGTTACATCCTCACATCGGTCATTTCTATGCTGATGATTGCGCAGCCATTGGTTTATTATTATCGAAGTCTGTGGGAAACAAATGATGATACTCACTCATTCTAATCTGTCAGGGGTGACAGATATAAAGTCGATAATTGAGTGAGCTTACCCAGCAGAATCCTCTTCTCTCTAATTTTGAAAAATTCGGCTATATTTTCACCGAGGCTTTAAGATAATACAGTCCACCCAATTTACTGTGAGTCGGCAATAGCAAGCCTTTTTCACTTGTTGTTTAGTTGTCATCTCTTCCTCCTCTTCAACCACATCTAGCAACTATGAACTCTGTGGACAACATTTCAAACGCATCGATCTACTATCGGAATGCCAATATCCCATACTGTTTACCCCATCAATCTTCTAAAGGCAAAACAGCACGAAATCCATGTCAATAGAGCACGACACTAAATTATAGCAATGTTTACAGAGGAGCGCATGCCGCTTGCGACAGTGATACAAGACCACGGCCGTTTGGACGGCGTCCAACGAGTTCTATTCGGATCGGGCCTACAATTCTGGCTGCATAGGATACTGTTCCTGGATGCTCTCAGCTACCTCAGCCACGGCCAGCTTAGTTTGAGCCTCGACAGGTGGATACTCGTCGATATTGATGACATCTTCGTGGGAGAAAGAGGTTTGTTACTCTTTTAATTTTCTTTTTCTATAAGTGTTATTTTGGTCAATAGCACCCAATGTTCTTTTGCGAAATGTTCCTGAATGACCACTAACATGCCTAATGGTAATCTTAGATGTGGTCATTCACTTTGCGGTGAAGCACTTTTGCTCGCGGAATACCAAACGCAATTAAAATGAATTTAAAAGCCTTCACTTAAAAAAATGTAATTAAATTATCTTTGAAGTTTCAAATAAAAAGAAACACGGAGCAATAGAACTACCATTATGCCATTGCTATTACGAGGTTAATATTAAGGTGAATTTATGTATGTGCATGTGAATATAAAGTGTTCTGCTTCAAGATTTATCGCCGAACATAATTTAAAGTTACCCTTAGCATTCTAAGCACGAACTAAAGTGCATTTCAATGAACTTCTATCAGTGTCCTACAGGCACCAAGCAATTCAATAACAAACACTTAACACTCTCAGTAAAATTTTATAGTATACTTACATTGGGGTTTTACTGCCCATTTTAGTATTAACGAACAGGGAATACTACAATTGACTTCTTTTATTGCCATTATTTTGCTATCAAAGTCTTTTGCTATGACATTGCCTGGGCTTTGAAAAAATATAAGCATAGTCTACTCAGCCTATAATGTTCCCACTACTGGGTTACAACCTTACAAACCTCCTCCCTAGTAGAAGGAGTGAACTAGAATCCTCCACCGGGCCCAGGCCGGGTTAGTAATTTTTTCACTTGTCTTCGAATTTTTGATTGTTACCATTTTCCTCAAGATTTGTTCCTTCATCGGTTTGAGAGTAGTGGTGAAGAAATAAATTACCCAAAATAATGCCTACAGCTAGTCAGTAGGTACCACGAGAATGTTAAACCTGAACCAAACCTAATAAAAACCAGATACCATGTGTTTGTCCAGGTTATGAACGATCCATGTTCCAAGTTTCATCCAAATCTGTTCAATGGTTTTATTTGTGGAAGTGTAACAAACGTGCAACTATCCTCATGAACTTTCGGATTTATAATACACTAGCTGTTGCCAGCGGCTTCACCCGCTACAACTCGAAAATTATCCCACGGGAACATCAAATCGGGATAAAAACTATCCTATGTGTTAATCCAGGTTATAAACTATATGTGTACCAAATTTTATCCAAATCCGTTCAGAGGTTTTTGCGTGAAAGAGTAACAAACATCCATACATCCATACTTACAAACTTTCGCCTTTATAATAGTAGTAGGATAGTAGCAAGTTAGGTGATTTGATTACCCATTTTAATTCCAGAAACCGATATAAGAAGCAAACATATGGACGGAATGTTAAACACTTCACAACGCAAAACACGAATAAATTAATATCAACAGAGCTCAATCAATCCAACATTGTATAGCGTTTAGTTACCTTTGTTCCAACTATTAGTATGCGCGCAAGATCTGAATAATATTATCACCTAGGTGCATTGAATAATAATACGTGCCCTTTATACGTTCCTCGTAGAATGGCAACTAATATTCTTGTACGACTCTCATGCCTAATGAAATTGCTAGACTGTGCTAAATAGATAGCCTACAACGACTGGCAATTAGTGTTTTACAAGTTTGTTGAACTCGCTTTGTAACCTTGGAATTCACTAAAATAAATAAACTTGGATATTCGTATTGTAATTCAAATCCTACTGTACTGGCTGACACTATGCGAAGTGACGTAGTAAAATCTGACATCATTTTGCAGTAAAACGATCGTACGACTTTTGGTGGTGCTCAAAGTGAAATCAATTTTCGTTGGACCCTATACCTACCTACTTTTTATTATTTTATGGTGTATTGGAGTTAGATGAGAGTATCGTAGTTTAGAGTGATATGTTCTGTACTTCCACGTTTCTTTTTACTGACGAGGTCCTAAGCACGATTTCCAAAAGATCGGGCAAACTGATTTTAGGTTTCCATCAGAATCCTAGTCGGGATCGGGATAGCAAAAAATGACCCGGGAGTTCAAATCTGGCAAAATATGCTTAAGTATATCAAGAGTATACACTTGCCTGACCCTTCGGAGAAACACGTGTTTTTTGTAAGCTTATTGTGTCCCATCCTTGTGCAAAGGCCTCCCACATTCCTTTCACTTCTCTCGACCGCGGGCTTTTTCTTTAGGGCAGTTCGCGTGATGATGTAATGTTATATTACTTCCCCATCCCCCCCCCGTCGCGACTCCGCTGCGAGCTGACGTGTTTTTAAACGCTCCGCGGATATAATTTCCAAAAAGCAGTCTTAATTAGTTTTAACGACCTAAAACTTATAGACAATCGTGACAGTCATATTAATAAACCGACCTGTGCAACACTGGACCCATATTCTGGATAATAACAACAATAGTGAGCAGAAAAAGTTTTAAAATTATCGTTATAATAAGTGAACAAAACTGTTTGAATCGTGTGATGTGCGGTTGCGACCTTCAAAGAGAAAGCAAGGTTACCCCACATCAAATGCCAGTGTAACAGCCCTACCACTAGTTGGTGTATTTGAACTAATCTCCTATAACACATTTGGTCACGAGGCTCCCGATCGAGACTGCTGTGCCGAGGGCGGCAGTTCGAATCCCAGACGTCTTTATTATTTTTGGATGTTTATTTTCTTGGATTTTTCTTTTGGCTAATAGTTTGTATATTTATTGAGATTTCTTATTGGATTAACATACAACGGAAAAAAACTGATCATTAGTAACCAAAGGCCAGGATATTTAAATTTAAATTGAAATGCGTCCTAGAGGAACTCCACCTGCCACGCCAAAACAAAGCGGCGAAGCTGATGCTCATCAGAGCCCAATGGCTTCCTCGGAAACTGTGAATGAAGACACCCAAAACGCAGCTAGCCGAGCGAGAATCCGAAAACGAGGCCATGACGACGAACTGAACGTTTTTATGGCGGAAATTACTAAAATAATAACCGATTTTAAGGAAGAACAGAACCACAAGTTGGATGAGTTGCAAGCATCAATCAATGACATCCGAAAGCAGAACGCCGGCATCATCACGTCTGTCGAGCACTTATCAAATGAATATAATTGTCTCAAAAAACAACTCGAAGATATGGAAAATGAACGAAAACATAATATGGATTATATAAAGGTGTTGGAGACTAAGATTGATTTCCTAGAGAGTACGCATAAAGGTTCTTGTATTGAGATCAAAAATATCCCACCCAAACAAAAGGAGTCGAAACATGATCTTTTAGAATTGGTAAACAAAGTTGGTAATACGCTCAAATTGCCTATTCTACCCATTCAAATAAGAGACGTTTTTCGAATCAACACTAAGACGGAAGGCAATAAACCTATAATTGTAGAATTTACTTCAATACTGACAAAAGAAAGTGTACTTGAGCATTGTAAGAAGTTTAATAATCAGCATAAAACCAACAAGTTAAACACTACGCATCTACAAATCGGTGGTCCACAGAAGAATGTCTACATCTCTGAAAGTCTCACGCACAAAACCAGTAGACTTTTTTTCCTGGCGCGTGGCTTCGCGAGCGCCAATGATTATAAGTACTGTTGGACGGCGGGCGGTAAGATATTTATTCGTAGAAGAGAAGGGGAACGACACATACGCATTAAAGCAGAAGCTGATTTAGATAAATTAAAAACTGAAGTGAAAATATGACTAGTTATTTCTCTCATAATTTTTTTTACTGTCTTGATTGAATTTTGCATGTTTTTCAACAGATTTTGCATGTATATTTTGTATTATTTTAAAAATCATTTTTCTTTGAGACAAACATTGGCGTTTACCTGGTTTATTTATCACATTATTGAACCTCGTTATTCAAACACACACCCACATTCACAACACTCACCTTTCCACAAAAGCACAAACATTACATTTTGTTTACAAAAAAGTAAAATAATACACAATGAGAATAACTATTCGCATTGCGTTCACAGAGGTCAGCTGGCAAATAATTATGTGCACAATGATATTATGTACTACATCGAAAATGGCTGATTTTACTATGACATTTAATAATGATCTGGACTCTGTGGCTGTGGCACAGTCGGCGAAGTGTGAAATAGAGGACTGCAAAAACCTGTTGCAACATTCCGAAACTTCATTAAAGATCATTACGCAAAATATCCGCAGTATTCACCGTAACCTGCCAAGCTTCCAAACGTTGCTAACTAGATCTAACATTGAATGGGACATTATTGTGCTGACTGAATGTTGGCTGTCACGTAATCCTGTTATTCCTGTCATTGAAGGGTATCACTCTTTTTCAACTGCCAACAACAAAACTCAAAATGAAGGTGTGGTAATCTATTTCAAAAGCGACGATTTCTCTGCGATTGATGATCTAGAATTCTCAGATGCAAATTATCTTGCTTTGAAGATCGATCCAGACACCATCTTACTTGCCATCTACCGGCCACCAAGTGAAAGAAATATAGATAGATTCTTGGCTTCGCTAAATGACTGTCTCTCCAAGTTTTCTTCCTATAAGAATATTGTCCTGGTTGGTGATATCAATGTTGATATTTCACCTGGGACCCAAGACCAAAGATCATCCAGCTATCTGGATATGATCTCATTCCACGGCATGCTCCCTGCCCATTTAATCCCTACCCATAGTCGAACATGCTTGGACCATGTATTATTGAAAACAAGGCGTAATTCTTATTGCTATGTCGCGCAGACTTCTATTACTGACCATGATTCTGTCATTCTTTTCATGAATATTAAATCCAAGCCAATAATTAGGAAAACATTCGATCGCATTGATGCTAAAGGATTGCATGAAAGCATGCACGGTATTGATTTTAGTCCTATATACAAAATGACAGACGTTAATTTGGCGACAGAATTTCTCACAGAATCGCTCGCTAAAGCTATCGATAATAACACGACTACTGTTACTAGTACAGGACGTAAAAGAATTATTAAGCCTTGGATATCAAAGGGACTTTTGAGATGCATGCGAAACCGTGACAAACTTTATATAAAACTGAAAAAAAATCCAGGAAATGAAATATTACAATCTACATATCGGAGGTACAGGAATTTCTGTAACAATATTGTAAAAAAGGCAAAACTTAACTACGAAAAGGAATTGATTAGAAAAGCAGGAAATAACAAAAAGAAACTGTGGGAAAGTATAAAAACAATTACGTACACTTCAAAGAGAAAGGATAAGTCTTCTCATTTAATTTGTCCAAATAATCCATCAAATTCTGTCAATGATATTAATTCGTTTTTCGCGGGCATTGGTAAAACATTGGCAGAAAAAGTTGCCTCTACTAAAACGGACTCATTTTTCACCGTTAACTCATCTCAATCTGCGAACCCATGCGAAAAGTCAATGGTATTGTTACCTACAGATGAACAGGAAGTCAAATCATTGATTACTAACCTGAAAAATGATTGTGCCGTAGGAGTCGATAAAATCTCAGGAAATTTCCTTAAACAATTTATAGATATTATTGTTCCCCCCCTAACTTTTATATGCAATTTATCTTTTGCTACAGGAGTGTTTCCATCTGCATTTAAAAAATCGCAAATAGTTCCCGTTTTCAAGAGTGGGGATAGACACTGTGTTAATAATTATAGACCTATCTCCATCCTTCCAACCCTATCTAAGATATTGGAGCGCCTAATGAATAAAAGACTGGTTGAGTTTTTGGAAACCAATGAGCTTTTGTCTTTGTCTCAATATGGGTTTCGTGCTCACAAGTCAACATCAGATGCAGTTCATCAATTAACGAACTTCATAGTATCGAAGATAGATAACAAAAAAAAAACGCTAGCCATCTACCTGGATTTAGCTAAAGCATTTGACACAGTGTCTATCCCCATTTTGATTAAGAAACTAGAGTATATCGGCATAAGAGGGGAAACACTGAATTTATTTGCAAACTATTTAAACGGTAGAACACAATTAGTTAGAGTGAGCGATTTGGTGAGTGATGAACTGCCAATTGAATATGGCGTCCCCCAAGGCAGTATTCTCGGTCCAACCATGTTCTTAGTATATATAAACAATCTATGCAATATGAACATGACTAATGGGAAGGTAATTACATTCGCCGATGATACTGCACTACTCTTCTATGGTGACACTTGGGAAGAGGTCTATAGTTACGCCCAAAATGGTTTCAATAAAGTGTCTAAATGGCTCTGTGACAACATCCTCACACTAAACGTGGATAAAACCAAGTACATGACGTACACAATTAGAAATCAAGACGTACCAAAGCTTGGAATTATCTCCCACATCTGCAATAATTCAAACAACAATCTATGTAAATGTCCACGTTTATGTAAAGTAGACACAATCAAGTACCTTGGCGTAATAATTGACAACCGACTGAATTTTCATCATCACATTGACGCCCTAGTTCCTAGGATTCGTAAACTTATATATATATTTAAATCTCTTCGTCACATTGCTGACACCTCTATCATCAAATCAGTTTATTTCGCATTGTGCCAATCCCTATTAACCTATTGTATAACCTCCTGGGGTGGTACCGCTAAAACGTACCTACTGAGGTTGGAAAGAGCCCAAAGGGCCATTTTAAAAGTAAGTTATTTCCTTCCTTTACGATACCCTACAGTGGATTTATATAAACGATGTAAAGTACTGACAGTTCGACAACTTTTTATATTATTGACCGTCGCTAAGAAACACTCTGAACTTCTCTACGATCCAAAATCTTTTGAGGGTAAAAGAAGAAATACCACTGTCTGTGCAACAACTAGATATAAGTCCAGTCTAGCATATAATTTTTATGGTTTCCTGGGTCCATACTTATACAATAATATCAACAAAAAATTGAATATTTATCCCCTCACCAGGGAAAAGTGCAAGAGGGAAGTTTCCTCGTGGTTGCAGGATATTGATTATAATGCAACAGAACTCTTACTGAAACCCTTGACTTGATCTTGCGATGACGCTCACAACAACACACGCACACTACTCACACACAATCGGTCTTCATCATCTTCTCACTTTAATCAACACCCATAACCACACACACAACCCATTATACGCTAAACCAAATCGACGCTAATGTATTCTTGACATTTGAAACGTGTACCTACTTTTAAATCATCTATTTTTAAATGTAATTAATTTGTCAGTATTTTTTATCCTATATTAATTTAACTTAATTTAATTTATTTAATGTTATATTAATCTAATTTAATTTATTTTAAAGTGTATAATTTAATTCATCAATTGTATTATTTTTATATTCTTAATCAACTAATCTAGATGTTTATAAATCTTGAACAGTGTCTTATGTTATAAGTTATATGTCCGACGGAGGGTTAGCCTGGTGATCTGTAATACAGGTTTTACCTACAATAGACACCAGTCTCTATGAAGTGATAACTTGACTCTAAACTGTGTACCTTTAATTGTGATGAGAGAAATAAATAAATTACTTACTTACTTACTTACTTTTTTTTTCTCTTAGGAACCCGTCTTCATGAAGAAGACGTAGCAGCAATGTTAGCATCTCAGGCAGCGCTACATCGACTGGTACCGGGCTTCAGGTTTAACCTGGGCTACAGTGCCAAGTACTTCCACCACGGCACGTCGCTTGAGAACATGGGCGATGATGCATTGCTGAGGAATAGGGAACATTTTAATTGGTGAGTATTCTTTTCTATCTTTTCTTTTTTTACGTGGTTAAACCACTGAGTCCTCACAGGGTCACGGTTACCTTTTTTTTACCGTTTAAACGTGGCCGCCCACTATTTTTAACAGCGGTCATATACTAATTTTTAGGGAGGCAATCGCGCGTACGGGCTCTTAGCCGACGTTATAACGGACGGCCTTAGCATCGTCATTATTTGACCTTTTCCAATAACTTGCATGATTTTAACCTGCCGAGTTGCTTGTCTTAAGATCCGAGTAGCATATACTAATGATCTCGAGTTGCAGCATCGATTTCTTCCCTCACATTTTAGACATGTGTTTGAATCGCATTTAAGGACCGGAATCCTCGGAAGAATATTTTAGGTACAAGTTATCTAGTTAGATATTAGTTTACTACCGAAGTTACAGTTCTACCTATCATTACCGTGTATCGGAACGGAGAGCCGTATTTAGTAGGTTGAGCCTTCGGGTTAGCGCCTGAAGTTGAAAGTCCAACAGCAAACTCAATGCCCTTACGGCATTTCACATTTCCAATACGAGTGTGTCCAATTTCAAACACGAATGTTCTGTTTCCGTGTCGTAAGACATAACTTTAGGTACTATTCCAATAGCGTTCCTAGTTCTTCCTACGTGAGTTTGATTGACCAAAGCCGACGCAGGATTGAAGTGTGGTGATAGATGAAGCGCAAGGGAAGATAACTCTGGTGCAAAGTGAATAACAACACAACTTGTTCGTGTAAATGTTTCTTCTAGAACGCTTGCAAATGTTTTTTGGTTTGGTTATTCTTTGGGGTGTAAAATGGGAAATTAAACGAGGAGTGTTTTGGTGATTTCCCCTGCTCCAATTAAAATGGAAGGGAGTGTCAAACTCATACTCACCAAAACCACTGATAGGCAAAACTTGTACAATTCCTCAGTACTAGCTAATGCAGTTTCTTTTCTCCTGTTTTAGCTAATTAAATACACAATTAAACACCCAATTGTGTGGGTTGTAAAACGACATAGGTATTAATTATGTTCGAAACAAAATGATGACAGTTTTACCAAATAACAAAAAAAACCTAATACCAAAAGGATACCTAAAAAAAGCGTAGTAGCTGAGCATAAGGTCCTGGGTACTATTCCATAGTCGGGAGTCTGGATCCGTTCCCGGTTAATGACAATACATTCGCTCCCTATTACATGGGAACATAACTGCGGAAATGTTTAGGTATGGCTATGTTAATAGGTGTAACTATTAGGTACACTACTGCTTAACCCTTCAGGGTTACAGTTATATATTTTTAAACCGTTGTCCCACACTATGAATTTTTCCTGTGACGTGGATACGTTTACAAACATAGAAACACGCATACACAAACACAGAGAAATTACGGTTATACAAATATTTGTTCCGAGCGGGGATCGAACCCGCGACACGCTGTGCAGGAGTCGATCGCTCAACCACTGCGTCAACTGTTACGTTTAATTAAATTATAACCTGTTATAATCATAACACTCTTTTTGACCTTTTCAAAGTTGGTTAAAATAATTCTCTAAAATGTTCGAGTAAACGTTTACAATATTCTACTGATTAAAATGTATTGTAATAGTAATAGAAGTGGAGTTATGTTCGCCGGTGCGTTATTAGCTGACAAGGTAACCTGTAAAAGCGAACTTAGGTTGAACACGACAAGTCTTCGTCAACTTATGCATATGAGCGCCAAGTTTCAGTTCGCTCGTGTCTGTATTCTGTCAGTTCATTTATCAGCCAAGTGTACGCTTGTATTGGGATGTTTACTGTAAAATGAAGCTAATGTGATAAGAATAGAGCTTAGTTTAGAAGTCCATTTATATTTGAAAGTAAAGTATAATTTCGAAAGTCGGTGGCTTCGTTTTTATTTAATTGACTTTTGCCACCGACTTCCGAAACAAAATGTTATTTTACACAATTTTCTGTCGTTTTCTGAAGTCGGTTCCTCTTTTAAACCACTTAAAACATACCACACTTATAAGCACTACCTTACAAACATGGTTTAGGTCAAATAGTGCTTTATGCAGCTGTTATCCTCAATCGATTGAGATGAAAATTTGCATACACATTTAGTTTGAATAACAATGAATGGCATGCAGACATAAGTGACGAATGAATAATCATATCCATGTGAGGGACCGCCCAAGATGACGGTATTTTTCACGTAGTACGCGCACTCCTGTCGTGAATTTACCTTTGTAGATAAGCAAGAAATCGATGATAGTGTCAGTATTTGTTATAATTGTAAAGTAGGTACATTTCGAGGCATTATCATAATTATCTATACCAATATTGTAAAGCTGATGAGTTTGTTTTTAAAGTTGAACGCCCTAATTTTAGGAACTACTGGTTCGAATTGAAGAATTCTTTTGGTAGGCAAGAGGAATACCGAAGGCCGGGCACGCCGCAATCGCGGCGGTAAGACCCTTCTTTGAGGAGTGGCTGGAGAGACGTCACGGCGTCCTGACCTATCGGATGACGCAGGTCCTCACCGGACACGGAAGTTTCGGGAGGTACCTGTGCCTGATGGGGAAGGAGGAAACGCCCCTGTTCCACCACTGCGAAGATCGCCCGGAGGACACAGTAGAGCATACGGTGCAAGACTGCCCAGCTTGGGCGGTGCACCGACGTGTCCTCACGGTGGCGATAGGCGGAGACCTCTCGCGCCCGGCATTGGTTGCGGCCATGCTGCGGGGCGAGACGGAGTGGGAAGCGGTCTGCTCCTTCTGCGAGGCAGTAATGCTCGTGAAGGAGGAGGCGGGCCGCGAGCGAGAGAGGACAGCGTCCTCCCTCCGCCCCAACCGCAGTGGTAGGCGCCCGCGGCGTCGGACGTCAGCAGATGATCTCCGGCCACCGTAGGCGCGGGCATGCGGGCAGCGAGTAAAGGGCAACTCGCTGCCCGACCATGGACCATGCCCGGGTCGACGGCGCGTTGTGTCCCACGCGCGCCTCAAAGAGCGTCAGCATAATGACGGGGCCCCCCTCTCAGAGGGCCAAAGCCTGCCGGGGTCGCGGGATTATTTCCTTACCGTGACCCCGGAACGTAACAGGCTATTGAAGGACACCGTGGATTTTAGTCAGTAGAAGTCTGACAGTCCCTCCCGCCCTGCCCGGGTCCGGAGGACTCATTTGATGATTTTACCACGCTAAAAAAAAAAAAACTTTCATTCATACCCGCTGAGCAGCGGGTATGAATTCACGGGCAATTGTAATATAGGAAGCCTTTCTTTGGTTGAACGCGCCAGTGGAAATACTGGTTCGATATGAAAAAATATTTTTGTGTGGGATAGTTCGTTCATTTCTCGAGGCAGGCTATAGAAGACGAGCAGCAGTGAAACCGCGGGAAACAACTAGTGTATTCCAAATAAAGCTGTAAATCAGCACATTTTGAACGTCAATCAAAAAATACTGTCTGTAAAACAACGATCTATCTTTCTGTACTATTTTAAAATCTGAAAGTAACATTTTGCATTTTCGCTACTCCCTATGTAGGCAAGTAGCTACTTAACCGTTCCCCCCTAACTACAAACTGAAGGTAACTCCAGTAAACAATAGGATAAGCATCATATCAATCATACATTAAATTTAATTAACACGATGTCACTTAATGTTCACATTATCACTGCGTCAACAAACAGATAGCGGAACAATGTTGCCCATTAGACTGCTCATGTAACCGTATTAGAACGAACCGCTTTGTTATCATCCCGTCGCAAAAGCCACGTTATTGTGCTAAGTGATCTCAATTGCACGCGTTATTGCATTATGACAATTTACCCTGAGCTGGCCGTATTGGCCGGCAGAGGAAATTAACGCAGTCAACCGTGTGGGTATCTGAATTTACGTCTAATCTATGTCCTTGCGGTTCTGGGAAGTCATTTCCTGATTCGTTATTCAGAATAACCTTAAGTTTTTTTGCTAGAGTCCATCGCCTGAAATCATGACGTTTTCTTTTGATGACTATTTCTGATTGGACGTCTTCAAGACTCGGATGATTCGGACCCTGATTGCTTACAGACAAAGATCAGGATCAGGACTGCGATTGATATAGATTATTAATTTTCAGCGTACGTTATTACAAGTACATATTGTAAGTCGGCACGATTTGATAAAACCGAGCGGCAAATTATGCTAAATTCAATATAACGGCCCGGTCTGTGCCGAATGATGTTGACCCGAGCATGTTGTGCACAGCACCCCTTACCAACGCGGACATAAAACGAAAATGTTTTGAGAAATGTACGTTTTTTACCTGGCTATACTTACTATGGGTCTCGTGGTCTGTACATACATGTAGGTCTAAGAAATAACTTGTATTTACTAACAAAATATGTGTGAGTTATGGCACCATCATAATATCCAACTCAAGACTTTCTTTCAAGAACCTACTTTACCATAACCTCTTTCTTATTGTCCAAAGGTTTTGCCACATGTGGAACCACCAGCAGCCCCACCTATACAACAACGTCACCCACTTGGAATCAGAGATGATGCTGAACAAACAATTCGCCATCGAACACGGGATCCCCACAAACTCCTGCTACTCCGTCTCCCCACACCACTCAGGAGTTTACCCCGTGCACGAACCTTTGTATGAAGCTTGGAGGAAAGTGTGGGACGTCAAAGTGACCAGTACTGAGGAATACCCGCATCTGAGACCCGCTAGGTAAGTTTTGTTTGCACTGTGTCTATTTGTACTAACTAATGTGGTTGTTAACAAACAGGCTTGTAAAGATACTCAAATAGATGTGATGGAAATACAAACATGCGTAAACTTCGCGTTTTTCCTATGACAGTAGTTAGAAACCACAGAACGCCAACTGTGTTCCTTATTTACTCCATCCATGTTCGTTCATCTGGTACACACGCGCCTATTGCAAATACTACGTATCTTTCTGAAAATTATCACCAACACGTTTAGTTTTATTGATAAAATTCTATCCTGTTCTGGCATTCGGTGTTAAAGGTTTAAATAACGAGGTAGCAACGAAAGAATTCGGCGTGGAATTTAGGGTCTTCCCTAAGTGTTTCTTTTTGCGCTTTTATGCAATTTATAAAGGCGTAATTGTATGTTAAATCGAGTGCGATTATAAGCTTGAAAAGCCAAATGTACCTACTTACAAGTAGACAAGCAAACAGAAAACATTGGTGATTAACATTGGAACATAAGAACTTAACAATGTCCTATGAAAGTCCAACCTTTGAATTTTTCGTTTTTTTAAGTACTTTTGGTGTAGATGTGCGTGACTACCTCAGAAAGGGTTGAAATCGAAACAAAATTCTACGAGTGCCAGGATATTCTTATTTCAATCCTAGTAATAAAATTAATTACGGTGATGGTAATGATATCGTCAACATATTCACGATTTTATCACCACCGCAAGATAAGTCAAACAGTCGTGCGTTAACAATGCCGATTTAATTATCGCTTCCAATTAAATCAAACATCATCACCGCCGCCTAAAATCATTAATTATAGTTCCGATAAGAGCGGATTAGTAACGCGCACAATAAGTGTTCTGTTCACCCGAATGTTTGCGGCCACTGCGGGTTCACCCAAACTCATGTTGACCGCAAACGTTGCGTTGCGGGCTGCGGCAACTACTATCTCGATACTCAGGCAATGAAATTCCAATAATTATATTAATACGTGAGTGTTGTCGAGCAAAAGTGTGCCCGTTTAAAATATGCATAATAAAATCAATTCTGATTAAAATTGCTGTGTGTGCGGTTGTTATCGGAATCGGGTAGGTTGGCTTTCGTGTTTTTGTATTCTGTAGTTTTTTCACTGGATATGGCTCACTATTGAGTTTCATTATTATATATAGGGTGACTGGCAATTAGTGTACGATACTTAAACACGTGATTGTGCTCATGATAACAAACAATTTTACGTTACAGATAGTACATTACGCAAACATAAATGTACTGAACAGCTGTTTTTCTTTCACGATTTTGGCTTTGCTTCCATAATAAAAATTGTTTGTTATCATGAGCACAATCACGTGTTTAACCCGGCGCCAATGACCGTACACTAATCGTACACTAATTACCAGTCACCCTATAGAGGTGTCTGTATTGTTAAAATCACTTCAACCTTTCAAACTTGCAGTGTCTCACAAAGTGACCTCTGCGCTAACATCCATGCAGTCTACGTACCGGTTTAATAATATGCAATTAAACCATTTATCCATGACGACCTTCCGGGTCTGATTCAGCCTTTATTACTGTTCTGCCTCGTTTGTCCAGTGGTTTTAGATTCGACTTCTGAACATGAAATGTTATTTGGTTTTCCTCAATTTCTCAACAGCCAAGGAGTATAAATCTGAGCATGGTTGATGGAAATAAACTCGACTCTATCACATGGCACTCAACATAACTGTCAAAAAGGGATATACCGTCGTCGGAGGCCAGCATTACTTAACCCACTTTAACATTATTCTGCCGTATAAGATTGGTCATATAATGATAGGCAGCGACTGTATCAGGTATACATCTGCCTTATAATTTTACCAGCTAAAGATAACCAGGGTGGAGTTACATTGATAAATAATCCTTACTGTAATTGTATCCATGGTGTGTGCAACAATCACATTTAAACTGCATGCAGTGTTAGGTTACATAATACTTAACACTTTCTCTTAGCAATTAGACTGTCTGGCCGCTATTAGCAAATGTATAGTATAGTATTTCAAGCTCAGGGTTCTCACTTTGTTGCTTGTTCTTTCCATGATTACCATCATTTTACTGAACCGTATTCGAAAACCTCAGGTCACGGAGGTATTCAGTTAATAGTTTAGACTATAGAATGTCCAGAGTCCTAACAGGCCACTAAGAATTGAAGCCAAAAAGCCTTCGTTCGATCTCTACGTCCACGCCAAGGAATTAGATTTAAATGTGTGCGTGACGCTCACTTACACATTTATAAAAAGTGGCTTCACAAAAAAACGTTACGTTTTCTTTTGAATACGGCATCTGGGCATTTTGTAAAATAAGGTTAATAGTTGATTTCCGACACCATTAATTGCTCAATATTACTTGACTCATCAAAGTAATGATCTACATGACGGAGATTTATTTCGTTTTGGTCATAATAATATTTTAATCAAACCGATGATCATCAAAGTTTATTTAATTATAACTAAATCAGATTGACCACATCAGCTATAAAAATAAAAAAAAGGTTGCACTCCAGGAGTGCCGGTAGAAGTGAAAACTTTTTTGTTACTATGTTTTATTTTTAATTTGAATGACGTCTTACTCATTTTCGATCAGGGTCACGTGACCCTGACGGTCACGTGACCCTGACGCGAGTTTTAAATTTTTTACCCATTACAGAAAAAGTGTACAACGCCGCTAAAGAAGTTTTCACTTCAAAAAAAACGCATCAAAATCGATCCTTCCTTTAACGAGCTACCACCTTGCCACAAACAGTCACTTCCAGTTTATAAAACCCCTCTTTTTGCGGTGTGAGATCAACACTCTCAACTATTCTAAATCCTTAGTGTAATCTCTGCCCTCTTCCCCAGGGGAACTGGGTTCACAATACGGAATGTACATAAATGTACGCGATAATGTGCATATTTACATATTCATGTGTCGTTGTTAAAATTATGTGTGTGTTTAATATTGTCCTCGGGTGTACTGTACATAGATACCTGGCCGCTTTGTTACTATTTACAAGCTCAAATTGTTACCATCAAGTGGCCATATTTGCAGTCGGCTAACGGTTGGCAACTAGTCGGTCTAAAAGAGAGTAGTGGGCTGAATTCCCCAGCCAACTAGTCCCTTAAGGTAGACTAAATTTAATTATACGTAACTACAGATAACCTTTCTAGTTAATATTTTTTACAAATAATCAGCCTAATAGATAATTATATTTTATCTAAAGCGGCATCTTACTTTAATACTGAATAATTTAACTTATTTTTAAAGATTTTTTTAAAAAATACTTTCATTTATTTTTAAATCAGCTTATTAGGTAGGTACTGAATAATTGAATTTAAGTAATTGAAGAGAAATATAAATAAAATACGAAAAACCAAAGAGAAGAGAAATATAAAAAACCAAAATTAGCCGAATTGACCCAGCTGTTCTCGAGTTTTAGCGAGAGTAACGAACAGCAATTGAAAATAGAAAAGTTTTAATTTTCAAACCTCCCCAACAGGTTACGACGGGGTTTTCGACATAGAGGAGTAATGGTGCTTCCACGGCAGACCTGCGGGCTCTTCACACATACGCTGTTGCTTGAAAGATACCCTGGAGGCAGACATCGTCTAGACCGGTCCATTCAAGGAGGAGAACTGTTTCAGACTGTTATCAATAATCCTGTAAGTATAAAATTTACATCTTTGTTTTTTGGTAATCATTGCGTGATAACTGTGTAGCAAGACGCCTAGTGACGTCATTATTGTGATCATTTTATACTGCGCCAATCAAGGGATAACCTCCTGCTTTCTGTGATTTATACATTCAAAGCTAACTTTCATTTTTTTTCGCCTAAAATTAAAGTCGTATTCAATTACTCATCACTATCACAGAGTGGGCAGAAACTGCAGGACCTACTACAATCTTTACACACTTTGCTCCGTCAACTATCATACATCTGGTTACAAGTACGACGGTTTCGACTTCAGACAACAGACGTTGCTAAAGAACCTCATTTTCTATGCATCATCTTCTCATTATCATCTATTATGGCTAAATACTTCAAATGGGCCACCCATGTAACTACAGATGTAATTAAATAGTATGACGTCAAAGCGAATCGAACCTCAAATGCTTCTCTAGGAATCTGAATAGGTGTACAGATTATACAATTTACCCCCAGATTTGCCCGGCTAAGCAGGCTGCCTAAAATACTCTATCCCGAGTTGCCTTTCAAAGCTGTTTACGTCAAAATCGTTGGACTAGTGTATAGAGATAGCTAGGACGCGGTCCCATTGAGAGCTATTAACTGGACTAGAAGCTAGGTATTATGTCGTTCAAGAAGAGCTTAACTACAATTTGGATCTACAATGTTAGACAGCAATGGTAGTATGGGGTCACATTAGTAACTATGTACTTATATTCTAGCTTATATCTTCCAATTTCTGTTCGAACGAGTTTACATGTAATAAAATGTACCTTCACTAGACTAACGGTTAAAATTGAACTATCTGTAATGACCAACTCTCTCTGCATCAACCCATGCATAGTGTAACAATTTTATTTGCTAGTGGGATACACTTTATTTAAAATATAAAATACATGAGCGATATAAAAACACAGTCCACAACACAGTCCACAACACAGTCGGCACAATGCACAGTACAGCACTAGACCACTGGGTAAGGCCACAATAGCCTCAGCAGGCAGGAACCGCAGCAGGAAGGGGCCTCAGACAGGCAGGACCGCAGCAGGCAGGGGCCTCGGAAGGCGCAGTCCTCAGCAGCAGGGAGTCTCTGAGGGCAAGATCCTCCTCAGAGTGTAAGAGCCTCAGCCTCTTCAGTAGCCCTCAACAGCAGAGAGTCCCAGAGGGCAAGATCCTCAGAGTGAAGAGCCTCAGAGGGTAAAAGCTTCCTCCGTTAGTTTTGGTGACTTCAGAGGGTAAGAGTTCCCTCAGATTAGTGCCTCAGAGGGAAGCTTCCTCGTAAGACTGGATAGAAGTCTGAGATCGAAAGCACCCAGAGTCCGGGATAGAATGAACCCAGGTCCTGGATAGAATCTCCTAAGGTCCTGGATAGAATCAACCAAAGGTCCTGGATAGTCCTCAATAGAATGAACCCGATTCCTTTGACGGCCTCGGCTTTTATAGGTGTCAGCTTGTTTTGAAAATCATCCTTCATTTCTGTTTTCAAATAGTTTCTTCGGATTCCGACAGATCAGACGAAGGAGGAAGGAGGTCTGCGTGCGTTTACATTATGTAAAATTTTGAATTAAGTAATTTAATAAAAACATTAATATAATAATTAAATTAGACTTTGTACAATATTTCAATGAAATCAAATAGATAAATTAAATTATATAAACCAAAATGTAGCATCATAGATCAATAAGCTTTAAGCTAAAACAGAAAGTAAAAATAAAAAGAAACTGACAGTTTGGCATCTGACATAAGTGTCAAGAAAATTATCAACTAAAAATATTAATGAAAGCATGAAAAATATAATGAATAGGATGATGTAAGGCGTAAGTACGTAACAGTTTAATAAGCTAGAAGGTTAGACTTTATTTAGAATATAAAATACATGAGCGATATAAAAACACAGTCCACAACACAGTCCACAACACAGTCAGCACAATGCACAGTACAGCACTAGACCACTGGGTAAGGCCACAATAGCCTCAGCAGGCAGGAACCGCAGCAGGAAGGGGCCTCAGACAGGCCGGACCGCAGCAGGCAGGGGCCTCGGAAGGCGCAGTCCTCAGCAGCAGGGAGTCTCCGAGGGCAAGATCCTCCGAGTGAAGAGCCTCAGAGGGTAAAAGCTTCCTCCGTTAGCTTTGGTGACTTCAGAGGGTAAGAGTTCCCTCAGATTAGTGCCTCAGAGGGAAGCTTCCTCGTAAGACTGGATAGAAGTCTGAGATCGAAAGCACCCAGAGTCCGGGATAGAATGAACCCAGGTACAATATTTCAATGAAATCAAATAGATAAATTATATAAACCAAAATGTAGCATCATAGATCAATAAGCTATAAGCTAAAACAGAAAGTAAAAATAAAAAGAAACTGACAGTTTGGCATTTGACATAAGTGTCAAGAAGATTATCAACTAAAAATATTAATGAAAGCATGAAAAATACAATGAATAGGATGATGTAAGGCGTAAGTATAAATAAATACTATAATAGCTCACTATTTTGTGTTATAAATTACATATCTCTGCTCTCAAAACGGTGAAAGAAAACATTTTGAAATAAATTCCGGCGCATTAGGCAAAAAAACTACTACCTACCCTACATGTTTTAGTTTATTAGCCAACTAATGCTCAGGGAGCGCTCTATGAGGGGAGAAATGAAGTGTCAGATTTTTACTGACTTAATCCCGCCCTACTCTTTCTAATAGCACTTTGCATTGCAGTAAAAATAAAAAAAAACCCGCAATTCTGGCAGTCATAAGCCCTATCGAGATTAGCCAACTATCTAATAGTTTATAGCTCTCAATGTGACCATGCTCTTACCCAGTGCCTCTATTCCGGAGCGGCCAGCTGCCTCGACCGCTCCATTGAGGCCGAGAACTCTTTCATACGGTCATCAATAACCCCGGAGCACTTGACATGTTTGCGCTAATATCAAGCCTGTCTAACTTCTTTGTGATATTAATAAATGGCACCGTGTCAGATTTCTTTGCTTTTAAACGATGTACCTACTTGCAAGAATATTCGTTGCGTTGCAGTTTTCGTATCTTCGCTTTGTTTTTATCATTGTCTTTTACAAGTATAATTGCGAGATATTTTTTTATTTAATTTATTGCTATTGATTTTCTCCAAAATGTAGTTCATATTTTCACGGTTTGCATAATGTTGTAGATGAAATGCTGTTCGGTGATCATTGGTTTTTATGTTACTACTCGTGACCTACCATGACTTCAGACGTGTGTAATTTACTAATGATAAAAAAGAGAGGTCAACGTCCTTCTGATAACTACGTAATAACACAAACACAATGAATTGATTTCAATTGATCCAGCCGTTCTTGAATTTTGCGCTTGACAACATATTTAGTCAATCATTTTTATCAATGTTGAATTGTAGATAGATCAGCGGCTCTAAAAACGCAATTTTAGTTTTGCTAATAAAATTGCAATACTCTATTCTATAACTCAAACAATAGAGTAGATAATTGATAAAGAACAGTTTTATCACAATTCTATTAGAAACAAATCGAATCGTTTATTTCAAGTAGTTCAGTTACAGGAACTTTTGAATAGTCGAAGACTTTAAAAACATAAATAATTGAATAGGTACTACAACATTATGGTGCTACAGTCCCAGTCACAAAACATAATAACTGTGAAAGTACCGTAGATGTCCATCCAAGGAGTAGATCTCTATGGAGAAGAACGGACAAGAAACTCCATGGGCATTAAATTATTACATTTCCAAACGTTTTCAAAGTGGCGTTTTTATATCTCAAGTTATACATTTCAAAATAAAAATGTTCAATATCAAAAACATGAAAATAGAGCTTAATACAAAAAGCTTTTAAAATAAATCACTTTTCATCGACACAACCCTACTATCGATATCGATATTACAGTAGGTACTTGCTACCCAAACCACTTGTACACGTATTGACGTGAACAGTGAATAGCGTAACTGAATAACCGAATAAATTGCGCATACTGGCGGTCCAATAAATATTGTGACTACTTCAGTACCCACATTGTGTTTGAAAACAAAAGCGGGATGAATGAACTAACGAATTGTATCATTACTCTTAACTTGCACTAGTTTAGTGCATTATGTTTGGAGCAAATGTTTTGATACTCTATGTAGTTTACGTTACCAAGAGCTGGTTGTTTGATCAATAGTTCAAAGGTTTGTTAAATCCTATACACTTTTAATTATTTGTTAAGGAAATAAAGTGTGGGTTTTTAACAATAGTTTAACCGTTGATCATGCAACTCAAAATCGCGTCAGAATGGCTAAACAGTTCTTGATGAAAGGCTCAGAAATAGATTATAGTCCGGAATAACACATCGGATACACGTTTAACCGAGTATTACGTACCCGTTGGATAATTTTTCAGTTATACAAGAGAGCAGAAACACTGTAAAAAAGAAACTAGAAAACTACTGAGAAAAGCTAGGTAGCAGGAGATTCCGAGAACGGTAATATTATTAATGTCATTTCACATGTATTTGAACGCAATTTATCGGTTGAGCACGCATCCAACCAAACGGGCTTAGTGTCAACTTAAAATAATACTATCAGAAACAATTTTTATCCTCAAATCGATTTAATATATTATACAGACACCTGCACATCAGCCTACCTCAATCTGTTAAATTTATTATATATTTCTTTATAATGATGAGTTGGAGCTGATCTGATGATCGAGCTGGAACGTGGTCGTAGGAACTTTGTATAAACCAGGTACACTCATCGAGTTTCGAATCATTTGATTCCTCTTGACGAGTACTTTGTCTTTAGAAAAATACTGATTATCCAACTTTTTAACCCTCCTTTCTCAAAAAACCGTTTTGTCCTTAGATCAACGTGTTCATGACCCACATGTCGAACTACGGCAACGATCGCCTGGCCCTGTACACGTTCGAGTCGGTGGTGAAGTTCTTACGATGTTGGACGAATGTCAGACTTGCGTCGGCGCCGCCACTTGCCTTGGCCGAGAAATACTTCCAACTGAGGCCTGATGAACTTAATCCATTGTGGGGGGTGAGTACTAATTTAAATTGTTTTATTTTTATAATTCGGTTAATTATTTAAATCGTTAGATATACCCGAATACGGTCCAGAATAAAACTTAAATGCTTGTGTTCATGTATGTAAGTATAAATACGATGCATCACTCTTAAATATTTAACTTTACCAAATATTAAAATGTTATCAATTTATCATCATCTTTTGACGCGGTAGGGTGAATTTAACGATTTAAATTTTCACTGTGAATGTTTTTTAGGCTAATTTTTTAAAGGCATTGTCATTAGAACCCTGTCCGGTATTTACTGTTTACCTGTTTTTAACTACAAGGCAATCAAGTTTAGCCACATAACCGTAGTAGCTTTACCTATTTGTCATGATTAAAGATCAATATACTGATCATAAACCTAGTAAAACTACCTTAACTCATTTTTCAATGTTATCCACGAAAACACGTAGGTATATAATGAAAAATAGAAATAATAGAGAACTTAATACAAACTTTTCAACATTAATATTTCACAATTCCATTTCACTCAATCAATTCTAATGTAGATCATTACGTAATCGAAGAATTGAAATCTAAACTTCCTGAACACATTAGCTGAACGGTTTTGTTCATGCGATGGAAATAGATAGTGGTACTAATGTGGCGCGATTGATCAATCGCCATGTAGGTTACAATGATACATTATGACCGATTTAGAAGTCCACTTGTTTCCATTAATGTTTTTTTCCTGGTAGATTTATAATCTAGCACGTAAACCTGACCTTTATTTTTATTTATTAAAGCTGAACAATAATATGTGAGTCTGACAACCGATTCCAAGTCTTAGAAAAAATAAAAAGCTGCTCTCTTAAATTAAATACGGATCTAAATTTGACCAATATAGACACTAGTGATGAAATCTAAATCGAAAAAGAACTTGTTCCACAGAAAAAATAAATCATTTTTTTTTTAAATATTTTATCAGAGCGGCGTAACTGTCTTCTTCTGCTTCAATAGTATATTTCTCTCTCACGTACCACCTAGTATTATATTATCTTTGACCAATATAAATAAAAGATCCAACCAACTATTGAGCTTATAAAAGAACTGAATTAATTACGCAACTGTGAAAATTAAATAAAATCTTTTTCCGTCAGAAGAAAATGATAGAGTTACAGAAAGAGTGCTAAAAAAGCACATATATGACAAAGAGATAACGACATCGTTTCCGTGTCAAAGCCCAACGAATTTTCTGTCATTTGTGTCTATATGTGTTTTTCCTTGAAAGGCACGTGGGTATTTAATAGACAGTGAAAATATTATTACAGAAATAGAAATAATAGGGTAAAACCGTCTATGATAATGTAAAAAAAAAAGAACGAAGTTACTGTATACACTCAACAAAAATAAACGTCGCGACTCCACTCCACTCCACTCCAGTCCATTCCATGGTAATAAACACATTACCCTCCTTTGCGTCGCGCAGTCGGATAATAGTGTCGTGACAACTTTTCGTAAGATTTTTTTCCGTCCAGCCCCCTTTCACAACGCGCGATAAGGAACTTCGTTCCAATATCTCCTAAACACATAACTTGTTTGTGCCATGGAACTAGATATCACCGCTAATGTATTACCATCGATCAACCCGATGTATTTATATGACCGACTGGTCTGTCGCGCGCGTCCTGTTCAACCCACCGCGCAATTTGGCGGCAAATTGTTTATTCCTGACTTACGGATTAATGGCGTATCGTGTCGTGTCAGTTTATGTATTCGAAAGTGCTGCAGGAGCCAATCATTCTATGCTGAATAGGATTATTTGGATGATGAAAGAATGTTAAAAATAAACTTTGGCGTGCAATAGGAAAATAACTTTCAAATTCAGGCATAACGTGGCCTACATTAGTAAACCGTTACCAGTTTAGTAATGTAGGCCACGTTATCATATCAAGTGTTTCATTTTATATTCACTTCCATTAAGATTTAGACTTATAAAGCTTTTCTGTTAAAAATATCTCGTTCAAGCGTAGAACATTGAGCTAACCCAAATATCTAAATTGTCCTTTATCAAAGTTTGGTTTTCTATGGAATTTGAAACAAGGCTTTTATGTAATTACGTACAAAGCCCGTTTCTAGGTAAGGTTAGCGTCGTACATTGCCCATCAAATTAACAAACGCGTCGAGTATCTCAGCCACAATTATGTATGAATACCCTCGCTTCCGAGGAAATTTCATATTCATCCTATCCTCCATTACGTCACGAGTAAAACAAAGGAACTCGATTTTATTCAGTCGCTGCCTATATAACACGGTTCTTTCGTCTGAGTGCACACAAAGTTGAATCCTTCCATGGCTTTGACAGTTGGAGTTCTGAATTTATTAATCAGTTATTCTATTTAACAAACTTCGATGAGTCCTTTGATGCAAATAAAATGGACTGTTACGCCTAAGAGACGTCGGTTGTGAAGCTGCTTCTATTATATTCGAATCAATTAACTTTCTGTCACTGTTTGACAGTTGCTTCCCCGTTTCAGCTTCAATACATCCGGACCGTAAAGTTGGAAATATTCATCATAAAAGCCAATGACCAGAATTGATAAATGTAGAAAGTATCATACGAAATATTTTGTAATGCAAAGGCTTTTGTTCAGCCAGAGCGGTGTTTTTTTTTAAACCGCTTTATACTTGTATTGGCTAAGTGGGAAATGTGCTATCTACACATTTGTAAGTGCGAAATGTACGGATACTCGCTAAGATAACAGTGCAAAATGGTATTTTTACCATGACTGAATTGACTAGGTTTCTGACATTTTGCACATGATTTCTATATCTAATGTAACAATTTTTCTTATTTAAATGTATGTCCACCATAAGAAAAAGCCACAACTTCTCAAATTTTGGTCATTAGCTTTTTTTATTTTTGTAAATTCTGCAGTTTCAGCCCGGTAAGATCAGTCAACCAGTTACCAACCACCAAGGCAAATATGAACACAATATGTACATGAAAAACTTGAGGTGTTTTTCAATATTGAAATCATAATAGATATATATATTTTTTTTGTTCTAAGCTGTTCGCTCTTCTTTTGTTAAATAATATATTACTGGCAACAAAACGAGCTAGCATGAAAAGCTGGCAACATTCAGCTTTTACATTGGTACTATTAATGATTTTGTGAAATTGTTGTACGTTTTGATGTGCCCATAATTTTAAAATGTAGTTATTATTAATTTCACTTTATAATGAGCTCATGACGTCATTTCGTTACACAGCAATACTAAATGCCAGTCACATTTTGTCATTAATTAATCACTATGGTATTATACCTACCTATAGAATTTGGACATATGTATAATTAAATTTAACGATAACAAACTTAACGTTCGATGCTGCAATCCATATTTAAATAATTAATTTTGTCGATAACTGTGAACTACAATCCTAGCCGCACGATATCGCAGTATTTATAGTGCAAGGGTCTCTTATGTTGTAATCATGTTACATAAAGATATCAATCAAAGTGAATCTGACACAGATACCTACTACAATTTATATGCGGCTCGTTCCAATCTTCCTTACACTCATTGGTTGCAAGCACATTTATTGAACGTGATCGTCCTGAGTACTATTTCCATGTCGCTAAAAGTGTTCCAAGTAGCCACCATATATTTCGGTGTACTATACGACCATGATAAAAACGGAACTATCATGGCGCTATGTTGTGTTTCATGCACGCTTTTCTAACACTTGTAGGCTCTTAAATAAACAATGATTATGTGAAAGCAGCATCGTTATTATAAAAAAACAATATAACAAAAAAAAATTGCTAAACTTAATTTTCGGTGACAGTTGACAGATGTAGGTCATTGACGTTTTCATTCATAACGTGATTGCATATATTATTATTATTAGGTATTACTTTCCCGTTCATTGATTACAGGCGTGATGGTATGTTAGATTGGTAGATATAGAAATATATTACATTTTTATAGACAATTCATAAGAATTCCATGTGCACGAATGATCCGAAACTCTCATAATATATCGTTCGCACGGTAGCAGGAACCTGTGAGAAACAATATGCATGCCTTTTAATATTTTATTGGCCTCCGAGATATGTACGATATCATTGAAACGACAGAGAAATTGAAAATACATCATATTTTGTGCGATGGAACGTAAAGCACTTGTTTATTGCTCGCAGATAAAACTAGAATTCATATTGCATTCATTCGAAAACTATATGTTTAGTTATTACTTTTGGATTGAAATATAGACATATTTCATAGAATCAGGGGTATTAATTACTATTTATGCTCGACTAGCTTCGGCCGAATTTTCCTATTCTATAACTACGAACTAGAAATTGGTGACAACACGATTAAATAGTTGTTATAACTCCCGATGTGTTGTCAGAATTAATGAATTCAGCACTAATAGGAAGCACGGTTCACTCGAAAATTTCGGGCCCGTATTTTCTTTGACGGACTAAGAGAGTAGACCCCAGATTTGACATAATATAACATCATGGTTAATGGCAAAGCTATACTTCGCCTATAGGAATAGGACACCCTTGCCAGTTATGTTTAAGACCCATGATGTAATAAGGGGTGAGCCTATTGTCATCAAACGTGCACGTATCCAGACTAGATAACTATTACTGAGAAATTCGTAATGGTAAAACCCAACTACATTTTCCCTGACCTAGTTATCGAATCCGGGACCTCATGCTCAGTAGTCGCGCATTAGACTACTATACCAATGAGGTAGTCAGTAATTACAATTCGGTGAAACTTGTTTCTATGAAATAAATTGTTGTTATAATAAAAACATTCCAGAAAATGCGAGGGAGTCCGATTTAATGGAAGCCTTCCTAGAATACTATATTTATAATAACTGCTTTTATAATGATGAAACTTGGAGCACACACTGATTAATATTTTATTAAAAACTTTACAAAGTAAACAAAAGCCTAAATAAAGGTTACTCGTTATTTGTATCCGATTTAACTACATGTTACCGAAAACTATTTTTAACCGGATAAATTACCTACCTACTCAAAATTACTACTAATTAATGACAAGTTTGTATGTAGAGTTAATCGTCGAAACTACTGATCAGATTCCGAAAATTCTTATACTAATTGGAAAACTACATTATCTCGGAGCGTCATAAGCTATATTTAAACATTCCCATTGTATAATTATGTATGTCAAACACGGCAAATGCTTCTAATCGTATTTAAAATGTAAATCTTTTAAACACGAATTTTGAATCGTAGGTTCGTTGACAAACATTTAAATTCACAATCAGCCAGACCCGGATCAAATATATACCCAAACAAATACTTGTTCCGTCCGAGAATTGAACCCGCGACACACAACATAGCAGTCGTTTGCGCAGACACTACGCCAACCGTGGTGATAACGTACATGATTTATCTTTTGTCAAAAAATACTTTGAGTATGTTGGCCAATTTTTCATTTATTCCCTTGCAAAACAACGTGTAGGTAAGATTGACAAAAATAAATTTCTAATCACACTTTATCTTCCTAGAATCCGTGCGACGACATCCGCCATCGTCGGATCTGGTCGAAAAGCAAATGGTGTGGGACCCTACCTCGAGTGCTGGTCATAGGACCTCAGAAGACAGGCAGTACTGCCCTATACACCTTCCTGGCGATGCATCCAGCGTTGGCACCAAACTTGCCGAGCCCTACCACGTATGAAGAGCTCCAATTCTTCAATAATAACAATTATCTCAAGGGGCTTGATTGGTAAGTTTACTTATTCCAGTTATCTATATATTATATTTTGGACAGTTTTTTTTTTTTTAATATAAAAAATTAGGACCACCACGCAATCTTCAGATTTAATGGTAGACATACACGTGCCATATAAGTACCTAAGCATGAAATTTGTATTGAAATGCGCGAATCTTCCGCTTCTCGAATATACGGTGACTTAAATTTTTTGTCCGACTGGAACGGCTCTACCGTTCACCTATAATCATCATCATCAGCCTATAGCAGTCCAATGCTGGACATGGCCTCTCCAATCATACGCCATTTCATTCGATCAGCGGCTACTCTCATCCAGCTGTTACTATTATTCACCTCATTTCTACAACTTCTAATTGGTGATCACATAAATGGAAAGTTAGCTACTTGCATAATTTTGTGGAAGTAACGGGCTTGTGTGTTCTTGGCAAAATTTATAACAATGAAAATAAATCTAGAGGTTGCGTGGTTGCGGCAACCACGCATTCAACTTCGCTCTGCACTCGCTGCTCTGGCTGCGATGCTCTTTTATCCCTCGCTCGTGTTTTCCAAGAGCAAGCGGTGCGGTGTTGTACAGCGGTTCTTATCAAAGAGGCCACTTCAGACTGCAGTACCGCACTATAAACATTCCTCACCACACACTCCGCGGTCGAAGCTTTCCTCGCAAGTCCTAAACACACGCGAAAATTCTCTGTGAAAACAAATGGAAATTATTTTTTTCAACATGCTTGCTTAGAACGTGACTATTGTAGCAACGCTTTTAGGTTCACGGTACAGAGTATTTAACACATGTGTTTCTTACTTAACAGTAAGGTCAAAAAAGCCAAACACAGTGATTTGTTTGAAAATACAATATTTATGATTTTTCTTTTCTGCCACTCAAATGAATAATTCCCACAAAAACATCATTTCATACGCGTGAGCATTTGTCATTGCTCATTTACATCGAAATGTACCTATTCAGCATTAATTTTCCCTGTTCATTCACGTACAATATTAATTCATCGAACTGTCGACCAACATAAGACTCCAAATGTAACAAACATTTCAAAAAGCTGTTAAAGTTAACAAATGTTCACGATGTAGCCACGTGAAAAATTTCCACAATATATTTTCACTTTTTCCACCAATTTATTAGGCGCGTCCAACACAGTTTTCCGGGACAATATATTTAAAAACAAGATATGTATCTAGGGTGTGCGGGTTTAATTATTCTATTTACTTTATTTTAATGTTCTCTTTCTCGCGATTCTCATTTAGGTAAAAAGTATGAACTGTTTAAGTATGCCACAGCGGTTACAAAGCCCACGTATATTTCAGAAGTGGCGTGACGCGTTACATCTCATTAATATAACAGCGAGGTACGCTCAAATTAAAGTATTATACGAGCTACATTTAAGTTAATTTTCTAATGGGAATTCTGGGGGAAAACGACGGCACTATTAATTAGATGGTATAATTATCAACTTTACTTTCCTATAGGGTAGTAGTATAAGCGGGTATATAGCAATCGACAATAAATATTGCACATCGACCTTTGGAAAGAGATATTAAGCTAGTTTCGGCTTTATAAAGCGTTGTCTCTGTCGCACTGAGCGTCACAATCACAAATGTCACTCAGTGTATTTGGAAGTGTTAGTTCTCGTGTGTAAGAGGACTAGCCCATCGCCGTTAATCGGGCACAATGCCAATCTTGAGTGGTTACCGCAGAGCATTTTCTCCACAAATTTCCCAATAATACATGCTGCCATAGAAATTTAAGCCAAAACTTCTCACTTTAGTAGCCGCACTAGCGACCACAGGTCCAATGAAGCGGTCATGCCAACTATTAAAGCCCCGCGAATAATTAATGAATGCGGCTACAAAACATTCCAGAAAATTAATATTGCCGATATTAAAAGTTATGTTTAACGAATATTGTAGGTATTTAACAACCGCGAAATATGATTTTGTAATATACAGAAAATTCTGGAATATCGTTCACTTTTTGTTTTGCCGACGTCAGCGCTCATACACATGACGGCTAAGCGGCGCGGGGCGGTCCGAGCGGCGCGCGGGCGTCGTGTACCCTCAGAAAATATAGTTTCGAGTTTCAAGATTTAAATTCGTTTCTCGAATGAATGTTCGTCACGTAACAAATGCTTGCGTAACGAATGTTTAGTGTAGTCACTCACTGGAGCATTCGCCTATGTAAGCCAATAAATCCAAAAATCTATTTTAAGCCTTATGTTACAAATAGACGCCGTAATGTGAGTGAACTGACTGTTGTAGATTATACTAGAACTGCCACATTTTATACAGGCGAATGCTACGGGTACTTGAGATTAATAAGCGAATGCTCGCAGTCTTAATTCAAATTCAAATTCAAAATTCAAAAAATTGAAGCGTATATGATACATTAGTTTATGTAGCTATTTAGTAACACATTTTTCCAGTTTGTATTTCTAAAGAAGCAAGTACTTTGTTGTGGAAGTTTATGGCTTCGAAGGCTGTAATCGCGATCAAACGGGAGACGGCAGTAAACCGGCTGCAGCCATATTGCAAATAGAGGTCTTGACAAAAAAATGTATAAGCAGAAGGCCATGTGAATTAATGTAAAACAAAACAAATAAAGAAAAATCTCGAAAAATTACAAGAATGTAACATATTTAGACACGGGAACAAGTGATACACAATGCTGCTAATAATACTTTATTATATTTATTCTTTGACGAGAAATAGCGCGTAATTTTGAGAAAATAGAGTCCGCAAAATTACGTAAATACTCACTTTTTTTCTTTTATGGACTTAATTCTCACTTTATTTAACTTTCATCATTGTCAAATTGATCAAATATATTTATTTTGTTTTCTGTTTATAATGATTGATCGTATAATAAAGTATGGTTAATAAAGTATTGTATATGGAATGTTTCTTCTACACATATTTGTACTCAACTTGATCCAATCGGTCTTTACCCGACAGTGTTATTTTACTGTTTTATTTCTTTGATTTTAGCCTCGCGGAAATGTTTCCTTTTCTTTGCAATCGTTTAACTTCAAATTGAAGTGCGAAAGTCTTCACGTTGAAATTGAATTAATATTGAATTGCCAGTCCTAAAAAATATTCGATAATTCTATAATTCTTAGACCAAAAGATATACATATGAACACGCAATTTAAGTTTTACTGTGTATTTACAGTGTTTTTATGACCGCTAGTATATTTGCCAATTACTTAGATCGATCATCTCCCGAACGCGTGATGTTGGCATGGTTGACGCATGCTGCTTGCTGTGTCACTTGTTCGATTCTCGTACAAAACAAATATTTGAGTGGCCTACTTGTATTTGTAGTAGTTGTAACTATTTGTTTATGCGTTTAAGTGTTTGCAAACGCACCCACACCCAAACGCACAAGAGATTCTTAGTGTAGATAATAATTAAAAAATAATCCTTCGCACCACTACTTACATCACTCATGTACACATTAAGCTAACAAAATTCCATATCTCAAAAATTACTGAACCGATTTTGATGAAACTTGCAGTATTCTCTTAGTTAAATGATACCTAGTACAACAAAAAAAGAATTACTTAAATCGGACTTGCAGTTCCGGAGATATGCGAACACAAAGTAAATCAATCGATGCCTACTCCTTACTGTTAAGGAGTTGTACCTTCCATCATCAGGTCATCCACCTGAGATGATGATTAACAGATGCAAATACTTGAACAGCTTTAGAAAATATATGAAAATGGTACTATGTGCCTATAAAATTTGAAGGTTGCCCTCGATTTCCCTAGGATCCCATCATCAGATCCTGATCTGGTGATCATGGGACCAATTGGAAAGTATACCCTTTCAAACAAAAGAAAAAAATTCCAAATCGGTCCAGGCGTCTTCGAGAAATCGGGGAACATACATAAAAAAAAAAAAAAAGATTCCGACGAATTGAGAACCTCCTCCTTTTTTTGAAGTCGGTTACTAAAACGCATTACTTTTTCTTACCAATAAGTAACATGAATGCGAATACGTGATTCGCGTGACTCAAGTCGTAAGTGGTAAAGGGGTTTTTTTGGTCAGACTAAAATCCACCATATTACTTCAATTTCCCTTTACGTTCTAGGGTCACGGTAAACTGCTTAGACAGTCCGGCGACCCTGGTAGGCGTTTGGCCCTATTGGGGTCCCATCACTTTGCTGGCAGCTACTTGAGGCGCGTTTGAAACACAACGTTCAGTCGATCCGGACTTGGTCCTTATTACAAGTGTCTTAAAATTAATAGACACAATAAAGTACGATTTATCACTGGACGTTAAACTTAAATTGTCAATTAAACACAAAGTTCACAAAAATATAAAAATCCCGCGTTAAATGGTTCCGCCATTACCAGTAAACCTCCACTTAATTTTAAAAGGATTATATCCTCAACTCAGCTCAGTAATGCTTGATGAAAAATAACAGCTGAATAACTCATGCGTACTCTAATACTAGGTATCAAGTATAGTATTAGAACTAGAGCCAGCTTTGAAACATGCCAGTGATCATAGCTGAATCAACTCAAAACTGTGAAGGAATGGATACAGGTTTTAATGCTTTCAGCGAATATTTCTCAGAGATAGCAATCCTTAGATTGCATACAACCCTAATCTCTTAAAGGTAAGCTCGCTCCATCATAGAATTTGTCACAGTCACCTTTGACCTGGACTAGAGTTAAGAGCAATACGGATCTAAAATAAAATAATCTCCTGTAAATGTCTTGGCTATGTTATTTTTTTAAATACTTCCCTGCTTTAAAAAAGAAAATATAATTATACGTCAGCACAACGACTTGGCCACCCCCTTAGAGGGCCAAAGCCTGCCGGGGTCACGGGACTAAAGAATACCGTGACCCCAAAACGGAAAGGGCTATTGATGGACACCGTGGATTTTAGTCAGTACAAGTCTGACAGTACCTCCCGCCCTGCCCTGGGAGGGAGGACTCATTTGATGATTTTACCAAGATAAAAAATGCGGCTTTCCACACACTAGGAATTTCTCCTGTATCGTGACTGCGCGGCTGCGTTTACAAACATATACACAAACGCGCAGCCCCGAAACAATTACTTGTAGATCATACAAATATTTGTATGATTTGTAGTATTGAGAGCAGGGGTGGCTCAGTGGTATCGGTCCCGACTTACGAGTTGTAGGTCGTGAGGTCGAACCCCGCCAGGCGCATTACTTTGTGTAATTTATTTCATCACCACTGCTCTCAAAAACGGTGAAGGAAAACATCCTGAGGAAACCGGCATGTCCTAGAACCAAAAATTCGAAGACATGTGACATCTACCAACCCGCACTGGGCCCGCGTGGTGGATTATGGCCCACTCCCTCTCACAGCGAGGAGGCCTGTGTCCCAGCAGTGGGAACATTATAGGCTGACACAAATATTTGCTTCGTTCGGGAATCGAACACGCGACACGCAGCGCATCAGCAATCCAATCACTCAGCCACTGCGCTAATCTTGCCGTCAACTACATTTATCGTTACTTAACTGAAACCTTCAGCATATAGTATGTTTATAAACAAATAGTTTGTTTATAAAAATCTTGTAGGACTTAGAAAGGCATAGCGGCCCTGGAAAAGGAAAACTGGAGGATCAAGTTGGGTTTTACTCGGCCAAGTCTCACAGCCCCTTTCGCTCCACCCAGCGCGGGGCGACTCATTTGATGATTTTACCACCCCCCAAAAAAAAAGACCTTATAATTTCAGTATCTACCTACCATGTCAGCAAAAATTACGGGGCCCCCTCTCAGAGGGCCAAAGCCTGCCGTGGTCGCGGGATTTATCTCCTTACCGTGACCCCGGAACATAAAGGGCTATTGAAGGACACCGTGGATTTTAGTCAGTACAAGTCTGACAGTCCCTCCCGCCCTGCCCGGGGTGGGAGGAAACATTTGATGATTTTACCACGCTAAAAAAAAAAAAACCTACCTACCATACAAGTATTAGGATACAAAGCCTCACAACAAATCGTTTAATCGCCTGTATTAATTCAAAACCATCATCAATATAAATCGCACGAGTTTCCAGCAAGATTCTGCATAATGAGCTTGTAAGAAGACTCATGTTTATCCAATGTATAGCCTAGCCTAGATAAGTTGTAGACCACTAGGTGAACCAGGGCACGTAGGTATACTACCTTGTTAACTTCGTACGTGTGTTGCAAACAGGCACGCCTGTACATTCCACGTTTCTTTGACAACCAAGAATATTGGTTCTCGATAAATATACGGCTAATTAAGCATTCAGACCTTTATTACCGACTTTTCTTTGATAACCCAAAATCAACTCTCCATTGAAAGGATTAAAGCCAATAGTTGATTAATTTCGAATGCTAGATTTATTACATTGAATAGAATATGTTTGGACATGCATTTTCAAAGGATATTGTAAATCTAGCCTAAGCCTAGCATTCAATTACGATTCAACAGGTAGTAATAATTAAACTGGGTGCTATTATATTGATTTTGTATTCAACCGTATTATCTAAGTACTAATGTCCACTTTACTGTGCCATATTTCCCGGTATACTTAAGTATAATGGCTTGAGCTATTAAGGACGCTATGCAACAGACAAAGGAAAATCGATTGATGGTCTTACTCACGCAGTAGCGCATAAATTGCCGTGGCTTAATAATAATAAAGTTCATTTTTGTCTCATAATTATATAAAAAATATTTAGAATAATTATTTGAACGCATCATTCGCTTTAAAGGTACCTTTATATTTCTGAAGTATTAACTCCTTTTGAGATTTAGTATGCATCTGAACTCAGCTTAACCGGATCAGTATGTTAGACGACACGATGGCGCAGTGGCTGACCGATCGACTGCTACTAACGTCTCGCCAGTTCAATCCTCGCACGGAACAAATGTTTGTATGATTTACAAATAGTTGTTCCGGGCTGTTTGTGTATGTGATTTTCAATGTTTGTAAACGCATCCACGATACAGGGTAACTTCTGAGTGTGGAACAAGGTTAGAACCCTCCTCCATGTGTTAATCACCATCCCTGGGGCCTTTTTAGTGAACTAGGATTCCCACACCCACCGGTTTATTCCCCAAAGATCGGACGCATTTTGAGGGTTTCCCATGAAAAGAAAAGACCATACGAATATTTGTTTCATTCAAACTGAACCCTTGATGCGCAGTGCAGCAGCCACTGCTCGAACTGTGTCTTCGGCGAAACGATCTAAAAGTTTATATTAGCAGTTATCATTCCATAAACAGTATTTTATCTATTTCTATGTTTTTATTCATGCTTCTTTTCTCCACCAGGTACTTGAACTTCTTCCCGCCAAACATGAGCAACTCCTCCACTCAGATCACGTTTGAGAAGTCAGCGACGTACTTCGACGGTGATCTGGTGCCGAGGCGAGCGCACGCTCTGCTGCCCAACGCTAAGATCATCGCCATCCTCATATCACCATCTAAAAGGTAAGACAGTGGAGTTTTTTTTTTTTTGGATCTTTGGGGTTTTTTTTGGGATTGGAAATTATCAGGCTCTACCGGGATAATTGCGTCGACACAGGGTCGTACCCCTGAAGTTTTCAATTTCTATAAACCTCGGATGATAACTGAGAAAAACGCGAAAAACAGAAAGAAAAACGTATTCATCGCTGGGATTCGATCTTGCGGTCATCAGCATAGAACACCAAGCTTATATCACTAAGCTATTTAAACAGCGGAGAACGCGGCGAAATAATAAAGCGTACAAATCATAGCAAATCTTTTTGCAGATTGGTAACGATATGGAAAAACGTCAGTTCGTTTCTCGAATTCAATACTAATTCCAGCGCCGCCCGTATAACTCCAAAATTATCGATGTCGAAACACAAATCTGGGAACAAAATTAGATTTTGATTTTAGTTGTGTTTTAAGGATGCTTATGTTTTAGCAATAAACCCATTGACTTTAATTACAATGCATTTATAAACCAAATACGGTAACTACAAAAGACATTCTAATTTGAACTCTAATCGATGGCAACAAAAGCATGAGGTTAAATACACATATAAACAATCGAGAGGGAATTATACGGCAGCTGCACAAGTGCACATACATTGTGAGTCGGCTACGGTATCGGGAGCACTGGTTTGTATGTAAATCCCGAGGATCTAGGACTTAACGCATTGGCGATCCGACCGCGCAACGGAATGCGTAGCAAAACGACCCTTATGCTAATTCTTATTTGGTAGAAATTATCTATTTAGACCAGAATAAATTAAATTTACACTCTATTTTGATACCTACGTACAATAGACAAATAATCATGACCCACCATCACCTTATTTTCTTACAAATATTCAAATACAATACAAAAAATACTCCTAGATAGTATTGAAAAGCATTGGAACAGAATAAAAATATAATAAATAAAAAACAGCAATTGCCGAACGACTACAAAACGAAAAATCAGCAATTAGAAAGGAAATACACATCAATCTTACAGCCTTAATCGTAATTAGAAGATTGTAAAAGAAAATATTTTATCAGCCGCCCGTCAGGCCTCGTTCATCAAAATGCAAATTTTAAATCTGAATTTATGTCCGCAAAAGTTTTACAAGAAAATTCATTTGAATTCCTGTATAGACCTATTTTGATTAAATTTCTTAGAAGCACTGAAAAGTAGTTGGTGTAGCCTTTAGTTTAAACTTTTCATGATTAAAATAAAGTTACGAAAGTAAATATTTAGACATTCGAACTTCAGGCGAAACGTTAGGAGTGTTAAAATTTACTTTATAATTTTTCCCTGCACTAGGAATTCTTCGTCGTTAACAAAGAAAAAAGTCTCATACAGCCAGACTCAGAAAAAGTAACTACATTTACCTGTATTATAAGTCGGAAATCGAACCCGTGTCACGCATTATGCAGCGCAACAACCAAGTTGGCAACATCAGCCAATGTTCCAAACGCGCCGTCTATCAGGCAATGGTGTGGCAATGGTTACATTCCCGTATGAAATTTATATTTCCCTGGCAGTTTATTATGTATTACATTAAAGTAAACTTATAGGTGCATGGATAATGCTGATCAAAAACTTATGAAGATTTAGTCTGTGGTAAAATTACCAACTCAATTTTATTTCTTAATTTAAATCTCTAAGGCGTCATACAAAAGGAGGTTGTACCCAAACACGAGAGCAGTGGTGGCCCAGTGGTATCGGTCCCGACTTACGAGTTGTAGGTCGTGGGTTCGAACCCCGCCAGGCGCATTACTTTGTGTAATTTATTTCATCACCACTGCTCTCAAAACGGCGAGGGAAAACTTCGTGAGGAAACCGGCATGTCCTAGAACCAAAAATTCGAAAACATGTGACATCTACCAAACCGCACTGGGCCCGCGTGGTGGATTATGGCTCACTCCCTCACAGAGAGGAGGCCTGTGTCCCAGCAGTGGGAACATTATAGGCTGATGATGATGACCCAAACACGCCATGAGTGAGATATGTGCATTTTTATTTGTAGCAACACTATGAAAAACACTTTTTTTATGGTCACACTTAATGCTCACTAGTGAACGACAAAGGAGAATAAAACACATGAAGTAGATACGGTATAATTAATTACGGTACGTAGGTACGTGTTGAGCATCTATGAATTGAGGACATAGTTAACAAAGAATGTCTTTGAAGAAAGAACTACGTATACGTTCATCCTACCTACTATGTATCACATATCGCTGTCATTATATTCTTAAATGTGTTTCTCTAAATTTAATACGAAAATTAACGTTTTGGTAATTGTAAGAACCACCAAAACGTCTTCTTTACACAAAATAATTATAATTATATTCTAAATATAGCTTTATTTCTATTGCCCCGGCTTCCAAAGAGTACTTTTTTTCGTAAGTGACTGATAAAACAATGTACTTAAGTTACTGAACAAGTGAACGTCAACTATGACAATATTTTTAAACACAGTAGTGGTAGAACCTTAACAGTCGTCTGTCTCACTCACTTTTGTCATGTGGAGATTCTTGTAATTTTTCAAACATTTTCTGCAAACTACAGACAAAGTTTGTCCTGATAAGCGAGAACTGATAACAAAAAAGTGTAGCCGTTTAAAAGTGATGCGCCTTTTATGTAGGCGCATCACTTTTAAACGGCTACACTTTTCAGGTTAAATAAATTCAAATAAGTAATTAAAAAACATTTAGTATTACCAATCAGCCTAATCCGTTATAAAACACAAGCCTTATAAAAAATCTCAGTTTAAATGAACTTGACGAAAAACACACTACCTCTCTGCTGCTGCATCTCTAGTACCACAAATCAGACCCAAATAAACATAACTAACTAAAAAAAACATCAAGTAAAAGCTATCTTGTGTAATTCGTCATTAGTAGTAGTATTAAGTAAATTACTGTCGATTGAGGAAAAACGTAGACTGCAAAAGAAAATCGTAACTCTAGCCAGTAAAACTTCTCGCTCAAATCCGAAACGTTATTGCGCTGCGGTGTCAAGAAATGGCTACCCATCTTGAATTTATACTGCTCAACACTTTGCATTTGTATTTTAATCAAATGTCGTAAAATATGTGCAATACTGGATTTCATTCTTTGTGTGCTGTTTTCATACTTAATGAAAATTGTTTTCGGGTCGATTTCACGTTTGTTGCTGAACACAATCGAAACTTAAACTGCGTTCAAGATTTTATCGAATAGGTACCTATAAACAGATCTCGAACGCGTTTTGTGTTAACTGCGTTCAGTTCACAAAAGAAGAAATTCGTCCTTCGTTTGAATTTAAATTCATCTCTTTCTTCTATAGCTTCCATATAATTATGTTTGCCTGTTCATTTCAGTAATAAATTCTCGACCACAAATGTTTGCACACACAAACACCAGAACATACTTATTAAAAGCTCAGTCCGACGACTGGAAAGCAGAAAAAGGCTATGAGCCTCCTGCAGAAATTAACAAATATTTTTAATATCACAGTAACGTGTCGTGCTCTGAATAATTCACATAAAATCCGTGTGTTTGTTGTGCAGGGCGTATTCGTGGTACCAGCACATTCGGTCGCACGGCGATGCGGTTGCAAACAACTATACGTTTCATACAGTCATCGCGGCGAATGATTCCGCACCGAAACCCCTCAGGGATTTGAGGTAAGCATTTTTAAATATTATTTTAGGGTAGTAGGTTTGGTGTATTTACGGGAATTTGTATTTCCACTGATATGTGTTGTATTTTGCCTGGTCTACTTTCCTGCATGTTTTAAAATGAAATGGAAATGAAATGATTTTTAAGAAAAATATCACAAAAAAGTTAAACCACAGAATACTTACTAGTATTCTGGTGTTATACTAAAAAAGGACAGTGCTGTTTAAACTTAGCAAAGATAACACTAATATTACGAGTACAACTAGTATGTCATGTTTCCCTTCTACTTACAACGAAGTCACGTTCTATTACACCAGTGTATACCATTTAAACTTCAATTTACTGCGAAACTAAGTGTCCAAAACAAACATAAAATAAATGTTCTCTGTTCCACACAGTAATAAAACATCTCGTAGACATCGGTAGTAACAACGGTTTCTTAATATAGTCTTGTTTCTTTTTCAATATTAGGCAACGGCGTGTATTTTACGCCGGCCTTCGACCCTCTCATATTGGATCACAATTTTTCCTCGTGAACCCGGCTCTTGTACATTAATAACAAATGTAATGCGTTCACTGTACTTTTATTTCACCCTCTACTCGTTTTATGCTGTTTGGTTCCTTAGCTTCACGCTATAGCGGTGCGGATGAAGAGAGGGACTTATTGACTTACGTAATCCCGTTTGGAGGGCCAATAGGCATGAAAACGATTTAGTTTCAATTAACAACCGAACTGGGGATCGTAAACTATGTTGGGCTTAATCGTGTAAAGGGGATGAGTGTTCAAAATAAATTTTATTCAGAACGTATAAAAATTCTTACTATCAAGCAACTTATGATCTAAACGCAAAAAATCAAGCTTCCTTAACTTAAAATGATACAGTAAAGAAATTATGTTGTCAACTTGCTTAGCGAAAATATAACAATGCTGTAAACGTTTCCACCAGAATAAGATTTGTTCAGGTAGATAACAAGACCCTTCAGAACAGAGTTTGAAGTACAGATTGCGATCCTGAGACCGGGAAGAGCAACGCCATTATTATTTCATTTTTAGATCAATTGAAAATGCTTTCTTTTTTATTCTTTTGTCAGCTGTTTTGCGCTGTGAAGTAATTTGTTGTTGTGATCAAGTATTCAAGATACTGTATTTTTATCCAAACTAATATTATAAATGCGAAAGTAACTCTGTCTGTCTGTCTGTCTGTCTGTTACGCTTTCCCGCTTAAACCTCTCAACCGATTTTGATGAAATTTGGCACAGACAATCTTTAGACCCTGAGAAAGAACATAGGCTATCAAAACACCACGGCGGGCGAAGCCGCAGGCGGAAGCTAGTTTTCAATATGTTTACAATTTTACATTGACCAAATTAGCATACAAGTACCAGCAATAAATAATGTACATCGACCGGCCGCGCCCTTTGTAAAGAGATAAGTAAACGGCTAATTTCTGATTCGAATAGCGCCATCTCCGCACACATTACGTTTTTTTTTCGGATTGTAAAATCATCAAGAGACTCCTTTCGCCTTAGATGGAAAGGGACTGTCAGTCTCTTTCTGACTAAAATTCAACCCTTTTTCTTTGAGATCAACGGCTACTGTGCCCTTATATGACAGACCCGCGGCGACATCACCTAAGTTACGTTTGCCGCTCGCTGATTCATCAGTCGTGTTACCAAGATAACGCTCTACTATTATTTATCATCGTTCAAAAGGGCGCGGTCGATGTGCATTCTTTATTACCGGTACCTATACTTTATATTGATGTATCTCGAAAGCTCGACGCGTACTTTAGTTTGACCTGTGTTGTAATTTGTTCCAAAAGGGCGACCCAGTAAAAGAATTTACGAAAGAAATTGGAGGAAGCTTTTGCCTAGGGGTGAGACAGTATAGGCTAGTAAAAAAACCTCGAAATCTTTATTTCTTTGTTATTTGTAGACTAGTCTTATTTTTATCGCATCAATATTCATAGTTCTATACGCAAATTTATATCTTTCCCCACTCAAAATAATACCTTACGGCTTATATTATAACGTTTGTAATCCAACACAACTCCCTGAAGACTACGTGACGGTACATCCCCGAAATCCATTTAACATTAAAATAAGCCAGTTATATTTGTGAGCGTGCGCCTCAAAGATTATTGTGTACTTGACAACGCCATGAATTTATTATCAGGCATCACGCGCATTTCCTCCGCAGGCTAATGTGCTCAGAATGGATTATTAAAATTGATATTGTTTGCGTTTTCTACCTTAAATATTGTTATTTCGTTTAATGGAGAATTGGGTTTTTCTGGGAAGTTATGAACGTTGATGAATTGGTGGAAATGGTAGCACATTGTTGCGTTACAATTCTTTGAAAAAAGAAGTTACAAAGACAATTATTTTTTTGTGTCAAGAAGTTAGTTACAGTTTAAGAATATTCAGTTACAGACCATGTAGAAATGCCATACGTTTTAGTAAATCTAAGTATCCACACAGAGGAACGGTCAAACAGAACAGATCGGACGGTGGTCAGCGGAATATGACAAATAAACTGCCTACTGAAATATTTGTCAAAACCGTCACCGTCACCGTCTAGTCCGGTTAATTTGACTGCACTTTCACAGAACTTTTCACTAACTTATCTTTTTCAAATAGAAACATAGTCCCCCAATCTGGAAATTTCTCCTGTATCGTGTGTGTGTTTTCAAACATTGAAACTCACATTCACAAACAGCAAGACCCTGAACAACTATCTGAAGTTATTACGAGTCTACACTATGTTTAACATACCAATTTTTCCTTAGAAACCGTTGCCTGAACCCGGGCAAGTACAGCCATTACCTGGAGCGTTGGCTGGCGGAGTACAGCAGCCACCAACTCCACATCATCGACGGCTCGCAGCTACGCTCTGAACCCGCCGCTGTCATGAACACACTACAAAAGTTCCTCAAGATATCGCCGCATATCGACTATAATAAGTTGCTCAAGTAAGTGCTTTTGGAATCAGCGAAGTTGTGCAAAACACCAATAACTCCAGGGTCCTCTTTCCACAATGACGGGGCCGTCGTAAATCGTAAAGGGCTATTGAAGGACACCGTGGATTTTAGTCAGTACAAGTCTGACAGTATGAGAGTACTCATTTGATGGTATATAGTATTACCACGCTAAAAAAATGGTTTCTCTTTCCCATTGGGCACTCTAGACATGTGCTCAGGGCCGTAGTCATTGGGAGTTCCTCGTTTTTTATATCCTACTTTTTTTATGACTCTCATAATTTTATTGTTACGTATATTTTGAGTGAACGATCAGAAGAAAACTGTATGTATCTGAAGCGGGTGTGTATTTTTAAATGTGACACTTCAACAGCATTCATGGGGTTATCTATAATTGTTTTTGAAACATTTGAATTCGAATTTCAAAATCAAAATTTTCTTGAATTGAATTTGATAGAAAGACCTGTTACGTGATGTATATGATTAAAATATGTGTTGATATTCCTGTAGACAATTAGGTAAAGAACTTTATGACACAGGTATTTTAATTAGGAAGGGTGGGGTAATTAAAAATTGGGACAAATTTTCGTCACGTAGTCTTTTCCAGGATTAAAACATGTTGAAATGAAATGGGTACTAATTTTTCCACCTACTCACAATTCAAAGGTCAGCGCGTGGGATGTCTACTCACGTTATTTCTCCAAGTATTTTTTGTTTCACTTCAGTTTAATGTTGTTACTATCAAATAACTGTCCGCATTTTTATTAAGTACTACTCCAAAAATAATGTTCCCACGCAGAATTAATGGAAAAGATAATGCTGCTTCCATTAAGTCACAACGTGTTTTCGCCCAAATCTGTTTTGTGAACAACAAACTTGAGAAAATAGGAAGACATAAAACTGGTCCACACCTTGTAAAGTGATATTGTACGGTCGCCGGCTAGACCAGCAACCTCTGCAATTGGCGATAACTTAGCTACAATGGCCCCTTAAACTCTAGGCGCACAACTTCGCAGAAGCAACTCGCTGGGACTAATATCACTGCATAATGCCCTATCTACATAAAGCAGCTTGTTGCAATTCTAAGCCTTCCTTAGGAAAATAGCCTCCCGTTCCCCGCCGTCGGACTCGCCTCCGATGAAAATTCTGTATGCACTGGCGCATGTTGTTTCATTTAATACGGAAATAGAATAGTTTCGATTTAAACCACGTCAAATACGTCTTTACTCTTGTCGCGTTCTATCGATTATCATCACTGAATAATATAATATATGCTTTATAGTCCAAAACAGAACGAGGGTTTGCAATATCTGAAAAGCACGCTCCGTTGGTTTGGACGCTTCAAGCTATGTGAGTGGGTGAAATAATTATTGAAAGACTCCTAGATAATAGGCATGAGAAAGGGATTGTAAGACTAAGAATGTAGGTATATAATACAAGATGAATCGTTTGCTTACTGTCTTGTAAATAATAGTCTTGTGAACATTAAGCGTCAATAGGACAAAGGCGGCCCATGATGTATGAGATAAATAGGCCTCGGTACAAATAATTCACTCCGCTTTTTTGTTTCAGGTACGATGCTAAAAAAGGATTTTTCTGCCAAGCAGTAGGCAACGATAGAACGAAATGTCTAGGCAAATCCAAAGGTCGGATATATCCGCCCATGGAGGAAAAGTCCGCCAAGTTCCTGAAGCGTTACTACACGCCTCATAACACAGCGTTGTCCAAACTGCTCGTGAGGATAGGCAGGACTGTTCCACAGTGGCTCAAAGACGAACTGTCGTCCAACGGATAGCATATCTTTCAACCTATAAGGTTGAGACGAAACAAGAAAGTGGTACACGGCTTGATCAAAGTCTGTGTCATCAGCATCCCTTGACGAGGCCAAGGGTCGGCGACACGACGGCACTCCTCCGGTTACAAACTGCAGGCGTCGCCGCGGGTCGCGCGTTGTGTTGTTCTTTCAAAGTGTTTCAATGAGAGAGTATTCTTGTTGAACGAATATCTTTGTCTATCGATTCTTGTAATATAATGTTTTAAAGAGTGATATAAAACGACTTAAAGTTCTTGATCTGTTTGAACGAGGTGAAGATTGATATTATTGTTTTAGTTTAATTTTTGACTCTGTAGGGTGTAGTGAATGACTGTGTGTTCCCAGTGAAACCGTTACGATTCGACTTTGCTTGCCTGAACATGTTGTTTCTTAGCCATATTTGTATGAACATCGGCCGCCACTCGTGCGCCGGTCTAGGTGCTATTTGTTAGTAGTTTCATTCTACCTGGACATGTTCGGTTATTACGAATTCGTCTTGTTTGTATTAGACACTATTATGTTGTTATCCCATCATGATTTTATGCTTAATTGATAACGCTTCATAATTAGGTAATTATTAACATTTTATGTTAATTATACGAAATGGTAAACTAACCGACCGTCGCTACACGCTTATTTTAATATTTTTGTTTAATTACAATGTACGTACCTGATGCAATTTGTAAATTTGTAGTTAATTTTGTACGTTTCATATTAGTGTAGGTATTAATATTATTTTAACAATCTCATTGTCTTTCTGAGGGAACTTGCGCGATGTTATTTGTTTATTTTGACGTGACTTGATGTTTAAAAAGATCTTTTGGCGTGTGTCCAAAAACAGAATCAATGCCGCCATCTTACTTTTTAGTACATTTGACAGGTCAACGTCACAATTTTTTACCAACAGCGCCCTCCTGTGTGTGTCATTCAAGCGCCAAAAGATCTTTGTAGCCCTGTACTATAACAGGCATTTAATATATCATAGAATTGAAATTAATTTAAAATGTTTTAGTTATACACTTTTTACAACTGTTTTTATTTTAATTATGTCGTGGAATTCCTCATTTTTATTTAAATGCAAGTTCCCCATTATAAAGTGACGGAAGTGGCACTCAAATATTTTATTTTAATTAAATTAGTTATTTTAATGTCTTCAGATATTTTTACGTAGAACAAAACACTAGTCTTTTATGTAATGCGGCAGAATCATCACTTTCTTTGAACACTAGACAGTTCCTGTGCCATTGTCGACCATTACTAAGATCTAATATTACATCCGACACATCACTTATTCTCAGTTACCCAATTAGCCGTAAGAATTTTTAATATACATATTGAAGATATCGCGTTATATTTTAATGAAAAAGATATCAATGACGACCCAGCAAACGAAACATAAATGTATTTGGTATATATTTTGATATGCATGAATTTATTGGCCAAATAACTCGGCAAGGAAAATGAAAGTTTTGTAAAACTCATTGATTATAGAATGTTTCTTACTCTTTGTTGTAGTAGATGTCGGTACTTAAAAACTTGTAAAAAAATCTTTCCTCGTGAGAAATACATAGAAGAGTACAGAAAAATAAATATTACGAAATCGATATTTGAATATAGCGTTAAATATTAATATTTTTATGGTACATACGTTTGTTCTCTTTCTGTTGTAATGTTTGTCGAGAGGCTTCATAATGAATTTATATAAAAGTTCTGATGTTCTTGATATATTGTGAAGATGTGTGTTACGTAGGAAACGGCCTTACAATGTTTAGGAGCGAGCTATGAAACTTGTTACAGTGTTGCCATTTGTGAAATGTCTCGACATATTGGCTCGTTTACATCAGTCATTGTGCCAGCCACGAGGACGCATAGTTGTCTAACTATATTATGTTTTACCCGAAAATGTAAGCAATGTGAAATCAATTATAAAACGCCCATATTAATTTCTCATACAACCATAATAGATCTTATTTTATTTAGAGGTTCGTTTATAACGATACAGCCAATGACTGCTCTTAAAATGTGTTCTTTATAAGAAAATTAATACATCACTTATTTTATTAAATGATTTAAACCTCATTACTGTGTTTGATGTTCAATTCCTTTGTGCTCTAAGTAGAATTAATTTAAATGATTAGCAGTGTAATGGCCTCAACAGACGTTTAGATAACGACGTGGATCTACGAAGTAGACCGTTAACTGAGACGTGTGGATATATTGGATCTCTTAAATATCCTTCCGTATATTTGCAGTAATACGTAACACTGGCAGTCGAGTGCAATTCTGAAGAGCTACAACCTAACCGCCTCCGAGCGCCTTGAAAAATGTATTACCTACTGCTTCAGTATTGTTCGATAGTCGCTGCAGATCGCCCGGGAAATATGCTCAGCCATAAGTTGCGGTATCGATATGTGCATACTTAAACAAAAGAAACGCATTAGCTACGCTCCTTTGTTCCGTTTTCTTGGGTTAGTCCCGCTATGGTATGGTCCCGGTATGGCACCCTCTTAAAATACCTATCAAAAAGTCCCGCTATGGTACCCTTCAGTTTTTGGTACTGTTGTAAAGAAAAGTTATACAATGCGTTAAGAAAAAAATAGTATTAATAAAAAATATCTTTTCTTAACTATTATAGTTAAGCAAGATTATGCCCAAACTCGTTACACTTGAAACATTTTAGACCTTTTTTTCCCATTTCTTTCATAACTAACATGTAGTCTAAACACCTTTCGTCTTTCTTCTTCCTTCTAGCGGCCATCATTTCATGTATGGTTTTGCTATCTATCGAATCAGGAAATTCTTTCAGCAAACCCGCCTTCAGCTCGTCCCAACTTTTGAATGGTTTTTCAGATTTTAACCACAGGGCTGCGGTTCCCGTCAGAGATCTTCTAGCGACTATCAGAGTCTGAAGGGGTGTCCATTGAAATATTTCAGCGTTGTCGTCAATGTGTGTTGTACAGTGCTTTGGCCTCGCAAACTGAAAATATCGAACTATCCCGGACGAGCCCCCAAAAATATGTGGGATTGGTTCGATGTTGGACAAATAAAAGCACTGATTTCTTTAATTAACTTGAATTTTTATTTCTTAACCGTCTGTACTCTATACGTCGTTCGTCTTAACCCCTCGTTCCAGTCTCGTTCATTTTCCTTTTTTTTACATTCACTCCCTTTCTCTTTCACTCCTTGACTATTCCTAACTTACATCTCTTTTATTCAACATGCTTCACATCAATCATTCATCTTTACGCTTCATTCTACTCATTTATCTTAACGTTCCGTTCCTACATACACTTACTTAGAAATGCTTAAGAGCGTATATTCCGAAAGCTGGCAACGTCGCAAATGGTTGTCAAATAGTAACAAGTTTTAATTAATTTAGCATTGTTACTGTATGAAAATAAGAAATATGGCTCTGTAGTGCACTAAAAAAATGATAAGGGAATGCAATAATTAATATCGTAACACCGAATATATAGTTTTAGATGTAGAAAAAGCATTTGGAAGCTTTCCAAATGCCTTTTATACACCGGAAACGGTTACAACATCAAATTCAGTGTTTTAATTGCATTCCTATATCATTTTTTTAGTGCACTACAGAGCGATATTTCTTGTTTTCATACAGAAAATTTGCCAAATTAATTAAAACTTGTAATTATTTGACAGCTTTTTGCGACGTTGCCAACTTTCAGAATATGCAGCCTTAATGAAGTAGGTACATATTTGCCAAATTTCGTTGATCACTTTCGGAACATAATTTGTTGGTACCAGTTTGAATAATCCTTGAGGTGTATCTATTAAATAGCCACCACTGTCATAGGAAAGCAAGCCTATAATCATAACACATTTATATATTTTCTTCACCTTAAAGCGCCTTTTTCTCCATGTTGATTATTTGTAATTAATATATTTGTCTAGTTGGTTGTTGATTATTTTTGTAGTTTATATAAATTTACAATTACTGCCTTTTCTCAATGTTGATTATTTGTAACTAATATTTATGTCTGGATGTTGTTTTTATTTGTAGTTTATAATATTTACAGTAATACTTTTCTGAGATGTGGATTTTTTATATTTTTTTTATTGTTGATTATTGGTAATTAATATTGTTGATTATTTTAAAAATTACATTGCAATTAATATTTCGTTTTACTGTTTGATATTTTTTTATAAATATTTTGAATTAATAAAAGACTGATTTAATATCGCAAACAGACGTTTTATTGATACACTCCTAAAAGTATTTATTTATAGATACACTTTTCTTTTCAGTTGTACCTTCTATTGTCTAACGTAGATCTAAAAGATGGGTACCATAGCGGGACTTTTTGATAGGTATTTTAAGAGGGTGCCATACCGGGACCATACCATAGCGGGACTAACCCGTTTTCTTTTACATTGAAAAATGTACGGAATTATCCAAGAAATACAATAGAACTAAAGTTTATAAGATACTTGGGATTGGAAAAAAGATATTTTGTTCTGCAATAAAATATTGAAGAATTTTGGTGAAACACGAATGGCGTGACAAACGTTGAGTTACCGACGTCGATAACGTAATGACAAATTAGGGAGAACATAATATTGTCATTATTTTTTCTTTAATACTTATTTTTCCAAGGCAGACATTTTTTGTGTAGGTAGTTTGACTTATATGCTTATTATGAGATAGTTACTTTGCTAGAAAAACCTACCTATTTAGTACTAGGTCCTGTACAGATTAAATATTCTGAATAAAAAAATACCTATTTGAAACTAAGTTACGTGAGAAATAATTGCCTCCTAAAGTTTAATTAATTAAAGCCCGTAGGTACCCATTTTAATTGTAATTAAGGCTGTGCCTAGAGTAAACGAGCAATGACTAATTCTAAAAGTTACTTATTTATTCTAAGTTACTAATTATACAACGGTTGCCTTCGAATGACCACTGGTTTTTAGGGTTCCGTAGTCAACAAGGAACCCTTATAGTTTCGCCATGTCCGTCCGTCCGTCCGTCCGTCCGTCCGTCCGTCCGTCTGTCCGCAGTTTAGCTCAGAGACGCACAGTACTAGAGGGCTGTAATTTGGTGTAAATATACGGATTTGTTGTGCCAAAAAAGTGGTAAAATAAAATCTCGTAAAATATTTTTTTTAAGGGTACCTCCAGTACTTACACGTAAAGTGAGGATTTTTTTTTCTCGCGTACCCCTTAGTGTGGGGTATCATTAAATAGGCCTTTAAAAAATAATTATAGTTTCCATTAACAGTTTTTTGATAAAAAAATTCGTTTGTGAAATATTAAGCTTTAAAGTGCTAAATTTTGCTCGATTCGAGTGTCCCCCCCCTCTACCAGCTAAACGGTTATGTTTGGGGGTGTGAAAAAATTCACAATAGTAGCATATATAACGAAGTTTAAAAGAAAATTATCATGACTAAGTAGGCTTTACAACTTTACGAGTAATAGTCGACCAACTTATAAAATGTACTTGAATAATGTTTTCTTAAACAAAATGTATCGGAGAACATGCTCTTCAACTGCAAATGTAAGTTTGTCAACTTTATTTTACAGCTTTAATAGGTATGTTTTTACGGTATGTTTTTTGGGGATAGGTAGGTTTTTATCGTCAACTATTTTTAACTAACTTCAAAAAAAGGAGGAGGTTCTAAATTCGTCGTAATCTTTTTTCTTATGTATTTTTCCTGATTTCTCAAAGACTCCTGGACCGATTATGAAAATTCTTCTTTTTAAAATTAATTTCAGCGAATCAGTTTAATTAGTTTTTTGATGGGCAACTACGGAACCCTACACTGTGCGTGGCCCGACACGCACTTGGCCGGTTTTTTAATAAGTGTTTACTGTATAATGCTTAAAATACTGTAGTACAAATGCTACAAATAAAATATCATAGCTGTCTAATGGGCATTGTTCATTTTTTTCAATATGTTGTAATTGAAAAACCATTTCTAGGAATAGCGTTACTAATCATTAGTAACCAATCAAAAATGAAAAATGTTCATATTTGATTGATATTTTTGATAAAATACGCTTGACCTTCCTTGCCCTTCAAGTGACGTTATTATTGGCTGTACCGTTTTGTATCGTTGCCTCAGACAATAAAAAGTAAGTGGCAAGTATTTTCAACAATCTGTCAAGTGTCAAATTAAAAATGTCAAAAATGTAAACAAATAATAATGTTTAGTTTTTTATATATTTTATGATTATTTCTGCAACATGCCTCATAATCTCTTTATAAGATTTGCGAGAAAAGTGATGCCGTGATGTAGGCGTGTAATATTGCAAGGTTTATAAAATGTACCTACTGTTGCGAAGATCATTTGGATGTAAGTAAGATATCAAAGCTTTAGATACCTTTGTATATTCATTAAGTTAATGCTAAAGTATTGCTCAGGAAAACGAACAATAATGTCACCTCGTCGACGACTTTCCGTTTTAAAAAACAAAAATAAAAACCGATTTCAAAAATTTATTGTATTTTTATAGTAGGGGAGGTGAGGATTCTAATTTGCAGTTACTCGAGCATCATGGCGACCTATTGGATTTGAAAGAATACCTATGTTCTAAAAAGAAAAAAGTTTCTGACAAGTTTTCTATTTTAGTGGGGGGGAGGGCGTGTAAACAGTTTTAAAACTGTAAAAAAAACAGTTGTACAGAAGTACTCGAGCGCGTCAGCTATTTACAGTGTAAACGCGCTTTTCTATTTCTGATAACCAATACATATTAATCGGACGATTAACTCGAGGGGGCTGTCCGTGTCAAGCGGTTGAAAATCCAAAAAAAAAGTTAATCAAGCGCGTCAGATATTCAAAGTGTATGTAAAGTAGACCTTAAAAAGTGTCGTATTAAAATGTCTGACGATTTGGATGTGGCACAAAGTAATAATTCATATTTCTATTGGTAAAAAAAACGTAATCTTGAAATACTCGAGCGCGTTCCATTTTTTTTTAATTGAAACTAACACTGTAAAAATCATACTCACTAATAATCTGACGTTTTCCATGGGGCGAAGTCGGTAGACTCGCGGAGAAAAGGTGAACTACCTGTTAGTTCGCAAGTATCGGTCGTGATTTAATGTCCGCCATCTTCAATGTACATAATCATATACAATTTTTTGAACGTAATTAATCTACCTTTTCGTAATCTGACTCGCTCAAGTATTTCTGTGGATCGATTTTTTTTTACTAATCTGGCGGGTTCTCCCACACAACCAATGGTGGGGACCATATGAAGGGTTGATACTTGGTACAGGTACATTAAAGGGTGCAAGATTTCTCCTTTATGATAATCTGATGCGCTGGAGTCACATTAAAATTCCCTCCCTGGGCTCCCCGACTAAGGATGTTAACTGACGTCTACTATCAGGAGAAAGTGACGTTGTGTTGTCAGGCAGTTTTTTAAATTATTCACTGGTGAGGCAACGGCACAACTTTTTGGTCAATGGTGACGTCAGCTACCTCAAAAATTAAAATATTAAAAATAAAAAAACTATTGAGCCAATCATAAAAATATTCAAATTAGTTTCTCAAAATGCTCTAAATTTGCAGAAAATAAAATAAAATCGAATGTTTGAAAAATTAAGACAATCCCCATTCAGCGGGGTGATCTGTTACTTCAGGACCTTCCCACTTCATACATCTGTCTCTATAGAATTGTGCATTAAAATTTGCCTGCCTGTAATAATAGGGTATTTGACTCAAATATCCAATAAGTCTCAAAAATAAAATATTTGAAAAATATGTTTATTTTTTAACGTACCTTAACCAAAATTGACGAAGATACTTGACTATACTAGATTTTTTTTAACTGCCAGTCACAAGTAAATATAGTTTTTACTTGCTTCTGACGTCATATTGTCGTCGTTATATTGCATTGCATTAGCATTGATTTAGTCGTTATATTGCATTGCATTGATTTAACAAAAGAACAAATACTTACGTATCCATTATATTTCATAAATCCTAACTCTCGGACTAATTAGATACGAGTATGCAAATTAAGGCCGTGCGCTGCGTAAGGCGTGCGCACGGTGCGGGCGCCCGCGTGGCGTGCTGTTTTCATAATCTCATCGACGGGCGATCCGCTGCACGCAGCGCTGATCCTGATCTATGAGATTACATGAAACAGCAAGACCACGCGGGCGCCCGCGCCGTGCGCACGCCTAACGCAGCGCACGGCCTAATTGATACTTGCCTATTGATGTCGAAATTAATAAATTCGTTTACAATCAGGCGAGATAGTGGTCAATAGTCAAACTAAATAAAGACTTTAAGATAATGACTATCTGTGTGCCGAATACAATTAAAATCATCCGTTTTTGTGACTTTTTTTTTTTTAGCGTGGTGAAATCATCAATGAGTCCTCCCACCCCGGGCAGGGCGGGAGGGACTGTCAGACTTGTACTGACTAAAATCCACGGTGTTCTTCAATAGCCCTTTATGTTCCGGGGTCACGGTGAGGAAATAAAATCCCGCGACCCCGGCAGGCTTTGGCCCTCTGAGAGGGGGCCCCGTCATTTTTACTGACGCTCTTAGAGGCGCGCGTATGGAACACGACGCGCCGTCGACCCGGGCATGGTCCATGGTCGGACAGCGAGTTGCCCTTTACAGTCCGCATGCCCGCACATCCGTTTTTGTGACTTAGTGAACTTTCGCATTTTATAAAATGGTAAGAAAATAATTATGACAAGTATGACAACAGTAGTTTTTCGAGAACCGACTAAAAGAAATATCATTTTGTTTTGTATCCAGCAGAGCATTATCTGCACAGAAAAAGATGGCATCTAAAGCAAAACAAACCAAGATAGATTGGTAGCGTATTAACCAAAAACCCAGATAAAGTGTCTTCTGGTGTTTGTTAAGATTTAAGGCACTTGATCATCCTGACGACAGCGTGCCTACCCGCCATAAGTCAGCTGATGAAGCAAGCATCGCATCATGGCTTTTATCTTAAAATAACGACAGTGATGGATGACTGGTGCCTACATAATTCATTTATCTGCGATTACGGGTCCGCCTGATGCTCGACGCGGCTGCTCCATCAAACCAACTATAAATTGACACGTTAAAATGTAACGCTAACGTCGTGTAGCTGGATCTTACTCTGAAGATCATTTGAGCGCTCGTAAATACGTGGACAGTGGGTGGCTTGCTGAATATTTTTACAAGCCATTTTATGAAATTTATTAAATAATCAAGATTACGGTGTTAGTTTAGATTGTGACCACGCGCCAAAAGATCTTTGTAAAAGTATAGTGGCGTCGATTTCTGTTCACAGTAGTTTCAAAAAGTACTGTCATTTCACAGGTTAAGCAACTCATCATCAGCCTATAATGTTCCCACTGCTGGGACACAGGCCTCCTCTCTGTGAGAGGGAGTGGGCCATTCCACCACGCGGGCCCAGTGCGGATTGGTGGATGTCACATGTCTTCGAATTTTTGGTTCTAGGACATGCCGGTTTCCTCACGATGTTTTCCTTCACCGTTTTGAGAGCAGTGGTGATGAAATAAATTACACAAAGTAATGCGCCAGGCGGGGTTCGAACCCACGACCTACAACTCGTAAGTCGGGACCGATACCACTGGGCCACCACTGCTAAGTTCTGTTAAGCAACTAATTCTCTAAATTATAAACAAGGTTTAATTACTTGGTAATTATCCTCAAACACTAAAGGCATTGATTTTGATTGCATAATAATTTTAGTTTTATAAAATTATCTGCATTTCATGTGAATTTTACCGAAAATTGAAAAGTATCTTGCAGTACATAGCGTATGAACAAATGCTGGTCATTGTTTTGAAACGGTACATTATTTTACTTTTCTATAATATGGTTTGCGCATGCAACGATTCAGAAGCATGAGTAATCCTAAATTGCATAAAATCCGTCCGTATAAACTATAACTGACAGTATTTCTCATAAAACGCTAATGATATCGCATTTCTGGGAAAGTTGCAATGTTTACCTAACAGTAACAAAATTAGACGCGCAAGAAAACTTCCACCCAGTTATTTCTATGAATAAACGGATTTAATAAAGGCAGAATAAAAATGGAATTAAGCTTGGTAAAGCATTTTACATAAAGCGATATTAGCTCTTTCCCGTGCGTAATAAAAATGTCTAAGAATGTGCAGGGGGGTGCATTCGCATCAACCAATTATATGGGAGCGGGGTTATGCATCTAGCTGTATCTGGGGTACTACTATTTAAGCACGTAACCTAGCTTCGGCCAAATCTTCGGGCTTTTCTAACTGTTTATCATAAGATTAGTTAATGGTACCTGGGTCAATCTTCAATGTTGAGGCATGTGTTGAAGATATTGACGCCCGATACGTTTACTACTAGTGCAACCATCCACTGACAAAAAACAAAAATATAAATTAATTTAATTACTATACCTAAGTTAAATGTAATTAATAATTTATATTTTTGTTTTTTGTCAATGGATGGTCGCAATAGTAGTAAAAGTATCGGGCCTCATTATCCTCAACACATGCCTCAAAGTAAAGATTGACGCACCTACGAACAAAAAATTGGTGCCAACATGAGTGATAATTTGTCTTGACTCCTGATGTGTTGTGAAAACTTCACTCAAAAGTTTCGAGTTTTTTTCCATATTTTCGTTAATGCTCTAAGAGAGTAGACCCCTGAGTACGAGACATTTTGTCGTTTTATGTTGTGCCGACTCCAGTGAGGTTTATTACAAAGATCGAGATACCGTCGCTCCAAATTCTGAGATCTTTAGTATGATGTGCCTTACGTAGTTGCAATACGGACTGCAGAATGCGCCCATTCAAGAGCAGTATTTGGAAATAGGTGAAGACGGGCGCGTGCTCGACTGTCTAGTGTTTGTAGTGCTGGTGATAACGCGAATTTGACGAGCATCTCGACCTCTACTTGTAATAATGTAAGACAGAGTCTACTTATTTGGTAGCTTCATTTTTTAAATTTTTGATCCAATTATGTTCTCGATACATAAGGAATAAAAAAAGTTGAGTAAATTCAATATCAAATTCAAATTCATTTATTAATTTTGTGAACACAGGGTATAAAAGGTGTTATAAAAATTGTGTAGTCCATCTTATGGTTCGCCAAAAAGGCATACAAAATATCGACTCTAAAATTATTGTAACAATTAAAATTCACATACACGTCAAACAAAATCTCAGAAAACACAGTCATCAAAAGTGAGATTAAATATTACAAATACAGAACTAAAACAAAATAAGATGTCAACAATGTTACAATTTTCAATTTCAGCATTATGTACTCAAATAAATGTCATTAAAATTTCGGATTATTAAATAAATGTCCTTAAAATTTCGGATTATAATTATATTATCATACGTTAATAGGGTGAATCCTGAGATTCGGAATATTTAGGTGATTCCCTTGGCGAAATTTATTTAAACAGATTTTTTATAAGTAATAATTTAATATGAAATTTAACTTCATTATAAACACATTTAACGAATTGGCATCACTTTTGGCCGGATGGTTCCCAATATATTGCGTTTTAATTTTTTTTGACCAGGGGAATCAAAAAAAGGTAGAAGAAAATCAAGTTTTATTACTATTTTAAAGTAGCCTCTATAAAATACTTATCAGTCTCGTTAACAATTTATCACTTTCAATACCCGACCACAAATCGTTAAATCACAAATTGAATTTGAAAACGTGGTCAGGGTAATCAACGAGCTAGCGAAACCAAAACCAGGGGAATCAAATACTTTTGTTCATAATTTCGTCCTGGACCAACGAGCGGAGTAATCTTTCACAAAGACGTACGAAGCTCCACCAGCAGCGCACATGCGACGGCATGGAGACAATCTTCTATAAAATTCTACTAAGATAAACGAAGATTTCTGACGCGCCAGGGGAATCACTGTTTAGTCTCGGACAAACTTTATATTGTAATTTAAAAAAAAACTAACATAAATATACATGATGTATCTTTTTTAAATATATCTACAACAATCTTGGTAGCGATTAGATCGCACTGTTTATTTTGTTTACGTTCGTAAGTATGAGTTTTGTTGGTTTTTTGTTTGCAAAATGTGCTGCGGACGCGCCAGGGGTATCAATTTTTAGGCCTTTTGGATTTTTTTTCGACTATTTAGTTCCAAATTAGACACAAAAACTATCGTGCAACAGTAAGATCATACAATATAGTGGCAAAAAAAAAATATTTTGGCTTCTAATTTAAATACTACGGGTAGTTTTTTTCTTCGGACAACGTAAAATGAGCCTCTCAAGATTCACCCAATAGCAACATATTCAAACACTCCGACTACAGGTGACGTCAAAAAGCTGTGTTTGTTTTGCAATTATAGCATAGTTTGAAAGATAAACACTAGCTAGGTACTAGGTGACATGAATGAATATTCGCTATAAATATATTGCTAAATAAATAGATACGAGTCTATACCATTGTAAATCTAAAATCGATCCAATATGAGCCATATTTAACTGAGCACGTAAATAACAGTAATAGTCTTTAACGTTAATTATACATTTCTATAGCCTTTGTATAAGGAAACAAATTAAATTAATGAACTCATTTTTTATTCAGAATTGAGCTTTGTTTTTTCAGACATCAAAATATCCAGCAAAGGAGAAACTAATTAGTGGAAATGGATCGCTATTTCGTACTGCCAATACAAAATTAATGAGGTACTAAAATTAGAATACAACAGTGGGTACAAAGGGTCTGACAAGATAAACAGTTGATTGTTGCCTACCTAATAAATACGGCGGCGTGTCTTGCGGCGCAATCTACGACAGAAGGATGGCCAACAAACAATATCTAAGTTTGTGTCGCTTTGTCGTAATATTTGCCAAGATTCCGAAAGCCCCGGCAGAGTTTGAGCGACTTCTCGAGCTTATTACTATTTGTGTTGCCAAGATTCCCGTCTCCTACATTTTGTGACGAAGGCATCCATCTAGGAAGGCGCACCGCGCACCTAATGTTCTTTTTGCCGTGTATTCCAATATGACTTATTTCTCTTGTGTCTCAAAAACAATACAAAACGAATACGTCAAAAAGCGTACTCGTTTAAAAAGTACAATTTGAATAAAAGTTGGCCGCCGTCGCGTATTATGACGTTAAGTAATGGCCATAATCTTCCCGCTACATAAAAAAAGCCTCAACGAAAGCTCCCATTAAACATCTCCCGAATATAAAATATACGAAACGCACGTAGTACTTACTTACTATATGAGACTCGTTCTCTTTATTTCGCAACGTATCGGGTGTTGGAATGAACGGCATGTGTTTACGTCACACTAAGTAAGAATAATGGCCGCTCATAAATCAGTGGCATCTTCACGTCGTTTTGAATACTCACAAAAGATGTCAACTCGTAGTTAAGTGTGACTCCATTCGAGACAAAAGACAGGAGCAAAACAATTTCAATGTGGGTACCTATTTAAAATACAACAAAGGTTAAAGGTAAGCGTCCACAGGTCCGCATCGCACGTATCGTACGTAACGGATTTTAGTTTGCCTCGTATTATAACTCATACATCTGCGTCCACTGATCCGCATCGTACGGACGGCTCATCGGCAATGTCTACATGCGATGCGTACCGATGACGTCATACGGAATGCCGATCAGTGGACGCGCCCCGCACGCTTACTGAACCATTTGTTCTTTTTTTTTTCTTGCATTCCTTTTCTGCTAGTAAACAAGCAATAACAACTTCTGCATCGCTTTCCTCCTTTCTCACAAACACTTTCCGAACGTACGATCACTAAAAAATCCAAATAAAGGTACGCGTCCACAGTTCGGCATCGTACGTATCGGACGCAAGGACGCAACGCATCAAACGGATTTCTGTATCGGCAGCGATCGGATTGCCGACGCGAGTATCAGCAATCGGATTGCCGATGCCACCTTCATTTGAATTTTTTTAGTGATCGTACGTTTGGAAAGTGTTTGTGAGAAAGGAGGAAAGCGATGCAGACTAAGTTGTTATTGCTTGTTTTTAGCAGAAGAGGAATGCAAGAAAGAAAAAAAACAAATGATTCAGTAAGCGTGCGGGGCGCGTCCACTGATCGGCATTCCGTATGACGTCATCGGTACGCATCGCATGTAGGCATTGCCGATGAGCCGTCCGTACGATGCGGATCAGTGGACGCTGTTGTATGAGTTTTAATACAAAGCAAACTAAAATCCGTTACGTACGATACGTCCGATACGTGCGATGCGGACCTGTGGACGCTTACCTTAAAGGTGGCATCGGCAATCTGATTGCTGATACTCGCGTCGGCAATCGGATCGCTGCCGATACAGTGGACGCAGTCTAATTAATCCGTTTGATGCGATGCGTCCGATACGTACGATGCGGATCTGTGGACGCTTACTTGCTTACTTACGCTTGCTCTTCAGTCGTATTTGGTAATGTACTACACATGAATGCAATAAAGAATTTGAGTTTGAGTAATGTTAAAGGGTTCGTAGCACAATGCTACGCCGTAGCATTGGAGCTACAGCTCTGCGTAGCGGCGTAGCAGATGCGTAGACCTACTTTGTGTGGTTGCACGTAATTTTACAATCATAAACGAATTATATGATAAGTCTTCAATTTTATGATAAAAAACCTGGAATACCGAATTATCATAAAACGGTCATCCTTTGAAATACGAGGAAAAAACATCTTAACTTGTTTGCGTTTCCAATTTTCAGTAACGTTCCTACAGTTCAGTTATCAACCGTGTAATAACACTAAATATTAAACATGGGTAACTGGAATTAATTTAAATTCAATAACACGAACATTACGAAATTCGGACATTTCAGTGGCTTGTGTGTTTCGAAATTGAATCTCCCTCGATTAATGTCTGTTCACGTTTAGCGAACTGCGTTGGCATTGATTTGATAGGTGTCACCGATGGGTATCCGGACCGACGCTTCTAAAGTTGATGTTGAATTGTAACACACTGCATCTGTAGTCATTTGAAATATGACCAGACATTTTGGGTATATGTTACGCAGCTTAATTAATAATCGCGGCGGTAATTCACGAAGATTTTAGGCGCGTTTCCATTACAAGTTACTTTTATACAAGTTGCAAATTGTATGCAACTGAGTAATGCGATATCCCTCGGTAAGGGTGCCTTTCCACCAGATATGCGCTATGTAGCTGTGCTGCGAGTATGTAAAAGCTGAGCTACGAAACTGTGTGACCGTTTCCACTGATGCTACGCTATGTAGCTGTGCGAGTAATATGTGTTATGAAGATGGGCATCTGCGCTACGAAGATGCGTAGCTGCGTTACGAAGATGCGCCGCCACAAGGTAGGTGCGCTATGAAGATGCGCTGTCACAAGGTAGCTATGCTACGAAGATGCGCCGCCACAAGGTAGCTGCGCTACGAAGACGCGCAGCTCGAGCTACGCGATGCATCGATACTAGGGAAAACGACCCATAGCAAACATCCATAGCACGCAGCCATAGCACGCAGCCACAGCACGCAGCCATAGCACGCATCCTTACATATAAAAAACACATCTTAGTTGAATCCGTTTCCACCAGTGCTGTGCTATGTAAACCAATGAATATGATTGGTGGATATCAAATGCATCCGCAGCAACGTAGCATAGCGCATCTCTGGTGGAAAAGCAGCCTAAGACTGGTTGACAAACTTTCGAGCTTTTATAACAGCAACAAATTATTGGTCTACAAATGACAGTCGAGTGCGTAACGTGCTTTCCGAGGCACGGAGGAAACTCGCTAGTCACCCATCCACAGACCAACCTGGGCAAGTGCGACTTGAAGATCAGCCTGTATCACTGGTATTATTTACTCACGAGCTTCTTAACTTCTAGTCGAACTTCTAGTCAAATACAAATATTTTCCAAAAAACGCCTGCCATTCTGACCTCCACAACTCAGCCACTGGTAATATATACCCCTTACTAAAACTGATTGTCAGGCTTTCTACTTTGATGCCCAAATTATACGTATAAAAGTAAATGAAGCGTTATTTATTGTCCATAAAGGGGGAAAGTTTCCCCATTAGCAGCACCAAACATTAGGTAGCTAGTAACATTACTTCCTTATAAGTAAGTAATGCGCTCAGTCAGTTATTATATTTATTTCATGTGACTTCGACATTTATGTCCAATGTTTTACTTATATGTTTCATATTTAATGTGTGTTTGTCTTGGAATCCACGAGGATTTGACAACATTTTGTATCATCTATACATACAGAGCTTGTGCAAATCAAAAACATTTTAACTGAGATAGCAAAAATCGGCTTACTTGAGGTTTTAATTTTTTTACTCTTTTTTATTGTATGGAACTAACAAGTATTGTACCATATTAGAATCCTGATTAAATGCGCCAACTTTTAATGCCACTTGCCAAGGCACTCTAGTACATTTTTTTTAAAGGAGGGCCTGTCAAAGTCGACGGATGTTGAAAATTTTAAATTCGTAGTTAAACAAATAGTCTCAATTCTCGGAAACTTGAGGCAATTGTGTCATTATTTTTTATTGGGATTCTAGAAATGTTATTTAGGATTACGTTCCCAAAGTTCAAATGAACAAAATTAAAAAAGGAAATCCACAATAACCGAAAAATGGTACAGTTTGATCAAATTTCTAGGATTTTCTTAAAATTCTTTTTTTCAGATTTTTCTCGTGATTGCTATGATCAATCCTATCATCCCGTTTTGGCTTGACGTTGAGTTTTGGGACACCCTGTATAATAAAACTGTAGAAAAATCGTTTTTGTACATCAAAATAAAATAGCTAGGGTGTTGAAGGACAACCAACAGAACCCATTTCCAGCATTTTTAGAATTTTTGTCTGTTTGTCTCAAAAATAAGGAAGTCTAAAATGATAAGATAACGTAGCATCGCGGCGGTAATTCACAGATGGAGATGGTTGAGCAGAATTCTACAAATAGTACACCCATATTCTGCCAGTAACAGTGTACGGATCTTTTACAATCGACCAGGGGCAACAAAAGTCCTTAATCTAAGCCGCTATAGAACCCAGGACCTTAAGCACAGCAGCAGCGCTGGCTTTCACTACACTAACGACAATGTCACGTATAATAAGATCTACAGACTCAACAATCATATAACTGGCCGTCAAACTGCCCAAAGGGATATAATGCAAACGCCATTTAAAACGGACATTCAAAGCTTGACCACGAGGAACACGCTCAAAAAACGACATTGACGGTAGATTAAACAAATAAAAAAAGACAAAGCATATCACAGCTCACGCGTGTATCAGCTGTGCTTAATTTACATAGACGACGAGTAGCAATTGTTATTATTGTGACGAGTACGGAAACCCATCCAGTGCAACTGTTACTGTCTGGGTTTCCATAATCGCTACTGTCCCATCAGTTTACACCACTGTTCAAGACCCAAATAAGTTGTCCCAATTTTGTCTTCTTGATGTTTCGACCCATCTTATTATAGCACTAGCTGTTCACCGTAAGAAACCCCCGTTGCTCGTCTCCTACTGATCGAATCATTACTTTAATAGCCTTCCTCGATAAAAAAATCTTTTTTATTGGTATCAAAAAATATTTTTTCAATTTGAACTAATTAGTATACTGAGATTAGTGCGTTTAAGTAAAAAATCATACAAACTCTTCAGTTTTATAATACAAAGAATAGATGATTTCGGCGATGGGAGATGTATTTACCCAATGCACTTATTTACTTCACTAAACACTTCAATGTAAATTGGGGTTTGGATCAAGTTGCCAGTATAATTAAAAGCATAGCTTGAGGTCGTGGATGGAGCGTTAGTATTTCCTTTTTGTAATATTTTCCATCATAAAAGGTTTACTGCTGGTCCGCGGCAGTTCGTTTACAGAAACAAAAATGTCCGGGGCCCGTGCATGTAGCTAACTGGGATTAAGAGTTGAAACATTGCGGCAGTCTGGAATAACGGCCTTATTTACTGTGCAACTGTGCAACTCAATGTACTGCATAAGCGACATTAAGGGGAATTACATTAAGTGTTGACTTGATTGGCTGATGAATGAGAGTGCTTGCAAAATTAAGGATTTTGCTAATTTGCCAGGATGTTTGAGTTTTGTGTTAGGTGAATCGAGTGGTTCATTAGGTTATGCCTTGTTTTAATATTACAATATGCTTACCAAAAGAAATTTAAATCGGATGAGTACTTTAGAAGATCACTTTTATAAATCTAAACTTTACCTCGTTATAATATAAGCGCTTTACACCAGAAATCTAGTTCAAACATAAATTGTTATTCATTCATATCTAGGCTAAATGCCGTAAATAATGTAATTCAACATAATAAAACTGAACAAAATTCGAAGCGTAATAAAGTGAAAACAAAATCAACATCAAAATGAAAAATCATTCCGCGTAACTGTTTGTAACCCGCGGATATTCTCAAACTTGGTATCTTAAACAATGTTGTTCTGATCTCCGCTTACTGCGATCGATCTCTAAAGTAATCGCAATCACAAAACTTGCAAGTCATCTCAAACTTCTCTTTCCTAACAACGATACATCTTCCAAATGTTCTTTTGGTAACACAACATTGAAGTTTAAACAAAATTGTGTTTCGATATCGGATTACTTTCGACTAAGTACAAAATATGTTGTTTTGTTCGAAAATCTTCTAATTGTATTATAAAAGTGAAAGTTTGTATTAATTTTGATTTGGATTTGTTTTTCGATCACGCCCGGACGGCTGAACACATCCGGGTGAAATAATTCCGGAAAAAATTGCAATTCCCGTGTGATCAATTTCAACTACACTATTCTTAGTTTTCTACCAAACTACTGCTATACTGCGATGCTTTAAATCGAGGCCTAATTCCATCGAGGCCTCGCAAATTACAAGCACCAGGCCTCTCTCATAAATCCAACCTTTTCAAGTTAATAAAAATGATTTAAGCACGCATTAAAAGGATCTTTTTCCCGCTGAGAACACGGAATTTATAATGGTAATAACTTGGCCGATTGTCCCGTAATTACGTGTTGTAGCTACATAGAAATGTTCACAGCGATACGGTCGCCGGCGAGGGTTAACGTTTACAAAAGACTTGATAATTATCATCGTTTGGAAACAAATTCTGCGGTTGTGATCCTTCGCAAAGCGTTTTAATTTAGGTTAATATTTTTTTTAATAATCAAACGGGATGTAAAAATGTAAACATTGTGAGAGGCACAAACAATAGTGAGTGGTTATGTCGGGGGTCGTAAACCGTGCATGGCTGTTCCAGAAATATCTGCTATCAAGAAAATATTGCCGCCCGTTCATTTACTGATTTAGTTGGTCTTATTGAAAATTATTGTACGTAACCCATCCGAGGAAATCTTAGAAGAGCCCTAGAATGTTACTGTAATGCCTGCAATTTATAAGGATCTGCTCAAAATCTTTTAAGCGAGAGTAAGTATTCGAGGACTCTTTATAACTAAAGTGACTTTTAGAGCTGATATGTAACATCAGCAAAATTTTTTTACGACTATTAGGTATGTTAAGCTTACGATTAAATTACTTTAGCTCCGTTTATAAATATATTTAGGTATCACAGTTAACACCCCAAAATCCGCGAATAACTTTTCTCGCAGATAGTAATTCAGATTCCGGCGGTTGGGACTCGACGTGGCGCTGCACAAGACGGAGGCCATGTGTTTTTATGGCCGCCGTAACGCGCCACAGTCGAGTTACAGCATTGCGGTGGAAGGAGTTCCTATCGGCGTCGAGAGGACGATGAAGTACCTGGGACTCGTCCTCGACAGCCGGTGGAACTTCAGGGAGCATTTCCTGAGTTTGGCCCCAAAGCTGAACCGTGCAGCGGGCGCCCTCAGGCGACTCCTGCCCAATCTCAGCGGGCCAAACGCTTCCTGCCGTAGGCTGTACGCCGGCGTCGTGCGGTCCATGGCCCTCTACGGGGCCCCTGTGTGGGCCCTGAGCATCCGGACGCGACCACAGAAGCTGGTCGCATGCCAGAGGGTCATGGCTATCCGGATGATCCGGGGATACCGCACGATTGCCGGCGAATCGGCCAACCTCCTTGCCGGATTGCTGCCCTGGGATCTGGAGGCGACTGCCCTCCAGCGCGTCTATGAGTGGCGCGTGGAGGCGCAGCGCCGGGGCGTGACCCCGCTGCCTCGTGAAGTCGAGGCGCGGCGAGAAGACCTCCGGCGCGATCTCAGGGCAGTATGGAAGGAACGACTGTCGCGACCGAAGGCCGGGCACGCCGCAATTGCGGCGGTAAGACCCCTCTTTGAGGAGTGGCTGGAGAGAAGTCATGGCGTCCTGACCTACCGCTTGACGCAGGTCCTCACCGGACACGGAAGTTTCGGGAGGTACCTGTGTCTGATGCGAAAGGAGGAGACGCCTGGGTGTCACCACTGCGAAGATCGCCCGGAGGACACGGTGGAGCATACGGTGCAAGACTGCCCAGCTTGGGCAGAGCACCGACGTGTCCTCACGGCTGCGATAGGCGGAGACCTCTCGCGCCCAGCATTGGTCGCGGCCATGCTGCGGGGCGAGACGGAGTGGGAAGCGGTCGCCTCCTTCTGCGAGGCAGTAATGCTCGTGAAGGAGGAGGCGGGCCGCGAGCGAGAGAGGACAGAGTCCTCCCTCCGCCCCATCCGCGGTAGTAGACGCCCACGGCGACGGACGTCGCTAGATGATCTCCGGCCACCGTAGGCGCGGGCATGCGGGCAGCGAGTAAAGGGCAACTCGCTGCCCGACCAAGGACCATGCCCGGGTCGACGGCGCGTTGTGTCCCACGCGCGCCTCAAAGAGCGTCAGCATAATGACGGGGCCCCCCTCTCAGAGGGCCAAAGCCTGCCGGGGTCGCGGGATTATTTCCTTACCGTGACCCTGGAACAGAAAGGGCTATTGAAGGACACCGTGGATTTTAGTCAGTAAAAGTCTGACAGTCCCTCCCGCCCTGCCCGGGGTTGGAGGACTCATTTGATGATTTTACCACGCTAAAAAAAAAAAAAAAAGATAATAATTCAGATGGTCAGCCGCAGATTGAAAGCGCTCTGATAACAAATGACCCTCATAATGCGCTCGACATAAATTCAACAAGGTAGGTAAGTTCAAATCACTGTCAGTTTCTAATGACAATACCGTTTGTCCTCCTGATGGAGCCATCAATAATTATCTAGTTTCGACTTAAAACTGATTTAATATTATCGTGTTTTTGAGTTGTGGGCGTAGAAATAGGTCACACATGACGGAATGCATGGCAATGCATAGTCTATGAGCAGGTCTATGTTATCTTTTTGTGGTATGAGAATATTGATAAAGATTTAATTATTTTTTTGGCGTGTTGCCTGAATCGTTTATGAGGTGGCGTAGTTGTTTTGTAATGCATTTTTCACAGACATAGTTCAATAATACCTAGGTAATTAATTTTATTGATGGATTCTTTATGTATATGTACATATTTATTATAGCCAGAATAAATCAGTTAATTACACTACCTAATATCTACTTATTTTCATATTGAAAATACCCAAGAAAATAAGAATTTCGCTACCTCTTTGGAAATTGCAGCAAACAAGGCGCGCTATCCAATTTAAAATGAATGTAATAATGCTCCCTGTTATAAACTGTAACAAAAATATTTTCTTTCCCCGACGTATGAACGTATTAAAACTAAATGAGATTTTGAAACTAAATTATGAGAGAAGAATGTTATTTTCATATTTGCATAATCTTCACGTTATGAAGATGAAATTCACACAACGATGATTTTTACTGCCTTCTAGGAAATATGATTAATAGTAAAATTAGCCATTATATAAGTGAATACTCTTTTTATGATTTAAATTAAATTCTTAAATATTTCTTTATAGTTACTTTGCCGTCTTTAAAACTGATCTTTTTATAGTATTTTGCTACAATGTTCGGTTCTTTCCATCACCCTAAATTAGACTGGAAGAAAATGGCTCAATGCATCAAGTCCGCCTTTGTATTGTTTTACACATGTGTATGAAGTGTCAGATGACTTTTCTAGTTTCTAAAAAATCGTTTTCATCAATATTCGTATAAGAACGGGAATTTGTATATCATTAAAGCTGCTCATTTATTAAAAGGTTTATCATATTATGCCATTCACGCCAAATAAATGAAAATGTGATATTATCATTTAAATAATAAATACCTGGTTCATGGTAGTCTGCGATTATTAAAATATTTATTTCATCAAAAGCTTTACAGCATTTATAATGTTCAGTCAGTCCTCAATAGATATGATCAGCATCTGATAGTAAACTGGATATAAACTCTATAAAACCCTTTCACTGATAAGGGTAAATTACTGGATAAATCTGTTTAGGTGCGACGCAAATAAATATGGTGCCCTCTATACTATTTTTATTTACCGGTATCTTTGCTGGTCTGGTCTGCTGGGTGGTTTCTGTTTCATGATTATTCCAATAATTTAGCCTTATCAATTAATTTTATTTACATTCGTTAAAGTACAGTGTAAAATTTGGGTGCTTAGGGGCCGCACCTAGATCTTCGGGGCCCAAGTCAACCTCACCTGCCAGTTGGTGCACCTGCCGTACAGCGGACGAGGCTCTGGCGCAGGCTTTCCCTTTTAGGGTTGGGAGGTCAGACGGCAGTCGCTCCCGTAAAAGCCAAAACAAGCCAATTCACATGGAGAAGAGAAAAAGGAAATTTGCCACAGATAGGGCGCCGCCGCAAAACGGCGCGCAGGAGTTTCGCCCGACTCCTGTGGCAAGTGGGCGAGGGCTACCGTGTCGGGGGTGGGCACGGTTAAAGAGGTTAGCCCCAACCCGAAGAATCCGCTTCGCCAGCCTCAACGTTGGCACGCTGACCGGACGTGCGCGGGAACTGGCCGATGTGCTTCTTAGGCGAAGGGTGGCCGTGGCGTTCCTGCAGGAGACTCGGTGGAAAGGCAGCAGGTCCCGGCTCATTGGGAATGGCTACAAGCTGATCTACACGGGTGTAGCTAGTGGGGAGAACGGGGTGGCCGTTGTACTCTCTGAGGAGTTCCAGGATGCAGTTCTGGAGGTGAAACGCTATAGTGATCGGCTTATGGTCGTGGGAGTGCTTATTGATGGGGTTGTAACCCACCTGATAAGCGCCTACGCACCACAGGCCGGTTGCAGCGACGCTGAAAAGGCTGCGTTCTGGGATCAACTCGGTGGGGTGCTTCGTGACATCCCGTTGTCACAGGGCATCGTTCTGGGTGGCGATCTGAACGGTCATGTGGGTGACAGGTGCGAGGAGTTTGAGCGCGTTCACGGTGGTTTTGGATACGGCAGCCGTAACGCAGAAGGAGAGAATATTCTTCAGACGTGTGCGGCGGCCGACCTTGCCATCGTGAATATGTATTTCAAAAAGAAATCCGAACACTTGATCACCTACAAGAGCGGGAGGTACGCTACCCAAATCGATTTCTTACTCACGCGGCGGCACCACATCAGCAAGGTAGCCAACTGCAAGGTCATACCCGGCGAGAGTCTTACTGCTCAACACCGTCTCCTTGTTATGGACTTGCGCGTCAAGCCTAGGGACAAGTATATTGAGCGCCGAGAACGCCAAATACGGTGGTGGCGACTAGATGAAGCCACGTCTCAGTCGTTTGCTTCGGCCATCGGCAATAAGTGCGATGGTACCGATGGCGAACCTGTGCAAAGCCACTGGGACAGGATTCAGGCTGCCATCACCGAAGCGGCTAAATCAGTGCTCGGCTTGTCCAGGGGCGGTCGCAAGTGTGACAAGGAGACTTGGTGGTGGGACGAGACTGTCCAGAGGGAGATCAGAGAAAAGAAAGCTCTCTTCAAAACGTGGCAAGCGTCCAAATCTCCCGAAGACCGCGACGCATACAGAGCTGCAAAACGTGCCACTAAGAGAGCCGTCGCCAGAGCCAGACGAGACCACTTACAGCCACTTTACGATAAGTTGGAATCGTCTGAGGGGCAAAAGCTCAAATATAAGTTGGCACGTTCCAGGGTCAAAGCGGCACTGGATATTACAAAGTGCTGCTGTATAAGAGACCCTGAAGGCAAACTGTTATGCGATGACCTCGCGGTGAAGGAGAGATGGCGCTCGTATTTCCACGAGCTGCTAAACAAGCAGCATAAAGAGGTGCTGTCACCGGATCTCCCTCCAAACCTGGGACTAGTGCCCCCGGTAACGCACGAGGAAGTACATGTGGCTCTTCGCCGCATGAAGAACCGGAAAGCGGTCGGAGCCGATGGAGTCCCTATTGAAGCCTGGAAGGCGATGGGTCCTCGTGGTGTGGGCATCTTAACCCACCTCTTTAACGGCATGCTCCTAACCGGAAAGATCCCGAGCCAATGGAGACTGAGTATTATCACTCCAGTCTTCAAAGGCAAGGGAACGGTGCAGGAGTGTGGTGGTTATCGGGGTATTAAGGTTATGTCCCACACCATGAAGCTCTTCGAGCGGGTAATTGACTCTCGGATCCGACAGGAGTGTACGGTCACGGGGTGTCAATATGGGTTTCGTCCGGGGCACGGCGCCATGGATCCCATTTTTGCCCTAAGGGTTGTCATGGAGAAGTACAGATCGAAGACTACGCCTCTGCATCTTCTGTTCCTAGATATGCAGAAGGCCTTCGACTGTGTCCCCCGTCAGATGATCTGGTGGGCGTTAAGATCCAAAGGGGTACCCGAGACCTATGTTGACATCATCCGGGACATGTACCGAGACTCCGGTTCTATAGTTCGGACCGCGGTTGGCGATACGAAACACTTCCCCGTCACCGTCGGAGTTCACCAGGGCTCTGTCCTCAGTCCGTTTTTGTTCAGCGTGGTGTTCGATGTGCTGTCCACTCACATCAGGGACTTACATGAGCAGCCGCCATGGCTGCTCATGTATGCCGATGACATCGCGCTGGCGGACTCGGATGGGGGGCGCCTGGCACAACGTGTGACAGCATGGAAGGAGTCGCTGGAAAACGGTGGTCTGAAAATTAATGCGGCGAAGACCGAGTACCTGGCCTGCAATACCACAAATGCTGCTCCTGTTCGCATTGGCGAAGATACAGTCGAACGCACGGAACAGGTCAGGTACTTGGGTTCGATGCTCCACGAGTCCGGGGACGTCGATAGCGACGTCAAGTCACGTATCTCGGCGGCCTGGGCAAAATGGCGCGAGGTGGCGGGGGTTATTTGTGACCCAAAAATGCCGGTGAAGCTCAAAGGACAGGTCTATAAGACCATCATTAGACCTGTCCTTTTGTATGGCAGTGAAGCGTGGCCTATACTTGAGCGACATAAGCAGAACCTCCGTGTCACGGAAATGAATATGCTGCGATGGATGTGCGGAGTCTCGCGGAAGGACCGCATTAAAAACTCCCGCATCCGCGGCAGCCTTCATGTCCGTGACATAGCAGATAAACTGCAAGAAAGTCGCCTACGCTGGTATGGCCACGTTTTACGTAAACCGGCAGATTACGTGGGAAACAAATGCCTTGCCATGCCGCCTCCGCCGGGGCCAGGGAAACGAGGAAGGCCGAAGAAACGTTGGCTTGACGTCGTAAGGGACGACATGCGTGCTAACGGGCTCACGGCAGGAGATGCACAAGACCGTGCGAAGTGGAGGCGGTTAGGTAGGAAGGCGGACCCCGGGCACCGAGGTGGAAGCCAAGGAAGCAACCGGGATTAACGCTCTGAGGATGATGAAAGTACAGTGTAAAATGTCGTTAGTAATAAGAAGACATGCTCAGGTTTAATGACGTAACATCGCGCGTTTGCATTAGGAGCTCACTTCGCTCGCTCTTCCCTGGTCTTCAGAGAAGGCTCGCTTTGCTCGCGGTTACGAAACTGTGGCTTTTACACTGGGTACGGGAAAATATTATAATACTGCCAGTATTTTAATGCCAGTTTAATAATATTAAAGGGCTTACTGGCAGTCTAAGGTTCTTTTCTCAGTGATCAAAAGTCACACGGGAATCAATCAGTGCCTCCTTTGTTTTAGATACTGTAGACACTTCCTGATAACAGATATCCAGTGGAATAATACATAAATCTATCTGCTGACTTCACGTTCGCCAAAATTAAAATAAAGCGGAGTCATTTCGAAACGCAAATATACTTATTTTTCCTCAAATACCCTTAGAAGTTACGTGTAACAACGAAAAACAAATGTCAAAAACAAATATTGTAGTAGTAGAAAAAAGGAACATAAAAACTCATGTTTAAATGAAGTAGAAAAATAAAATACAACTCTTATATAAAAATTCACAATTCAAGCACGAACATAGCATTCAAATTGATGTGCCACACACAGTTGTCAAACAATTTGTAATCATAATCAATTCTAACACTGGGTTTCTGTCCTCAATACCCGCACTGAAAAAAGGAAACCTAGCAGTAATGTAAACACAACCTAATAGAAAATATTTTCAGTCGACCCACTTGTATATAAACTAAGGCAAAGAGATACGAAGAAAACAAACTCGGAGACAGAACTGAATCTCATTAGAGGAAAGAAACCCAGTTGAAGTCAACATCGTTTTTTTTATATCAAAAACTTAAAAAACATGAATGGCTAGCAATATATAATAGATCGATGATGAACATAAAAAGAAGCACCTTTCAGCATACTCAACGTTTATTAATCTCGGTTAAAATTCTTGAGGAGGGCCTCTTGACCGAGATGTTTGACGCTCGCAGTAAGCCGATCAGCACTTTATTCCAACAAAGTTCCTTGTACCCGCGTAATTGCCTGTAATATTTTAATAGGTCTCTGAGATAACAATTTCTGTGTAACATGACTCTCTTAGCGTAGATTCCCCAGATATCCATAAAACGGATTAGGCGCACAATGCCACATTCGCAAAATGACATACTGACGCAAAATGACACATTCGCAAAATGTCATTTCTCAATATGCCACATTAGCAAAATGCCACATTAGCAAAATGACACATTCGCAAAATGTCATTTCTCAAAATGACACATTCTCAAAATGACACATTCTTAAAACTTCTTAAGACTTTTGAGTCGATGTTTTATAGATAACTAGCTTCCGCCCGCGGCTTCGCCCGCGTGGTGTTTTGATAGCCTATGTTCTTTCTCAGGGTCTAAAGATTGTCTGTGCCAAATTTCATCAAAATCGGTTGAGAGGTTTAAGCGGGAAAGCGTAACAGACAGAGTTACTTTCGCATTTATAATATTAGTTTGGATTTAATTACGTATTTAATCTCATGATTTATTAATTTTCATTTATTTTAACATAAAATAAACTAAAAATGTGAACTGAATTACATAATATCGATAACAGGATAACCAAAATAGTCTAATTGTCATTACACTAATACTATTTTCCATATTTAATTTCTGTCTATCTTTCTATTCCATATCTACCTTCGTTCATTCTTAATTTTTTTAAACAATTTAATCATTATAATGATTAGATGCAACTGTAATACAATGATATAATATAAACAATTAATACCCATTGGGCCTGGACCACCCTGGTCCAGGCCCAATGAGTATTAATTTTTTTAGGTAGTTTGTTCAGGGACCTATTTGTAACCGCCAGAAAAATTAAAATAAAAAAGGTTTTTTTAAGTTGGAGTTTATGAAAAATCTGTCGATTCTTGCATTGAATTGAAATTAAATGCACTTCAAATTTGCAGATACCTCTGATTTTTTTTCTTTCTGAGAGAGTGCAATGTTTAAGTAAAAAATAAAAATATAATATATTTTTTTCATTTAAAAAGTAAATAAAAATCATGAAAACATTAAAAGTGGTGATATTATATTTTGTATTTTATATATATAAAAAATCATAATATCTTGTAAGCGGGTGACAAGCGATTTTTTCCTGGCGGGTACAAATAGGTCCCAAAGCCGACTATTTAACAAAAAATATCCATCTGGCTTGGACCACTCTGTTTATTTAATATCAGAAGAATAATTAGAATTATGACTCAATCAAAGTATTTTTCCCGATAAGGCATTTTGCGAATATGACATTTTGCGAAAATGGCATTTTGCTAATGTGACGTTTTGCGATGCGGCGTTTTCGGAATATGACAATTTGAGAATGTGGCATTTTGCGAAATTTGAAAATGTCATTTTGCGAATGTGGCATTGTGCGCCTAATCCTATAAAACGAATAGCACTTCCTAATAACGTCCACGTTATTATTTGAACAAGATATTATAGATTTACCTTTTATTCTGAATTGTGGACTAGGTAATGGAAATTGTTAGGCCCTAGTACTTTACAACAAAAGTTCGTGTTCGGTAAAGTCTGTAGTCTAATAGTATATTAGATACGGAATTAGTTGGAAGTTTTCTTTGTTAGGTTTACATTAATTACCCTTGTTTTCGGCATGTATATCAGTTACAGTCTGTATCATTGTTCTTTTACGAAAAGAAAACCGAAAGCTCTTTTGTTACGGTCTTCGACTTAAGAATTTCTTCACATCGGGATTTCTATGGACATTATGCCTTTTCCTAACCATGTAAGAGGCAATTTACAGTCTAAAGAACTGCATATCAGTATTTCACATGAAATCGACTATCTGATCTGACCTATACGCAACAATAATACAAAACCTTTAAATTATATTCACGGGCTCTCATTCGGTAAGACGTTTAATGGGTAGCTCGCCGTCCGATTAAGAGGCGACGGCGCGTAGTATTCCACGCGCGCTTGCAGGAGTTATCAGTACGTTGATGGAGCCACATAGGGCCAAATGCTTATCGAGGTTCAGCACCACTGAGACTCTTTTTTTTTTTTTTTTTTTTTTAAGGTGGTAAAATCATCAAATGAGTCCTCCCACCCTGGGTGGGGCGGAAGGGACTGTCAGACTCTTACTGACTAAAATCCACCCGTGTTCCTTCGGATGCCCTTTACGTTCCAGGGCCACGGTATCCTGGGTTAAGAAAAAACCCGCGACCCCAGCAGGCATTTGGCGCGAAACACGACGCGCCACCGACCCGGGCTTGGTCCCTGGTCGGACGGCGAGCTACCCATCACTCACCGTCCGCAAGCCCGCTCCGCCGCTGTGCCCTCTGCTGATCAGAGGGACACGCATTGGAGCGTCCACACGACAGGCTATTCGCATACGGGCAAAGAGACCCCTTAGACACACAGTGCCTAAGGAAGAGTTTTTGCCCGCATCCCAGGGTGCACCGGCCCGAAAAACTGGTCTTCCCCCCGGACGTATCCGAGAGGGAACTCCAGTCCACGGGCGCACGTGGAGGTTTCCTGTCTTAGCACCCCACCACTGAGACTCTTGAACGCAAAATGCAACTGAAGGAAAAGTTCATTTAGGTTCAGAATTTTAGTCAGTAAGAGTTTGACAGTTCACTTTGCTCCACCCAGACGGACTCATTTCACGATGTTAACAACCGAAAAAAAACGATGATGGATTCCTTTACATTTAACTAATAAACAAACGTCGTCTTAGCCCACATTTCGATGGGTATGATTTGATTTCACAGTAAATAGCTTTGGAGCAACAAAAGACTTCTCGGAAAGGGACGTTCATCATGAATCGTTAAGCAGCGCATGAAAGGGGAATAATAAACCAAAATAATATTGAGAAAACGCTCGCCTTTCCGTAAATGGGTAGGTACTCCACTCCATGAAAAATTTAAGCTCACCCTTATTTATGGAAAATTCTGTGGGTGATGTGACCCCCTTCCTTGTAATAAATAGCAAATTGTAATGAGTTTCCTTAAGCTCTAGCTGTGTCTCGCGGTTTCACTCATTATTATGCTTTTGCTTTGCTCCGTAGGATCGATGTTAAACAAGTAGCCTTATAACTTTTCTCAACAAACCTCTTCTGTTTTGTTAACTACGAGTATTCTTACATTAGGTAATTCACTCTGACATTTTCTAGTAACTTTAATACTAAAAAAAATAAGAAAGAAAGATTGTTTGATTTTGATGAATTTTGGTACAAACATAGATAGAACCTTTGGAGACATGTTTCTTCCCACGGGGCAAAAGCTGGTTAAATATATTCGCTTTTTGATCAAAGGGGACCACTGAAAATGTATATTGGATGTTGGAACCTATTTAGTCGAGATTCAAATAAACAATCACACAGAATGTGGATGGAAAAACAAAAATGTAAATGATACCTCTCCATTCTGTTCGAAGAATTTAATCAAGGTGAATATTCAATGGTTTTGCTGCCAAAACAACAGCATATTATTTTATAAAATTCTAGAGCACAGCTGGCGCAGTGGCTGAGTATTTGTCTACTGCGTTGCGTATCGCGGGTTCAATTTGTGTTCAATTTGTTTGATTTTTTTATAATAAGAATTGTATTTTAGTTTCTACTTGATTTAAATAGAGTTTTCATGTTCGTTTTTCTATTACATTATTTGTTTACGTAACTTCTAAGGGAAATACTTGATGTGGGACAACTTTTTTTTTAATAAAAAAAGTTTCACTCATGCGATGGCGGTGCGGTGATAGGCCTCACCAAGGCCGCCTGCTCGACTACCATCCTTTAGGAGACTGACGCGTTTAGTCCAGTCCTTTTGGGTGAACTCACTCTATCAAAGATGGAGCTAGAATGACGCCAAGAGCAATAAAATAAAATAAATATCTAGTATCACGCCCTCAAATATGATGAAACCTTTGTGCACCACACAGTACAAAGGATTTAGAACTAATACGGTCAGTGCTGCCGGCACAGCAAACACCGCGAGAGGCTGACAACTACGCAGTGTGGATTTTCGAAGCGTACACCACCGAGCACGGCTGATCGAATGCCAAAATCAACACTTCGTCAAACCAGAGGGAAACCGCAGTATCGATCTGTATAACAAAAATTATATTAAAAAGTTTGCATGTTTGTGACTAAACCATATCAGAATGCCTGTATGGATCTTGATGAAAAATTTGTCACAAATATAGAATTTAGTATGGAATAACACATGAACATCATTGGCCTGTAAATGTTCCCAATGCTGGGACACAGGCCTCCTCCCTGTGAGAGGGAGTGGGCCATAATCCACCTCGCATGCACAGTAGTAGATGTAACATGTCTTCGAATTTTTGGGTATAGGATATGCCGGTTTCCTCACGATGTTTTCCTTCACCGTTTTCAGAGCTGAATGGGTTTGAACCCACGACCTACAGCTCGTAAGTCGGGGCCGCCACTGGTCACTTCACAGGAATCACTCATAGGATACTGTTAATCGAGATGGTTGCCTCTCCACTTCTGAACCTCGAACTTAAATATATTGCTGAAAAATCTATATGCATATAGTTGAGCATTCTTGAAAAGGTCAATGCATACATAATGGAGCCAATATGAAAGCACCGTCTGCGGAGACTTAGTTGTTACGTAAAGTAGTGAGTTTACGTTAGCAGGGGTCCGGGCCTGAGATCAAATTCTCTCAGCCATTTAAGGTTGTTGCATAATTTACGTGTTTATCATGGACTGAACGGGATGATTTAGTTGCAAATATGTATGGTTTCATAGAAAATGTGTTTGTTATGTTGTGTGTTGTGTCGTGTACGCTTGGAGGGCGACATGATGTCAAGGCGCGGAAAACTATTCATACTAATATTATAAAGCTAAAGAGTTTGGTTGAACGCGCTAATCTCAGGAACTACTGGTCCAAAACTAAAAAATCTTTTTTGTTGGATACTCCATTTATCGAGGAAGGGTATAGAAGGATATATAAAACGTCACGGTATGACTAATAGGAGCAAGCAGCGGTGAACAGCTAATAATTGGATATGATTCAAAGCAGGTCCCGTCCCGCGTTCGTCCCGTCCCGTCTTCGCCACGACATTTATGCGCCAGCCACACACTCGACGAGTGGTATGGGAAGTAACGAGGAAAGGAGGCAGAGACATAGTGTGGCAACATTACTCGTCATGCCACACGTCATGCTCCTCGTCCTGCCCACTGCTCCCTATTTTGTCGGTTTTTGCGCGCGAGTCAAAGGACCGCCAATACGAGTGCGAGTGGCTGGCCACATAATCGCGCGGCCGCAGTCCGCATCGAGCGGGCGATTAATTGCGCGAGTAGAGCAGTGTGTGGGCAGAGAGGGCAACATCGCGGCAAATCACGGCAGCGCGAGGAGCAGAGCGATGAGCAGCGCGAGGAGCATAGTCTAGCTGGCGCATTAGAACTACAGGTTTCAACAGTGGGGAGGGGTAGGGACAGTCTGCCTCAAAAAATAATGTAAGTAAACATTATAAAGAATTTCACGATACCATTAAACATTATACAATTACACTTCAACATTGTAAAATTTTGAAGAGTGTGTGCCAGGGACATTTTGCTGTAATCACAAAATGTCCTTGACTCTTATAGAGGCTTTGTTGTAATGACATGTTGAATACCGAATATTAAACTCTTTAATTCACCGGGAATGCAACCGTTACTCTAAACATAACCGATACTCTAAACTAAAAATCGTTGTTCAAACACAAAGGTATCCCCAGCTTGAATTTCGATAGAAAAATATCGTAAGTCACGTTTCTTACAAAACAGTTGAAGGTGTTTTAACAAGTACTCTAAAAACAAGAAATGAATTAAGATAAATAATTGTGCGATCCTAACAAAATGAACATAGCAAAACTGGATTCCTAGACAACGTATAGACGTTGCCGAACGGTTTAGACGTGTTGCCATAGGGCAACGCATCTAAACCGAGTCTATCATACTTATTTACAAGAATATTTATGTTGATTCAATTGATTATAGAAATATCGAATTTATGTTCCAATAACAGTCTACGTGAATCCAGAAATATTTGTAGAATACCTTTTACTTTGTAGACAGCCATTTAATTTTATAGGTACCTACTGTTGCAAAATCAAATGCCGAAATAGTATTTGATGTACTTTCAAACACTAACTTACAAAAGGAATCGCGTTCAAATCTATACATATAATAAAATACACACATCAAAAGTGTCTAGGGATCAACATATATTTTTGCAATAACTTTTCTCCTGATTGATATTAATTAAAATGTTCTTTAAGGATTCATCAAATAAAGTGTTATCGTTTGTCACAGTAACGATAAACCAAGTCACCTTTGCATTCATAAAGAAATTTGCCATTTTCCTAATAAAGGGATTTTTGACATTTGAACCACTAACATTAAAGTTCGAAAAAAGGACTGAAATAACAGTTTTCTTTAAAATTTTATTGGGTAACTTAAACAATTAATGATCCGTGTTTCTACCGCGAACACTAACAACACAAGAACATCGGTTTGGCATACTCAAAATGAGTTCATCCAAATCACGCTGTGGAATGGCCGCCCATGTTCGTTGCAACAACAAAAAAAGGTCTTCTTGCGACTGGATACCCTCCATATTCGGCAGAGCTCTTCTCTGTAGCATATCCCATGCATGCTCAATCGGGTTCAAGTCTGGCGACTGAGCAGGCCAGGGCAGGACATTGATGTTAGCTGCGGCGAGAGTCTGTCTTACAACTCTTGCGGTGTGCGGTCGTGCATTATCATGCATTAACTGAAATAAGGGACCGATTTGCACTTGTAGAGGAACGATGACGTCTGATACAATCGTCTCAGCATAAATTTGAGCGTTGAGGTTGCCTCTGATCCAAATCAACTCAGTTCTTCCGCCGATCCAAATACCCGCCCATGCCATGATGGTTCCACCACTATAAGGATGGACTTCCTGGCAGGATTTTAATCGCTGTTGGCGTCCAGGGGTTCTCCAGTGTCGTATACGTCTTGTATCCGGTCTCATACCAAATCAAATCAAATCAAATCAAATTTATTTCGTGAACACAGGGTACATACAGTAGATGTTTTCATAAATAAATAAGATCCGAGCTGTGCTCCGCCAAAAGGCATACAAAATTTACCAGGTTTTTACATGCAAGACATAATTATTTCAACGTAGGTGAAATCACAAATAATATAGAATGTCAAACTTTAAAAAGATGTCATTTAAAAAAATAAAGTAACAGGACCAAACAATACATAGTAAAAAATAATGTCACTAATAATCAAATATAAATCAATAATCAAAATCATTTAGTACATGTCACATAAGATAAAAACGGACTAATTAAAATTTGTCATTCAAATATTCGTCAACAGAATAATACACCTTATTATTTAACAGTTTGAAAAGATTCCTTTTAAATTTATTAATGTTCATACATGAGATAACTTGACCTGGTAACTTATTATACAGTTTCTGAGCCATTGCATAAAAACTCTTGCTGTGAAATTTTGTTTTAGTTGCTAACACCTGCAACTTTTGTGAGCGACGTTTACTTTCCACAAATCTATATAAATTCATGTTTTGTTTTACAAAAATACAGGCTTCATAAATGTAAAGTGATGGTAACGTTAAAATATTTAGTTTTTGAAAATGTGGCTTACATGATACTGTTTGTTTTATATTACAAATAGCTCGGATGCATTTTTTCTGTGCAACAAGTACCTCTTGAACCTTCGGTGCATTACCCCAGAATATGAGGCCATACCGCAAAGTTGAGGCGACATAACCATGATACGCTCCTAGTAGGGCGGTCTTATTTGCAATTTTGCCTAGCATATAAAGGGCATACGAAAATCTACTAAGCCTTCCACATACACTTTCAATTTGAGTCCTCCATGTCATGTCATTGTCTATATAAAGTCCAAGAAATTTTGTTACACTAGCTTCAAGTATTTCGTTCCCTTTATAGTGTACTTGAAACTGCGATTGTTCTTTATGCCTAATTTTAAAATTCATTACTTTAGTTTTGGAAAGGTTTATTTTAAGGTTATTAGCATTTAACCAGTCGATAATAGGAATAAGGCTATCGTTAATATGCTCTTCTATTTCTTTTGTAGTGCCAGAGTCATAAATAACAGTGCTGTCGTCAGCAAAAAGTGACATTTGATGTTCGGTTGCTTGGGGAAGGTCATTAATATAGCATATAAATAATAATGGTCCTAACACAGAACCCTGCGGCACACCACATGACAATATTCTAGAGCTAGAGGAGTAAATTTGCTCAGTTTTGGTCTTTATATTTACTCTATTAATTTGTGTAATTTGACTTCTATTTTCTAAATAAGATTTTATCAGATTAAGCACGCTCCCTCTGATGCCATATCTCTCGAGCTTAGTTAATAGCATTTTATGGTCTACATAGTCAAATGCCCTGGTCATGTCCATAAACATTGCCATTACAGGTTTTCTGTTGTCCATATTATGATGTATTTTTTCTAAGAAGTTGTAAATAGCCATGTTAATAGTTCTATTTTTCCTGAAGCCCATTTGTTCCTTGCAGAATATATTATTTTTTTCTAAATAACTGTTAATATTGTTATATATAATCTTCTCAAAAATTTTAGAAAATATTGGTATAAGTGCAATGGGCCTATAATTAGTCATTTGTGTTTTGTCTCCTTTTTTATGCAATGGCTTTATTATAGAAATCTTTAATTTATCCGGAAAAATGCCTTTCTGAATAATTTTATTAATAATGTCACTTAATATAGGTGCTATGTTATGAGCAACTGATTTGATTACTCCAGTGTTAATATCATCATAGCCTGTACTGTTGGTGTTTTTAAGAGAATTTATTATTGTAACTATATCTTGAGGCACGGTTGGTGACATAAACATGGATTTATGCGATCCTGAAGTGCTAAAAATGTTTGGCTTTGAATAATTAGAATTTGTTTGTACTGAGGATACGAAATAGTCATTAAATTGTTGTGCTATTTGTTTGGGTTCTGTTATATAGTTGCCATTTACATTAATCGCATTTATATTCGTTTTAGGAATATTAGATTTTACAGATTTAATAACTTTCCAAGTTGCCTTCGACTTGTTTGAGCTTGTTCCAATAAAATAAGAGTTCTGTGCTTTCTGAGTTAGTTTGATAACATTTTGATATCTTTTAGAGAAGGTTTTGAACGCTACTTTAGAATCGTGGTCTCGTGTTAGTCTATATTTCCACAGTAGTGATCGTCTGGTTCTACTACAACGCTTAACTCCACGTGTGATCCACTTTGGTTTAGTAACTGTAGAAATTTTGCGTTTCACAAGTGGAAAACAAAGATCGTATATTAATTTAAACAGTTCAAAAAATGAGTTAAAACACTCATTTACTTCATCACATTCATAGACATCAGAGAAACTAAGACTGGAGATATGTTTTTTAAAAAGGTTAATATTTTCCTTGCTGTAATCTCTTTTATATACATAATAATATGGTAGAATACACTTTTGTGATACCGGGAACTTCATAAGTTGTGCTGTATGGTCAGACACACCTAACTCCAAAATCTCACTTTTGCAGCCTCTTATGTTATGAAAAAAATTGTCTAGACATGTACCACTACTAGGGCGTGTTGGTTCATTTATTTCTAGTTTTAGATTAAATTCCTTCAAAAGTTGTTTAAACAGTTTAGAGCTTTTGGTATCCTGAAGAACATCAATATTAAAGTCGCCACATACTATTATTTTTTGGTTACTTTTATAGCAAAACTGTTGCAATATGCTCGTCAAGTTATCAAAGAAAATATGTGTCTTAGTTGAATTGGGAACTCTGTAAATACACAAAATGATAACGTTATCGTCCGTTAATTCGACTGCACAACATTCAAACACATTAGGAACATTTAACTTTTTCACAGATTCTATTTCTTTGAAGTTAATGTGGTTATTAATCAATATACAAGAGCCACCATTTCGCTTTAGTCTAGTGAAGCTTGTAGCCAAAACAAAATTTGGTATATTCAGTAAGTCAAGATCACCTTGTTTCATATTGTGTTCTGTAAAGCACAATACACTTACACATTTCCCATTCCTCATGAGCGTATCCAAATGTTCTGTTATTACATCAGCCTTGGATAATAGTCCATTAATATTCTGATGCAGTATACATAATGAGTTATACACGAAAAAAATTTTGGTTTGGGACGTCAGTAGTACATGAAGCAAAAGAAAAAGGCGAGTCGCAATACAAGACATCTTTTTCCGACACTGGTTCGTTCGCAGGTTTCTGAATATTTAAATTACAATCAGTTGAAATATAGTTTTTAAGATTAGAAAAAATATTTGAAACTGCATAATTATTAATTTTACCAGTCTGTCTTTGATACATCGAATATTCATATGTTAAGTCTAAATTAGAGTCAAATAATATAGCATAATTGTCAATTTGTATGTCCTGATATAACAAATTACTAAACATTTCAATTCTAAAATTATACATTCCGCAATAATAACCATATTTATAAGTAGGTAAACACAATATTACGTTCGTATGCTTAATGATTGATAAACTTTCACGTATGATCTTTATTAATTCCAAGTAATTATTCGTTGTTTGGAAGTCATCCTCACCGATAAAAATAATGCAATTGTCCTTCATCGTGTAGCCAGATAGTTTAGTGTCTATATTACTTACCAAATTTTTTATGCCACAATTTGGTAAGACATAATGGCATATTTGGTGGCATGGAAAAGTATTTTCCGCAATTGTTAATATTTTATTCTTTCGGTTGCTGCTTATGATGCACATCTTGCTCTTTTCCTCTACAGTAGAACTTATTCTCTTTTGTTTAATTAAATGTACCGATTTATTCCGCGGAGTAACTTGAGTGGGGGTGAATAACTCTGGAGTCCCGTATCTTGAATTTCCTGATTTTTTTATGGAATGTTTGAGAGGTGTGTGCAATTTTGTTTTTTTATTTGGTGTTACTGTCTCGCTAGCTAACTTTTTGGTCGCTTTTTCTATAATTTTGTATTTATTATTCATTATTTCCATCGCCTTCCTTAAATCTGTGTTTTCAATAGAGAGATTATTTATCTCCTCATGTGCTGCCTGCAATTGGTTATTAAGTCCACGGATTTGTCGTTTGAGTTCTTCTATTTCTTCGTGCTCGTCATCCATAGTTATGTTTGGAACGCTATTATTGGTATCGCCCTCTATTGTCGAATCATTGTAATCACTACATTCCTCGAATGTTTCTATAGCCGGTTCCGAAGTTCTTCGGGTGCGCAGGGTAACGTTCTCAAAGAAACTCATATTGTTAATTTTTTGTAGAAAAATGAGTTAAGAAAATAATTAAAAAGTTATCGTTCGGTGTGGGATTCGAACTCGAGTCACATCGATTATAGCCGCTCCACGGGTGCTCATGTTTCCATTGCGCCAAACGTGCTATGACTGAGATTGTTGAAAGTAGTAACTAGTTACTTCGTCATATATTTATTCAATAATAATTATTAGCATTTCGATGTCGGGGAAGTCCAAAGTCCAGTTCTTTGTTTGAGGAGCGTAGGAATTATAGCGGTTGTGATTTGAAATATAGGGTTTTTTCCGTCGTATTTTGATCACTGTTTTTACCTGCATTAGGTCAGGAGGTCATGTTTGCAGTAATATTTTTCACCAAACTGTTCTATGTGTATCGTTCGTCAGATTACCACATTATTTATAACTAGTTCACACTTCTTCACATCGTATTGATATTGTCCATTAAAACTTCACTTTTGGTTTATATTATCCCGGAATAACATTGTCACATTATAATTAGTGTGTCCTGTCACTAATACACCTATTTTCTTCACGAAATATTGATGATTTATATTTACATTGAATTAAAATATACGGAGCTAACGTTAACGTATCGACAGTACGTGGAGCTCGTGGCTAATTAATAGCAACGGCAAAGCTTTGCTATTCTCTAGAAACGATAAGCGCAACGCTGCATTCGACCACTGAAAAAAAAATCTACTAAACTGAAAAACAAAACTAAAACTAAACTGAAAACAAAACGAGACTCATCAGAAAAGCACACGAAACGCCATTGTTCTTCTGCCCAATTTCTGTGTTCAAGAGCCCATTGATATCGAATCCTACGATTGTGCATTGCTATAGGTGGTACCCGTAGCGGTCTTCGGGAATGAAGGTTCACTTCATGCAAGCGGTTTCTGACTGTTTGGTCGCTAATTAAGTTCCCTGAAGAGTGATGAAGCCTCACGGCTAACATCATGGCGGTTATTGTTGGAGCTCTTCGAGTTAAGATTTGAATGTATCGGTCTTGTCTCCGTGTGGTGCAGCGATACCGTCCTCCATGGCGCTCAGCCACGGTACCAGTGCTTCGGTAACGTGTCCAAAGTCGACTGATAACACTCTGACTTGTATTCAGAGCTAAAGCCACAGTACGTTGCCGGGAACCAGCTTCTATCATTCCCACGGCTCTGAGCATTTCGTCACAGTCGTAGAACAAAGACGGTTCTGAAAATCAGTAACTTTACAGTACGGCGCTTTAAAGTTTTCTAATGGAGTTTAAGGGTATATTTTAGAAACCGCTGATCCGCTAAGCTTGAAATTTGGACATGTTGTTCTGTTTCTGAACTTTTATAATCTGACCAACAAGATAAATTCCTAAAACGGCTAAGTTTTATAAAATATCATTGTTTTATGAAAACTTGTGTGTCGTATGTTATCATACGTCGTTGTTTTGCGGATTTTTCTCGTAATTACATGACGCAAAGTGGTTTCCGTCGTTGTTCTAGGAAAATCTGCACAAAAAAAAAAATATTATAGGACATGAAATATAGCCTAAGAGTTAAATAAAAATAAGTTAACGTATTAATTAGTGCAAAGCGAAGGCCACGCGCAACCTTACTCAGAACATGGGCGGAACTAACAATCCGACAGGCGCACACGGGCGTAAGCGGGGCGCGGGGGGCAGAGGGCAGCGTAGTACACGGGCGTATAGAATATTACGTCATTTTACTGCGTTAAGAAATCAAATCCGTCAGTATTCCTAGTCAGTATCTCAGTTATTTTAAATAATATTTAAAAAAAAGAGTTATTGGCTAATAAAGCACGGCATTTAAGCTCATTTTACGTAAAAAAGCAAAAATTGAAAAAAATCAAAACCGTCGTTGTTCTACTACTACGACGATTTCTTCCCTGCTTAAATGACGTCGCCGCTCCATAATAACGTTGGTTTTAATCAGTAGTAGGGAAACAGTAGCACTAATAATGTCTTCAATGCGTTGTATGTTTTTATAGGGAAAATATTGACAGCTGATTTTCATCTTTTACTCGAATTTGATTTACAGTTCCTGATTCAAATTATGAAATGCACCAAAAAGGATCCATATAAATTTATAAAATCATAAATTTATTACAAAGCCACATCTCAATCTCAAGAAATCCGCATAAAAATGCTTGATCCCTAGACACTTTTGATGTGTGTAGTAGGAAAGTCAAAACTGTACATTGAATATTTTTTGAAAAGAATACTTGGGGTGTGATCTACAATCGATACCGAAGCCAAAAATATAGTTTTTAGAATTTTTGTCTGTTTGTCTGTTTGTCTGTTTGTCTGTTTGTCTGTTTGTCTGTATGTATGTCCGGGATAAACTCAAAAAGTACTGGACGGATTTGAATGATTTTTTTTTTGTTGTATAGGTATTAAGTCTGGCCAACACATAGGCTATAATTTATCTTGGAAACTTGAACACCTGGTGCAGAACCGCAACGGACCAGCTAAACTATAAGAGATACAAAAATGGTGCGATAGCAAAAATTGTTCCACCTGATGAGCACTCTCTGTTGACGTATAAAAATTGAAGATCTGGAACACCTGATGTGGAACACCAAGAGCCCAGCTACACTATAACATGTAAAGGAATGACGTCTTAGCAAAGTTGTTCAGCCTGATGAGCAGTCTCTGTTGACGTATAAAAATTGAAGATCTGGAACACCTGATGTGGAACACCAAAAGCCCAGCTACACTATAACATATAAAGGAATGACGTCCTAGAAAAGTTGTTCAGCCTAATGACCTGTCTCTGTTGACGTATAAAAATTGTCAATCTTGAACACCTGATGTGGAACACCAAGAGCCCAGCTACACTATAACATTTATAGGAATGACGTCTTAGCAAGAGTTGATCAGCCTGATGAGCACTCTCTGTTGACGTATAAAAATTGAAGATCTGGAACACCTGTTGTGGAACACCAAGAGCCCAGCTACACTATAACAAATACAGAAATGACGTCTTTGCAAAGTTGATCAGCCTGACGAGCACTTTCTGTTGACATATAAAAATTGAATATCTGGAATACCTGATGTGGAACACCAAGAGCCCAGCTACACTATGACAAATACAGGAATGACGTCTTTGCAAAGTTGTTCAGCCTGACGAGCACTCTCTGTTGACATACAAAAATTGAAGATCTCTGGAACACCTGATGTGGAACACCAAAAGCCCATCTAAACTATAGCATATATGTATAGGAATGAAGTCTAAGCAAGAGTTGCTCAGCCTGATAAGCACTCTCTGTTGACGTATAAAAATTGAAGAACTGGAACACCTGATGTAGAATACCAAGAGCCCAGCTACACAATAACATATACAGGAATGACGTCTTTGCAAAGTTGTTCAGCCTGACGATCACTCTCTGTTGACATATAAAAATTGAAGATCTGGAACACCTGATGTGGAACACCAAATGCCCAGCTACACTATAACATATAAAGGAATGACGTTTTAGCAAAGTTGTTCAGCCTGATCAGCACTCTCTGTTGACATATAAAAATTTAAGATCTGGAACACCTAATGTGGAACACCAAAAGCCCAGCTAAACTATAACATATATAGGAATGACGTCTTAGCAAGAGTTGCTCAGCCTGATGAGCACTCTCTGTTGACGTATAAAAATTGAAGATCTGGAACACCTGTTGTGGAACTCCAAGAGCCCAGCTACACTATAACATAAAAAGGAATGACTTTTTAGCAAAGTTGTTCAGCCTGATGAGCAGTCTCTGTTGTACGTCACTAACAAAGTAAGATGCGTATTTTTTTTTTTTGTTTTTTGTTGTTTAAAGTCCCATTTGACTAAGACAACACTGCAACACTCAACGTGTTCGTAGTCATGAAACTGTGACAAAGCAAAGGTGTTTCAGGATTATAATGTCGTCGTCCCCTGGAGGCGACGGCCCTCCATCGCGTCTATCGAGGCGCATCGCCAGGAGAATGATCATCTCATCCGCACGCAAAATACGCGCATATGACGTGGAGTTGCGATTGTATTATATTGTATTGCGCTATACAATACAATCGCCAGGATGAATTCCCGGAAAGAGCTCCGGCGTGATCACAGGGCAATATTGAGAGAGCGACTGTCGCAACCGAGTTCCGGGCACGCCCCAACCGCGGCGGTAAGACCCCTCTTTAAGGAGTAGCTGGATAGGCGTCACGGCGTCCCGCCTGACCTACCACATGACGTAGGTCCTCACCGGACACGAAACTTTTCGGGAGGTAGCTGTGTCTGATAGGGAAAGAAGAATCGCCTGGGTGTCACCACTGCGTGGATCGCCTGGAGGACACGGTGGAGCATACGGTGCAGGACTACCCGCTTGGGCAGAGCACCGCCGTGTCCTCACTACGACGATAATCGGTGACCTCTCGTGCTTAGTGTTGGTCGAGGCCATGCTGCGGGGCGAGACAGAATGGGAAGCAGTCGCCTCCTTCTGCGAAGCAGTCATGCTAGCTAAGGAGGAGGCGGGACGCATGAGGGAGAGGACAATGTCCACCTCCAGCCCAGCCGCAGCGGTAGACGCCGATGGCGACAGACGTCGCTACACGATCTCCAGCCATTGTAGGCGCGGCCATGCGGGCGGCGAGTAAGAGTGCACGTTGTGTTCCACGTGATGTATTACCACGCTAAAAAAATGTAATCGTCTGAATGTGTCACGTCGAACAAAAAAGCCGTCGAGGCCGTGGACAGAACACTTTGAGACATTCGCCATGATGATAGACCCATGGACAATATCACGGTAGGTACTGTTCTCTGTAAAATTCCGGCAGACACTGCCCGTTGTAAGAAGAATTGATAAGTTACGTATTCGGAGTCCCGTCAAGTATAACACTTCAGGAAAACTCTTGGCTATGTGATCGTGCGATACTAAAAAAATGACCGAACCGCTGCAATAAAATGAAAACATATTAGCCGAAATTGTTGGGAATGATGTGGTTTACACATCATACAATAACGTCGTCAATTAGGGTGATGCCAGCAACTACCCACTCAAGATTTTAAATTCATCAACTGCCCGTGGTCCTCGAGCTCATTAAATAACCTTAAAGTAATAATAATGCTTCTAAGAAATCTAACTCCACCAAAATTGTGCAATGGAATGCGACTAATAGTTACTGCATTACGGTGCGACTATATAACATAACATGTTATATAACATTTTTCATGGTAACATTTTACATAGAGTTGTAGTGTTTTATAACACATGTTATATAACATGTTACATGGTCTGTACGCACCTTTACACAGAAATTTAAGCGAAGCTGAAATTCTCACCGGATGTGGCTCAGGGGAAACTGCATTGATACCGTGAATACCACTCATCTCCAACAATTTCCCTTTCCAGTTCAAACTCACACAATTCTCGGTAGCCGCTTACTTTGCGATGACCATAAATAAGTCCCAAGGATAGACCCTGAAGGAAGCTGATGTCGACTTAAGGTCCAACTGTTTTTCCCACGGCCAAGTATATAACACATGCTCGCCTGTCAGTAATGCTGACCACCTCTTTATTTTAGCACCAGAGGGAAAAACTACCAATGTCGTATATAAAGTGTTGTGTCTGGAAGTTTTCATTTCATTTGCTTTAAAGTTTGTTATAGATTCTATAACAAACTTTAAAGTGGTACATCAGGTACCCTCACTTTCTCAACAAATTAAAAAAGAGAATATTAGTTTAGGTGCCTTAAAACCAAATACAATGCGGACGAAGTCGCGGGCAACAGCTAGTTACCTAATAAGAGATTTTCCGTCCGTTATACATAAATCACATTCAGATCATCGGTAAAAGTTTGTGGCACGAATTTACCTTTCGGTTTATAATTCTGTTGTTCAGACAAACCAAGTCTGGAGTGTGTCCTTGTCTAAAAAGGTACCGTAACTTAAAAACAAAAAAAAACTTCAAAAAATAATTAAACAACTTAAAGAAATGGATACGATTCAGGAGCCATATTGTGCCAAATCTTCTAAAACTGATAAAGTGAGCGTTATCACCAGAAATCGAAACATATTATTACCACATTTTACATAATTTCCGTGATATTTTAGGAAAATAAACTCTAGCTATCCCGATCAATGTCGATTTTACAAAATGTTGTCCAACGCTTTTTGTTTCTATTTCCAATTCAAAGGTACAACATTAACCGAGCACAAATCCTGAGCGAGATGACGTAAAATTGAATGAAGCTTTCTGCCAAAAAGTTGTACCAAAAGTTGTTATTGTAGTACGTCGGGAACTCATCGGGAAGCGATGTGGCGGCCGTGGCGTGCGGCCGGTCTAGGGCGAAACTTGCACGGCCTGCAAGCAAGCGTGTATTGAGCGGTTTGAGCGGAAAGCGAGGGCGAGTCGCTGACGTAGCCCGACACCACCTCACTGTCCAACTTTATTCTGTTTTGAAGTGTTGCCTTTTAGTAATAACAGGTAAATTGCTACTAGTTATGGTGATAACTAGCTAGTGGAAACTGTCCGCACGGTAGGGTCTAAGTTTTTTAGACCCTGTCGTAAAGATAGACCTCAGAAATTGACCGAGCAAACCTTAAACCTCATGGCTGAACGACGTTTGCTACAGTTGCAGTCTTCCGATGACGCGAAGTCATATAGGCAGCTCAATAGACGTATATCTAAGTCCTTGCGACACGATCTGCGTCTCTTTAATACGAATCGTGTTAAAGAGACCATACAGCGAAACCAAGGCTCTAAAGTGTTCGCAAAGGACAAGTCTATTGGGCAAAGCCAGATGACAAAGCTGAAACGGGAGGATGGCAGCATAGCGTCGACCAAAGCAGAGGTTTTAGGCGAGATCGAGAGGTTCTATGGACAGTTATACACTTCGGTCGCAAAGCCCGTTGACAGCTTGGTAGGAGATCCAAGAGCCAAGCTGTCCCGACATTATACCGAAGATATCCCGGACATCAGTCTGTACGAGATTAGGATGGCCCTGAAGCAGCTTAAGAACAACAAGGCGCCGGGCGAGGACGGAATCACTTCAGAGCTTCTGAGAGCGGGTGGAACACCGGTACTTAAGGTCCTCCAGAAACTCTTTAATTCCGTCCTCTTCGAGGGCAAAACGCCTGAAACATGGAGTAGAGGTGAGGTGGTGCTGTTCTTCAAAAAAGGTGATAACAGCCTATTGAAGAACTACAGACCCATCACGCTTCTAAGTCATGTTTATAAGCTGTTTTCAAGGGTTATCACGAACCGTCTCGAGCACAGACTTGATGACTTCCAGCCTCCCGAACAAGCCGGTTTCCGAAGAGGCTATAGTACCATAGACCACATCCATACGCTGCGGCAAGTTATACAGAAGACCGAAGAGTATAACTTGCCATTGTGCTTAGCGTTTGTGGACTATGAGAAAGCCTTCGATTCGGTGGAAACATGGGCGGTACTTGAGTCACTCCAGCGATGCCGTATTGACTATCGGTACATCGAAGGTGTTGAAGTGCTTGTATAATAACGCCACCATGTCGGTCCGAGTACAGGAGCAGAGCACGAAGGCGATTCCATTGAGAAGAGGCGTAAGACAGGGGGACGTTATCTCCCCGAAACTGTTTACTGCCGCAATGGAAGACGCCTTCAAGCTCCTGGAATGGCAAGGACTTGGCATCAACATCAACGGCGAATACATCACTCACCTTCGGTTTGCCGACGACATCGTAGTCATGGCAAAGTCGATGGAGGAACTCAGCATGATGCTCGATGGCCTCGACCGAGTTTCACAACGGGTGGGCTTGAAAATGAACATGGACAAGACGAAAATTATGTCAAATGCCAATGTTGTGCCCACCCCAGTCTCTGTTGGAAACTCGGTACTCGAAGTTGTTGACTCATATATCTACTTAGGACAAGTAGTCCAGTTAGGTAGGTCCAACTTCGAGAAAGAGGTCAACCGCCGAATCCAACTCGGTTGGGCAGCGTTCGGGAAACTACGCAATGTCTTTTCGTCCGACATACCTCAGTGCCTCAAGACGAAAGTCTTCAACCAATGTGTGTTACCAGTGATGAGTTACGGCACCGAAACGTGGTCTTTCACTATCGGCCTCATCTCAAAGCTCAAAGTCGCTCAACGAGCTATGGAGAGGGCTATGCTCGGTGTTTCTCTACGTGATCGAATCCGAAATGAGGAGATCCGTAAACGAACTAAAGTCACCGATATAGCCCACCGGATTAGCAAGCTGAAGTGGCAATGGGCAGGCCATATTGCTCGCAGAGCAGATGGCCGATGGGGTCGAAAAGTACTAGAGTGGAGACCACGGACTAGCAAGCGCAGCGTAGGACGTCCACCAGCAAGGTGGACAGACGATCTTATAAAGGTCGCCGGAAGACGCTGGATGCAGGTCGCTTCCAACCGGTATCTGTGGAGATCAAAAGGGGAGGCCTATGTTCAGCAGTGGACGTCCTATGGCTGAGATGATGATGGTGATAAAAAGTCTTTTGGCGCTTGAAAGACATTTCCAGGAGGGCCGGGCGCTCTGCTGGTAAAACTAGCAGTTCCCCGTTTTCACCCGCTGCCCGGATCTATGATATACACCGTGACTTTTTAGTCGTCTTACAAAAGTGGTCCACTTAATGTAGCCGACCTAAAATACCTCTAGGCGAGGTTTTTTTTTTTAATCGTTATTAATTATTTTTATTATTAATAGATAGATACATTAGAAACATGAAACACCCTGTTAAAATGTTTACGTATCAAGCTGTAGAGTATACCTGCCCAGCACAATAGTCGAGCAGATCATTCCATCTCCATTTCCTATGAGACAAGGGTGTTTCTAAGCACTCCTTGCGTCATAATAACGAATTTTTTTTTTTTTTTTTTATTATGAACGTGTACTAGTCGTTGGATACATGAACTGGGCTGCCGTTGTAAGACGACTAAAAAGTCACGGTGTATAGCTAGCCTTACTCGATAAATTTTAATAGTCAGTAAAGTTATATACATAATTTATATATTCATACGCAATAACGCCTGCGTTAGCAAGGGAATGAGAAATTCAGATCAATGGTTGCGATGACTTAATTGGAAAGGCGTCTGGAGTACTTATCCAGAAGGCGCAGGTTCGAACCCTGCTCGCAGCTGAATTTTTCGTTCCTCAAAATATAAATAGTCAGTAGTTCCTGTGATGAGCGCGGTCAGCCAAACAAACTTACACGTATATAATATTAGTAGGAAGTATAGATTATATTGAAAAACCAAGATGGCCGGTGTTAGTAGATAGATACCAATGACAATTTTTTATTAAACTTCAACACCCGAAAACATAGATGTACTAAAATGGGAAGTATTTTCGGTTTAATTTCCCGATAATTTCGTTTGGAGTGCATTTGATTGCACGAGCTACCACTGGTGGCGCAGAGCTCGTCAAAGCTGAGCAAATATTTTCTGTCAGTCGGTGGGAGTTAGCGCTCACCACTTGTCGCCCCAATGACTCGATTAATTAATACACGTAGTTACTCCTGATGTAATTAGCTGGCCGTACGACTAATCAGCGAACGCGATTCTGGACCATTTGCACTTCAAAATGAGATCAAATATTCTCATTTTAGGCAGTTTAGTAGTTCATCGTTGTCTAGAAAGTCGAAAAAAGATATTGCGCGGACAGGCGCTGGGATGTGACGTGGTGAACTAGACGCAAACGAAGTCGAGAGTAAAAGCTAGTAATTGTCACGCAGAGCAGAATTATTGACTGACGAGGAAGAGACACATCTGTTTTGCTTTCATACTTACTACTAAGTACTATTCGTTCTTCGCACATCAATTTAGAAATCCGATTGATTCGAGCGCTGACAGTCTAGTTGATTTAGTAATCGCAAGCGCAACTGCTCAGGGTCCCGGGTTGCATTCCCGGGTCGGACTAAATGTTACTAGGGTTTTTCTACGAGGAATTTCTGAGTAACGTCTCGTTCCCTTTAACATTGGGACTCAAATATCTGGCGAAATGTGGGTGAAGGTACATGTACCTAACCCTTCGGAGATAAGGGGTGTGATGTTATTGATTCGAGCGGCACAATATACATATAGGTATCTTACTATATATATTCTGATTGATAGTCGGAAGACACACTTGTATTGTTCGTGATCCGTGTATCACTTTTCGACGGATTTTTCCGCCTGAATTTCGTAGGTATGTCTATTAGACGACGGACAGGCACGTTCACAATTTGCGGCTGCGGATTGGCACGAATGGAGCGTGCAATATCAAAGTTGTGGCGGTATATACTCGTAGGTTCGAATATTGAACTCGATTGCCGAATGACGGACTATTCCGTGACCGCACAGCTCCGTAAAGCTCCGTACCGTACGCCCTCGCTACGCTTAGCTCGCTCTCCACACTATGATTTGTAATTCAATGATGACTAGTAGAGACCGCAATTCTTGCTACAATCGTCCGTTCTCAACCATGGTGCGCAATAAAATTCATGAGCCTGTTGTTACATTCATGAGAGGATTTGGGAAAAAATACTGTGTTAATACGTTCGCGATACACGTGAGAGGTAGATTTTACGAGCGTGTTAGATAACTCATATTTATACGATACTATTTTGGAAAACCATAGTAACTCGAATAGATAACATCGACCGAAAATCACAGCGGCTATACCGTCATTGCTTTTCAACTTTTGTTTAACAAACCCACTTACTAATTTCCTTTTATCCACTGATTTCTTATAATTTGAGGAAGTATCTCTATCCATTTGTCTTCATCTCAAGTGGTCTACTTTAATTCATAATGCTCTTAAGAGGTATTTGACATTGATTAAGATAGTAAAAGTCCAAAAGGCCAAACGTTTGTGGCCTGAATTATAAAATCTATATACATATAATAAAACTGTAGAAAAATAATTTTTGTACATTAAAAAAAAACTCAAAAAATATAGCCAGCGTGTTTAAGGACAACCAATAGAACTCATTTCTAGCATTTTTAGAATTTTTGTCTGTTTGTCTGTATGTCTGTTTGTATGTTTATTTGTTCGGGCATCACGTAAAATGTACGAAAGCTATGTAGATAACTTTAATACATAACGACTGACCGTAACTTGAAGTAACATTTAGTTTTTGTTTCATTGAAATTGGATCAGTCTATCAAAAGATATTTGAATTTAAAGTATTCCAGAAGTAAAATTACGGTCAATTTACACCGAGACACGCAGCTCGCAGTTCAGTAGCGCGATCTAGCTTGGAATAGAAAAACAACATACCTATTCAAATATGGTGTGGACTGGAGTGGAGTGGTTTGGAGTGGAGTGGAGTGGGATGGAGCGGGGTGGAGTGGGATGGTGTGGGATAGAGTGGGTTGGAGTGGGATGGAGTGGGATGGAAAGGGATGGAGTGGGATGGAGTGGTATGGAGTCGGATGGAGTGGGATGGAGTGGGATGGAATGGGATGGAATGGGATGCAGTGGGATGGAGTGGGATGGAGTGGGATGGAATGGGATGGAGTGGGATGGAGTGGGATGGAGTGGGATGGAGTGGGATAGAGTGGGATCGAGTGGGATGGAGTGGGATGGAGTGGTATGGAGTGGTATGGAGTGGGATGGAATGGGATGGAATGAGATGGAATGGGTGATAATCCAGTAGCAATTGAATAGTTCTGCCTTTGAACGACAGAGGGCGTTTATTACAAACACGTCAAATATTTTTGAAAAATCTAAATACATTCTAAATATAGGGTTTATTTATATGAAAACGATATGATTTATAAAAAACCTGGCGAGAATTAAGCGCTTTGCACTAAAAAATACATTGTAAAAATTCCGACATCCACGCGAACGAAGTCGCGGGCACAGCTAGTTAAGAATAATTCATATTAATATAAATGAGAAATTGAGTTGTTTAATTTGCTTGTTTCGCGTCTAAACTTCATAATCCATTTTAATTAATTTTGCATCACAGATAGATGGCATTCTGAAAATTTGAAACCTAAAGCAAAAAGCTAGTTTTCCAGGTAATTTTAATATTTTATTTTTGAAAACTTTAGGCACACCTTAAAAAAAGGGATTTAATGCCATACGTCTTCTTAAGGATGCAGCTGAGATTAAAAAAAAAGCACATTAGGTGGTTTTAAAAGGTTTTTTATGCAGTTAAGCCAGTAATAAAATGACACGGTAGTTTATTTTTTAATCAGATCTAATAAAACTTTGGGTGGCGGAAAATTTTAGGACATACTTACGTAATACATGTTTTTCAATTTCAAATATCTATATTTACGGGCCTAATTTTTGTTCCGTCTTCTACTTACATGATTCACAAGCTCCTTGTTAAGTCAGGGACCGGCACAAAATGGCGTCCCTTATTGCGTTAACGTCTAATTTACCTCTCAAGGCTCTCATCTTGGGGATAACTTAATTGACTCCGTGCGATCATTTATGTAAGTAATCTAATGGCTCATGGTAGCGCTATTAAATCATTCCGTATTGATCTTAACTTTGATTCAGATTCAACGGCATCCTTACTAATTAAATGGGAAAGTTTCTATGTTTGACTGGATGGATGTTTGATACTCACTCCAAGGTTATTTTGTCTCACCACTGCGAAGATCGCCCGGAGGACACGGTGGAGCATACGGTGCAGGACTGCCCAGCTTGGGCGGAGCACCGACGTGTCCTCACGGCTGCGATAGGCGGAGACCTCTCGCGCCCGGCATTGGTTGCGGCCATGCTGCGGGGCGAGACGGAGTGGGAGGCGGTCGCCTCCTTCTGCGAAGCAGTAATGCTCGCGAAGGAGGAGGCGGGCCGCGCGCGAGAGAGGACAGTGTCCTCCCTCCGCCCCACCCGACGGCACGCCCGCGGCGACGGACGTCGCAAGACGATCTCCGGCCACCGTAGGCGCGGGCATGCGGGCAGCGAGTAAAGGGCAACTCGCTGCCCGACCATGGACCATGCCCGGGTCGACGGCGCATTGTGTCCCACGCGCGCCTCAAAGAGCGTCATCATAATGACGGGGCCCCCCTCTCAGAGGGCCAAAGCCTGCCGGGGTCGCGGGATTATTTCCTTACCGTGACCCCGGAACATAACAGGCTACTGAAGGACACCGTGGATTTTAGTCAGTAGAAGTCTGACAGTCCCTCCCGCCCTGCCCGGGGTTGGAGGAATCATTTGATGATTTTGCCACGTAAAAAAAAAAAAAAAAAAAAAAGGTTATTTTGTCTAGAATAATTACACGTAGGATTATTTTTTTCCCGATTCCAAAATACAAAGTGATAATTTATATAATTATAAAAAAGAAAATCGTTTATAGATGAGTGGAGCACGGAGACTACAATAGATACTTTGGGTGGACCCAAAGTCTACTAAAGTGACTAAAGCAAGCTTTTGTTTCACTGCTCCCACTTAAGCAAGTTTTTGTTTCACTGTACAATAACGTCATCAGTTGGAACACGGGACCCAAAATTGAAATTGAAAGTCTCCGTGCTCCACCCGGTTGGAGAAACTAGGTGGAGCACGGATCCGCCCCTAATCTAACTAATATCATAAATGTGAAAGTTTGTAAGGGTGGATAGATGGATGCACACAAACTACTGCCGTTCTGTAGTTTTTGTGTGTTGTACACAGATAGTTTTACAATTGGATTAACATATAGGTTGATTTTTATCTCGGTATCGGTAACCCATGGGATAATTTTCAAGTTAAAAAGCAACAAAATATAGTCACTGATTTCAAATGCTGCATTAAACGCTAAGAGGTCTTGTTGCAATTGAATATGCCTAATAGAATAGCATTATTACTTTTTACAGGGAGGTATGATCGAAAAGTTTCGCCATAGCTACCTTCCGAGGTTTAAAGCAACCAATAAAATTTTAGAAGCCACAGGAACGGCATACAAATGACGGTAATTGAGCCAGGCAGGATTTCAGCGACGACCGAACAATGGCGACAGGCAAAAACGGATAAAAATTGGAAACACGACTTTTCTAAAATCACTTAAGCGATGAAGCCTACATTGGTTAGCTAAGTAAGAAATTGATGAAAAACTATGCAACAAACGCGCAAAGACGATACGTCTACAGCAGTAGCTAAGCGCTGTACTGCAGGTCTCAGGTTCGATTCCAACACGGTACGAGTATTTGTATTACATGCAAGCAATTGCTCCGGGACTCCGGTTTAGGGTTTCTGTGTGTGGGTTAGTGAGTACATGTAATGTTTGTAAACTCACAAAGTTTAATTTAAAAAAATATTAATAGCTGTCGTTTCTTTTGAAACGCGTACTATATTCGCGTTTAGACTTTTAAGTAGAAAAGCGAAAGAGTGCTTTACCAAAATGAAAGTGAAGGCGATCACATCATTAAGTAGGTATACTTTAGGCAAATGTTCGCATGTCAACTTTCAGCCACGCAGCTATGTATGTCTGAAATCATATACCGAATGAAAACGCCGATTTATAAAGCACATCACAATTCGCATATGGGTACTTAAAATAAATTATAAAGCGCAATATCTATAAAAACAGGTCAGTCATAAAAATGTTCAACGAATGGGTGAACAAGGTGACATATGGGTACATTCCGCTGTATCGTCATTCACAGCATGTCATAAATAAACAGACGTTGACGTGTTGGTTTTTCGATATTGCGCTTGTATGCTATGCTATTATTCCCTTTATATATTTTTCTACATATTGTTTCACATTTTTCAATATTTTTAAAACCAAAAAGTAATGGTAGACAGCATTATGATTGTCGCGTATCTAACTGTTACTTCAATTTATTCCTTCAATAGTGCCAAATAATTACCACAAAAAAAAAGTATCGCAACTCAAGAACTAACTCCATAAAACCAACAAGAACATCCAACTGCAATAATAACTTAAAAACAAATCCCATTCACCATAAACAGCGCCATAACATTCATGTACAACTATTCGTGTATCATGCATTATTTATGTCCACACGGCGGCCAAACGTTGCCAATTCCTCAGCAAGGTTAGTAGGCCAACAAATGTTTTTTGCCACGGACTATTGGGTTTCCAGGAGTGTGAGATTATGTCCAAATGATGTGCTGGGGCCTGGAGGACCGCCAAAAGCGAGCGCCTCGGTAACCACGCGGCGTTGCCAAAACCTAACTGATCGATGGCCTTAGGAATTTGCAAGCGGACTAAGAGCACCTATAGATTATAATAATAGGGGAGAATGCCAGGTTGTGGTGCAAATTATGTTGTTGTAATGTAGTTTATCTGTATCTCTGAACATCATCTTCATCACGGTTGGCGCTGTGGTTGAGCGTGTCGCGGGCTCATTCCCCACACGAAACAAATAGATATTTAAAACAAGGAATATAGAATTTCAGCTTGAAAGGGTGAGTTGTGATGGCCTAGTTGGTAAGGCGTCAGGAGTACCTACTTATCCAGAAGACGCGGGTTCAAATCCCACTTGCAACTGAATTTTTCTTTCCTCAACAATCATTCTTTACGTCGCGCATCGCATGCGTTATGCGTTTAAAAATAATTTATAAATATGTGTATGATCTAGAAGTCTGGGTCTGGGTGTTGGTGTATGCGAATTTCTGTTTGTAAACGCACTGACGATACAGGAGAAATTCCTAGAGTTGAGCGACGTTCTAAAAAAAATATATTACTGAACTTGTACACCATGTACCGTCCAGTACAAAAAGAACAGTACCGACTAACGAAATCATTCTTGGACTTAGAACCTTAAAAAAAATATACCGACCGAATTGAGAACCTCCTACTTTTTTTGAAGTCGGTTAAAAAGGAGCAACCTCAATGAAATACTCAAAAGATTTTCCACAATAACGACGTGTCAGAAACCCAACCTTTTTTGAAAGTAACCTTTAGTATTTCTGGTAAATAAACTGTTCCCAGACCCTATCTCGTACGTCTTTCTGGGTCACTTAGTTTTCCACACTTAAGTTCACCTACGAGTATCCATCCGTCTGTCAACCTGTCCATTCGTCCGTCTCTCGATCTGTACGTAATGAAAACGTCCAATAGAAAGATCTCACCACGACCATGTAGGTGTGTTTGCAACGTAGCTGTCAGGTGAGAGTCTTCGAAAAAAGTTAGGTATTTACCTAAAAGAAGACACACCAAGATTTCGCCACAAAAATTCAAGTCCCATGTAACAGAAGGTTGTATGACCACCAAAGTCAATAGCTGCTACTGAGAAATAGTTCATGATGGAAAAACCCAAGAACATTTATCCGACCTGAGAATTGAGCCCACAATGTTCAGCAGTCATTATCAAACTCCACACAAATAAGCAAAAATTCTCTTACCTTATTCCTTGCACTGGGGGTACAAACCCTCTCTCTAATAGAACACAAGGCTCCAAAAAGCAATTTCCTTTAAAATCCCCTTCACATTACACAAACCCCACAAGATGACCTTGCAAAATTGATAGATAGATAACTGGAGCTACATTTCAGAATGATATATAATAGTTACTTCCTAAAAGAGATCAGTGAACGTATCCGTCTGTGCGGTGAGACCGCATTTGTATGCTTGAAGATTTACAAGGCTTATCTCAGCCCCCCTTTGTGTCTTGTTCGGCTTTTCATGAAGCCGCTGGCTATACAAGCCGTTTGATCGGAAACAAACTGACGTTGTGTATTGATATGAAGATCTTTCTTCAGTTTTACGTTGTTTGATCCGTACTTCAAGACTCGGTAAGCCTTCTAGTTTATTCTGTGTATCAATAATAAGAAACCAAATCAGCATTGATATAAAATGAAATGTGGCAAAAAATAATGTTTTGGTTGAGAAGAATTGGAGTTTGGTGTAATGTTGAAGACGAAACGAAACTCAATATATTATTATGTAGTACATAGGTTCTTGTAGTACATATGTGGTTCTTATAAAACGATGTCGACACGGTTGGCGCAGTGGCTAATCGATTAACTTCCGCGCTATGTAACTCGGGTTCGATTCCCGCACGGAACATACATTATGGTAGTCGTTTCGGGTAGGTTTGCTAGTGAGGGTTACCCAATTTACTCTGTTCCTTCGCGTTCTCGTAATAGGCAGATATTTACTTTGACAGATTTCACACAGTGCTTTGAATTACCATTTCTATTTTCAAATCATACAATTAAAACGTTATAATGTTTACTCTTTATATCGTGTCGGCTTTGAGTCTTTTGTAGTAACAAATTGTTTTGAAACAAAAAAATAAAACATTTTTCTATAAATCACAAACATTCAAAATTGTTTTGTTTCAAACGTTTATATTGCATGTGGACGGAACACGCTACATCAAACCACGGTAATAATAATATATGTACAGTATTGGGACTCCCTACAAACGGACGAAACGCGAGCTATACCTACGCGCCTCGATGTCGGGGCGCGCTCGAGGCGCAGACAGTCACGGCCGTACCGTAGTGATGAACGGACGGTGCGTTGTTTTTTTTAGCAAATATGACAAGTAGAAAATATTGTGTTGTGTTTGGGTGTTTAACGTCAACAATAACGCATCCAGACATAAGTTTTTTTAAATTACCTGCAACTTCTGAAAGGTGAGTACAAACTATAAAATAATTTTACTTACTAGTAGCTAGTAGCCTTGCTAGTAGGTAGGTACAAAATGTGTGACTTTTTAATAATAATAATATTCCACAACTATCACACAACGCCATCTAGTCCCAAGCTAAGCAGAGCTTGTGTTATGGGTACTAGACAACTGATAAACATACTTATATATTTCTAAATACATAAATATTATAGATAAATTACACCCAGACACAGAACAAATGATCGTGCTCATCACACAAACATTTGTCCTGGGTGGGAATCGAACCCACGACCTCCGATATAACAGTCAGGGTCACTAACCACTATTTCCTTTATCTCACGAAAAAAAGGGTATTTGGGTTAATAAGTACAGTAAAATGAATAAAGTAAAGGAAAGTTACTGAGGCAAGTTAAATAGTTAAGTTATAGGCGGTTCTGAATTAGTCTTGGGCATTCTAGTTCACTACTGAGAGCGCTCAATTTAGTTCTCCGCTCTTCAACGAACTAGTTCGTTCTTCTAGTTCGTTAGTTCCTAGCTCATAATAGAGACCGACCGATCAAGAGCGATCAAATCGTTCGCTCGCAAAGAGATTTCAGATTTAGTTTGTCTTTGTTCGCTCGTTTTAAATACGGTTCCTGCTGCATGCGACAATTTGTGTAAAGTGTACGAAACGGGATGCGCGCATGATCGGTGAGCGAACGGGAGTATTATAGTGTAGTGCTGTCCCGCTCCCGTGCAACGATCTTAGTTCAGTCGATCTCTTTCATTCTGTCCGAACTACTGAACTACGGAGCGGAAAATGTGGGAGCTAGTTCACTAGTTCATCTGTGGGAGCAGTTCTTTCGAACTAGTTCGTTCGCGAACTACACAAGACTATTCTGAATGAATCATGATACGGTAGGTAGGTACTTACTCTTGTGTTAAAACTCCAGTGCATGTGTGTTTTGTTAGTTTGTATTATTCAAAGTAAAGTCACGGTGTAACGGCGCGGTGGGATTGTCGGCGGGCACGGAAATGAAGCAGTGAGCTTCATTTACCTACGGTACGGTGTACAATCAACGTATATTCAGTGTACTACATAAACTTTAACACAGTCATGAATCCTGGAACGTAAGAGTACATAGTACGCTCCGTATTTGAGTGTGCGCACTCGTTTGCATTAGGCCGACTGCCTGCGCGAACGATGCGCTGTACGAGGTAGCGCGAGCGGCGCACTGACCTTGAAGGAGCGGTTGACGCGAATCCACACGACGACGTAATCAGACCCTTGTTATATCGTGACGGGTGCGTTTTACGTAACGGCGCTACAGTAATATTTGTTTATTATCTGTGTTTTGTGTATGAATAATACTAGAAAAACCGGCCAAGTGCGTGTCGGGCCACGCACAGTGTAGGGTTCCGTAGTTGCCCATCAAAATACTTATGCGAACTAACTTAAACTGAGTCGCTGAATTTAATTTTAAAAAGAAGAAAGCTTTTTATTAGAATGCGAGAAGCTTTTTATTAGAATGCGAGTTTATTATACTTTAAAATTCAATAATAAAGCATTTCGTACGAGTCAGTCAAGGCGCAAATATTTTTCGGTCGCAAATTTATAAGCACAATTTGTTTTTCAAACAAACATTTGTTTTTAAATTAAATCTATTAATAAAAAACAACACGCATTTTTATTGAACACTTCCTTTTCAATATACAAAGTATTTTATTTGTTTACTTAAATATAAGAAAAGTATATTTACAATCACAACACTAAATAGAAACAGAAGTAGGTAGGAAATGTAATTAAAATGCTGGAGACGGGCGTCGGACAGCCCTAACGCATGTTTACGTACCGCGCGGCTGTAGGTATTTATTTCTATCATGCGGCCGAGAGCCACTACTGTAGATATTTATACTGTGATCAAACAGTGGACGCTATGTTTAACAGAACAAAAAAGGCATAGAAACGATGTAGAATTGTCAATTTGTCACATTATTTTAAATCTCTTAAGTTGTAGCGCATAGTGATCTAAATTAAATGTAAAAAATCAAAAGCATACGAAAATTAATCAGGAATGTAGTTACCTATAAACACGTTTCAGACTTTCGGCTAAAAGTAGCCTCTAACTGTCTCCACGGCCCATCTAAATAAACTTAATTATGTTACATGAAACCAGTTATAGTAAAAAAAAACAATAATAACTACCACGATTCAATACAAACCAAATAAAAACACACCAGCAAGATAAAATAAATAAATTATATAAAAAACAGACTGACAGATATCCCGAAAAAAACCTAATATTGAATAACTTGCTCATAAAAACGCGAAAAGTCCAACGTCTTTTCTCTTGTAAATCATAATGTATCGGAAAAGTACGGACGAGAAAACACGAAGAAACATAAACGTTTATCTTCAGAACAAACATTTAATTTGAAACGTACTTTTTCGAATAAACATAAAAACTTTTGGATGTTCTTCCTTTCAAATAGCTATGTTTTAATTAAACTTCCTTAATGTTGCGTAAAAGGGAAGAAACTGGAAAAGTCGGAAAGTTGTGCCGTCCAACGCATTCAAGGAAGAAGTCATCGGAACAGCTTTCTCTAGTCCGCCTTTCATACGGTAACTCCGGCCGTAGCGGATCCCGTCTCCGTAATAAAACTACCCGCTATTCATCCCCCGCTAAACTTGTACCTATTAATAACGAAACACCATTTCTCAGCAACTTGAAAAATAAGTAGTTTTACCTCAGATTACCTTATTTATGAGCTGATTGAACAAACAGGATAAAAATACTTTATATTCGTAATATTTTATGTATGAGTGGAAAAGTTGTTTTGAGACTTTACCAGTCCTGGAGCCAGCTCATAACGTCCTGAACTAAAATTGTTTTTAAAGTCAGTACACCAGAGGTACTAGCAGAACCGCTTACATGAAGGTAATCTAAATAGGTTTTTATTTCTAGGAAGGAAAGTCATAAATTTAGTCCTCCTGCGCTGAGTAGAGCAGTAGAGACTGTCGGATGTGATTGACTGAAATCCACCCTGTTCTTTCAGTTGCCCTGTGTGTTCCAGGGCTGCTGTAACCTCCTAAGTTTAATGCCGCAAGAATACATTCCCACGAACAACGTTATATAATGCCAGAATCGAAAATACAAGTTCCCTTTAGCAAATTGGTCAAAATTTTGAGAAAATAAAAAAAAACACTATACATATAGTATGTACCATTTAACATGGCAATAGAGGTCATTCACTCCCTCCTACCAAGTTTTTCATCACTAAGCGATAATGACACTTATTGTTACCTAAAACTACTAATAGGCGATAGTTGCTTGTATCGCTACAGTATCGTGGTACCAGCCTGCTTGACATACAGAGGTTGTGAATCTTGTGTTGCTCTAATTCAAAATTATTATTTTTTATTTCTAGAAATCAAATTGTGTGCTTATAAATTTACGCGTGACGTAAAAAATGTTCCACTGTGTGTGACAGATTTAATGGATGTAGTGATAGGTAACGGCCCTTTTCTCGTCATATGTATTTTCGTCCGCGCGCGGATCATAGTACATTTTCAAAGTCGATATGTTTGTTCACGATTATCTCGCGTTTGCCTGAACCGATTTTCATGCGGTTTACGGAAAAATGTTTATTACAGTCTAGGGAAGGTTTTAATATACAATAATAATGGATGTCTTGTGACGTTGCCCGCATAGATCCGTTTTTGTTGCTCGCTTGGATATAAATTTCTAAAGTTGCCGATTATACGAAGATTTTTGTTGAATGTCTGAACTAAAAAGGGTAAAATAAAAACTTTTTTTTGAAAAAAAGTACCGACTTCAAAAACAAATACAAAAAAGTGTAAAATAACTTTTCTTTCGGAAGTCGGTGGCAATAGTCAATGACATAAAAAAAAGCCACCAACTTCCGAAAGAAAAGTTATTTTACACTTTTTTGTATTGGTTTTACTTTTTTTTTTAAAGTCGGTACTTTAAAAAAAAAGTTTTGTTAATACTAAGGGTACAACGGCGGTCTTATCGCTAATAGCGATATCTTCCAGACAATTATGATAGACTTGAAGAATCTTAAAAAATTGAGGGTAGACAGTGATGCACATCAAATAATAGATAACCGATAATATAAATACAATACACACAAACATTAATAAGAAAATAAAATACACATACAAACATAAATATAAATATGTATTATTAGAGAGAAAGGAAATGATTTAAGACTAAGCTTTTAAAAGAAACCAGTGACTTGGCTTGTCTTACTGATACAAGCAATGCATTCTACAAACGACAGCCTGGACTGTGAAAGAATCATCTTATAAAAATGTGGAATGCGCGGCATCAAAAGAATCAAATGTATATATAGGTAATTATGTATATACAACGTGTAACGTTAATAGCGCAAAACCTCTCGTGGAGTAACTCAGCCCATGTTACTGAACAACGTTTGTTCAAAAACTTTCGAAAAAAAAAAATTAAAAAAAATGATTTTTCATACTCGGGCTCGATCATTTTCTCATTTTTAATGAAAAATCTTTTTTTTTTTTTTTTTTCCAAAAGTTTTAGTAATTGCCGATTTATCAAAATCATCAACTCTTTGGAGAACGTTTGGTCTACTCCTTTTACCTTCAGGTTGCGTTATTTTATGAGTATTTCTGTATTCACGTAATACCCGATATATCGATCCCTCACTCACCCCACATATTTCTGACGTACGTTTGACAAGATCATGGTTAGTTAAATATTTATCCTCGGGCTTTGTGTTTTGGACATATTTAAAAATATTAATAATCATAAGACGTTCTCCGCTGGTGAGAATCGTCTTCTGTCTTTTTGCTGGCGGCGATGTGAACGGTATCGATTCCGAACCTTCTTCAGGTTGGAATATGTTTGGACGACGACGGCGTTTACTGGTTTCACCAGTAGATGTTCCAGCTTCTGGTTACATGCTTCTTTACAAGCAACAAATGAAGTAACAATAACAACACAGAACACAAAAACAACACTGTAACAAACTTAAAAACGATAACATTAAAAGCAAAGAAATTATAGCACAGACCCAAAGAGATTTAAAAGAACCTATAGAGCGGGCATTGGAAAAATTGTCATACAAAATTATTGATGCCGTGTGTCAGTAGCACAATCTAGCGTTGCATAGCAACGCGACTAACCGAGCGACTTTTTACCTAGTGGTAAAAAGTTTTGGATCACAACTTTCTTCGTGATGTCCCGTCTATTGCTCGTATTTAGTTTAATGTCTTTGCACAGACCGAACGCAAGCGAACTTCCACACGGAATGTCAAATCTAAATGGCGGCTGCTGCCGGGGGTGCTGCACCCCTGACGCGATGACCTCGTAAAACAAAAACGACATAAGATCAAAATTAGCATTTTCTGTGATGAAATAGTTTTTGAAATTTATTTTAGGAAAAATAAGGTGTTTTTACCATCCTGATATCAAAAGAATATTAATACACTTATATCCATACAATATGCACTAACTTTATATTTACTCAGTATTGTATTATAGGTTAATGCAAAATTATATGATGCATAATAATATATTTACTTTTTTTAAATTGTCTCAGTGTGATAAACTTGTGTAAAAACGAAAATACAATATTTAAAAAATAGTATTTCGTAGGGTACGTTTGCTAGATTTTCTATTATTTTGGGTTGTGCATTGTGTTGTTTTTGTGGTAATTTTTTATGTATTATGAGACTCAAGCGATGTCAGTTTTGCGACTGTTTGCGACAGAATTGTACGGGTGAAGAGGAAGTATCGCTAATATTGAGATATCGGGATGAAAGTCGGAGCAATGACCGCTATTGCCGTGTTAAATGGCACATACTATAGGTACTTTTAGTGTTTTTTTTCCCCGCAAAAAAAAATAAATTCTTAACATTAAGTAAACACGTGTATAACAAGTAATTTCAATTTTAAAATCGAAGTGTAACATAATATTTACTTTACATTTACATTGTGCTCTCGTTCTAGCGCTTCAAAATGATCATACATATTAATAATGCAAAAAACAGTAAGTACATGATTTTATCGTAACAAAAGTTTTTATTTGATAAACTTTATAATAAACTACTACTTTTAAAACTCACTCATTTTTGAGGATATTTTATGATAAGCTTATGGACCGTATATTTAGGTACTTAGACACAAAAAATATATGGTCCATTCCCTTTCAGGTTCACTGTTCATATTTTTATAGGAAAATAAAAGGCTTAACGGAGATACATTCGTTATCAATCGGAGTCGTAAAAATAATATGGTTTTATAATCTCGATGAACGGAGCTTATGATGAAAATCTTTCCAAGATGGCGATCATAGACTGAACGCGTAATTTGTGTAGTTTAATATAATATAATGTAAAACTAGCGGCCCGGTACGAGCTTCGCTACGCCAAAATGAAATGACCGCATGAATGACATAACAACATGCTTGTACTGTAAAAGTTTCAATTTGACAGCAAAATCCCCATGCACAAAATGATCCGCCTTATTATTATATTTATTTGTTACAAACAATGTGATAAATGAAGAACCGCTCGACCGATTTTGTGCAAACTTCACAGAAACCATCTACTAAATAGCCCGAACAAAGTCTAAACGTTTGGTTTGGATAGGTGAGCCCGTTTTTGAGGTATAAAATTACAACGAAAAGTGACATTGATTTTTATATTTTAGAGATATGGTAAGACATGAATTCAACTATAGCGCTGTCTCTTTCTTTCCGAATTGTAACAATTTTTAAGCTATTGCATAGCTTTTACCGCGGGCTGTGAGCGCGGCGACCGAATGAAGAAATTTCGTAACGAAAATAAACCTGACACCCCGCATCGTCTAACGTCGTTTCAGTGCGTCAGACTTCGGCACGGTGTTTGTTTTTCTTGACGTTTCATTTAATTCACGTGGCCGACCAAGGCCTAAAAAAAAATTGCATAATTTGATTAAAAATGCTATGCTAGCTTTACCTTGGCAGTCCCCGAATGCCACATTTTTGTTGTTGTATGATGTGTGACAGCATTATATGGCGGAGCGGTGTCGGCGCGGCAGCGACATCGTGTACAGGAGCACTTATACTACATATGTTATGTACCTGACTACCTGTATACTAAAGGTGGTCACTGTATTTACTATACGAAATAAACTCACGTTTACAGACTATCATTGTACTGTCACCATGCCAAGTTCTTTGAAAAACGACTAAGCAAAATGGCACATAAATAGTCCACTTAAAAAGTTATGCGCCTCTTCCTGCCCATTCTTAACTTTTTGGTAGGTAACGTAAAACAAATAAAACATTTTATCTAGGCAAACTAGCTCGCTCCAACGAAATCAAGAAAGAAGTATAACAATTTGCATGCAAAACTATGTTCTTTGTAACCTTTTGAACTGTACGAAAAGTATGTACTGCCAAGTTTTGCGGCTCGCTTCGTACTTAGTACGCTCGAACACTGACAAATATCTGGGACCAGAAAGCCACGGAGTGCTAGCTCTTGCAGGGACGTGCTTGGACTACTGAGCAACACAACACGCCACACTCATCACAAATCACTCCATTTTCATATTGAGTGATTTATTCATACGCCTGTGCCAACCTCTGATCTAACACAGTTGTAAAATATAAAAATAGTAGCTGTTGCGGTTTCACTCGCTACAACTCTAAAACTATTCCGGGAACATAAAATCGGGGTAAAAACAATCCTATGTGTTCCAGGTTAATTATAAACTATTTGTGTAGGTACCAAATTGTATTAAAATCCGTTTAGAGGTTTCTGTTTGAAAGAGTAACAAACATCCATCCAAACAAACTTTCACTTTAATAATATGCATTAGTAGGATAGAATTTAGGGCGATTGAGTACCAGCCTCTCATCGCTGCCCCGTGTGATAGAATACCCAACCAACCGATGTTCAACAAAAACTATATCATACAAACAGTTCAGGAGGAAAGGGACCAGTCAGGAGCCAATGAAGTGCGAATCTACACAGACGGCTCAAAAACACAAAACGGGTCAGGTGCTGGCATACACTCCCTTGACCTCAATATTAACATACACATACCACTAGGTACACACAGTTCGATCTTTCAATGCGAATGTGTTGCTTTAACACAAGCCGCAACAGCAGTAAAGCGCTTAGGCATCCGGGACTACGGCATTAAATTCGTATCTGACAGTCTATCTGTGCTCAAAGCTTTAGGAAATAAACAAACTAACAATAAATTAATTCTCGAGTGCCACCAAGCTCTGGAGAGCTTGTCGATATTCAATCGGATTACTCTCCAGTGGATCAAAGGACACAGCGGATCTTTGGGTAATGATGCAACAGATGAACTTGCGAAGAGAGGCTCTGATATGAAGGTGCTAGGCCCATACCCTCTTCTCCCACTGCCTTTCTCACAATTTTGTGCGTGGATTAATAATAATAATAATAATAATATTCCACAACTATCACACAACGCTATCTAGTCCCAAGCTAAGCAGAGCTTGTGTTATGGGTACTAGAAAACTGATAAACATACTTATATATTTCTAAATACATACATATTATAGATAAATTACACCCAGACACAGAACAAATGATCGTGCTCATCACACAAACATTTGTCCTGGGTGGGAATCGAACCCACGACCTCCGGCATAGCAGTCAGGGACAGGGTCACTAACCACTAGACCAACAGGCCATTCGCCAAAGATCGACGGAACTCCATAACAACAGATGGTCACGGGCAACAGACTGTAGACAGTCGAAATTGGCTCTGCCGATGGTACACCCGCGATTAACCAAAAAACTCCTCAGCATGAGCAGGAATAACCTAAGAATAATTTTAGGAACAATTACGGGCCGTAACACACTCAATAAACATCTTTTTAACATAGGTGCCACAGACAGTCCCCTTTGCAGGGGATGCCTTGACGCCGAGGAATCAGCCGCCCACGTTATCCTGGAATGCGTGGCCGTGGCCTCTCAACGTGAAGAAATCCTCGGAACAGTGAGGTCGCTCCGCGAAGCCTGTGAAGCTCCCAGGAGGCTTCTGTGCTTTTGGGCGGAGCTAGGCTGGCTCTGTTAGCCAGAATCCCCACGCACAACGGACCGAATGGGAGTCTAAGTGCGGAAAAGGGAGTCCCATCATCATCAGGATAGAATTTAGTAGGTTTAGCTGTTAACAGCAGTGGCTTCGTAGGCAAATAACTCAAATTATTTCATGAGAACGTAATAAAGATTAACAGTTTCCTAACAATCAAACTTGCGCGTTTTTAGATTTAGATTCAAAACTTTACACGCAACATTCGAAAAGTTAGGCAGAGTTGCACCTAAATCTTACCACTATTCCAAGTCCCTGCATGTACTCGTAGTAAAGCTGCAATTTTCATATACTAGCGAACATTCAGCTTTCTGACGAATTCCTGAGGGCAAAAAAAAACCAATAGCGCCTTGGTCGACCTGAGAATCCAACCTAAGACAGCACCAACAAGATCAAAATACTCTCAAGTTAAGGTATTCTGTAAGGTTACACAAAGTTCGAACTAGATACCCTAAATCCAAGAATGTTCTAGTAAAACTTAAGTAAGTCCTAACTAACGTACGTAGGTAATATATAAGTATCCATTACAACTTGATAACTTTCTGGATACTAAGAGTTGGACGGCGACGACGTGGTAATTTGGAAAAGAGGGAAACGTGACCAACTTTTAATTTACTTATACACGAGTTTGTATTCGTGAACAGAATACAAGCGATTTATATTCATCACTGTCAGACAATTACAAAGAAAAAGCTGTCACTGTGAGCAGCTAAAACAAAAATCGTTACCATTCAGTAGCGATTGGTTTCCGACCCCACATGTATAATAATATTTTTCACCTCACCCGCTCGGAAAGATTCTATTTCTCATTCAAAATCTGAGCGCAAAACTCCATTTTGTGCTCTAGAGCACAAAGTGTTGTTCAAAATTCGAACACGTCTTGTATTCAATTGTTTTCTACACTGCCAGGCGAGCCGCCCCCACTTCATTTCCTCGCTGTGTGAGGTGAAAAGTTGTGTGTTGCACTCGGCAGCAAAGTTTTTCTGCGTCTCGTACCTTTGAAAACTTCGCATCGCTCAGGATTCTATATTTGAACCGCTCGTTTCTCTCGCGGTTCAATCTTAGAATCCTTCGCTAGCTCAGTTTTCAATTCAAGTACTCGCGCCAAAAATCAACTTTGCAGCCTTGCATAACAAATAACTATTATGAGCAAGCTATCTTGTGCAGACTTTCACCAGACACATTGTATAGTGTGATTTAGTGGTCCTAAACGCTAATCATGGTCTTAACTTCGATTTCTAGGTCGAGCAAAGTGTTGTTGGATTGTTCATCATAAATTGATTTTGAATTTGATTTTGATTCTGTCTATAAGATTATGACTTTTTGCTATGGAGGTATTATAATAATAAAATTACAATGTAATGCATTCTGCCGGTTTGGTCTAAAAGTCGCAAGAGCAAGTGAGGTCCTAGAAGTGCTGAGTGAGGTCCTGGGTTCGATTCCCAATGTCGGACAATATGTTATTGAGTTTTTCAACCTCTATTAGATGAAAACATCACTTGAAAAATGCTACTGTACTATTAGTTATATACACCGCTGCCTAGCCCTAAAGCCGTTAGATGCGTAATGTTATGTTTAAGTTCGACTGACGCCCGTAACGATGGTAATGAGTGTGTATTCGGGTTCTTTACCATCTGCGTGATATTTGGAAAGACACAAGCACCTTTACATTATTTCGCTTGTGACTATGAACTCGCAAACATCCCAACCTATGTAAAATAGCGTAATATAATATATTATGGAAGGAAATATAAATATTGTGATAAGTTTGACAAGTGGAGCAAAGAATTCCTACTTGCTGCAGGGCGAATGACACTTACGATAACTTCTGCAAGCGTCGGCCGATTCTCCGCTGAAAGTTGAGTACGTGCCCAGCATCAACGGGCACTACCCGCTCCTCCGAAAAGAAAAATGGCGGATTATTGAAATCCTTTGTCAGCGTAACAAAAGACATGCTCCCGATCAAATTATGCACATTAGGACGAACATCGATTGGAAACTGAATACGAACGATTACGAATAAAATGGGACCCAATAAATGCTGACAAAGGTCGCGGAAATATACGTCGCATTTCAGGGGAACATGCCGAACACGTTAAGTCATATTAGAACCCTTGATAACAAAAAATACGTCCGAGGAAAGGGACCGTATTGTCAACATTTACTTTTACAATGGCAATAATACAAAAAATTTTACTACTATGGACAGAGATTTAAACGACATAATACGAAATAATGTGTGGTTAGCATTTTTATCTGGACTTAGCACTGAGTTTGGAATTGTTGAAAAGTATGTCTAAATTACACGCGATTAACAAGTTATTTTTTATTGAGTTTTAACTTCTCTTTTCTCTCTCTTCTTCTTAGTTTTCGTATTATACACAGGCATTCGACGAGCTACGACCGAATATTTTTACATACTGATACCAATCTGCACATGGCATGCAACGCCACGCTAGAAAGAGAGTCGACGTAGGTACTTATTATAGAGTTTTTAAGAGCTTAGCGATAAAAGGGTTTGAAACCTGTGTCATCATCATCAGTCTATAATGCTGCTGGGACACAGGCCTCCTCTCTGTGAGAGGGAGTGGGCCATAATCCACCACGCGGGCCCAGTGCGGGTTGGTAGAAGTCACATTTCTTCGAATTTGATGGTTCTAGGACATGCCGGTTTCCTCACGATGTTTTCCTTCACCGTTTTGAGAGCAGTGGTGATGAAATAAATTACACAAAGTAATGCGCCAGGCGGAGTTTGAACCCACGACCTACAACTTGGAAATCGGGGCCGATACCACTGGTCCACCACTGCTCTTGAAACCTGTGTACCTAACATAAAATTCCTAAATTACTTTGCAATATTCCACAAACTAAATGGTAGCAATTTATTTGCATTATAAACTTAAATGAAGTGTTATAGGATCTATTTTTCGTATTTTTAAGATGTCAATAAGATAAGATGTCAACGGAACTGCAAAAAGGTAGTATATATGCAAATTTGCACAGGCATGTCGTTAGGTTTTGAAGGACAGTGCCAATGTCCTAATTACTAGGCAACAAGTACAAAGTAGTGTTACAACGGGGCAGCGTAGCGGTTGTATATCTACCAAGTTATCTAATTACCGTAAACAGAAGGCGCTGGCTTCAACTTAAAGCTCAGTTTACATTGGTCGAGTTAGTAATCTATTAGAGTACTGGACTGAATATTCCAACGCGGGGTCGACTGACAAAAGGGTAACAGGAATCATACAGAGAAGCCTAGTTCGTAGTACGCAGTAAAATGCGGTATTGTGTCGTAGATGGCTCAAAATTGTAGTTCTAGACTATAATTGAAGACCCTTGATTCGTAGAAGGAACAAAAGCCAAAGGCTCCCCTTTTTTAAGTGTTAAAATCATTAAATGGCGGGGCCCCCTCTCAGAGGGCCAAAGCCTGCCGGGATCGCGGGATTTATTTCCTTACCGTGACCCCGGAACATAAAGGGCTATTGAAGGACACTGTGGATTTTAGTCAGTACAAGTCTGACAGTCCCTCCCGCCCTGCCCGGGGTGGGAGGACTCATTTGATGATTTTAACACACTAAAAAAAAAGTGTTAAAATCTATAGATGACTCCTAGCTCTAGGTGGAGCGGAAGAGACTGTCACTCTTACTGACTATAATCCACCGTGATCCTTCAATTGCTCTTTGCTTTCCAGGGCATGGTCATCTGTTTAGACAGTCCTGTCTTTGTTAGCCTAAAGCCGCAGAATACTTTTAAAAATACTGCGTCCTAACCAGTGCCTGCCAAACATAATAACTACTCCTCTAATACTTGATCACTACTCCTCTAATACTTGACAACTAGCGTACACTCACATTTCCCCTGTTATGTCTAAACCAAATATGTCTAAAAGCAGCTAGTCTAGTACTACTAGCCTGGCTGCTAAAATTGGGCAAGTTCAAAACTTAACTTGTTAACCAAGTACTCCCCCACTAGCAGAACCACTAACTCTACCAATGTAAACCAGGCTTAAGTCCAAGTTATATGTAAGCCAAGCCAAATTATTACTTTTATTACTACTCGATACTTAACTATTCCATGCTGCTATTGTGTTGTGAACAGTTGAAGACGACAGACGTGAACAAAGAAAATTGAGTTGGAAGTTTGTTTAAGTGTTTCTTGTAGCGTTAAGTAATCTTAGATATAAATTAATTCGTGGAATACGGCTTTGTTGCTTAGTTTACTACAACAGCAGTAATATATTAATTAGTGTTTGGAAGAGGGTTTTCAAAGTTTGAATTTCATTGTCTTCGTAACTAGAAGTTTCTAGGTTACACAACAAGAAATAGTTACAATTACCTACTGAAAGAACCCGTACCTTTCAGCATCATTAGGAGTGTTTTTAAACCTTTAAAATCAAACAAATACTTCGGTTTTAAAAATAGAAAAACGTTTCAGTAAAATAATATTGTGAATTTATTTTGCTAGTTATGGGCCAATATGCTAGATTAATACTGGTATTCTAGATTCAAAAATCGGTTTATTTATTTTACATTTGCATTCATGCTTTCGCGTCTGCTATTTAATAGCAAAAATAAATATTATAATCAAAAGCAAACAAACCACTGGTCGTTGTGAAAAAAAAACTCCTAAAGCAATTTAATTTTGATTAGAAATGAGAGCTGGCAGTCTTTGGGTCTGTGAGAAAAATAATGGAAAAAGAAAAATATATAACCGATTTCAAGGGAATAATAAGAGATGGCTACCGCTAACATTCTCTACCGCTAGCCACGCAAACTTGTAACTTGTAACCGTGACCCTGAAACGTAAAGGGCTATCGAAGGCCACCGTGGATTTAACTCAGTCTGACAGTCCCTCCAGTCCCGCCCAGTGTTGGAGGACTCATTTGATAATTTCACCACGATATCCACATAAACTTCACTGTATTGCTGTGTGGCTTAAGCCTTACTTTGACTACCACAGACACATATTGATCACAATTCATTATCGCATTACCTCGGATGCTGCGCAATAATGACCGCTACGCTGAACACGTAAAGAGGAAATTGCTGTAATCATCACAGTCGGTGAGTGCAATAGTAATCGCTGAATGTAACAAGGGACAGTACTGCCAAATCTCTTGAAATTATTAATTGCGGTTAAACCAACTGGACTTAACTCAGGACTGTGGACTTTCCGGTGTCCTGAGAGTGGTCTAGAATTTAGTTTATTACTACTACTGGGACCAAACAACGTTAAGTCAACGTGATTCGGCATTTGACAAAGAAATGCCTACCATATCCCCAAAGCATAGTTCTGAATACGGAAATGTTTTAAAAACTAGAATCTAAAAATAAACTGGATTGGTTATTGCTCAGGAATACCAGGTAGGAGACCTAAGAAGACCACTAGTAGAATGTAATACAATTTCTTTACATTCTACTTGTATCTCAAGTGCTAACAAAAACATTAAAGTTAATCGGATGCGAGTTACTACCAACTAACATTTCAGAATGGTCAATCATTGCTTTTATAATTTAAAGTAGTTGATTTTGACAAGTTTCTATCTACCTACTACAAGGTAATCTACTAATAATAAAATGGAGTCAATACGACTTTCCAATGGTCTCTTCCACTGATCTCTCAAATTTTTTGCAAAATGACGATGGGATCGTGTTGGAATGGCACATTTCTAAAAATAGCAGACTTCGGCTCAGGTAGCATGAAATACAGACGTCAGACATTTATGAATGAAGTCGAATTTTTCATAACTCTTAACAATAACAATGGCTACATGAAATGAAGCTTGCACTACGATATTTTGTTTCGAAAACAATAGATACGCCGACTAAAATTATGTACGACTTTTATTAAAACGAAAATCTTTTTGTATGAAGATTCGACAGCGGGGATATTGAAATGTTATTCGAGGAAAATACGGGTTTGTTTTCGTTCTGCAAATGAAGCCTGCGACTTACAGCCATTCCAAGTACACTTTATGTTCTAGTAACCTCATCGTATTCATTACGTGCGTTATGAAGTGTATTGCCAGTGGGGTTGTGGAGGTCAGATTAGCAGTTGGTCCATGTAAAATACTGGTTCTGGTTTTCATCTGCATCTGGGTAGACTGTAGTGGACTTAAAAGGTTGGCAGATGATGATTTAAAATAAATGCTCACCCTATTCTTTGTTGTGTAAATAAGTGTAAAAAACCGGCCAAGTGCGTGTCGGGCCACGCACAGTGTATAGGGTTCCGTAGTTGCCCATCAAAATACTTATGCGAACTAACTAAACTGATTCGCTGAATTTAATTTTAAAAAGAAGAATTTTCAAAATCGGTCCAGGAGTCTTTGAGAAATCGGGGAAAATACATAAAAAAAAGATTACGAAGAATTTAGAACCTCCTCCTTTTTTTGAAGTTTGTTAAAAATTGTTGACGATTAAAACCTACCTATCCCCAAAAAACATACCGTAAAAACATACCTATTAAAACTGTAAAAATAAAGTTGACAAACTTACATTTGCAGTCAAAGAACATGTTCTCCGATACATTTTGTTTAAGAAAATATGTTATCCAAGTACATTTTATAAGTTGGTCGACTATTACTCGTAAAGTTGTAAAGCCTACTTAGTCATGATAATTTTCTTTTAAACTTCGTTATATATACTACTATTGTGAATTTTTTCACACCCCCAAACATAACCCTTTAGTTGGTAGAGCTTGTTGGTGGTGTCCCCCCGGACACTCGAGTCGAGAAAAATTTAGCTTTAAAGCTTAATATTTCACAAACGAATCTTTTTATCAAAAAATTGTTAATGTAAACTATCAATATTTTTTAAAGGCCTATTTAATGATACCCCACACTAAGGGGTACGCGAGAAAAAATAAAAACATCCCCACTTTACGTGTACAGGAGGTACCCTAAAAAAAAATATTTTACGAGATTTTATTTTACCACTTTTTCGGCACAACAAATCCGTATATTTACACCAAATTACAGCTCTCTAGTACTGTGCGTCTCTGAGCTAAACTGCGGACAGACGGACGGACGGACGGACGGACATGGCGAAACTATAAGGGTTCCTTGTTGACTACGGAACCCTAAAAATCCTGCAATCGAGAACCTTACCCGTAACCAGAGAACAGGGATTGGAGATATCCAATATTTATTCCATAACCATACGCACAAATGTAATGGAATAGACAAAAATTGGTACAAGGGAATTCTTTTCTGGCGCGAAGAGCGCCATTTTGAATTGATCATTCCATATGACCGTGAAGGTTTTACTTAAGAGATTCAAGACCTTATATTGAAAGACGGGTAAATATCTGAGTATGTAAGACATCCCGAAATTACTTCACGAACTTGTCATTCCAGACCCTTTATTTATTCAATTTAAGCTCGCTGAAGCTGTCTATTTTTAGTCAAAGGTATATTTTTTGTCAGAAAATGGAGCCTTCTTTTTTTGCTGAAACGTTAAACATTTAATGTATGAGAATTTAATTCGACTTGTAATTTTGCGAAGATTCAGCTACTGAATTTTAAAAATGTGATGACAAATACCTCCTGTATTTGTAGCATTTTATGAAAAAAAAATTCTTTGCTGGTTAGGTTTACTCTTTATTATTTTTTATTATACCCTTCGTAGTACGATTTTTTATACACGTAAAAGTATTGAAAGTTTTTTTCCTTCGTTTCACTGCCATTCTATATTCATTCATAATACATAATTTAAATATTGAATACACGTTTGGCGCAATGGCTAAGCCATTGGCCGTTGCGCTGCGTGTTTAGGTTCAATACCCGTACTGAGCAAATACATATATTGCATGATCTTCATGTAGTTGTTTTGGCTGTTTGAACTAAGTACGTTGATATAATTGAAAAGAACGGAAAATGACTCCCTTTTATTTTTTCTATGACATATTTCCAAGTAAAGAAAGACATATGACCTGCAGAAACATTTAGCTACAAACCTACACGGCCACACCACCCCAATTCCCATAGCATTAAAAGTATTTCTTTTTCCCAGCCAGCCATTTATCAGAATAAATGACTTGTACGAACCAACGCACTATGCGATTCATCTATAAGTTATTTTGTTTCACATAGTTATTTTACCTCAATGTTTGCGTCACAATCAAAGGGGCATATGAGAATAAACGTTATTTGGAGTGGTAAACGCCACCTATTAGTACCAACCACCACTCTGGTGGCAAGCTCGAAGGGGCAGATGGGAATAAAATAAACGTTATTTATTAACCCTTCAAGCAACAATAAAGATGTGTTGTAAGTTTGACATGTCGCTTTGTGTATATGGCCGAGGCATCGTAGCTCCTAAACGAATGGTCTGATTTTGATACGGGTTTTTTTCTTTGTTTGAAAGCTGACATATTCGAGATTGTTTTAAGGCAACATTTATGAAAATCTGTTTGAGCATTTGATAATAATCAGGTTTAAAAAGCTTAGTAACCTCTTCAAACGTTCCAGGGACCTTGGCATCGAGAAGAAAATTTTGAGTTTGATGGCCTATACCACAACATTAAATATAACCTTACCTCGCTAGTATATACAGTATAATATGTGCATTTGTTTCGCAAATGGCCGCCATTGATCCGTAAATAAATCGGCGGGAGCACACTCTGGGAAATCGAAAAATATGCCCAATAAAGATACCGCGCATTAGAATACCGGCGGGAATCACTCCTGTTAGTACGAGTATCGAGCACCGCGTTGGAGTGTGAACAGTGCTTTTTATTATTTTATACATTTATTCGACAATTTTGCTCGAGATGCAACTCTTACAGCACGGAATTTAAGTTCACAATCATACTGAAAGTAATATTAAAAAATAATTAATGCAAAACTGTTCATGTATTTGTTTGCCTAAGCCGCTGTACCCTAACGGCTCATCACGATCTGCCGCTGTGAGCAATGACTTATATTAGCGCGGGGCGGCGAGCGGTAAGATCATTTGATCTCAGAAATGTTTGAAACACGCCACAAGGCGCCGACAGTGGCGAATTCGCGTACTTACAATGTAATTAATGACTTATTCGCGCCGTTCGCCGCACCGCTCTCCGCTTAGAGCAAAGTCCAGTGTAAAATAAATCTGCAAAAATAATAGTCTAGGTAGGTACCTACTCCTACTGCAAAGAAAGCAAAAGTCATAACAAAAACAGAACAACTGTCTTCAAATCGCAAATAACATCCATTGTTTCATAATACATTCAGCAGCAATTTATGTCATCCGCCCAAATCTCCTGTCCCTAAATAAATAACAATTTTCCCTCAATAAAGGAGTTTCTTCTAGCGGTATTTAAACGATATGCACAGGTCTTAACTGTGGATAACGAACGACGTGCCGAGGACACATCGGGTGCCAGCCATCCGTCTGGATCCTGGATGACTGGCTTTGATAACGTCACTCTTGTCGTACCTAAATCGAGGATGTATACCGTAATACACATATGTAGTATGTAATATAAGTATAACGATCACAAAACAAGATTTTATGTCACACTACCTATTGCTCGCGGTTCTGCTCGTTTTGATCAATTTTCATGGTAAGATTGAAGCAAATCGGACAAAATAAGATGTTTCATTCAAAATTCGTCTCATGTACTTTCCCCTTCAAGTTTTGTACAAAAAAAGTATCAAATCAAATCAAATCGTTTATTTCAAGTAGGCCAGTTACAGGCACTTTTGAATTGTCAAAAGACAAAATTAAAATAAAATAGTCTTAGATGTTCCCCCTTCTAACCTACCCGCTTCGAGTGAAAGTGTATAAAAAGACGTGGCGCGCTGACAGCGTCCCTTTTTCTGCTGCTGGCTTTCGGATACGACGGACGTGTTTTAGAGGTGTTATAGTGTAGATCAGGATCGTTTTATATAATTCTTATGTACTTATTATTTACCTGTGTGCTAATTGTTAATTGTGAATCATTTGTAAGAAATATAACTTTCTAGGTTATCGTGCGGTTTGTTTTTTTTAATATATTCTGCTTCTGGTCCCTAAGATCAGAAGTGGGATCGCCACGCGCTTTAATCTGTTTGCTATCCTGTCCGAATATTCAATAAGTAACAGTGTCCAAGTAAAACTGTTGTGATTATTGTGTTGTGGGTATTCTTTCAACCGTGAGTACAAAGTTATATTTCTTACAAAATGCCAGGGCATTCGCCTCGTCCAAAAGGACGTAGACAATCTCGTGAGCAACAATCTAGTGGCGGTTCTCGCAGGAATCGTCGTGATAATTCTAATAATCGTAACACGCCGCCGATTGTTGTACATCGTAGGAGCAGCCCAATAGACCGTAGAGATAGATCATTTAGCCGTCGGTGTATTTCGCATAGCCCGCATAATCGCTCCCGCTCCCGTAGATATCGTGAAAATTCTTATAACCGTCACGATAACTCGCGTGATGTAGGTCTTGATCAAATTCTTACGAGGTTAGAAGTAATTGAGCGAAGACTACCAGCAGCATCTAGCAGTGATATTCCGTTGCGTCCAGCTAGTGAAAGCCGCTTATCGTCCTCCCTTCCGGTCGGACCAATCCGTGCTAGTGAGCAAGGTTCGGGTATAACCGAAATAATAACCGACGAGGTTGTCGCAAAGAATAACACGTGTACAACTGACGTGCAAAGCCAGAACAATGATGTAGCGAGCAGTATTGTTGGTGCTTTGGGGGCGCTTTTAAAATCAAGGTCTCATAACTTTTACATATCACCGTTTGATCCAAGTGTCCAAGATTTTGATGTCTGGTGCGCTGAGGTTGACCGTGCCAGACTGACGAACAATTGGGATGATCGGGAGTGCTTGGGACGGATAGGTTCTTGCTTGCGTGGTGATGCAGGGTCGTGGTTGAATGACTGGGTGACGAATGATAGATCTTGGAGTAACTTCAAGGTTGAATTTAGATCCCTTTGTCCCCGTAACATAGACCATGCATCCATACTTTACGAGACTATGTGTTCGAACTCAAACAGATACCCAACTTATGCAGAATACGCACGTAAATCCTTGCTGCGTCTCAATATAATTCAAGGTTTATCTGATGAGTTAAAGTCTGCCATTGTTATAAGAGGTATCAGTGACCCCCAAGTCAAGGCTGCGGCAACCAACGCTAAGCTAGCATGTAAAGATCTTGTGGAATATCTATCAGCTTACGTCAAGCCCAAAACCGACAACAATACTACTCGTGTGTCCTCTAATAACTCGTCTAACCAACGTAAACGTGAGGCTCCTAAGTCAAACGATAGCAATATCACTTGCCACCTTTGCGGCAAAACGGGTCATAAGAAATGGTACTGTCCCAAAAAGTCTAAAAGTAGCTCTGATCGGGATACCAGTAGCTCTAAAGCGACTCAACCGACATCAAGCGATAAATCTAAGAAACCCGTTCAAAGTTGCACTTTTTGTAAACGTAGTGGGCATTCGATCGACTCGTGTTTCCAAAAACAGCGCTCTGAGAGTAAGGATAAGAAAACGAGTGAGGTAAATTTTTGCTCCGAATCGACCCCAGGCAAAATAACGTAATTTCAGCCGTTATACAGAAGGTACCTGTTGACATTTTAATAGACAGCGGCTCTGATATTTCTTTGATTTCTGAAAAGGCACTTAAACATTTTAATTTTAACCGTATACCAGTTTATCGCTTGATGCGCGGGATCGGAAGTCAGGTAGTTGAGTCAACCTCTGTCATTACCACTGTCGTAGAGTTCCCAGAGGTGTCACTGGAAATTGATTTATATGTTGTCCCTTCTGAATGTATCAATGCACCTATTCTAATTGGAACTGATGTCCTGAATCGCGAAGGGTTGGTCTACACTCGTACCAGTAGTGAGCAGCGGCTTACCAGGTCAGACATTCAGTCTTCGGTGCAGCTTGTGAATACTGTGGATGATGAGTGTATCAAAACCCCTTTAGTGGGTGCCGATAGAGACCGTTTACTGCGAATCATTAAAGAGTTTTCTGATTCATTTATTTCTGGCACGGCAACGTCCACAGTGAACACAGGTAGCATGGAGATAAAGCTAACATCTAACGCCCCGATAAGCCATCGCCCTTATAAGCTTTCGGTAGACGAAAAAAATAGGGTTCGCAATATTATCAGTGATTTGCTCAGCAAGGGAATAATTCGCGAATCGCAATCCAATTATGCAAGTCCAATCATCCTCGTCAAAAAGAAGGATGGGAGCGACAGGATGTGCGTCGACTACCGAGCACTTAATGCCATTACCATTAAAGAGAGGTTTCCCTTGCCACTGATCGACGATCATATCGATAGACTTGGTAGCTTCAGGATCTTCACCAGCCTTGATATGGCCACTGGTTTTCACCAGGTGCCTATGAAGGATGATGATTCAATAAGTAAAACCGCTTTCGTAACGCCTGAAGGGCAGTATGAATATTTAAAAATGCCATATGGCCTGGCCAATGCCCCGATCGTCTATCAGAGGATTATATCTAAAACATTAAAACCTCTCATTGACACTGGCAGGGTCCTTACGTATATTGATGATGTACTGATCCTGTCCAACTCGGTAGACGAAGGTCTTAAAACATTAAGAGAAGTCTTAGAGATTCTTAAAGCCGCGGGATTTTCCATTAACTTGAAAAAGTGTACCTTTCTAGACGTCGAAATTGAGTACCTGGGACGACTGATTGGGCATGGTCAGGTACGGCCGAGTCCGGGTAAAGTAGATGCTCTTGTACGTTCTCCTAAACCTAAAAGTGTGAAAGAGGTTCGCCAGTTTCTCGGGCTCGCGGGATATTTTCGCCGTTATATCGCTGGTTATGCCTCTAAGACAGCAAGTATGGCAAGGCTGCTGAGGAAGGGTGAACCTTTTTCGTGGGGCTCTGAGCAGGACGCTGCTCGCAATTATGTTATAAATTGCCTTACCAACGAACCGGTTTTAGCAATATTTGACCCCCGATTGCCTACGGAACTTCACACAGACGCTAGTGCCGTCGGATTTGGTGCTATTTTGATTCAGGAGCATAGCGGTGGCAGAAAGAGGGTTGTTGGGTACTTTAGTAAGTCCACTCAGGGCGCAGAGCCGAGGTACCACAGCTATGAATTGGAAACGTTGGCTGTTGTACGTGCGCTCCAGCATTTTCGCCACTATCTTATTGGTATTAACTTCAGGATAGTGACGGATTGCAATTCATTAAAGCTAACAGAGCGAAAGAAAGACTTGTTGCCTCGGGTTGCGCGCTGGTGGGTTTACATGCAGGATTTTACGTTCACTTTAATCTATAGGAAGGGTTCCTTAATGCAACACGCGGATTTTTTAAGCCGTAACCCTCTTCCTGTTACCGATAGTGTCTCTCATATCCGAAATCCAAATAACTGGGCAAAGATTGCTCAAAGCGCTGATGAAGAGACTCAGGAATTGATGTCTAAATTGAGGGAAGGGCAATTAGACCAAACGAGGTACACAATCAAAAATGATTTACTGTTTTACAAATTTACACCTACTGGGGAAGAACCGCGACTCTTGTGCTACATCCCGAAGGGTCATAGGCTCAGTTTGTTAAGGGTCTTTCACGACGACCATGATCACATTGGTATTGACAGAACCACCGACTTAATTTTGCGCCATTTTTGGTTTCCTAGCCTCCGGCAGTTTGTGAGGAAATATATAGGCCATTGTCTTGTATGTTTGGCACATAAAAGGGTTCCTAGGGCTCCGTCTCAGCCAATCCAATCATGGTCTAAGCCAGAAGTCCCTTTTTCCATTGTACATACCGATGTCCTTGGACCACTTCCAGATTCAAATGGTTTTAAATACGTTTTGATTGTAATAGATGCCTTTTCCAAATATTGTCTGCTTTACTCCTTATATAGACAAGACGCCGATGAGTTAAAACGTGTATTCTCTAATGTAGTATCACTATTTGGTACCCCTTCTATGATAATATGTGACCGTGGTAGAATGTTTGATAGTAGGGCTTTTCAAGATTGGGTTTCAGAGCTGGGATCCTCCATACACTATATCACGCCGGGTATGCATCGCGAGAATGGTCAAGTAGAAAGATACTGCCGAACCGTTCTCAACATGCTGAGGATCGAGGTGGGCAGTAAAGGCTCGCAGTGGTCCGATGTGCTCTGGAAGGTGCAGCTCACCCTCAACATCTCTAAACAAGCCACTACCCAGACTTCACCGCTCCAGCTGCTGGTAGGCATAGACGCAGCTACCCCCGTCATCAGATCCTTGGTGCGAGACGTGGCACTCGAAAGCTCCCAGCCCAACAGAGAAGCCTTGTTAACTTTGAGGAGGCAACGAGCTTCTGGGCTTCTCGCAGCGAATCAGCATTATCAGGATGCTTATGTAAATGAAGACCGAAGGGAGCCACGTACGTTTACCGTTGGTGACTTTGTCTTTGTAAGTAAAGTTGCCCAGACTACTGGGAAACTTGACTCCGGTATGCGTGGCCCGTATAAGGTTATCCGAGCGCTGCCACATCATCGATATGAGCTAGAGTTGCTAGCTGGGTCTTATGGCAAGAAGACTCAAGCCGCCGCCGAACACATGATGTTATGGCGTGGCGAGTGGACGCCGGACACGTGCTCAGCTTTCTTTGAGAGTGGTGAGTTGTTTTGTTTTAAGCACGCTAACGTTTGGGCCTCTGCTTTATTTTGCGGTCATAGCGGAGACATGCAGAACTTTTGGGCCTCTGTCTCAATGACGCAATGTGTCACGAATTCATAGCAGGCATAACCTTTGGGCCTCTACTATGTATTTGTGAAAAGACAAGCAAACGTTTGGGCCTCTGTCGATAACGATGTATGGCGGGTGATGGAAATCCGGATTCTGTCACTAGCGATGCATTGAATATGTGAATTTCAGCACCTCTGGTTTGAAGCTGTTTCAATTTCATAAATCATCATTGATGGCTTTTGTTGCTGGCGCTTGAGTGCACGCTTGCGCCTGTAACTGTTTAAGGTTGAATTGGCTTCGAACCAGGTATTGAGGTCGTATTATTTAAAATTACCCGTGTGGTCTTGTATATTTTCAGATAATGCTGATGATACAAACAATGATGACGACCAGGTTACGGGACATGGATCTGGTGGGAATGATGCTGCGGTCGAGGACGCCACGCTGTCAGGAACGGCCGTCTTAGATGTTCCCCCTTCTAACCTACCCGCTTCGAGTGAAAGTGTATAAAAAGACGTGGCGCGCTGACAGCGTCCCTTTTTCTGCTGCTGGCTTTCGGATACGACGGACGTGTTTTAGAGGTGTTATAGTGTAGATCAGGATCGTTTTATATAATTCTTATGTACTTATTATTTACCTGTGTGCTAATTGTTAATTGTGAATCATTTGTAAGAAATATAACTTTCTAGGTTATCGTGCGGTTTGTTTTTTTTAATATATTCTGCTTCTGGTCCCTAAGAATAGTTTAAAAAATTAGTTACGGTGCTACAGTCCCAGTCACAAGACATAAAATCTGTGAAAGTACTGTAGATGCCCATTCCAAAGCGTAGATCTCTATGGAGAAGAACGGGCAAGAAACTATAGACGTTTATAGTAGCTTATAAACGTCTCAAGATCCAGTCAGTGTCTGTGCCGAAATAGATCGAAATCGGTTCAGCTATTTAAGTGTGAAATCTTAAGCAAACACACACAAGGGGGCAAGTGAAACCAACACCACGGAGTAATCAATACATAAATATTAATTACTTCAGCAATATATATTTTCTTAGTAAATACTCCACCAAACTAATGTCCTTACAGCACACAACTTCCCAGGACATTACAAACATCGACCCGAAGCCCTATTGTTACATTACCAATACATGATACGAGTATTTGTCGTCGTAATTGAATAACCTAGAAACGCTATTCAAATCACTTCGATCGATTTTAATGTGACTATGTATGTACTAGTCTAGTACATTATGTAGTGGTAGATATATAGATAAGGGAATCAATGAAATGATATACGCTTCAGATGATAATACAAAACTCGAATCAAGATAAAGAACATTTTAGGAATAAAAGACTAGTTAGCGAAAAATACGTTGTTTTCGCCGCAAACGTTTATTTTTCAGTGTGTTCACTCATTCACATACGTAATATATAAACTCACGCCTTCTTCCCATGGGGGGAAGGCAGAAATTACAGAGCTGGACCTGCTACGATCCTTACACACTCCGTTCACCTCATATATATCATCCACATTCATACATCTCGTCATACACGCACGCCGATTCACTCGATTCGAGTCCACTCACTAATATGATGCTAATTAGGTATTTTCTACTATATTGAATATATTTAGAACACAGATTAAGAAAATACGAGTGTACTGCTCTGTGACAGACTGACAGACAGCCTATTGATTCTTATTGGCTTTACTTTAATGATTGGAAAAATGGCGAGCGATAAATACAAACGACAAAGAAATTGAAGAATGAGAGAACACGATATCAACAAAAAACAAATGCAAAACGAGGAAATATCGACGTCATCATCCTCAGAAATACAGGGACACACCGCAAACAATGAGTTTGTGGAATCTGGAAAAACGTAGTCTCATGTGCGGTCGTGTTGTCGTGACAGAAAAAGCTCTCCATCAATCCTCACGAACCTATTTCCTAACGCTCCCGTCGGCGTCCTTTCATAATATCACGCCATAGCTTGGCATTTTTCAGATATTGGTGAACGTAATACGAGTATATTTCGAACTTTTTCGGGATGATCGCAGATGTGGTTTTTCTGTAATATGGAGTAATGGGGATCGAACGGTTGTCTTGTGTGAGTTGGGAAATGATTTGAAAAATTATGCCAAGTCGTGTGTTTGATGGTGATCGAAAATTTTTTGATTACTCATTTATAGGCTCTTCAACAGTGAGCTGTGACTTTCCATTACAGTACAGTTTGACATTGTACACTTGCCCTTAAGTTCTAAAACAATCGAGTGTAGGCTCACAGCACATTTGCGTGTCTGTACTCAAAAATAGTTGGTAAGCCTCCTACACACAGTGCCGGCGGCATTGGGCGTTTTTCCATTAGCCGGCACGGCATGCACCGGCACCGGTGACGGCGCCGGCGTAGTGCCGGTGCGGGGAAGCAAAAATGTATGAACCGGGGGCCGGCGCCGGCGCCGGTAAGTGCAAAAGCGAGCCATACGTTTTCATACATTTTTGCTTCCCCGGCACCGGCACGGCGCCGTCGCCTCTCTCATTATGTTATGATCACAGAGATATTAAAAACAGAAGGAGAAGTGGCAAGGGGGCGTGTCGGTCACCACGTGGGGCTGAGCTTTACGCTCAGCTCAAAGCCGCCGGCATGGCCGCCGGGTTGTGCCGGCGGGTTACTCGGTTTGCGCGGCGTCAGTTCGTTCCTGCCATTCAAGCGGCGTTCTATGTGACTGTCACAACCGGAATGATGCTTTGCGGCTTTGCGCGGCTTGTATTGCCGGCGGCATAGCCGCTCGGCATAAAGCCGGCGGCATAGCCGCTCGGCATAAAGCCGGCGGCATTGCCGCCGGCATGTGTGTAGTAGCCTGTAGGTATGTAGGCGTCCAAGGCGCGTCAATCAAACGGGGTTACCAAGTAACATTTGACAGTTGGCACCCGCTTCATGCACTTTAAATGTCTTACAGCGGCCCTATAATTTTAACCCTATTACTTAAACAATAACACAGTTAAAAAGCCAAAATCAGTCGACAGCACGATTGGCACAGTGCCTGAGTATTTGAGTACCTAATCGACTGCTGCGCAGCATGTCGCGGGTTCGATCCCCGCACGGAACAAATATTTATAAGATCTGAAAGTAGTTGGTCCGGGTCTAAGTGTTTGTGTACTTGAATTTTTATATTTGCAAAACTCAAATGTGCATGCGTAGAAGTACCATCTTTCCAACCACATGTTATATTCAATCTATACTTGAAAGCAAGAACAGTCCAAATTATTGCCTCCTCACCTAACCCGTGGGTAATCGATTTCAATTTCCTTTAATATCTCTATGTAACTATGTGAGCCCGCTTCAGATTTCACATTCATATACATACATAAATTATACGAAGAATCATTGACATTTGACGACGTAATGGCGCTGCGATGACCTTTGGTCAGGGACGTCGAGTTCACGGGTCGTCAGTTGGGCGCCTACCATTGTGTTTCAAGATTATCTACCTATTTGTATGGCATTTGGATTAGTATTTATTGGAAAAGTTATAAAGGTAAGTTCAGGGGTGTTTTTCCATGAGGAATTTTTCAGTGGCAAAACACATACCGATGCAAAGTTTATGGTGGGCGTACAAACTATTTGTATAGCATTTGGATGGGTGTATAATGGAAAAGTGTTAAAGGTAAGTTCAAGGGTGTTTTTCCATGAGGAATTTTTCAGTCGCAAAACACATACCGATGAAAATATATGGTGGGCGTACAAAGTTATTTGGTAAATACTTCTAGGAAAATGTCTGCTCAATTGTTCAGAAAATTAGTAAGGAATTTAGTCCAATAAGTTCGGCAGGCTATACGGTCAAGTTGCTAATTCGCAATCCTTTTTTCGGGACAAGTATTTTTAGATGAACATTGCTTTTGGGCGTTCGCTAGAGACAAACAAACGCATCCGGTTTTTTCGAAACAATTTCCTCAGATGCAGATCTTCTACCAACTTTTTTGTTGTGATTCGGTGTCGGTAGCGGAGAATATGTTGTTAAAATAAATATGTTTTCAATTGGCAGTTGTAGTTACAATTTTGCCCTTTGGAACAGCTAAGTTAGTGGCAGTATAATAAAGTAGTGAACACCAACCAATTTACTATACAAGCTGTCATCAGGCAATTCCCTTACAGATTTTATCGACTATAGTTTGTTTTTTAATCTCGTAGACCAAATTGACAAATGATAACATTAAAACTACGGTTTAAGACATTTATTTCTCAAAAAGAATACAATTCACTTATTATGAGAAATACAAGCAAACTTAAAACTAGATAAAAGAATTACTTTAAGAACTTGTAGGTAAGCAAACCAATAAGTATTCACGTACTAAATAATTTTGTGGGTAAATGGACAAAACTTAGTGAACTATTACATATCTTTATCTCAAAGGCAAGTCCATAGCAATTTCTGATTCTACTTTTCCTAAGTTACGTTATTATTAAAACTGACGTAAATACTATTGAAATTTATGTCAGTTTGCCATTTGCACTTGTCAATTCAGTCTACGAGATTAAAAAACCGACTTTATATGGTATACTAGATGTTACAAAATGTTTAATTCCATGACAAGATTGATTATTTATTGATTTCAAAGCAACCAAAATCTCATTTAACAGTTAATTTTTTTTAAAGTCTTTTGGCGTTAAATAAAGTGTTAATTTAGAGAAGTTGTATCTTAGAAAAATTGGACAATGTTAGATGTTTGACCAACAGCAAGCCATTAACAGAAAACAACCCAGAAACAGTCATAGTACATCCATATAAATGATTTCGTAAAAAAAACTGTTCGCGCTTTTTTCCTACATAAAACACAGTGAACAATCACAACAAATTTTAATACAAACACTGTGCAACAAAACGGAAACTAAAAACAGATCGTTGGCACGTATCGAAACATCAAAATATTTATTTATAGGAGAAATAAAACATGGTTGTTGTATGTTAAACGTGTATGTTGTTTTGATACTATTGCTAGCCAATGGATAAATCCTAACTAATTTTTTTGTTGTTACGATTATTTGCTTAAAACACTAAACACATTTTTGTAAATTTCGATACATAGATAGATGGTAGCCTGGAGACAGTTTAAAGCACAGAGTTTCAAGTTCTACCAGTTTGATCCCCCCCGGATCAAACTGGTAGAACTTGAAATATGTGATGCTCTAGATTTATTATATACTAGCTGTGCCCGCGACTTCGTTCGCGTGGGTGTCGGAATTTAACAATGTATTTTTTTGTGCGAAGCGCTTAATTCTCGCTAGGTTTTTTATGAATCATATCGTTTTCATATAAACCCTATATTTAGAATTTATTTAGATTTTTCAAGAATATTTGACGTGTTTGTAATAAACGCCCTCTGTCGTTCAAAAGCAGTACTATTCAATTGCTACTGGATTAGAGCTCCCATTCCATCCCATTCCATCCCATTCCATCCCATTCCATCCCATTCCATCCCATTCCATCCCATTCCATCCCATTCCATCCCATTCCATCCCATTCCATCCCATTCCATCCCATTCCATCCCATTCTATCCCATTCCATCCCATTCCATCCCATTCCATCCCATTCCATCCCATTCCATCCCACTCCATCCCACTCCATCCCACTCCATCCCACTCCATCCGACTCCATACCACTCCATCCCACTCCATCCCACTCCATCCTACTCCATCCCACTCCATCCCACTCCATCCTACTCCATCCTACTCCATCCCACTACATCCCACTCCAACCCACTCCAACCCACTCCATCCCACTCCATCCGACTCTATCCCACTCCATCCCACTCCATCCGACTCCATCCGACTCCATCCCACTCCATCCCATTCCATCCCACTCCATCCCACTACATCCCACTATATCCCACTCCATCCCACCCCATCCCACTCCATCCCGCTCTATTCCGCTCCATCCCACTCCATCCCATTCCATACCACTCCATCCCACTCCATCCTACTCCATCCCACTTCTTCCCACTCCATCCCACTCCATCCCGCTCCATCTCACTCCAACCCATTCCATCCCACTCCACCCCACTCCATCCCACTCCATCCCACTCCATCCTACTCCATCCCTCTCCAGCCTACTCCATCCCACTCCATCCCACTCCATCCTACTCCATCCTACTCCATCCCACTCCATCCCACTCCAACCCACTCCATCCCACTCCATCCCACTCCATCCCACTCCATCCGCTTCCATCCCATTCCATCCCTTTCGAGTCAAATAAAAACCTTTTCTTTCTTTCCATTCCATCCCATTCTATTCCATTCCACTCTACTCTAATCTAATCTACTCTACTCTACTCTACTCCACTCCACTCCACTCCAAACCACTCCACTCCAGTCCACACCATGTTTGAACAGGTATGTTGTTTTTCTATTCCAAGCTAGATCGCGCTACTGAACTGCGAGCTGCGTGTCTCGGTGTAAACTGACCGTAATTTTACTTCTGGAACACTTTAAATTCAAATATCTTTTGATAGACTGATCCGATTTCAATGAAACAAAAACTAAATGTTACTTCAAGTTACGGTCAGTCGTTGTGTATTAAAGTTATCTACATAGCTTTCGTACATTTTACGTGATGCCCGAACAAATAAACATACAAACAGACATACAGACAAACAGACAAAAATTCTAAAAATGCTAGAAATGAGTTCTATTGGTTGTCCTTAAACACGCTGGCTATATTTTTTGAGTTTTTTTTTAATGTACAAAAATTATTTTTCTACAGTTTTATTATATGTATAGATAGAAGAAGAAGATAGATATAGAAGATAGATTAATATTTGAAAGAATACTTTGATTCATTGCCATAGACAGACACTATAGAATAATGCTTCATAAATTTAAAATACTTGAAAATTCACACTGAAAAAAGCATATGATTTTTTTCTGTAAGTATTGACTACTTACAGAAAAAAAATCATACACTTTTTTCAGTGTAAAGAAATACATGAATTAAACATACACATGCTTAAAACACTGCCTTTTTTCAACCAAATTTTATCCGCAGTCAACCCGCATAGATCCCAAGTAACAATTCAGATTAATACTATGTTGTCCATGTGACTTTACTTTATGGTCGCACAGCTATTCGTTGGGTACCGGGCTAGGTGTCAGTGCGGGTAACTTATGGGGCAAAAATGACGTAATGTATGGCACCGGAGATCGATAGAAACTGTTGTGTTTGATGTACAATGCGTAAGTAGACATGCATGAACTAAAGCTATTGTCAAACAGACAGGCGAAGCGAATGCGATCGGAAGCGTTGTTATTTGTAATGTATGGAATTGTTTGAATCGAGTCACATAGAAAAGCGAAAGCGATCCGATAGTCTATGTGACTGGCTTCAAACAATTCTATACATTACAAACAAATACGCATCGCTTCGCGTTCGCCACGCCTGTCTGTTTGACAATAGCTTTAGGCCTGAATTCCCGGTCGCGGGACTAACGAGCTACCGTGACTCCGGAACGTAAAGGGCTATTGAAGGAACACCATGGATTTTAGTCAGTACAAGTCTGACAGTCCCTCCTGCCCCGCCCTGGGTGGGAGGACTCATTTGATGATTTAACCACGATGAAAAAAGACCTGAATTCCTATTACGGATCGTTCACGACCTAGCCACTGTGAGCGGTGATTTAGCGCGGGGCGGCGAGCATAAGATCAAATGTTTAGAAACGTTTGAAACACGCCACGAGGCGCCGCCATGCAGTGGTGAATTCGCGTACTTACAAAGTAACTAATATCTTATCATAGTAGGTGCCTAAAATAGTTTTTGAAACAGCATAATTACATTTCCGAATTAATTATGGACCGCTCACAGGCGACTATCGCAATGCTATCCATAGAGGTTCGTACTCGTATGCAGGCAAGCGTCAAAAGATACCAAAGTCGTAAGGTATCGGAGACTTGCGTTGCGTTGTGTACGAAGGGCCTTCCTCTACATCACAAAAATGTGAAAAGTTGTGCTAGGGCCTCAGGTGCGCGGGCATGCGGGCAGCGAGTAAAGGGCAACTCGCTGCCCGACCATGGACCATGCCCGGGTCGACGGCGCGTTGTGTCCCACGCGCGCCTCAAAGAGCGTCAGCATAATGACGGGGCCCCCTCTCAGAGGGCCAAAGCCTGCGGGGGTCGCGGGATTATTTCCTTACCGTGACCCCGGAACATAACAGGCTACTGAAGGACACCGTGGATTTTAGTCAGTAGAAGTCTGACAGTCCCTCCCGCCCTGCCCGGGGTGGGAGGACTCATTTGATGATTTTGCCACGTTAAAAAAAAAAAAAAAAAAAAGGGCCTCAGGTGGCCTACCAAGACGTCGTAAAGCGTGAGTCTTTCGGCTGTGGGAAAGAGACAGAGCTATACAAGTCGTCTATCGCCATCTCGTTCCCTGAGCGGAACTACTCACGCTTTAAGACGTCATGGAAGGCCACCAGATATTAAAAAAACTTTTTCAAAAAAAGTAACCGACTTCAAAAGCAACCACAAAAAAGATAAAATAACCTACATAATAACTTTTCTTTCTGAAGTCGGTGGCAAAAACCAATGAAACAAAAAAAACAAAGCCACCGATTTCAGAAAGACAAGTTAATATGTAGGTTATTTCGAAATCGGTTACTTTTTTTGAAAAAGTTTTTTATTTTACCCTTTTTAGTTTAAATATACAACCCAACTTCTTGTCAAATACACAATTTTCTCACAAGTATACTAGAATTTTGTAATCCGTAGCACCGGTAATAACATCGCCCATGTACACAATAAGCTAAAATAAGCTAAAAAAATCCCTATCTCAAAAACTACTAAACCGATTTTGATGAAACTTGCAGTATTCCCTAAGTTTAACAATACCTAGTACAACAATAAAAAAATACTTAAATCGGACTTGTAGTTCCGGAGATATGCGCTCACAAACATAAAAACATACATACATACATACACTTTTGAAATTTGGCACATTTGTTCAGACGCTGATATAGATAGACTAACATATACGAAAACTGGGCAGTTCTGGAAATATTACATACATACGGTTTAATACGAGTCGAATTGATAACCTCCTTTTTTTGAACTCGGTGAAAACAAACTAAATTCATATCTTAATGTGTCAATTCCAGTGCTGTTAATATCTGAATGAGAGAGAATAATCAGAGCGTGCATCGTGGCATACAGTTATAAAACAATGTTTAATGTATGTATGTAACGAACAAACCGGTAGTGACGTCACATCGCGGCGCCAATCCCATATTATGATACCGAAGTTTATACGACAGTTTGAATAAACACGAGTTACTGTCGTAATATACTAGTCGCTATTGTAAAATGAAATATACATGGTTATCAAAAAATAGGCGTGTTGTTTGTATAGCCAGATGGACGAGGTGAAAGGGGTATGTAGGATCGTAGTTTCTGCCTACTCGCTTGTTTGTATGATTTGATGAATGAACATGGACGAAGCCAAAGGAGTATGTAAGGATCTTAGAAGGAGGTACCTGTCCTGCAGTTTCTGCCTATCCACACGGGAATAGGTGACTTTATAATTATAGACTATTATACAGGGTGGTCCAGGCCAAATGGATATAATTTTTTTGTAGGTAGTCCGTTTAAGGACCTATTTGTACGAGCCAGGAGAAATTTAAATAACAAGTTTTTTTTTATTTGAGTTTACGAAAAAACTGTCGTTTTCAAGGAAAGTAATTCTTCTTGCATTGATATGAAATTAAATGCACTTCAAATTTGCAGATCAGTCTGAATTTTTTTCTTTCTGATAGAGTAGATACAATGTTTAAGCACCTAAAATAAAAATATTATGAAAATTTTCATTTTAAAAGTAAATAAAAATCATGAAAACATTAAAAGTGGTGATATTTCTAAAATTACAAAAAAAAAATATATCTTACAAGATATGATTTTTTAGCAAGGGTGACAAGCGATTTTTTTCATGGCAAGTATAAATAGGTCCCTAAGCCAAATACCTAAAAAAAAAAATCCACCCTGTATATAGACTAGGTTTTTTTATTGAAATGGTGTAATAATTTCTTTTCATAAATAATATGTTGTCAGTTTGGCTTGCATAAGAAATCTACTGATTACTACTTGTATGAAATTGACCACTATTTAGAATGAAGGAAAGTGATACAGCGGCTTTAACTCTTTCTAATATGACAGAGAATGACATACTAAAAGAAAATGTGACAGCCGCGATCTCTCTCTTACATACTTTTCTGTCCATATTTACTTGTTATCTGAATAGGGAACGATGATCTTTGGGGGGTGCTAAAATGAGATGAAATGCCCCGGCAGGAGGACAATTTTAGACTTACTGACCAAAAATCTACCCTGTCTTTTTAGTTGCCTTCTGCGTTCCAGGACCATGGTTACCTGCTTTAGCAGTTCTACGTAGAAAGAAACTAGTCTAACCTAAGCTAGTTTACCTTTTTATATAAACCACAATATAGCAATAATTCACCCCAAAATTGATATCGCACAGTCATAGGGGCACGTATCGACGCAGACGTGACTGACGTGGAACTAGAAATCGTTAACAGAATGTTAACAGGCAAAAACTTGCGGGCACATCGAAAAATCAGACAAAGATAGTATTGGAACACGCACAGTGAAGGATTCCGTATCTAGTCAGGACGAATATTTACGCAAACATGATAGTTATTGCTACAAGAATAAGTTTTAGTTTTTCAGCTACAAAACTGTCAAAATATGATGGATGAACGGATGATTTGAAAATAAAATCACTCACAAACGATTAAACTTATTTATTTTATACTTCATGTACAAATCAGTGGTACATTGGCGGACTTAATGCCACAAGGCATTCTCTACCAGTCAACTTTTGGGTGTAAGACAACTCTGTGTTAGGGTACAAAAAAACAAAAAAAAATAGTAAAAAAATTAAAAAAAACCTATAGGTACCAACTAAAAAATTAATACTATTACATTATACAAATAAAATGAACTAAACAATATTATAACAAATCAAATAAATAGAAAGATGACTCGACTTTTGTTAATGGAGAGCTAAGCACTTAAATTAACTTACATCTTGTTTCGTAATTTTACTATTACTACACCATTGTTTAGTGCATATAGTATAATTTCGCTCCAATGTTCATCGATACAGTGCAAACAGTCTCCGAGTCACAGAATAGATAAAATAGGTGTCTTCCTAGCTTTTTAACTGTTCAATGCTCCGAAAAAATGACTTGACGCTAATTACAATTGATGCGTTTTTGCCATTTGCCTACAGAACCCCTAAAATGCACAACACAACATGTGCACCACTGACTGATAAAGTCCAGCTATTCGTTTTTTCGAATACGGTTCACAAACGACCCGTACGTACGAGTATCCGAATTGTACGTGATTTTCTGGCACTGCGTTGACATGCAGTCAATAAAAGATATTGCTTGATTGATGCACTACGCAGGCAGTAAGGGATGAATTAAAATACTCTCTATGAGAAGCGATATTCAGATGCTGCTGTTTTGTGCAACAACGATACAACTCTGCCATTTTGCCATTTTTAAAGAAATTCGGGCAAAATGTTATATTATCAGCCTATAACTTTCCCACAACTGGGACCCATGTCTCCTTTATGCAAGCAACGGAATTCTATGACTATGGCCAGTGCTAATACCAGAATACGCGCAATGAATAATTCGAGGTTAGACTTCGAGTGTACTGACAAAGTTTAATTGGGTTTTGCTATTGGCAATCGGTTACAGTCTCAGAGTTAGGATTATGGTGTTAGATGAGAATACGTCCTCCTGGGATGAGACCGTCATCAGTAGGCTGAGTTTGATATCAAATAATAATAATCTCTGCTTAACCTTTCAGAGATAAGTAGTGCAGCTTACTGTATGTTTACAAATGGCTGCTTCATTTTCTTCTATTAAAAGATACGCATTTTAATTAACTTGTGCTGTTTTTTTTCTTTGTAAAAAAAAATATTTGCATATTCCTCCAAGACGATACTAGAACTAACGAACACCATTAGTCAAACCATAATAAGATTTATTTATTTACTAGCTGACCCCGCAAACGTTGTTTTGCCATATAAGTAAATTTTTCCTAGAAAAAAAAAAGTTCGAAAAATAGATAATGGCCGATTCTCAGACCTACTGAATATGTATACCAAATTTCATAAAAATAGGTCAAGCCGTTTCAGAGGAGTACGGTAACTAACATTGTGACACGGAAATTTTATATATAAGAAGATTTATTAAGGTTTACCAACAGCTTCATAATTAGATGTTACTGTACAGTTTTTATCACATCTATTCATAAAGATTCAGTTTATCATTCGTAATCAGGGAGCAAATCAGCTTTTTGCTCCTAATTTTCATAGAAACTCTTAGTTCTCATAGAGGTTGATAAATAAAAAGTAGTTTCCAGCTTGGGCGCAACACTGTTTAAAGCTTACTTCGAATCGCTCGCTGCGCTCCGGAATCTACTGTAAAACCCCTCGCTACACTCGGAATTATGCTCTAGATTCCTTCGCTTAGCTGTTTCTTCGACTTTAAAACACTGGTTGTTTTCTCCCTTGGTAAACAATCGACTAGCTTTTGAAATCTCTTGAGATTCTAAACTGTCGGAAAATTGAAAAAGTTATAATAGTTTGTATATTTCAAATAAAAATTCAAAAGCTAATTTTCTCACGAAATAACGGTTCTGTTCTGCAGTAAGTGACTTCCATAATATTATTATGGAGGCAATCGCTTTTGGATTCTGCGAAGTGTTCAATTGCTACAAGATCCGTATTTAGATCCATTCATTTCATTATGTTGCCTAATTAGACGATTCTCTTTTCATCAATACGGTAAATCCATATGTTCTCAATAGAACGTACATGGATATATGTACATACGGATAGATGTATATTTGATTAAGGGTGCTTTTCTACACAAGATGTGCTATGCAGCTGCGAAAATATGAAAGCTAAGCTACAAAGCTATGTGACTGTTTCCACTGATGCTAGCTATGTAGCGGTGCGAGTAAGTCGACATCTACAAAGATGTGCCGCCTCAAGGTAGCTGTGCGAGGGAGATACACAGCTCTAACTTAGCGATTGTATGAACAAGCCAACATAGCTTAATCACTCGCGACCATTCATAGTACGTATCCGTAGCATGTAGCAATAGCTTGGATCCAGAGGACCCATGTTACCATATAAAAACGAATCTTAGTTGTATCAATTTCCATCAAAGCTATTTAATTATTTATGAAAAAAATCTATTTGCAAAATGCTAACAATTTGTACGTTTCATTTCAAAAAAATAATTAAGGATGGGCGAAAGCAAGAAAAAAAAAAGATACAATAATGTCATAACTAAGATGTTAAAGAAGTTCAACTTATAAACCAAAAAAATGTCCTATGAGATAGTACAAAGCGGATGTGGATTAAGGAATATGTTTGGTGGATATCAAACGCATCCATAGCAACGTATCATAGCACAGTTTAGGTGGAAAAGCAGCATTTTACAATGGTGTGATGTAACACAATGTTCAAAGAGCCATCAGAAATCCGAATATATCCACTCGACTAGAGCCACACACACACATTGACTTATTCATAATACTGATGGACGTATGGATGTATGTAAGTAGGTATGGTACAAAGTAAAATTATTTAATAAACATGTAAACATCTATCATAAATTAATTCTCCGTGATTCTAACCCTGAAATTTTAATATAAAGCAAACTTATTTGTTAATATAACCTTCAAAGTTATTAAAAAAATATCAAATGTAATATAACAGCTCTGATGTAGACAACATAAATAAGGATATTTACTTTTATAACCCTATGTTATTACATAGTATACTACGAATTACTCATGTAACCTGGCTTTTTCTCAATAACTTTCAAGGATTATGTTTAGTTAGTAATTTATATACTAAAGGCTATTTAAAGTCGCATCAATAATTCTTTTTGTACACCAAAATGGATAAATGGTCACCAAATCTAAAACTCGCTTTAGCAAGATTTCAGGGACACCCCGAAGTTCGGTTTGGTTAGGTTCCTTTAAACCTTGTACACAGAAATAGAAGCCCCGCGAAGCGGGTCTTCGTCGACCCTGCTTAGGTAGATTTTTTTTTATTACACCTCGTTATGACATATTTTAATGAAAATATTTTGGTGCACATTCAGTATATTTGGTGGAACACAGGCAAAATTAGGTAAATGAAATGGGAATAAATTGAAGTACTTTTAAATACCATCCTATACTAAATTTCAGCAGAAGTTTTTACCTGTCATTTAACGTATGTTTTAGTGAACTTTTGAAATTAATGAAAGCAAGTCTACCTTGAAATCACAGAATATGAAATATCATATTCTAAATCAAAATCCAACATAAATTCTCACATATTAATCCTCTGTAACGTATATTTTAATCTACGAGTATGTAATGAATTGCTACGCCGTAGGCTCATAGCGGCTACAAATTGTCGTAGCACCATTCTACACGCATGGCTTACGTAGCGCGCCTACCGGAACACGACTCAAAGGCCATGGCTTTAGGCCCGCCTGTCTTTTGTCGCGGCGACGTGAGATGGCTAATTACAAACGACGTGTGTTTGCCCTCCCAGAGATTACCTGCCGTGACTCTGTGAGTATGTCGTATTGTCCCAGGAAGACAATATGTACGTCCTGTACCACTCACAATGCAGAGCCGAAATACCGCTGAAATAACACCCGAACTTTCGCATCTGTTTCTGTACGAACACGACCGTGTAAACTGTATATAACTAGTGATGGGCAGGAGGGAAGAAAAAAATGGGAGGGAAAAAAAAGATTGGGAAAATATGGGAAAATAAAATAAATTCCCGGAATTTTCCCAAACGACGGGAAAATAAATATTGAACCAATAACAATGTTATAAATACGTAAATAATTATTGTATTAGGTGGTAATAAGGTGGTAGTAAGGCCTGCAACGGCTGGGTCATGCCAGTATTGATGTAGGTACTCTTTTGACATACTCATGGACTCAAACAGAACTTAATTGTACGGACCCTCGTATCCAAGGCGATAGGAGGGTCCGTACATTGCTTACTGCATATCGAATGCATCACTCACGGTCTTCGGTTATGAGATTGTATATTTGATTGCTTACTGCATATCGATTGTATTTTCTAAACGTTAAGACTTTCCACAATCGTGAGATATGCAATCTCAGTGAATATTTCCTAAAAGCCGACGTGGGAATGCATCGAGATGTAGTAGCGGTGGACAAGGGCCTTACCCCACTCTCCTGGGCTAAAGAGAACTGGCGCAAACCTGCTGTGCTAGTGCTTGACACTAATGGTCGCATGGAAATATGACAGAACAAGGAGTTTCACGGATGTTTTTTCCGGGCCGAACATAGGCCTGATGCAGATGTAGACATATCTGCGTCGGTAACCTGGCTACGATCCGGAGAGTCCTTTGGAGAAACCAAAGGTTTTGTCAGAGCAATATGGGAGAAGTTATGATGACTCATATAACTACCGGAGATTTATTGTGAAGGATAGCAAGGCTGACATATGTCGGGCATGCCACCGTGTCCAGGCAAATCAATCTATCACATTTTCTCCGGGTGTTCTCGTCTCGCTAACGGAGAATATTTGCATAGACACAACCCTGTAGCCAGAATAATCTATCAACTTGCTCTAAAATACAACCTTGTGGAATTAGAAGTGCCATACTACAGGTATGTGCTCGACCCAGTTCTTGAAAGTGGCAATATGACACTGCGATATGCACGCGCTGCGGGAAGAGCTCCGTCGCGATCTCAGGGCAGTATGGAGGGAGCGACGGTCGCAACAGAGGTTCGGGTACGCTACAATCGCGGCGGTAATACCCTCTCTTAGAGGAGTGGCTGGATAGGCGGCTCGGCGGCCTGACCTACCGCATGACGCAGGTCCTTACCGGACACGGAAGTTTTATGAGGTACATGTGTCGGATGTGGAAGCAGGAAACGCCTGGGTGTCACCACTACGAGGACCGCCCGGAGGACACGGTGGAGCATACGGTGCAGGTCTGCCCCGCTTGAGCAGAGCACCACCGTGTCCTCACGGCAATAGGCAGAGACCTCTCGCGCCCGGCTTTGGTCGAAGCCATGCTTCGGGGCGAGACGGTGTGGGATGCGGTGGACTCCTTCTGCGAAGCAGTCATGCATGGGCTGAGTGAGGGACAGCGTCAGCGTCCGTCACGGCGCCGGATTTCGGCAGACGGATCTCCAGCCACCGTAGGCGCGGCCATGCGGGCGGCGAGTAATAGGCGACTCGCTGTCCGACCATGGACCATGCCCGGGTCAGCAGCGCGTCGTGTTCCACGCGCGCGTTTTTTCAAGCATTTATTTTTGACGGTATTAATGAATTTGATTTCTGTTTGAGTTCGTTCACCCGTGTGTAGCGTTCACAGCTGATTCCAATGTTTCCATCACATTTTGCAGACTTTGAACTGGCAATTCATCGAAATACTTACAAATAACTTATTTTATTGGCCATATAAATAGACCAAAAGAAAAATGCTTGAAAAAAAAACGTTTTGAAAAAAAAAATGGATGATATTTGAAAAAAAAAAATGCAAAAAAATATTTTTTTGGAATGTACTTGGTTATTGATACGAGTAAGCACACCAAATTCTTGCAGTTAATTTTTTAAGACCATATATTACGTTGAAAATCTGTTAGAGACTCGAGAGTTTACGTTTGCCATTTGTCTACAAAGCAAGAATAAAAAAAATTATAAATTGTTAGATTAGAGCTATGATTATATGGCTGTTTATACGTACAATACCCACTTTTCAGCGCACCAAGTAATAGATCTATCTTCAAAGTCAGCTGATTACTATTATAGGTATAAAGCCGCATTTATAGCAAAACTAATATTCAAAAAACAACCTAATAATCAGAAAAAGGTCGGTGTGATACTTTTGAGACTTGTTCGAAGTTGATTTTAAGTCTTTTTAAATAAATACGTATCAACAAACATTTCCATACATAAAATCCTTACTTATATGCTGTAACCATACTTTTACAATGAATGTCTTTTTTTTTAACCACGACATGTATGTACAGACTCACACAAATGCAAAACTTTGTAAAAAATAAATTAAATTGCATAATTTTAAACGAAAAATATTTTCCCGTCATTTGGGAATATTCCCGGGAAGAAATGGGAAAGTATCGGGAATTTTCCCAACTCGGGAAAATTCCCGGGCAAAAACCCATCACTATATATAACGTACATGTACACCACATATGATTGTCGAACAATGGATGCTGTGACTAGATAAGTTACGAAGAGAGAAAATGAAGTAAATGGCACGTTGAAGACGGATAACATCGATATTTAAGTGCGAAATACGAAATCCAAATAAACGTAACATTTCTGACAAATGATGATGTGTTATTTTTCGTGTATAGGTTTCTACAAAGATTTTACTTTCACATGTCACTGAAATGATGAATTTATGGCCTCAACTCCACATAACATTTTTGTTTAACATTACTTTTTTTCTAAATAGTCTCTCTTTTAGTCATAAAATAATAATTGTTGAGATCCATCGAAAGAACAAAATTTGTGATTCTTTCTTTTGCTTTGGTTATTCTTTCAAGAATTTATTTTTACCACTATTATTCAAATTTGATTTATTATCTGTTACACAGATTTTTTTATCTTAAATTAGTTATGGTTTTATATTAGATTCGATCGATTCCCGTTTCCTGTCCCAAAGTGAATACATGGTGCAAAAAAATAAATCCATGTGCGTTTTTTCACAAATACCTGTTCAAAAATATAATATGTTGTCCAAGTACAAAGCAGTCTTTCCTATCTTCTTCCTAATTTTTCAAAACTATTATTTTTTTATTCATGCTTCCTTTGCAAAGTATGCTTCGATTGTCACCGTAAAAATGTCCGACAATATAATTGCGTTATTATTTCACAATAATGGCGGGAAGCAGCAGTGCTCTCGAATGGGTCACACGACTACGGAAAGCTTCCTCAATAGAGATGAGACAGAGAGTTTTTCGAGATGCGAACTCGAAAATTGACTCGAAAGTTACTAGGTTGAGATCGAAAACGATTTTTTTTTGTTTTATTTTCAAAAGATGTGTATGTTAACGGAAATTGATGTAATCTGTCATTGTATACAATTCCTGGGAAATGTATGTAATTCCTAAAATCACTCGGAAAAGTGTGAAACTTAGCTAAGCGGGGCTCCTATTTCCATGTGCAAGGTTTAAAGGAACCTAACCAAACCGAACATCGGGTTGCCCAAGAGTTATTGGTGCCATTGAAAGTAGACGTCAGGGCCACCCCAAGGTTAGCTTATGGGGGCGGGGCTCCGTCTACCTGAACGCGTAAAACACTTTTATACATATTTCCTAAATAGCTTCGAATTGTTTGCATTTTCTTGGAATTGTATTCAATTCCTAGATTTCATACATTTCTGGCAACACCATAGATAGATAGATAGATAGAAGATAGATAGAATACTCTTTATTATGCACACCATACAACTAAAAGGTACATAACATTACAAATTATAACTTAAACATAGGGTGACACAATAGGCGGTCTTATCACTAAAAGCGATCTTTTCAAGACAACCTTTGGATGGATTAGGAAGAAAGAGAGACTTACTGTTGGTAGTACTGTGGTGTACAATTAATCAATTAAACAAGATAAAATATATATAGGTATAAATAAATAAATACATACATACACATACAAACATAATATATATATATACATAACACATGTAATAATCACGAAAACAAAGAAAAGAAGCATTAGTCACATGGTTAAGGAGAGAGGTAGTGATTCTTGAGCAGATTTTTAAAAATTGACAAGTTTTGTGCGCTCCTTACTGACATGGGCAACGTATTCCATAGTCGCACTGCTTCGACTGTAAAAGATTTGTCGTAAAAGCTCGTAGAGTGCATTGGCATCTCCAGTCTCAAGGTTTCCGAAGACCTAAGATATCTATTATGTGTGTCATGAAGGAACTTGAAACGTTCTTTAAGATAAGAGGGGGTTTTAGGATTGAACAGAATACTGTACAGTTGAAACAAGATGTGAGAATTCCGGCGAAGACGTATAGGAAGCCACTTGAGTTTTACACGAAATTCAGAAATGTGATCATATTTGCGCAAGCCAAATATAAATCTTATGCAGAAATTTTGAAGTCGCTCAAGTTTATCAAGTTGTGCCTCAGTAAGATCAAGATAACTGACATCAGCGTAATCATAGGATGGGAAGTAAAAGGGATTGTGCAAGCGCAGTTTTAGTGGCAGTCGGAAGAAAGTTCCGCAATCGCCTCAAACTCTTAGCAGAAGCGAAAATTTTCCGACTCACTTCCTGTAGCTGGGGACCCCAGGATAGATTCTGGTCAATCCAAACTCCAAGATTTTTTACCTTCTCACTTAGAGGAATAGCGGTGCCGTTGAATTGTACATCATCATCATCATCAGCCTATAATGGTCCCACTGCTGGGACACAGGCCTCCTCTCTGCGAGAGGGAGTGGGCCATAATCCACCACGCGGGCCCAGTGCGGGTTGGTTTCTGGCAACACATACATGTAATTTATTTATTTTCTTTAATGTTCGGAAAGCTTACAGACTAATCCATAAGATACTAATAACAATTGCAGTTTTAATGAGGTTTATGTATTATCGATTAGAAAAGTGTTTTTTTTTTAAATCAAAACAGTACCTAGTGACCCAGTGGTGCCGCAAGTATCGACCGTAGATCGTGGTTTCCATTCCAGGTAGCCACTTTATGAATTGGAATTTGAATAGACTGACTATGCAGACGAAATCTCGACAGAAAGCCGGATGAGATCTCGAATGGCCAATCTCGACTCGAGATTGCATACCCTCTCTACTCACATCTAATGGTTAGCGAGGAAGCGCCCGGCCACTGCCTCTCAATACTGAATAAAAGGGAACTTACGCTCAAGAAGTGGCTCGTTATATCTCGATGGTCCCTAACTGCAGAGCGTTAAGGTTGGGTATTGTGTGTTATATATTTTCTCGTGTAAGGTGACGTTTGTGACGTATTCACACGCACGCATCACGCATTGTGCGCCGCGAGAAGAATGATTTCTGCCCGAAGCTTTTCTCCACAATAATGAGTCACTTGACGTATTGTCCCGTGGGCGCCATCTCGTCCAAATTACGATGCCATTGTTACTGAGATATTGTTCGTCGCCTCGTGAATATGTGCGAAAGGAAATGAAACTGTTCCCTTGTGCCAGTCACCGTTTGTTGGCTTCCCCGCGCAGACACACCCCGCTATATATTTCCATTTCAGAGATCCGGTAAATGAGAATGCCGTCATATGTGTGATGATATACCTTTGTATGCTAATACGTTACGCTTAGCGAGTACGGTTTACACTACATTATTAATTAGCATGCGCTTAAGTTTGTGTTATTAAGACTACCAAAATTGTGAGGCGAATAATTTTGGAATTAAATTATGTTAGCTTGGTAACAGATGTGTTAAACTTTATTTCAGACAGCGAGAGCATATCATAATGTATTAATTAATCATTGTAGTAGTACATGATAAAACATTTTGTTAATTAACAGAATTTAATTTGACAAGTTGCATAAAAATATACTTAATAAAATATGTATAATAAAAATCTCTCTGTACGTCTGTCTCATAAGTTTTGGAAGCGTTTTTTTTTAGTAAGATAATCCGTTTCTATATTTTTAAATGACACAATGACATTAAATATATGTATATAAAAAACATAAGCTCTATTTTATGAAAAAAAAAAACATTTTTTTTATTTATTCCTTTCGTCAAATACATGTGCGAGTAACAAAATTGAAAGGGATAAAAAGTGCAAGCTCCCGTGACTAGCAAGGGTCGCTGTCACTGAGGTTCGGTCTCTGGAGTCCATTCTAGGACCCGTCGGTAAACCCAACGGGACAATATTGTCCTACGTGACACGGGACAGAACTGTCCTGGCTGACCACGTGACTATTATGGGACATCATTAAACTGTAGTAAACTTTATTTGATGTGACACCTTACAGTCGCGAACACCAATCTATAGGCACAATTAATATTGACCAGATTGACGACTATACGATAACGATTTATATTGACGGCACGGTTGGCGCAGCAGCTGTGCGATCGACTTCTGGGCAATGTGTCGCGGGTTCGATCCCCGCACGGAACAAACATTTGTATGATTTACAAGTACTTGTTTTGAGTCTGGGTGTTTGTGTATCTGAGTTTTTATGTTTGTAAACGGACCCACGATGCAGATAGAAGTTCCGTTGTGGGACAACGTTGTTCGCAGGACTTATCCAGTTACAGTGACCCTGGAACGCAAAGGGCTATTGAAGGACACCGTGGATTTAAGTCAGTACGAGTCTGACAGTCCCTCCCGCCCTGCCCTGGGTGGGCGGACTCATTTGATGAAGTACAGTCGTGGCGCGGACTCTATCCGCCTTGCCACAAAAAAAAAAATAAACATCTGTTGAACACTTTTCTAAAAAAGTGGAACTGCAAAACGACGTCTATAATTATCAACGTAAAATTTGATTTTGACTTTGACAATTTTTTTAGACAGATGTTTTTCTTCCAGTAAGACGATAATTTTTATTTGAAACTTCATTGACCATGGACGTCATTGGGGACGCCTTTGGCCAGCCGTGGGCTGTCCCATGCTAAATACATATGTAACAGTATGTATGTACTCGTGTAACAGTTAAGCACTCGTACAACCAACATTATTAAGTAAATTTTACAGTTCCCTACTAATCTATGTTGTTTTAGGTTCCACGAGCTTTTATCACGAAAGGCAGGGAATTCTGACGACAACTTAACTTTAAATCTTTTTATACGTGGTTGGTTATACCTACAAGTAACATATGTATATTATTTATGGTAACTGAGTGCAAATAATACATCTAAATAAAAAAGATAAAGAATAATTTTGACATTTTAAAGAGGGTATGTTTGGCGCAATGGCTGCGAGTTCGTTTTCCGCACGTAACAAATATTTTTATCATGTACAAGACACTGAAACTGAACAACTATGTTCAGTTTCAGGACATGGGTTACTTTCTTTTTGTGAATGAATGTAATTATTTATTTCAGACCAAGCACAGAAATTCGTAAGTCCATTTTATAGTTTTACTAGCTGTTGCCAGCGGCTTCACCCGCTACAACTCGAAAATTATCCCACGGGAACATAAAATCGGGATAAAAACTATCCTATGTGTTAATCCAGGTTATAAACTATCTGTGTACCAAATTTTAGCCAAATCCGTTCAGTGGTTTTTGCGTGAAAGAGTAACAAACATACCTACATACACATACATCCTCACAAACTTTCGCATTTTTAATATTAGTAGGAAGTAGGATGAAGCAAATTTTATTTAAAAAACATGTTTGAAAACTTAATTTTAAACGTATGGTACACATTCAAATAATATCATTGAATTTCAAAAGAATATATTACAAGGAAAACTCCAACCTTAAGAAAATTAATTTCATGTTGTGCTTTCTCAAATTGAAAAACAAAGTTAGTAGGTAAAGAAATATTTTCGTGTTACAAAGAGCACGTAGCTGTACCTGTGTTACATTCTAACAATTTTCCTTGATTGCAAACCTAATATGCGTAGGTATGTATGTATATGTATATCTATGTATATATGTATATCTTTCTTAACCTTTTATGTTTTTTTTTAATTTAATAACCTATTTGAACTTTCTATACGGATATATTTTATTAATGAAGTGTACACTGGCACGTCTGAATAAGGGCCTTCTTCGCCCACAGGGATTTTTTTGTCACGTGTTTTTAGTTGTTTTACACTTGCGACACTGTCTAAAAAAAGTACTAGTAAGAGTCTGTTAGTTTCATGATGTAGCAGTGGGATGATGTAGGCTAGCAGTATCAGTATCAGTTACATCAAAATCAATCTTTCTCATGAATTAACCTGAAACGTCAACAACTGGTGCTCGGTTCGGGTTGGTCGTTTCCATCGAGAATGACCGGTAAGAAACTCCATGGTTAGTCTGGTAACAGATGCAGTTCTAATGCCCAAAATGAAATATTTTTTATTACGGTGAAAATACTGTAGGTACCTTTATGGTCTATTAGTAAGTAAAAACTTCGATCAATTACAAAAAAGAAGGTAAACTCTAATTTGAAATAAGTAACAGTAAAAAACTAGATTTAGACGTACGGTTTCATAGAAATGAGATGTCAAATGTATTATTAACATTTAAAAAAGTAGGTATCTCATTTAATGATCACCTTTTATTTAAATAAATTCACAAACCTACAAATAAATAGATCACAGTAGTACATACCTAGCGCCAATGCAGCGTCGTAAGTGAACCGCGGCGATTTTGTGTTTGCATGGCTGGACAAAGTCGCGGTGGGCGAATGCCTTAAACCGCTATTCCCGCTATCTTGGTTTTCAATTTTCGCAAAACGACTTCACAAAAATGTTTACTGGTGCAAGGTTTGACTGCTGTATACAGACTGCCCCACACCCTTTGATATTTTGCCTTAGATTTTAGTGTCCCCATCTGATTTAGACAGGGACACTAAAATCTTAAATTATGTCTAAATATACCTAACGAAGGATGACTGAATTGAAGTTTAATTTAGGAAAGGTCTATAAATAGATCATTAAATAATGTCCGAAACAGATAGATATCAAATATCGATCAAAGTAACTATCGTTTATTTAATTAAGGGTTATAGTTACAGGTAATAATACTACAAAGATTTTTTGAAGCTCGAACGACGGCGACGGCCTTGTTGTTAAATACACTCGAGAGCAATGAATCCGGGTCACTTAAAGAATCCTAAAAATCTCGGGAACTAAAAATGCTAGGTTAATGCAATAAATTGTATTTAATAGACAATGTTATACTCCTTAAATGAAGGTATTAAAACTTCTTAGTTATTGTAATGTTATATCATAAAAAAATCAAATTTGAAAAAGGGCCAGTTTCGAAGATGGAACTACGAAATTACAGCATTTGGTTTTGCTTTTGTTTGTAATCTGTCATTTATGTGGGTACATAAACCATGTTGATAGTGCTCTACATTCATTATTCAAGCTGAAATTATGTCGCTTACGCCTGAAGAATGCACCAGAATACTTACAATGCCGGAAACCGGCCGGAGTCAGCGCGATACAGCCAGGACTGTCGGTGTGTCGCTGTCAACAGTACAAAGAGTTCTCCAACGTTACGAAGAAACTGGTTCTAACCTACGCAGACCAGGAACGGGCAGAACCAGGTGTACCACAGCACGAGAAGACCGATACTTGGTGAACACCATGCTTCGAAATCGCTTTCTCACAGGAACTGAACTCACCAATCGTTTCGACGCCTCGGAGGAAATAACCCAAGTGCATGGACAGTAAGACGTCGGCTTGCTGAATCTAACTTAAAACCCCTTAGACCTGCAAACGGTCCTAAACTGGAGCGTGGGCATCGTATTTCAAGACTAAGATATGCCCAGAGCCACGTAAATTGGAGTATTGAAGATTGGTCAAAAGTTATTTTCTCCGACGAATCAAAATTTATGCTCTACAAGCACGATGGAAGACACAAAGTGTATCGAAGACCAGGGGAAAGATTCAAGCAAGCATGCATCGACGAAAAAGTAGCCTACGGTGGTGGGTCTGTACTTGTGTGGGCCGGAATTTCTTCTGAAAGTCGCACAGAGCTGGTGATCATAGAAAACGGCTCTTTAACTAGCGTAAGATATGTGGAAGAAATCCTCAATGATCACGTTGGTCCATTTATGGTCAATTTAGGTGAGGATGCTATATTTATGCATGACAATGCCCGACCTCATACAGGTAGGATTGTGAATGACTACCTTCAAGAGATGAACATTACTCGTATGGAGTGGCCAGCGCGCAGCCCGGATATCAACCCGATCGAGCATGCTTGGGACGAGCTAGGCAGATGCGTAAAACAACGAAACCCTCCCCCAATCACGCTTCGTGAGCTCAAAATTGCTCTCACAGAGGAATGGGAGAATATTCCCCAAAATCGTATAAGGAACTTGGTGTACAGCATGCCAAACCGCGTAAACGCAGTAATGGAAGCACGAGGAGGCAATACGAAGTATTAAAATTCAAGAAAATCGTAATAAAGTTCAAAAATTTCATGTTTCCTATTTTTGTTTTAAGGAGAGATCAGCAGTTTTTTTCTTTATGTAATTTTGTGTTAATAAAATGTATGGTGACTCATATTTTTTTTTACTTTCATTTAAGGAGTATTACATTGTCTATTAAATACAATTTATTGCATTAACCTATCATTTTTAGTTTCCGAGATTTTTAACATTCTTTAAGTGACCCGGATTCATTGCTCTCGAGTGTAGTTTTAGAATCAATTCAACAAGATATTTGAAGACATCGACTTTTTTTTAAATATCCGGTACAAAAACATATTTTACTTAAATCTATCCAGCCTACTAAAATCCCGTTCATTGGATTTATTTGTTTAAGTCGATTTTTCTTTCTTTTTCTTTTGACCGATGCTCCACACTAAAAGTTTCTCAGTCCTGTGTTGTGGGTGCGTTTACAAACATAAAAACTGACATCTACAAACACGCAGACCCGAAAAAACTACTTGCAGTTCATATAAATATTTGTTCCGTGCGGGGATCGAACCCGCGACCCGCTGCGCGGCATTCAGACATTGCGTCAACCGTGCCGTCGTCGTTTTCTTTTCTGCCTCCGCACACCAATTTAATGATGAACAAATTTTGGTTTAATTTGTTTAGTTTAGCATGTACCCGAACATTCTGTCTCCATTTTTTTGCTTTTTTTCTCTGTTATTTGCATGCCTGTTTATTACATGTTTAGATTCACAAGTTTTCTGCTTTAAATATGAACATGGAAAATGTCGTTGTTTATGCATTGATAACTCTTGAATATTTATAACTTAGTGTAAGATTTTAATGTCTGTTTATTTTAACGAATGAATAAATTCAAGTAAATATTGAAATAGCAAGATAACAGAATTTGATCAAATTTTAACCAGTTCACAGTATTTCGTCTAGTACAAGCTAGCGGGACAAAATTCATGACGTCATTTCCAGGAATTCGTGATAACAACTTGTAAACAACCCTTCCCAGGTAAGAAATTCAAAGAAATCATTTGTTTCTTACTTCAACAAGTAATTTTGTGGAGGGGTTAATGTTCATTATAAGGAAGCGCAATTTTCATTTGTAAATAAGTTGCATTTTTAGCACACTTGTGACACCATCTTTAATAATTGATATGAAAGTGAAACGATTTTCTTGCGATGGATTGTACTAATGAGGGTATGTACTTACTGTTTTTACTTGATTAAAAAAAATACATGTACTTTTTTGCCCAAATTAGAGTTTATAAGTATGTTGAAATAATCCCACATATTTTTTCTTAACTTCAAACTTTAAAGGGTTGCAACTTTTTGTATCCCAATGTATCCGGCTAGATTTTTCTGTATGTTATAACTGAAATATTCAGGCGTACGTTACTTTAGTTTTTGGCTCCCGAAACCGCCCGCAGATAAAGTAATTTACTTTCTTTCAGAACGAGCCATAGCTATGATAAATGTATGTATGTACATCGATTACTCCGAGGTTTCTAGTCCGATTAGTGTGATTCTTTTTTTGTTCGATGCAGTATACATGCCATTTAGTCTCATAAAAATTTCATCCAATTTGGTTGAGTACTTTTTATTTTGTGAGCATTTTTATTAATTTCGGCTACTTGGATGACATGATGATCTTTACTTTTTGCGTGTTTGTTACGCGATTACTCCGTCAATTATAGACCGATTTTCAAAATTCTTTTTTTGTTGTACTAGGGATCGTTCACGTTCGTGATATTAGTAAACAAAAGTAGGAAATTTGGTGACCATCTTGCATGCACACCTTTGGACTTAGAGAACACAGAACGACGTAAGACACCTTATTTATACGTAAACAATTAAAATAAGTAAAAAAATAATTTTGTCTCGCTAGCTTGTACTAGACGAAACACTGTGCAGTTGTTAAAAAAAAGTATTGATCTACATTTACACATCAGTCTGGTAAGAACACCGAAAAGACAATCAATTAAGAAAATAATAGATTAAAAAATCAAAACTGATCTTTGTCCGTGCACATTTCTATTTGGCCGAACTACGATTGCAATCTTATTAGAGCGTCGCCGCTATATCTCGCTGTAATTGGATTGTCTTTTGAGTCAGAGCCCACGACCGATAGTGCAACAGAACTGTCCAATACACCTTGATAAAACACCACGATTTATAACAGCTTCCCTTTCTGCCTCAAATGTAAGAAAAAGAAAGGAGACTTTCGAACTCGAATCGACTTTCAAGAAAGCTGTAATACTCCCCACTCAATATCGGAGACCAGATGTACAAAACCATTTTATTCTTTAATAGTTCAGGCTCACGGTCCGCCTTGTTAACTTTTTAAAGTTTCTTCTTTTAGTTTACTTAATAGAAGTTCGACGGTTGTTGTTTGTATTTAACAATGAGATTGTTGGTTCAGTTTCCATGTTGATAATAATAAACAGGCTATATACATTTTCATTTACATTGTAAATAGTTTCCGTTTATCTTAACTTAGTTTGAATTGAACCCACCTCATTCATGTAAAAGGTAATGTCTTAATTAATCGACATTATTTGTTCCTATAAAATATTGTGGTGTAACACATCACTATTTTAGTTGTTTAGTTGTTGAGTTTTGGTTGAAAAACTGGAACTAAAAGCTTCACACAATTTAGGTACTGAATCATCATGAAAGTATTTTTTACAATTTTTTGAATTGGCTTTGACAATTGCCAACTCAATGGCTTATTCTTGGACAAAACATCGAACGCCATTAAACAAACGCAATTCCTGAAAAGTTGAAACAACAAAGAACTTGAATACTAATTGTACTCGTATCTACTATCCAAAGTAACGATAACTGAACAACTTCCAATATCTGTTTCGAATTGTTTCAATTATTCCAATCGTTTGATAATGGGGCGGACGCACTTCGCAGCTACTATTGCAATACTTTTCTATGCACTATGCAGTGCTGGGTTTCAGAAGCAGAGAGCGTAACCCACTATTGTTCGCTCGCTCACCACGGACTTATTGAAGAATAGAATATTGAAAATTCCAGGGTTTCTTTTGTCGAAAGCCTTGCTTTTCCCGAAGGAGGTTTTACTGGCTGGTTGCTATTAACTTGTTGAGTTGTAGATTGTGAACTTTTTTATCAAGTTATTACATCATCAAATGTCCTCCCACTCTGAGTGGAGCGGAAGGGATTGTGAGATTCGTATTGATTAGAAACCAAAATTTTACTTCATTTGTTCCAGGATCACCGGTTACCCGTGGCGCAGGCGTTTGGCCTTCTATGGGAGCCCTGTCAAATGGCTGAAAGGTCTTTAAAGCGCACGTGGAACACGACTTGCTATTGTTGTTTCTTCTTTGATCTTTGTAAAGTGATTTGAACACGAAACAATTACGTTAACTTTTATATCCTCTTTGTAATTGTTTCAACGTGCTATGTATTTGAAATGAAAACTAGTTACCCCGTTATTGTAAGGTTCTTCGGAGAAGTTGTTTAGGAGTTTTTTTTTAGTTGATGTGTAACACTTATATACTCCTAACGGCTTGCTTGTATGACTAGCGGGTCTAAAACGGCCACTAAACAATATTCCTAGTGATTCACTTGGTGAATTTCGAGCAAACGTCATTAGCTATTTCAATATTATCAATAGGCATACTGGTGTGAACATGGACGTTGCGAAAGGAGCATGCAAGAGATCTCTAACAGGTGGCCCGCTGTAGTTACTGCCCAAAGGAAAAAGCTTATTTTGCTTGCACATACGTATCAAGCATCATACAGTTTACAGAGTAGGTTTTTTTTTTTTTTTTAGTTGGTGTAATCATCAAATGAGTCCTCCCGCCCTGGGTGGGGCGGAAGGGACTGTCAGACTCTTACTGACTAAAATCCACCCGTGTTCCTTCGGATGCCCTTTACGTTCCGGGGCCACGGTATCCTGGGTTAAGAAAAAACCCGCGACCCCAACAGGCATTTGGCGCGAAACACGACGCACCACCGACCCTGGCTTAGTCCTTGGTCGGACGGCGAGCTACCCATTACTCACCGTCCGCAAGCCCGCTCCGCCGCTGTGCCCTCTGCTATTCAGAGGGACACGCGTTGGAGCGTCCACCTGACAGGCTATTCGCATACGGGCATAGAGACCCCTTAGGCACACAGTGCCTAAGAAAGAGTTTTTGCCCGCATCCCAGGGTGCACCGGCCCGAAAAACTGGTCTTCCCCCCGGACGTATCCGAGAGGGAACTCCAGTCCACGGGCGCACGTGGAGGTTTCCTGTCTTAGCACCCCACAGAGTAGGTATTACTGTTGTTTTTTACTACTTTGTGGAAAAGCACTTTTTGAGCGAGCTTTTGTGAGTTCATGCTAGCCGTTTATGATTACCCAAGAGGAATGGAAGAAAGTCTAGCTGCTTCTGAACAAATTACTTCATTCTGGTACTACAGAATTAGAATCATATCTTTTAAACAACTCGGAGCTACTGCGGGATTCCTGTTTAGAATTAGTGTTGTTTTTTGTTCTTATTTATACAATTGTCGTTGTATTTTTTTTTTCAGATAGTTGCATCACAGACCATGCGGGCAATTGTCCATCACTTCTTGCCGCTTCTCCTGAAAGCTGCTCGCTCTACATCTCCGTACGTTTTTTACCTTAGACAAACTGTTTTTTTTTTTATATTCTTAATTGCTTTATCTTTTCTACCAGAATCAAAGAAAAAGACTTGAGATAGAACGAGGTCATCTAGAAGGAACTGGAACTCCTGCGCATCAACGGTACACAATAAAAAAACTTTTTGGTGCCGGACTACGACAGGATTGTCACCGTAAGCTAGCGGCCATAGCCGCCACCACAGTTTACAGGACTGACACCTGTCAGTCCTGTAAACTGTGGTGACAATAGCGTTTTGACGTGACAATAGTGTTTTGAGGCTACCTAGCCTCACTATTGTCAGGTCGAGGGACTACCTAAACAAGTAACCGTGACCCTGGAACGTAAGGGGCTATTGAAGGAACGCTGTGGATTTTAGTCAGTACGAGTCTAACTATCCCTTCCTGTACTCAGCTCCACCCAGGGCGAGAGCACTTATATGATGATTTTACAACGTAAAAAGAACCTCCTCCTTTTTCGCAGTCGGTTAAAACTTTCTATTGTCACAAATCGACCGCTTAGTAAGGCACTGAAAAACATTTTTCACTCAACTTCACACAACAAGATTATGATATTTAATTTGAAATAACAAAGTTTGCACCCTCATAACAGCGTTGCAGTTGTCTTATAAACTATTGTGTGCATGTGAGCACTTGAACATTTTCCTGGCTTTATTCACGACACTGGCTGGTTCTTCAATAATTTCTAGTAAGTACTTATAACTTATAAGATTGCCTTTCTTTCAGTTTTGTTGAATGAGATGAAAGATTAAACTTAAATGGACAACTCTGTCGATGTTACAAGTAGGTACTTTTTTTTTAAATATCAAATATGATTAGTAAACTTTTTTTTTTATCGTGGTAAAATCATCAAATGAGTCCTCCTACTCAGAGGGAAGCGGGAGGGACTGTCAGACTTGTACTGACTGAAATCCTCAGTGATCCTTCAATAGCCCTTTACACTCCAGGGTCACGGATACGTGATGAGACAAACCCGCTACCCCGGCAATGTTTAGTGAACGCCAACGCGACTGGTGAACATCAGGTGCGAGGATCTCAGCTCTAGTAAAGTGTTATTAGAGTTCTTCATCACATACCCTTCTAACTCTAAGCGGTAAGCGGAGCGACGCTGACGGTCGGCGCGAATTAGACATTAGCGGCTTTGTAAGTACACATTCGTCACTAGCTGCGCCTCGTGACGTGTTTTAAACATTTCTACATATACATTCGATCTTACCGCTCGCTGCCCCGCGCTAAGTCTTCGATTAGCGCGGGGCTTAGATTGGAACGGGCCGTTAGGAATTCCTCAGTAGCAATCTAGATTCTATGCCCGGATGATGGCAATAGACGTGCCCCCTATTCATCATCATCATCATCATCAGCCGGAAAACGTCCACTACTGAACGTTTGTCTCCCCCTTAACCCTTCGCCGCCTATTGGATGGGGCTTAAGAATGCGCTACAAGCGAAATCTTCAATTTTGGATTGGATTTTTAGAGTACTAAATCGTGTTTAATTCGGAAAAAAAGTATAGGTTGGGAAACTTCATTATATTTGCAAGGGCAGAGTCAAACAGAAAACATAAAAAGACAAAATTTTCTCGATAGAAAACGATCACAAAGTTACCTCTAATTTTCACGTTTTTTTGATTTCATTCTATTTTGGTTCGTCCTACTGAAATATAAATTAGATCAATATGAACACAATTACGTAGCCGAGGGACGTGTATGGCAGTTTTTTGAAATATTGTTTATAATAAAAGTTATCATTGTTCTTAGCACTCGGCGCTTACGACGTTTTTAAACCGTGTAGAATGCTATTTTCCATTTCGTGTCACACTAGAATCTGCGTCACGAGTGAAGGTTTGCGGAATCTCGTGGTACTAAATTTTTTTAATGCAATTTGATGTAATGACATAGACACTAGCGCCGCATCAAAACGACTTCAGTCGCGGCTCGGGTTCTAGTTTCAGGCATCATTTTGTTTCACCTGCCAGTCGGCGCCGCTCTATTGAGACGGGAGGACCACAGAGTACTTTAGAGATCTAACTTCACGGGTTTTTCGAGCAATGGACAACAGCGACATCTAGTGTTCACCGACGAAAACTTTTCTGTATATAGTTATATAAATATAGGTATATACAAAGCTTGCTCATTCCTTTTAGTGTTTTGATTGACTATTAATAACTATATGCCTACATTAGTAAAAAATAAAACAAATTTGTTAAGTAATTATATGTATTTCATCAACTATGAGGCCTTTTACAGTGTTTTTACAGTAATTTCTAGCCATTACTTGATATTTATCGGTGTCACTGATAGTATCTTGCTTTCCAGTAAGAATTTTATTAGCATGGAAATAACACACGGATACACTACTTTAGAATAGCACCAAAAGCAGAAAATGCAGGAAAATAACGAACCGCACCAAATGAGAATCAAATTTTTTCAGCAAAGTGCAATGTGACACTGACATTTTATTGACGTATTGAAAAGACATCGCACCTTCGGTGCAACAAAGTCACTAATAGCCAAAACTGCAAAATCGACCTAAGTATGCCAAATTGTTTCTAAATCATGCCTTTACTTGGGGCAACAAAGACATCCGCGAAAGTATCTCGAAACTACACTAGATGGCAGAAGTGCCTTTGTGGTTATTGGCGGTTTTTCCATGCGTTTTGGGCCGACACCGTTTCATTGTAAGTAGTGCCCCCTCGCCCGCGACCTTATATTGAGGTCTTTTTTCGCTCAAAATCTTGGAGCAACAAAGGCATAAAACATAACAGTCATACAAAAAAAAAATACAAAATAGTTTATTGTCTCAATAAGATAATTTTACATGAGTCGTGTTTGGAGCCCACCTTTAGGCAAACAATTCCTGTATTAGAGGACTCCGCTCTTTCATACAATTATTATTGTTACATTATAAACTACATACATGGAATGCGGTATAATGTGCGTGATGTGATGAGATGGGTGATATGTGGGGTGTGTGGTGAGGTATGTATGGGGTGTGAGGTGTGAGTTGGAGTGTTTAGTGTGTATTGTGATGTGGATTAAGTCATAAAACTAAATAACTTCTGGTGCAACAAAGACACAGTTCAGGACATTTTTTTTTTGTTGTCTTTTATTAGGATTTCTTTGGCAATTAAATACAAGATTTTTACTTATAACTATAGCCAACTAAAAAACAATTAATTAAATGTAAAGATTTCAAACCTTCTTTAGATAGTTATCCAGAACCGAGGAAAAACATGCAAAAAAAATTTAAAAGTCTTCTCCTGTAAAATTTCAAAATGAGCTGTTACTTCTTTGTTGCACCAAAGGTGCGAATGTGTGAAAATTAAAGTTACCAGTAGGTAGCCCAAATAATTATAGAATTCTATTAATAATTTGGGAAAATATCGAAATAGAAAAACATATTATATAAATATTGAAAAACGACACAATTAAAAAGATAATTAAACATTAAACTAGGAACGTAATAAAATACATGATAAATAATAGTATTTTTGGTATAGCGACATCTCTATAGAACAGATCGAAACTCTCGTATTATAATACTACTAAATTAAAAAATACATCTCTAAGAAGATGTATAAGTTACATTTGGTACTCCACAATTTTTTAGTATAATGATCTAAGTCGTGCCAGGCTTTTAGTTAGAAGATTGATGACCCTATAGAGCGGGAGCCCGTAACAGATGTCCGTGACCAATTTCCTCTCAAGCGATAATTAGTAGACTACATAAGGGAGTCATATCGTAAAGATTCGTGGAAGTCAGCTGCGATTCCGTTGGTGGGATAAGCAGCAATCGCCGTTCAAACACGTAGAAAAAATATTTTTTTTTAGTCATTCCCTCCCAACTGAAAGCTGGTTTAAATTGAAGATTACCTTGTATCACGAAGAATAAAACCAATCATCCGACGGTAAAATGGTGGAATACACGTCAGCTGGTCACTCGAACATGTAATTTTTTATTTTATTTTCAGTGATTTCCTCTCAACCCAAATTTAACCTGATGAAAGTTTACATGTAGTTAAGGCTAAAAACAGACGTCAGCTGGCTGTGTCTCGGTGGAAAGACCGTCAGCTGATACTTTGAAAATAACAAACAGGACTAAGGCTCTCAGCCTAAATATGCATTCAGTTCAAAGTTTTCAATTCCGCCCTACAGAAAAGAAGTTTATATTGACGCTTACTCAATATCACGATGAAAAAATACGTTCAGCTAATGTTTACAGACAGTTATGGATCAAAATACAGAGTTATTCTTATTAAGCTGGGCATCAGGAACATAATATGTGATTCCGTAAGAGATACGAAAAAACTTATTTAGATAACATTAGCTCTTTTTTCAGTATAACAATTTTAGCATTTTATTTTTTTGGTCAAGTGTGAATTGTTCACTAAAATGAATTCGCTAGGAACAATATTTGGATTATACAAAATGTGCAATACCTTAAAACTACTTAACCGATTTTCGTGAAATAAACTGTACAATAGTTTTTACAACAAGACCAACACATTAAAATAAAGTCCATTGCAATAACCCCATAAACAAAAAATTACATTTTCAAGTTACGTAATTATGATCAACATAATTATCAAACTTTAGTAAAATTTTCTAGTTAGTTTCGTTTACATTTATTATGTATTTTAATTAGCACTAATAAGAAAAATACAGTATTATAATAAGAATTTAGCACAAACAAATAACATGAAAAAAATCTGATTAGAAAATATCTTAAGAAAGTCTCCTTACAGACAATATTTACCTACATCTTGTAGCACTTCCCACTACGTGCACGTCTCGTCATAGCGGTGGTCTCATAGCCGACTTTTAATACTTTGGAAAAGCCCAAAAAATGTATGGAGCGTGATGAATGTTAAATGATGTCCTTTGACCAATTTCCGCCATCCTGATTTTTGTTTTCTGATACAACGAAATGATCTTTACATGAAATAGAGTCGAAAGGCATTAAAAAATAAATCTGATATGAGATAATTATGTTGATCATAATTACGTAACTTGAAAATGTAATTTTTTGTTTATGGGGTTATTGCAATGGACTTTATTTTAATGTGTTGGTCTTGTTGTAAAAACTATTGTACAGTTTGTTTCACGAAAATCGGTTAAGTAGTTTTTAAGGTATTTCACATTTTGTATAATCCAAATATTGTTCGTAGCAAATTCATTTTAGTGAAAAATTCACACTTGACTAAAAAAATAAAATGCTAAAATTGTTATACTGAAAAAAGAGCTAAAGTTACCTAAATAAGTTTTTTCGTATCTCTTACGAAATCACATATGTTCCTGATGCCCAGCTTAATAAGAATAACTCTGTATTTTGATCCATAACTGTCTGTAAACATTAGCTGAACGTATTTTTTCATCGTGATATTGAGTAAGCGTCAATATAAACTTGTTTTCTGTAGGGAGGAATTGAAAACTTTGAACTAAATGCATATTTAGGCTGAGAGCCTTAGTCCTGTTTGTAATTTTCAAAGTATCAGCTGACGGTCTTTCCACCGAGACACAGCCAGCTGATGTCTGTTTTTAGCCTTAACTACATGTAAACTTTCATCAGGTTAAATTTGGGTTGAGAGGAAATCACTGAAAATAAAATAAAAAATTACATGTTCGAGTGACCAACTGACGTGTATTCCACCATTGTACCGTCGGCTGATTGGTTTTATTCTTCGTGATACAAGGTAATCTTCAATTTAAACCAGGTTTCAGTTGGGAGGGAATGACTAAAAAAAATATTTTTTCTACGTGTTTGAACGGCGATTGCTGCTTATCCCACCAACGGAATCGCAGCTGACTTCCACGAATCTTTATGATATGACTCCCTTATGTAGTCTACTAATTATGGCTTGGGAAGAAATCACTAACGATATTTTGGCCTGGCTCCCGCTCTACTATGACAGTTTGCTCCGCGCCCGGCGGCTATTAAAATAATAATATTTTTGTTGATATAATCAGAGAAACAACACATAATACAACAAAAACACGAGAACTAAAATATTTAAAGACTGAAATAATTTCAAATAGCCGAATACCATTTTTTTGAAATTTCTTTTGCCACATGCGCGCAAAATAAACAGTTTTTTTTTTTTTTTTTTTTTTTAGCGTGGTAAAATCATCAAATGAGTCCTCCGGCCCCGGGCAGGGCGGGAGGGACTGTCAGACTTTTACTGACTAAAATCCACGGTGTCCTTCATAGCCTGTTTCGTTCCGGGGTTACGGTAAGGAAATAATCCCGCGACCCCGGCAGGCTTTGGCCCTCTGAGAGGGGGGCCCCGTCATTATGCTGACGCTCTTTGAGGCGCGCGTGGGACACAACGCGCCGTCGACCCGGGTATGGTCCTTGGTCGGGCAGCGAGTTGCCCTTTACTCGCTGCCCGCATGCCCGCGCCTACGGTGGCCGGAGATCGTCTGCTGACGTCCGACGCCGCGGGCGCCTACCACTGCGGTTGGGGCGGAGGGAGGACGCTGTCCTCTCTCGCTCGCGGCCCGCCTCCTCCTTCACGAGCATTACTGCCTCGCAGAAGGAGCTGACCGCTTCCCACTCCGTCTCGCCCCGCAGCATGGCCGCAACCAATGCCGGGCGCGAGAGGTCTCCGCCTATCGCCGCCGTGAGGACACGTCGGTGCACCGCCCAAGCTGGGCAGTCTTGCACCGTATGCTCTACTGTGTCCTCCGGGCGATCTTCGCAGTGGTGGCACCCGGACGTTTCCTCCTTCCCCATCAGGCACAGGTACCTCCCGAAACTTCCGTGTCCGGTGAGGACCTGCGTCATCCGATAGGTCAGGACGCCGTGACTTCTCTCCAGCCACTCCTCAAAGAGGGGTCTTACCGCCGCAATTGCGGCGTGCCCGGCCTTCGGTAGCGACAGTCGTCCCCTCCATACTGCCCTGAGATCGCGCCGGAGCTCTTCCCGCCGCGCCTCGACTTCACGGGGCAGCGGGGTCACGCCCCGGCGCTGCGCCTCCACGCGCCACTCATAGACGCGCTGGAGGGCAGTCGCCTCCAGATCCCAGGGCAGTAGCAAAATAAACAGTTAGTCAATTGTACTGCTGGTCGAGTATTTTTCAGCACGAGGTCCACTTGTTTTAGATTATTATTTTTATATAGATGTAATAGATCTCTTCATTTTACATACTTATAAAAAAACATAGTGAGGTACAGATTACTATTTGATAAAAAATTGAAAAAAAAAAATATTTGGCATTTTGATATTATTACCATAAATAATGTATGTACGAAATACACTCCTAGGTATTTCTATTTGCTCCTTCGTTAAAATCAGGTGTTTGCTCAAATATCAATAAGGTCGAAAATCGCTTGAATCTTTTTTTTAACTTGCTATCGTTGTCCCTTGCCACCTTTCAAGTTTTTAATCGTATTAAGGTTTAAAATAAAATGAATAATACTTTTTTTTTTACGAGTGTACATGCGCGAACGGTCGCAAAGGCTAACTTCACGATCGCCTCTCTCGTGAATCGTACAGCACGTGCGGCAACGCAGACCGTGGGTGGAGAGTGGACGAAGATACGTAAGTAAGCGTACGGAGAGCCGTAAGCGAGGGTACGGAAAGCCGACCACTAGTCGACAACGCACTGCACCGCGGTTCGTGAGCTTGTCGATTATTTACGTTGCTCGACGTCGATTTCCACGTCACGGCTCGATACAACGACGCAACGTGCAGCGCCAAGTTGCGTCGTCGTAACGTGTTTATGTGTTAGAGCTCTTTCCTGGTGAAACTCGGTAGAAAAAAATGCTATGATTAACTTATTTCTTAATTTCGCCGAGAACTATCTATTGAGGATATTTTCATATGTGAAGGCGAGCTCTAACCGTGGTACCCAGACTCCACAGATGCCTGCCATTCTCTTTTACTTTTTAAGTAAGATTCGATATTAGGTAGAGGTTTTGGTTCCTATACATAGCGCACACGCGATAATATATTGTTTGATTCTAATGCCGTTTGCAGAGTACAAAGGTAGAGAAAAACATGCAATAAGTATGTGTTTTTATTGAATACTTCCTACATCATTCACAACAAATGAAACATTTTTAAACCAAAAAACATAACAATCACAATCACGAAACTACAATGAAAATCAATTAAATTAATGAAATGAAAAATGCAGAACTACTGCGTGCGATGGTACCGTGCGGCGGTACACACTTATTTCAAGAACAGAGGCCGAGTCACATACTGGACATACTGTAATAATACATATTAGGTGCACTGTGGCACTGCAGTTGTTTTGTTTTTTCAAAGAAGTTTTGCAGAGCGCGTCGTCACAGCGCCCGTGGTTGTTATTGGTACTAGAGCAGAGGCATGTGAGACGCGAGGGTGAAACCTGAATTTTTCCTGGCATTATACCCGCTCTTAAACATAACTTTTATCGGCACGGTTAGCGCAGTGGCTAAGCGATTGGACTGCTGTGTTGCGGGTTCGATTCCCGCACGGAGCAAATATTTGAATGATCTTCAAGCAGTTGTTGAGGGTCTGGGCGTTTGCGCACCCACGACACAGGAGACATATCCTAGTGTGGGGAAACGTTCTTTTAAAAAATAATAAAAATTTGGGTGTACTATTAGGGCCGCCTCCTGCTCTATCCTTCAGTTACTACAGGCATGATGTTATGATGATGAACCTATATCTAATCTGTGAAATACTTTCTCGCACTAGTTCCAAAATGCAAAGTAAAAAAACACGTATATTACACATTGCATTATGAACCTAATTCCAATGGATTAAGAGCCTTTTGAGTGAATGGTTGGAAAAATTGCCAGTGCGATCACAGAGTGCGATAAACCCTGCTCACGTGCTCCGATGGCTTATGATTAGTGTAATAAGTATAGATGGCGCTACCTGTCGCCACTGGCGTATGAGATACGGAGTTATCTTTCGTAGATAGCAAATTCAATTTATTTAACAAATTCTAAAATATATGCAATGCATTTTGTAATATAGTAAATTTATCATTTGCCTAGTGCCTTTTACCAACTAAGAAGAGTAATTAATGTCTACAGTGCTCTCCAGAACTAATGATCTAGTTCAATTATTTTTTCTGGTAAATTACCAGGTACACCAACAGTACGTATATATTACACTAGCTTCCGCCCGCGGCTTCGCCCGCGTGGTGTTTTGATAGCCTATGTTCTTTCTCAGGGTCTAAAGATTGTCTGTGCCAAATTTCATCAAAATCGTTTGAGAGGTTTAAGCGGGAAAGCGTAACAGACAGACAGACAGACAGAGTTACTTTCGCATTTATAATATTAGTTTGGAAGTTTGGATGGATTTAAATAATAAAAGTACAGTTCTTTTGTTTTCTAATAAGTATCATGCATTTTAAAAGAGCTATCACATAATATTTTTTTCCTAGCATCTCTAAAAAGGATTCGCGCCGGCTGTAGTTGATACATTTACTACATATAAAATACCTAACAATAAAAATTTTAAGTAACCGTGGAACGGTTCGTCGAATTTTATGAATGCTGTCATAAAACTTTCATTGAAAGGCGATGTTCTAAAAATCTGGCAAACTATCTATGGCATTAAAATATCTACAAAAGACTCACTCAGGAGGAAGTATCTTCTAATAAAACAGAACATTAAAATGCCTCTCACATATTCCTTCCCATTTCCTACCTACTGAAATATTAAAAACCAGTCAAGAGGCAATCACATCCCTAATTCTCTAAAATCAAAACCGAAGGGTTCTTAATGCTTTTATGAAGTCGCATATTGGCAAAATTCTATTTGGCGTAAAATGCACCCGCTTAGTCCTTCCCCTCGCTTTTATTATATCACAGTGGGTGGGGAAATTTCACACTAACGCGAATTGTATTGCCCCAGCCGCTCTCTCAGTAATTTTAGCCTCCAACATTGATAGACTGTGTTATATTAAAATTTCAATATACGTATGGAGAGACTGACGAGATTTTTGTTGAGTTTTTCGAGAAAATTTGCAGCTATATTACATATTTCTGGAAAGTGTTTCTAGCACTTCGGTTGCTAGAATTCGGACTATTCCCATCTTATACCAAGAGCTATTTGGTATTTGTTTATTTCCGAATTTATTTTCTAATCCCAACGAGTACCACTTTTTTTTAAATAAAAAATCTATTATATAACGAATACCAAAACGTGACTTTTTGTACACTCAGCTACACAAATCACATACTATCGATGCAAGAGCGAGCGAAGCGAGCTCGGGACTTGGGACACCCCGACTCGGACAGGTTAGGTTCGATGGGGATGGCGGGGTCTGAAAGACTCCGCCATCCCCTTCGTGTTAGGTTACTTTAAACCTTGCTAACAGAAATAGGAGCCCCGCGAAGCGGGGCTCCCTCGAGCTACCTTGGTAGGTTTGGACATAAATGGTATAGCGGGCTTTTAAAGATATCGTCGGTGTTCTTTGAAACTGTGAGATCAATTACACCTTAATTAAAATCACTCAAAACATTTTAAATTTACTGAACCTGGCTGTACCTAATTTCTTCAAACTTGTTTTGGTATTGGTTTTAAAATGTGGTACTTGTTGGGAATAGAAAATAAATTCGGAAATAAAATAATACCAAATGGTATTAGTTCTTGGTTTTGGATGGGAATAGATCTAAAATTATAGGAGTGTGGCAGTTTTTTATTATTGCTTGTCCCTTTTATCTTGGTATAACTACTTAAACATGTGATCCGGTATTAGATCAGTCAATGTTATTGGGTTTTTCATTAGAGATATTTCTCAGAAATTATGAATGGGATGTTTTGTATTTTTGGTGAAAAATAGCCAAATGATTTCCTCCGCTCTTGGTACAGTGGAAGGGAGTGTAAGACTTGACTGACTAAAGACCACCCTGCTCCTTCAATTGTCCTTTGCGTTCAAGAACTACGGTAGCCTCTTAAGAAATTCCCGCAACCCAGCACACTCGCAAACTTTGGAGCTTAAATATATCTGGTGAAATGTGAGTCTTTCCAAACTACTTTGGGGTCAACTTCAAGTCTATCCAGAAACACTTCAAAATCCGTCTTTTGTGACCTCTCCACGTTCCACTTACTACGTAATACGATATACTTTGGCAAGGGCGCTCCGTCACCGTGAGCATTCACCTGTAATGTGACGTTACAGATTCGAACATTCAAAGACAATAGAGCATCAAATTGCGCACTTTTATGTTACATTATAGGTGAATGCTCGCGGTGAGGGAGCGCCTTAACAATCGCCATGACTGCCTCGTTGATCTAGTAGTCCCAAGTACGGCTGCCTTACTGGAGGTCCTGGGTTCGTTTCCCAGAACTTGCAAGTTGCCATTTGGTTTTTGCATCAGGATTTCACTGAAATAGCCAAGGAGGTAGGTAGACTTTGTGCCCTCTTGATGGCAATACCACCTAAGGTGTACTCTTTGGTACATATTTTCTACCTGATTTCTCCGAACAAGCTTCTTTCAACGCTGGCTTCGTATCTGAAGCCAGACTTCCTAGCTTCAGACGCGTCTCACGAGGTCTCCGTGGAAACTTGAATGATGACCCACTTAAAATAAAGCACCCACTTTAATATTATGCAATACAAGTACATAACTCAGTAACAGCTGTTAGTACTCGCATATTTATAATTAACATAAATAAGTTATTACAGCGCATCTCACGAACTACTGTTTGTTCACGAACTAAAGACCACTTGAAGACTAGCTATTAGGCATATTATGTTTTTCCATTTGTCATAAGACTAGACGGATTAATTATAATCATCTATTTTACTCTCCGTTATACAGCTCCGTTATATTTATTTTTGCAAGAATAGACAAAGTTGTTCAACACAGTCCGTTAAGTTTTTCATTGTGTTAAATACGACCCAAGATAACTGAAGAATACAAAAAAAAACTACATGTTTAACATCGCCATGCTTATAACAATAGATATCTCTTTCTTCATTCTGTCATTTCTATTCTTTCGTCGACAATTCTTTCTTACGGGAGTATAGAATTTCTACGGTATTATGATACCATTGCTCAACTACCCAGTTCGGGAAAATTTATGTAATTTGGGCAATAAATAAATCCATGCTTTGAAATGCATGTTTACATTCATTATATTTGTACTGGGGTACCTAAATATTATAATTCACTTCTCGGATCGGATTTCTCGGATTAATTTTTAGTTAAAACATGAACTATAGAGGGGATAATTTAATAACAATAACCTAGCCGACTAATTGGCGGTTTTAACTACCTACCTATTGGCTGACTACAAATACTTACAGCCGACTAGCCAATACATCTATACAATTATAATAAAATAGTAGGAAAGTCAAAACTGTACATTGAATATTTTTTGAAAAGAATACTTGGGGTGTGATCTACAATCGATACCGAAGCCAAAAATATAGTTTTTAGAATTTTTGCCTGTTTATCTGTTTGTCTGTTTGTCTGTTTGTCTGTATGTATGTCCGGGATAAACTCAAAAAGTACTGGACGGATTTGAATGATTTTTTTTTTGTTGTGTAGGTATTAAGTCTGGCCAACACATAGGCTATAATTTATCTTGGAAACTTGAACACCTGGTGCAGAACCGCAACGGACCAGCTAAACTATAAGAAATATTAAAATGGTGTGATAGCAAAAATTGTTCCACCTGATGAGCACTCTCTGTTGACGTATAAAAATTGAAGATCTGGAACACCTGTTGTGGAACTCCAAGAGCCCAGCTACACTATAACATGTAAATGAATGACGTCTTAACAAAGTTGTTCAGCCTGATGAGCAGTCTCTCTTGACGTATAAAAATTGAAGATCTGGAACACCTGATGTGGAACACCAAAAGCCCAGCTACACTATAACATATAAAGGAATGACGTCCTAGCAAAGTTGTTCAGCCTGATGAGCTGTCTCTGTTGACGTATAAAAATTGACAATCTTGAACACCTGATGTGGAACACCAAGAGCCCAGCTACACTATAACATATATAGGAATGACGTCTTAGCAAAAGTTGATCAGCCTGATGAGCACTCTCTGTTGACGTATAAAAATTGAAGATCTGGAACACCTGTTGTGGAACACCAAGAGCCCAGCTACACTATAACAAATACAGAAATGACGTCTTTGCAAAGTTGATCAGCCTGACGAGCACTTTCTGTTGACATATAAAAATTGAAGATCTGGAATACCTGATGTGGAACACCAAGAGCCCAGCTACACTATAACAAATACAGGAATGACGTCTTTGCAAAGTTGTTCAGCCTGACGAGCACTCTCTGTTGACATACAAAAATTGAAGATCTCTGGAACACCTGATGTGGAACACCAAAAGCCCATCTAAACTATAGCATATATATATGTATAGGAATGAAGTCTTAGCAAGAGTTGCTCAGCCTGATGAGCACTCTCTGTTGACGTATAAAAATTGAAGAACTGGAACACCTGATGTGGAATACCAAGAGCCCAGCTACACAATAACATATACAGGAATGACGTCTTTGCAAAGTTGTTCAGCCTGACGATCACTCTCTGTTGACATATAAAAATTGAAGATCTGGAACACCTGATGTGGAACACCAAATGCCCAGCTACACTATAACATATAAAGGAATGACGTTTTAGCAAAGTTGTTCAGCCTGATCAGCACTCTCTGTTGACATATAAAAATTTAAGATCTGGAACACCTAATGTGGAACACCAAAAGCCCAGCTAAACTATAACATATATAGGAATGTCGTCTTAGCAAGAGTTGCTCAGCCTGATGAGCACTCTCTGTTGACGTATAAAAATTGAAGATCTGGAACACCTGTTGTGGAACTCCAAGAGCCCAGCTGCACTATAATATAAAAAGGAATGACGTCTTAACAAAGTTGTTCAGCAGTTGTTTTTTTTTTGTTTTTTGTTGTTTTAAGTCCCATTTGACTAAGACAACACTGCAACACTCAACGTGTTCGTAGTCATGAAACTGTGACAAAGCAAAGGTGTTTCAGGATTATAATGTAGTCGTCTTCCCCTGGAGGCGACGGCCCTCCATCGCGTCTATCGAGGCGCATCGCCAGGAGAATGATCATCTCATCCGCACGCAAAATACGCACATATGACGTGGAGTTGCGGATACCAGCCCGCTATACAATACAATCGCCAGGATGAATTCCCGGAAAGAGCTCCGGCGTGATCACAGGGCAATATAGAGAGAGCGACTGTCGCAATCGAGTTCCGGGCACGCCCCAACCGCGGCGGTAAGACCCCTCTTTAAGGAGTAGCTGGATAGGCGTCACGGCGTCCCGCCTGACCTACCACATGACGTAGGTCCTCACCGGACACGAAAGATTAGGGAGGTAGCTGTGTCTGATAGGGAAAGAAGAATCGCCTGGGTGTCACCTCTGCGTGGATCGCCTGGAAGACACGGTGGAGCATACGGTGCAGGACTACCCGCTTGGGCAGAGCACCGCCGTGTCCTCACTACGACGATAATCGGTGACCTCTCGTGCTTAGTGTTGGTCGAGGCCATGTTGCGGGGCGAGACAGAATGGGAAGCAGTCGCCTCCTTCTGCGAAGCAGTCATGCTAGCGAAGGAGGAGGCGGGACGCATGAGGGAGAGGACAATGTCCACCTCCAGCCCAGCCGCAGCGGTAGACGCCGATGGCGACGTCAGACGTCGCTACACGATCTCCAGCCACTGTAGGCGCGGCCATGCGGGCGGCGAGTAAGAGTGCACGTTGTGTTCCACGTGATGTATTACCACGCTAAAAAAATGTAATCGTCTGAATGTATCATGTCGAACAAAAAAGCCGTCGAGGCCGTGGACAGAACACTTTGAGACATTCGCCATGATGATAGACCCATGGACAATATCACGGTAGGTCTGTTCTCTGTAAAATTCCGGCAGACACTGCCCGTTGTAAGAAGAATTGATAAGTTACGTATTCGGAGTCCCGTCAAGTATAACACTTCAGGAAAACTCTTGGCTATGTGATCGTGCGATACTAAAAAAATGACCGAACCGCTGCAATAAATGAAAACATATTAGCCGAAATTGTTGGGAATGATGTGGTTTACACATCATACAATAAAGTCGTCAATTAGGGTGATGCCAGCAACTACCCACTCGAGATTTTAAATTCATCAACTGCCTGTGGTCCTCGAGCTCATAAAATAACCTTAAAGTAATAATAATGCTTCTAAGAAATCTAACTCTACCAAAATTGTGCAATGGAACGCGACTAATAGTTACTGCATTACGGTGCGTACAGACTATATAACATAACATGTTATATAACATTTTTCATGGTAACATTCTACACAGAGTTGTAGTGTTTTATAACACATGTTATATAACATGTTACATGGTCTCTACGCACCTTTACATAGAAATTTAAGCGAAGCTGAAATTCTCTCCGGATGTGGCTCAGGGGAAACTGCATTGATACCGTGAATACCACTCATCTCCAACAATTTCCCTTTCCAGTTCAAACTCACACGCAATTCTCGGTAGCCGCTTACTTTGCGATGACCATAAATAAGTCCCAAGGATAGACCCTGAAGGAAGCTGATGTCGACCTAAGGTCCAACTGTTTTTCCCACGGCCAACTATATAACACATGCTCGCCTGTCAGTAATGCTGACCACCTTTTTATTTTAGCACCAGAAGGAAAAACTACCAATGTCTATATATAAAGTGTTGTGTCTGGAAGTTTTCATTTCATTTGCTTTAAAGTTTGTTATAGATTCTATAACAAACTTTAAAGTGGGACATCAGGTACCCTCACTTTCTCAACAAATTAAAAAAGAGAATATTAGTTTAGGTGCCTTAAAACCAAATACAATGCGGACGAAGTCGCGGGCAACAGCTAGTTTCTAATATACACGCTTTTCAAAAAGCAATGCTGACTTCACTAAAAATCTCCCCTGGGTAGTCGTGTTGCTAATAAATATTCACCTACCCTATTTGAAAATTATTTACAACACGAAGTTAGATGTTCATTAATTAAGATCGACATAGATACAAAACAATTTATGCCTTCATCGGTGCCTGCTCTGCTGTGCCCAGCGTGCCCAATTTAATTATGCCGAGATCGTTATCAATAACGAATAGTTTGTTTACATCCCCTATACAAGGTTTATGGCTATAGGGAGGCGATGGAAATTTACGGGTACCTTGTGAAATTACATAGGTACCTTTTTTGCCATAGGTTCGCGTTTGACCTCTATATCGCCTGATGGTAGCCGAAGATGTGGTCGACAATGAAGCGCCTCGTCTACTACTACTTACGTACTTTTTCCCATAGAGCAAAGTAGAAACTACAGAGCGCCACCTGCTACATATGTAATGAACTTTCGCAGTAACGTACTTCGCGGTAATGAACAATCGCTGTAACGTACATCGCGGTAACGAACTTCGCAGTAATGACGTACACCCATCGTAACATAATCCTTTTCGCCTTGTCCACATTCATACATCTGCTCATATAATGAGTATGCGAGTTACTCACCTTACCTGAAATGACTAAATTAGAATATTTATGTAATGATATGGAACATCATCGTTTTCGGTAGACATATAATAAAAAAAGAAAATATAAATAAAGATTTAATAGTAAAAAAATGTTGTCGAGTCTAGTGGTCGCAAGTGAGTCATAGGTTTGATTCAAAGGTCGGGTAAAGTACTTATTATGAGATTTTCCATCAGGAATTTTCCAGGAATATTTACTGAGTTTGGATTTGTGACTGTTTGGATTGTCACAATTTACTAAATCGTAACTAGCTAAATGAGTGTTTATTATTAGGAACAACTTTGGGTCAAAACTTCAGGAATTACAGTTGTAATATATCTTGTATCGTACAGACGCCAGCACATCATCCTACCTCAATCTGACACATTTCTTAATAGATTTTACCTTATCACAAAAGTTGAAGGTTAGTGTTCGATTGATAAAATTTTACAGATTGGGGTAGGTTGACCTTTTTTTTATAATTGGTAGTTCATCATAACAGGAACAAAGTTAACAATGAACTTTCCATTATTTCTCCGCCACAATACCAGCAAGGCATCAACAAAAGGAAAATTACTAAACCATCACGCATTGCTAGCTTGGAGAAAATTCTTCTAATAAAACCACACAATCGGGCACTCGGTCTTATTCCCGATACGACAATAAACACAGAACAACACTATAACATAAGTGTACGTGTCTACAGACGCCATTTTGGAACACATAACTATTTTATATACAGTTAAAAAGGCGCTAGGATTTGTCGTAAATGAAAACAACTTGGGCTATTTTTTCTGTAACTTATTTTTTGTAATCACTAATGTGATGTCCTTAAGTAAAACAGAGTACCTAGATAAAAATCCTAAAAACTAAAAAAAGTAATAGGTACCCCAGGCAGTCTTCCACTAATTGGAAGCCCTGGGCAACATATAGAACGTCAATGGGGACCATGTGCAAAGTAAACACGCCAGAGAATCAAATGCACTAGCACAGCGCTTCGGATTTATTTACAAAAAAAAGGTGGGAACAAATCAGACGGCTTTACAAAAACCTAAGGAGTAATCTAAGAATGAAGGATAAAAAACAGAGCTCAATAATTTTTGGTACCCCCTGGGATTAGTTGTTTTGGTTTTTTGAAGTTCCTGTTATGAATTTTATAACACATTTGCTCGTAAAAGGTCTCTTACTGCACCTATTTCAGTATCGTAATGTATCTTATTACGCACTAGTGCGTAATGGTAAAGTAAAACGCACTAGTGCGTAATGGTAAAGTAAAACGCACGGTTTATCAAGATGCTCCGTCTAAAACGAACGGTACTTTTTTAAATCTTAGCAAAGTTTTTATGTCAGAAAAGTCGTAAACGTTTTATCAATAAAATTAACTTTGGGAGATGAAATATAATAAATAAACATTTTATTCTTTAAATTAATTAATTTTGACAATTAATTACAGCCATTTATTTGTAACTAGCTTCTGCCAGCGACTTCGTACGCGAATCCTGTTGCTTATGCCAGCGACAATGGGGTCGTCAAAATCGAAGATCTGAAACGTCTGATGTCGAATTCTTAGAGCCTGGGGACGGGAAAACAACGGGACGCGCATGACGATTCCAGACGTTCCAGATCCTTCATTTTTGTAAGTCAACAGGAAATGCCCATCAGACTAAACAATCTTGCTAAGACGTCATTCCTATATATGTTATAGTGTAGCTGGGCTCTTGGAGTTCCACATCAGGTGTTCCAGATCTTCAGTTTTTATACGACAACTGGGAGTGCTCATCAGTCTGAATAACTCTTGCTAAGATGTCATTACTGTATATGTAATAGTGTAGCTGGGCTCTTGGAGTTCCACATCAGGTGTTCTATATCTTTATATTTATTTTCTCAGCAGAAAATGCTCATCACGCGGAACAATTTTTGCTATGGCGCTATTTTTGTATCTCTTATAGTTTAGCTGATCTATTGCAGTTCTGCATCAGGTGTTCAAGTTTCCAAGATAAATTATAGCCTATATGTTGCCCAGATTTAATAGCTATACAACAAAAAAAAAACAATCAAATCCGTCCAGTAGTTCCGAAGATTAGCGTGTATGGAGTAACTTCTCCCGTTTTCCTAACATTTCCCTTCACTGCTCTGCTCCTATTGATTATAGCGTGATGAAAAGTATACTATAACCAGCGCAGGAGTATGAAAAATAATTGTACCAAGTATCGTCAAAATCCGTCGAGTAGTTTTTGTTTCTATAACGGTTATACAGACAGACAGACAGACAATAATTTTATTAATTGCTTTTTTGGCATCAGTATCGATCCCTAATCACCCCCTGATAGTTATTTTGGAAATATATTTCATGTACAGAATTGACCTCTCTACAGATTTATTATAAGTATAGAAGATAGAAGATAGATAGATAGAAGATAGATATAGATATAGATAGATAGATTAATACTGGCTTTTTTTGTGCCGTTGCCATAAACAAAAGACGCTGATGCGCGCATCGCTAATTTGTGAAAAAGTAAAAATTATTCCGCGTGCTTTTTCTTTTTGCTGTAATCATTTTATTTATTTACTCACAAATGTGTTATAAAACGTCGTATGACATACGTGCGGTTTGATAATTACAGCCTCTGCTTTCTTATAGCACTCACCTTACGGCTCGTGCTAGCAATATCGCCTCAGCTGTAATTATCAACTTACCGCACTTATATCATAATGTACTATTACAGGAACTACCAGAGCTTCTTAAATTGCGGGTCCCTGAGCATATACCCTGAGTACCCAATAGGGATTAACAGTGCCGGTTACGCTCATTCGACTGTGTTTTTCAGTCAAAAGAAGCGTGAATTAATGACTGGTAAGCTGGTAAGTCATCACAACTTGCTAGTTTTGGCATAGAATACCTAATAGTTCTACGGTTTTGGTTGATGCGTCTTGTAATTACGGCGTGAATTACGGCGTGGTCGCTGCTACTGGTTGTCATATATTGTTTTTTCGAATAGGATTTTTTGTTGGCTTCGTCTGACCCACTTGCTACTTTATCTTTTTTATCTTAACTAAGGAAAGGCAGTAAGCTCTGTAATAATAAGTGTAAAATATATCTTGTTACTAGAACCACTACGATTTACGTCCGAAAAACTTACAATACATTATTATTTTACTGACTTAGAAATGTGCTGCGACGTAAGGCTGCGTTTCCATTCTACAAGTTATTTGTTTACTCTTTGCAAATGATATGCAACTTGAACAAACCTGCATACAAGTAACAAGTTGCAAGGCGTTAGATTGAACTGTAGATTATGGTTTTGCAACTTGAATGCCAATGTGACGGCACACTTGTAATGTATGCAAGACTTGGGTAATGGAAACATGCCTTAAATATTCTAAAGAGCCTAAACAACAGTATATCAAATATGAATAATTTATACGACAAGTTTTTCTTTTATTACAATAAGAAAATAAAACTTTTTATTTAAATAAAGATCCGTCGATCACGACTAGTCACAGAGAAATGTCGATTCTTATTGAGTTAGAGCTTATGGCTTATTTAACTTGTTAGAAACTTGAGAACTCGACCTCTGTAGTACCGAAATATAATGGAAAACTGTTTCAATTTGTTCTGCTGAAGACATTCATGTTTACATCTTTATGCTTTTACTCAAAAATGCATGTAATGTGGTCATTATTTTGACAACCTTTTGTTTAAGCAAAGTCGACCTTGCCGTTCTGTTTCAAGGAGCGGCCGGCAAAGTTTTGCTGGTCGCTCTAATAGGCCGGCAAAACATTGCCGGCCGCTATTTTGACGTTTCAACGTTTTAAAAAAATAAATGCAAAAAGATTTTATTTAAAACACAGCTGTTTGTATAAAAAGAGATAGGTACAAAAAGATTTTATTCCATATTTGGCTGTATAGTTCCAACTACCAATGCTAAAAAAAAAAACAAAGAAGTAAGAAAAGCGCGGTTCAGCGAAATACAATATGTATATTTTATTTAAATTCCTTGCTGGTTTTATTTAGGTCAGGTACTTGCATTTTTGAGTAAAGCACTATACAAGCCTTGGCCCACTATGACTGCTTCGCTTCGCTGGTCACGCTATGATTGCCTCGAGCTAGTCTAGCTACGCTCTAGACCTTCCAGCTTGGCCATCATTGCAGCCCTTGCTGTCCTCGCTGTAAAGGCCTCGACCTACGGCCTCGGCCTTTATCTTAGCTCGTCCATCAAGTGCTGCACGCTGACCGCGCTGTGTCGGCCTGGAGCTGCGCTACGCTGCGCTACGCTGCGCTGTCGGCCGCTAGCTTTGCTGGTCGCGCTGATGATCAGCGCGACCAGCAAAGTAGTCATTATAGACCGCAGCAGTAATGTACTATTATTTTACTTATAATCTTCTTTGTGCAGTAGTTGCAAGCGCGGCGGCTGAGCATGAGGTCCAAGTGGCCTACCAAGAAGTCTTAATGCCGGCCATACACGGTACCAGTATACTTGTGCAAATCTAGACTTGCACAAACACAGGACAGTGACTATGTTAGGTGCAAGTATCTTCCCACACACGTTACAGTATACTTGCGCGTATAAAGCGTGAGTGGTTCCGCTCAGGGAACGAGATGGCGCTAGACGACTTGTATAGCTCTGTCTCTTTCCCACAGCCTAAAGACTCACGCTTTAAGACGTCATGGTAGGCCAACTGAGTTCGATTTTCAGGTCCAGCATCATTATTGTTTGGTTCTTTATAAATCATTTCTCAGTAGCAGCTGCGGAGTCTAGATTACATGGTACTGGTGAAATCTGGGTGTATACCTATCCCTTTAGGGATTTAAAATCTGACGATTTCCATCTACATAGTGTAGAGATAATGGTAATCACTGACCCAAAATTGGTAACCGACTGATTTACATCAAACATACTTTTTTTAGTTAATGAATTAATTAATTAACTATCTGTTGCCTGCGGGTTTTTTAATTTGACAATCAATTCAGTACAGTGATCCTATGTTCCCACTACTATCACAAGAACGTTATTATTATTATTTCATACAAAATTATTAAAAATATATTTAACTAGATACCTAGCTTACTGGTTCCAGGAACAGGGTCGAAGCTACGGGTGGGTGGGACATAGGTCCAGAGAAAAGAACCTCCTAAGCCCCTTCGTACACAAGGCGACGTAAGTCTCCGATATCTTACGACTTTGGTATTCATTGACTCGTGCCTGTGTACGAACCTCCATGGATTTGTATTGCGATAGTTGCATGGATACCAAAGTCGTAAGGTATTTGAAACTTGCGTCGCCTTGTGTACGAAGAGGCTAAGGGTCAGTAAACATCGGGCCGCGACGCGTCATCACGCGACGCGACGATCTTTTCGTGTAGGAAAAAAGTTAAATTTTGAGTCGCCAATGAAATGTGCGCGTAGCGTTGGGACTAGTTGTGAATCAATGACGATATAATACTAGACTCCGCATGCACGATCTAGGGAACAAAAACTATTCTGTCAACTCGCTGAGGTACAACGTAAGCGAGGGGGACGGGGTACTGCGATGTGATTGGCTAACTCAAGGTCTGTTCTGTCTCAACGTATGTTTTCGGCTCACAGGATTGGTCGAAATGAGACGGATATAAGACTTTTTGCCTAATGTGTTGACAGACATCGGTCGCCTGTTATTAGGAGTCTAGTATTATATCGTCGTTGTTGTGAATTGACCCCAACAATACCCGCTGCGTCAAGGAGTACTTGCTTTCTGAATGAGGCCCTTGATCCAATTGCCTAACGAGAGCCTCCTAAGGTGTTCGTCAAGATTCCAGGCAATTGAAATCTTGCCCGACACGACTATCGGCACAATGATCGCTGAATCCACATCTCACATGTAAACAACCTCGCATATTGTTACTTATTAGTTAGGGTATTACATGTTATGAGTCATCTTAAGAACAGACAGCAAGTTGCGCATCTGCCTCTGGTTATATGTTGTGAAAGTCGATACGAGTACACAAGATCTAATAAACGTAGCAACGTGTTACAGGATATATTGAGCCCGATACAGCGAGCTGGCAACAGCCCGGTAATTAAAGTAGAACAAGATATTATAAACACACATTAATAAGAGACATATTGTTTGTATTTCGACTGGCCTGTTGGTCTAGTAGTTAGTGACCCTGACTGCTATGCCGGAGGTCGTGGGTTCGATTCCCACCCAGGACAAATGTTTGTGTGATGAGCACGATCATTTGTTCTGTGTCTGGGTGTAATTTATCTATATTATGTATGTATTTAGAAATATATAAGTATGTTTATCAGTTGTCTAGTACCCATAACACAAGCTCTGCTTAGCTTGGGACTAGATGGCGTTGTGTGATAGTTGTGGAATATTATTATTATTATTATTATTATTTCTGTTTGTACAAAATTAAGGCAATGTTTTGACTGACTTTGCTTGACGCCTGTAATTTTTTTCTTTTTGTAAAATTTCAGTGTACAAATAGCTTCAATTGCATTCCACGGCAATATAAATTGAGACTCACGCACGCTCGCCCCTTACCTCAGGCGATACGACTTTTGACGAGTCTCGCGTCAAGGTACACGCGCGTACGGTTCTTGATTCCTCTCTGAGTAAATACGGTCAGTACCATAGAGTACATTTGTATATAGGGGTGAGTACTGCTTGCCACTGCCGTTCAGGCATGCCCATGATCTTAGCTAAATAATTGTTTTATTTGTTCTTTCACAGTCGCTGTCACAACACTATTAAAAACAGAAGAACTACGCGGGTAATAATTTGAACGATGCTGATGATTGTTGATAATAAGACGACAAATAAATTGCTAGTCTTTATTATAACTTGTTAATCATAACAAAAGCAGATTCAGACATAGACTCATCAATTTCATATTACTTCCATTCAATAAGCAATAACTGAAGTAGGTCATCCGAATAAATTAAACTATCATTACGTTGATCCTGTGTAGGGATGCGATAATTAATCACGCGTCTGTCTCGCGTGCACGCTATCGATAGTTTATATCCTACGTGACGCGTGGTAATACCATGTCGTAAGGTGGTCGTGGGACTTATATCATTACCGCGACACCGGAACGTAAAGGGTCTGTCCGACCATGGACCATGCCCGGGTCGACGGCGCGTTGTGTTCCACGCGCGCATCAAAGAGCGTCAGCATAATGACGAGGCCCCCACTAGAGGGCCAAAGCCTGCCGGGGTCGCGGGACTTATCTCATTACCGTGACCCCGGAACATAAAGGGCTATTGAAGGAGACCGTATCACACAAAAGCGGTAGGGTAATCTCATTTTGACAGCTAAAATAAAATAAGTATCTCAGTTGATTGTTGTGTCTACTGCCCTATTTGCATCAAGCACGTAACATCGCGCCGGTGTTACAAGCAGTAAATTGCGTCGCGGTGACTTGTAGGTTGTGGTCAGCTCTAAGCTATTTTTTAATCTAGTCCTAGTCTAGGGATGTAGTGCCAGCAAAGGTCTCCCATAGAGAGACTTTTTCTCTCCCAGATCGTCTAGCTACCTCTTTCTGGATTGGTTCTGGCGGTGCCGTCCATCTCTAGGCATCCATTGTGTAGAGCTCTAATTCCATATATCATAACCAAACTAATTTACTGTATTTTCTTTCGCTGTCTTTTTTAGTGTAACTCGTAACCAAGCTGTAAAGCTATCCGAAAAGTCGTCTGGATTATAGATGTCTTGGGCTAGCCAACTTTATGATTATCTACGTATGTAGGACACCGCTAATGAAACTTTAGGTTTAACCGGCGATCTAGCAAAGCGGTAGTACTACCTATTATTAATTGAATGTTCTAATTCGTATTACGATGTAACTGGGTGGTTAATGATCCACTTTGTTGGTGATGAAAATCTAGGATCTACAAATAAAATATCTTATTTGTCTTATTTACCGTGTCTACAATATAAGAACTACACAAATTACACTAAGGCGATTAACACACGACACCGCAAGTTCACGGGGCCGGGCTGTGAAGTGTATTTCACTTCGCATTGGCTTGTATGAAGTCCGTTGATGCCGTACACACGTACAGACGTACGCCAACAACCGCGCGGACGTGCGACGCTCACCGCTTCTCCGCGCGGCGCCCTACTACTAAATCTCATTCGCTGCCTTTAGAGCCTATTCGCACCATATTTTTTATTATATATTTTTTCATCAGAGCAGTTTGTTGTCATTTGTTCTAGGCTGCGTCTGACTTGTGTGCGTATCGCGTCTGCATCGCGTCAAACGCGTTGCACGGGCGCGTTTAAAAAACGTGGTGTGCATAGGCTCTAAATTGTGGCCGAGCGAGATCATGTGAGAATCGCCTTACTTTTGGTCTTCGACTGATGCTTGGTACATTTAACTCGATCCAATTTTATAACATTGTTAAAGATTACATCAGAGATAGGGTTTCCATCCTTAGAATTTTTACGGAGAATTAAATATCAACGTTTATTTTTACACACACTTACCTACTTACTCAATTACCTGCACCTATGTAACGCAAATAATAAATTTGATTTCATTTAATTTATAAGATCGATAAAATTGTAACTAGTAAATTATATGGCTTTTGAAATTGTGTACCTTTTTGTCAGGAGTTTTGAAATCGCGATTGGTAAGTGGTGGCTTAGTTGATGAAACGTCCAGTGTACTGAATTGGAAGGTCACACGTTCAAGTCTTATCCGCACTCGAATTTATTCTTTCCACAAAAATCTAGACGTATTCTTTAGATTAATTCTTTGGCTTATTGGTTGCTTAGAGTTAATTCGCTCCCGTTGTTTGTGAAACATGCCATAAGTAGAGATATATTTTATTTTTTTCTTGCAAGTGTGTCACAAAGCGTCACGTCGTTTGACACGCCTGAGCATCCTTGCACAGTTGCATCAAAGAATAATATTTTTCAAGCCACAACTTATTATCAATTCCCTGAAGTATTAAAACTACGGGTCATAAAACGCAGTCTGCGTACAAAACTTACAATGTTGAAAATGTTTGTAGAAAACGTTTCGAAAACATTGTTTACAGTATATCTTCGAGATTGCTGCCATCCCATTCGATGTTATAGAATTTCTACAAAATCGTCCACGACAATATTGAACCGGGGTTTTGCAATTTGTTCCGAAATTTTTGGAGTAGGTACATAGCGTAGCACCCAACCTATTACTAGTAAGTGGATACCGTGAGAGAAAAGGGTTGGAATAGGGTCTATTCATACCGATTTTCACCAATAACAGTAAACGCGATCAGTGCCTAGACCAAGTTTAAATGTTGTGATTGCGTTCAATTTAAGTGGTGGCCTTGAATAATTATCCAAATAGTAAGCGTTATTTCCTACCAAAACCCCATTTTAATATTCAAGAAATCCAGCCAACCAAGGTATCCAATTAACTGAGTAATCGAAACTAAAAGTTTACAAAACAAAACAAAATAATTAAATAAAAGGCTCCCATTAAATAAACCAGAAGTTTTTAAAAGCATTGTTTTGTTTTGTGTGTCAAACCAACCTTTATTTATACATTATACAGGGTGTATAAATGTCACAGCGCCGATCGAGTTGCTTAAGCACTCATCAAAAATGGATGGACTACGAACTTCGTCTACCTAATCTAATATTTAAGGCTTTACATTCGTGCATCCTGATAGCTCTCTTATAGATCAATAAGTAATAGTTTTGGATCGGTTCCACTTATAGTTTTAAGATTTCCTGTGATTTTGATAGTGCCTTCGAATGAGCTAAGGCTTCAATATTGTATTATATCTTGGAAAAATACAAGTATACGCTGTGTAAAAGTTAAGTATACATTGTATATCGTTACACATAATTTTATCGTGGATTCAAGACCGACAGTTTTTATCTGCAAAAAAAAAATAGTCAAATATAGAGATAGATAGTTACGCTTTTGTATTTGAATCTCTCAATTTTTTTTCGATATTTCAATTATTAATAGATTTTAAAATATATGAAAACTGTAGCTAAAATGTGACACTAAAACCATGACAAAAGCTTGTGTCACACATTGACGATGTCCGCGTCTATTTATATCTCTTTCCTTCCTTTCGAGTACATGCAAATGACGGACAAAGTGCTAGTGGATTCTACATGTCTGAATAATCATTCCTTCTAGACAGAAATTCGGGACCTTAATCCTAAATGAGTAATTAATATTATATGAAGGGACCTATTAGGTGATTACTGATTAGATTCTATCGCAAAGCTGTAGCCTAAAAGCATTTTTTTTATATTAGGATTTCATATTTTATACAAAGTTTAGGTTTTATTGGCAGATTTTTAAAGATAAAGATATATTTACTGTAAAAACATGAGTTAGCGTATACAGTGATACAGGTCTTAAAAGAAAATAATGTAGCTAGGTACATGTTTTGCCATTTAGGTATGGCATACAAATTGGTTTTATTTCAACTTGTCGTTTTTACTGGTTTTCTTTTTTAAAGGTTCTATATCAACTTGTCTTTTTTTTACTGATTTTCTTTTTAAAGGTTTTATATCAACTTGTCTTTTTTACTGGTTTCCTTTTTTAAAGGTTTTCATTGCATGCGTAACATTGAATTTTCGAGGTTCCGCCAAATATTTGAAAATATTCGATTTTTTGACGGACGTAGTTTTTTAAAGACGATGACTGATAATAAATTAATACTACCTACATTCCCTTTTATTTATTTAAAATAATAATTGCCACCTTAAACAAACAAAAAATAGACATATATTCGTACATGAGAATGAGTTCCTATAGGTACAGTACAGATTTATTTAAGAGAAGTACCTTAGTCTTATAGAAACTTGATGCTCCCAAAATGCTTTCTTCTTCACCTGACGACAAGTAATAAAATAATAAAAAAGAACCCAAACGTACTCTCCTGAATGTAATGTAATTACCCAAATTGTCGCAATTACCGGTCCAAAAGGCTATTCACGTGGAGATTCTAGTACAGCTTTGTAAAGGTCATGCCCTCTTCCACTCCTGAATTGCAAAGACAAGGAGGTTCATTCATTAGGTCGCCGCGCCAATGCCCTCTCAAGTTGGGCACGGAATTTTAACAAAATTTCACGCTACTGCAAATTGTAAAGTAGCTGAATGTTTTAAATTACACTTGTCTCGCAATTTCTCTGTATGTGGAGAAATGTACAGGGTGTTTTGTTAAACAAGGTTTATTTTTTGATGTACCTACTAAAAATTATTGTTTTTTACATTGTGATAAAATCTAAATTACCTATAAAATTTTGATGCTCAATGTATTCGATTCAGTTTTCATTATTTGTGTTATTATTTTTTAAAGGAACTCACACACTCCAAAAATATTATCTCCCAACCCAACATATATCGTTCCCCATACAAAATAATGTATGTTATCGTTAATATAAATGTTTTTATATAAATAGGAATTTTTATTATATTTTTGGTATAGATAGACTAGTCTATAAGTATATCATCATCTGCCTAGCCTTTTCCCAACTATATTGGGGTCGGCTTCCAATCAAACCGGATGCAGCTGGATATCAATATTTTACATGGAGCGACTGCCTGTCGGACCTCCACAACCCAGTAACTGGGCAATACGATACCCCATGGTAAGACTGGTTGTCAGACTTTACAGCTATAAGTAGGTATATAGGCTGATAATAATATATTTCAACACGGTCACCATAACACCTTTTAGGTAAAATTACACATAAAATGTACATTTGAAATTAAATTCTGTACCCCTAGCACGAATATTCACTCTTTTTGACGTAAAGTAAACTGGAACTTTGCTGTAAATTTGATGGAATACTGCGATTTCTCTGTATAACTCGTGCTACCTCAGACTCTGTAAAGTAAAATACTGCAAAGTTTCTGTAAAAAATACTGGGATTATTGTCAGCCGAACTGACGTCACTGAGAAGTCACTAAAATCCGACCCACCACTCATGACTTTCGGAAATTTCGAGGTACTAATTTTTTAATGCAATTTGATGTAATGAAATAGACACTAGCGCCACGTCTAAAGGTCATTAGTGGCGGCATGGCTGCTCCATAGGATCGTTCTGAAACTCGACTTTTTGACTAATATTTATTTTAATTTTAAAATACCCAGTTCTAATCCAAATTCAGTGACTAAATAAGAAAATATTTGTACAAAAAGTGTTAATTATATAATAGATTTGAATGAAAAAATCAAACAAAAATTTTCCGCATTTCATTTCACATTTAAAGTAGTAGACAAACGTTTTCAAACGCCCATGTCTAACATGCGTACATGCAATATAAGACAGTGTTCCCACTTTATAAATATATTCCCTTTATTTAGGGTCAGGGGTCCTTTCAAATGCTGGTCATTATTTTGGCGAAAAAATTGTACAGCTTGGCCAGAACGGATTGAAACGGAACTAAATTTTTTATTTCTGACAGCGTTTTAAAATCTTTGATATTTGATGTAAACAAAGACCGCATGTTTGTTAGATTTATTATTGTGCCATAAAACTAACGTAATAAATGAAAAATAATAAAATAAAATCATTCAAAGTGCTGGTAGCGCGAAGACAGTGGCGACTTCCGGTTTTCTACATTTTTATGTCAAGCTGTCACTGCAAGCGGACCGGAGCCATTAATGACTTCGTTAAACTCGCAAGCGCAAACTGCATACTTGTATTTCCACCAACAAATAGTTTTTGCGTTCCCAGAGCGAGCTTATTTTTACCCGGTGACTCATTAATGTGTCCGCTCCGCTTGCAGTGGAAACCGGGCTTAATAAATCTAAGGAGGTCTTTATGATATATCTATATTTGATCTCACAAAGCAAAAAGATAATCATTAAAAAATAGCATTCCATCAGCATCCGGGACAGGGTCGGGGCTACCGGTGGTCAGGTCAGGTCTTAAGAGGAGAACCTCTTTACAATATGTGGCGTGTCCAGCGTCCTCAATTGTTCGAGTCTCTCTCAATTAAGCCATTGGCCGACATTACTAGCAGCACGAATCGCACGTTATTTCATGAAAATTACCTTGTATCTTTTGCTGTGCTTGTGTAATCTTCTAGGAGGCTAACAGCCAAATAATAAAAAGCAGTGTTTCTCTGCATTATTATAATTATAATTTTTGACTTCAATTAAAAAAATATATCAAAATTGATCAATGTCAAAATAATCGTAATTTGAAAAGGTGCTATTAAAAAAAGGTGTCGGAACAGGCAGGTAAGTTAAAACTAAATTTATACTTGAGGGTAAGCCCCGATTCACACGAGCGTTTTTTTTTTTTGCTAGCACTTTAATAACGCTGACGTGTGAACAGATACATGGGAATGTATTTTGTTCTATTTCGGCGGTTTTTTAACGCCAGCAGAAAAAAAAAAACATTCGCGCGAATGGCGTCTAAAAAATCTAGGTAGGAATAAAAAAACCAGAAACTCTGCATAAAGGAACTATAAAGCGCATTTCACACAGAGAGCGGGCGCGGGTCGGGCGCGGGGCGGGCGCGTTTCGGTGTACGGGCACGACCCGCCCCGCGCCCGACCCGCGCACGCTTTCAGTGTGAAGTCTTCCATTTAAATACAAAGAACTAGACCCGCCGTACTCCCGCCCCGACCCGCGCCCGACCCGCGCCCGCTCTCTGTGTGAAATGCGCTTTACTGCGTAGTCATCATGACTTTTTTTTCAGATGGGTCTACAAGCCTATAATTATCATCAAAATAGTTCAGCGGTGGCGTGAAAGCCTAACGAACAACAGCATCAATTATATTATACGAGTAAGTTAGGATAAAATTGTAAAATCGTTTTAATTTTGTTTTTAATATTACATACTAAGGAGAAATTTTATTTTAATATAAAAATGAGAAAACAATCAGTTTCATTTTTCACAAGGATACGGAGAAATCTAAAATCAGAGGCTGACAATATGGTAACTATGACAACGAATATTCAAATCAATCAATGTGTACGTAAATAAACAAACATCAAAAAAAAATGTTTTAAATACGCTATGAAATTCAACAAATTAATAAAGTTGTGTGGTTCGTTTCACTAAAATCGAGAAGCGTTTAAAGATCTACCTAAGGGAGAAAATCATCGACGACTTTGCTCTGGAAAAATATTATTGTCTGGAAAACTCGTGGTCCAATTCTGGCCCGACTCAATTTAGATTGCCATCGACATGCTAAGAGGATCAGCACAAAATAATCGTAGAACCTGCCATTCTTCAGACATGAAAAAAGTGGAAGATAAAACCAGCTGACACAGTGATATACCTAGTGTGAAACCACTACTTGTATGATCAAAATGTTTCCTAATTACTTCATGCAAACAATTTGATACAGAAAGTTGAGAGCCATTGGATCAATGTGTAATTCTTCATCTTTGGATTTGGATTTAATTAGCAAAAAATGTACAATGTATTTACATCTCAGTGACGTGAAAATAATCTAATATCATATTCCTTATTGTTGTTAGTAATAGTTATTTAGTGATTGTGTTTAAATTACAATAATTATATTTTTTACAAACTGTTATAACTTACAGAATGTAAATAATTAAAGTATTATACCAACGACTTTCATTTCGATATGATTTTAATTATAAAAGCTAAGCAGCTCTGTCAGAGCAAAATAAATATAATTATTATTTATAATTACCTAATGAGTAGAGAAAAATAGACGGTTGAATTAGAATAAGGGCAGGAGAACGATAAGACGACGAGTTATTTAGGCCGTGCGCTGCGTTAGGCGGACGCCCGGCGCGGGCGCCCGTGTGGCGTGCTGTTTTTATGTAATCTCATCGACGCGCGACCCGCTGCACGCAGCGCTGGTCTATGAGATTACATGAAACAGCGAGGCCACGCGGGCGCCCGCCTAACGCAGCGCACGGCCTAAGATTTGTAAATAAAATATAACTATTCATATTTCAGTATTTATTTTAAAAAATGGGTTAAACACAAAATGTACCTAATATTAAAAAAAACGTGTGTAAACTACTACATGTTTTGTCATATAATTCAGTGTATTTTTCTTGCATGATTCACAGAGTAGCAGCGAAATTGAGAGTAATCCTTGCTCTCAGTAGAGTTACTGTCCAAAGATAAAATAATCTGTAAACATAAAGAAATTACCATTAAATTAACCCATTTTTCTAGTGTAAAAGACTTGTAACTAAAATAGTAGGTACAGCGAAGATGCTGGCTGAGTGGTGGTGGCCCTTGCTTGTGAATTGTAGTTCAGTTAATTTATATAGTGTGACAGATTCGGACAAAAGTGCACACCATATAGGTATGTTTTTAATCTAACAGTACCTATAAAGGGGTAGAAATGGGTCGTGAGACTGTCTTCACCAATAAACGTAATCAAATGGTTGATAACATATGAATAAATGAAGCGACGGTTTTGCATTTGATAGTTGATGCATATCATCACATCCTGCATAAACTTATGGTAGTAGTAGGTGTGGTTAATAACCTTTGGTTATTCTTACCTTAATTTCCAAGCTGATAACTGTAGTAGTTTGCTTTTTAGCATACATAAAGTTGGTCGTTTTCTGTTAGTAGAAATCCTGTTTTAAATTCGGTTTTGCACAGATTCAACACATTGAAAGTACTTGGTTGCGTTTATATGGCCCTGCGCTTGCTTATTCTGTAAATAAGATAGGGATTTTAATAATAAAAAATAGGAAAAACTAGAATACAAAATGCAACAAAAACTTTTGCAAACATTGTACAAATATAACTTACCAGACGTCCCGTATATGTTTTGACTCATTGCTTGCTGGATAAAATTGACAAAGACGCGAAATATATCCATTAGAACGGATTTATTTTTATTTTAACAGTATTTTCATGTTTATTATCTCGAATAACATCTGTCACAATAAATACGTGACAGATAGCATTGACATTTTACAAAATTTTTACAGTAATGTACTCCACAGTAAATTGCTGCATGCTCGTGCTAGCATTTTTTGCTGTAAACAGCTGTAAACTTGCATATTGTATGGGATCACTGTAAAATTTACGTCCCAAACACAGCGTTCTCATAATTTACTGAAAAAATTGTTCCTGCTCTGCACACCAGAGGCGCTGTTTCATTTTTCATACAAAAAACGCTGTAAATACTGGAACCACGCTGTAAAGTAAATTACTGAAAATTCGTGCTAGGGGTACTGTACCCTTAGCACGAATTTTCAGTATTTGAGACGTAAAGTAAACTGGAACTTTGACAATTTCAAAATGACAATTTTCAAGGAAAAAATTAGTTCTTTCTTCGCACACCAGAGGCGCTGTTCCATTTTTTCATACAAAAACGCTGTAAATACTGGAAAGACGCTGTAAAGTAAAAGAGTGAAAATTCGTGCTAAGGGTACTGTTTGGTTTTTCGACACTGACCGCAACGAGCGCCCTCAGGCGACCGTAACGAGAAGCAACACAACGACTAGCCCGCCAATGTAAATAAAAATAAAACAACTAGCAATAAAAAGAGTCGTATAACTAAGAGAGCGTAAATAAAAAAACACATGCTGTAGAAATATTTTTTTAACATTTACACAATAATTATTACTGTAGTAGCTCGATGTGCCATGACCAACTCCTCCTTCTGAATCTTTCTTTTAAATCTTTTAAAAATATCATTTAAAAACTAGACCCCCTTTTTCAACTTTAGTTTTTTTTTTGCTACTTTTTTCTAACGTAACTTTTTTTAAATTCCGTAACTAATTTTTATATTCCGAATCGAATGTCACCTGATTCATATAATACTTTTCAGAGACTACTGAAGAAGTTGAAATAAGACCTTGAGGACCAAACTATTGACTATGTGCGAAGTGGGTGGTGGGGAACGGCAAATCGATCGTAGCGCACGACGTGGCAGAAATGTGAATTAATTCTGGGCTGTCATGTGTCAAGTTGCTTTATTTTCATAACTTTCTTTATAATTTAATACGAAAACTTTAACTTTAACTTTTCCCGTTCGTTCTAAGCTCTTCCACTTCTCTCACATGCTGTGCTAATACTAATTTTTTCCCTTTTTGCTCAGTTTGAGGTTGGAAATGTATTTTATGCTTAACCGATTCAAATCCCGTGCGTATTATAATATCCATATTTTCCACGAGGAAGAAAATCGCTAGGTATAATATACACACTCACTTTTTACACTATTTTTTCAATTTCGTTGAAAAACTAGTCGAAATTTAATATCACAAAGATATCTTATCATCTAGTTGACATGATTTGACAGATGACAAGTCCTGAATAGTTGCGGCCACTAGGGGCGCTGTCATCGCGCACACAACGAATAATGCATGTGGTTATTCTTCTTGGAATCACAAATGCAAAATTGTAAAATTAAAAACACACCTTGTAAATATACGACATTGAGTCCTTCGAAGAACTGGTTGAAAAAATTGTTCCGTAAATGTAACATATTTCTATAAACACTGAACACATAAAATTCCACTTAATGTGCATATAATTTCTGCTAACCAGTTTAAATGCGTATTTTCGGCAGATTTCGTTTTCCGAGTCGCTTTTATACTCGGGGGAAAACAGTTAAACTGTGCCAACTTCGTGTCACATAATAAAGGTATTTATATAAATGCCAATATTGTTTAAAATGGGTATGTGTTTATTTTCGTAGTTGATACACCTCTCCGTAATCCTTTGGGGGTTACATAAACTTACAGGCTTAATGTACCGAGGTTTTATATTTCTTCAAATACTTAATATCGCAATACCCATTTGAAGGAATATTCACCTCTGTTCCATGCACGCTTTGGATATACGTACTTGATGATTTGGAGTCTTTATTGAAGACCTCCACACTCACGGATATACCTCAACATTTAACTATTGTACTCAGAAGCCTTGATAAAAATTAATAAACATTTTGTAACAGATAAAGCCCCACATTTTTCTCATTACAACTCCGACCATTTCTCCGTTCCTTTGTGCATCCCAACACTTTCCAACGACTCATTACGCAAGTTCTTTCAGCTCAACTCCTTAAAAAGCCCGATGTGTTTATGGTCCATTACCCAGGCTATCTCGTTTCGTTCCACACTCGCTTATAACAAAGTGCATACTCGTGGAGCCGTGGAGCTCTCAAATTAATAGGTAATTAGCCCACCTTGTTCGCAGCCCCGCAGTCTAGGGCACGATCCGAACACTTGGTATTTGAGTTTGCTGCCTATTCTCAGTGAAGTCCTATTGACGGGAACTTTACAAGCGATATACCCGTGTATGTGTCAGGGAATGAGTGATGTGTTGAGCTTTTCAAAGCTAGGTATGAGAAGTAATAGAAATGAGAGTCAGCCTCGTGGTGGCCATGAATTAAAATTTTGATACTTCAGGTCAGTTCTGATACCAGCGATAAATGTTGTTCATCGACCTTTTAAGTTGAAGAGGCAATGGACAAGCCAAGCCACATCCCTCGTAGTACTGATAATTGATGGGGAAGAAAACTCGAGTGTGAGATCATGAGCTAGAAGACGCAGCGTAGGTAGGCCTCAAACTAGGTGGATCGACAACATCGTGAGAGTGTTGGGCTACCGATGGATGCAAGTACGGGATTGTCATTCGCCGTGGTGGTCTAAGGGGCAGAGAGGCCTTTGTTCACCAGTGGACATGTTCCGGCAGATGATGATACATTTGAAAAGAGATATTATATTTGTAGAGCACTATCTCTGTCGCACATAATAAGACATCAACTATAGCACGAAGAAAGTATTTAGGAACGCGCTTCTCGTGTTAAACAGCACACTAAGCAAACAAAAAACAATATCTCAACTTAATCCCCATTCCATTACGCTTGGTTAGAAGTTGAATACTTGCAGAAGTAGTTTGAGTGCCGGCTGCAGTGTCACCGGCGCCTGCGTGACTTACACACCGCAGTTGCAAGCCGTCATTAGCGTAACCGTGGTTTAACGCCGGCTTAACTGCCAGAGAGTTTGTCCCGCAAAATATAATGTGCGACTTAATAAGAAATGATATTATGGAGGTAGCGTTTTTAGTTTAGCTTGAATTTGTGGGTTTCAAATGTGTATTTACTGGGATTCGTTTTTAAACAATAGGAACCGTACTACCGTACTGGTGTAATTTCTAGGTTCAGACGCGCTTGCTTAGAACCATCTGTAGATGGGTAGGTTACATATCGAAAGCGCGTTTAGCTGTTGGCCCCGTTTATCAATTGACTCGGAAAGTCTGACAACCTCTCAATCTGCGGTATTCCCGTTTGAGCTACGATTTTTAGGGCAACGATTGTATTCCCATTTGAATACGGATCAATTTTTTGACGTGTTGTTCAATCGAGAACGAAAATATAATTCAAATCCATTCCCATTAGAGCACCGCTAGCTTCTAGTGATGGGGTGAACTTTATCAAGGGATTTATGTGTTACCCACTGGGTTGAAAAGGTAATCGTTCAATGTAAAACACTAGTTACACTGGAAGACGACCCTAATACCGTTGGAAAAAGGTTATGCAGACAATATCACTGAAGTATCCTGTCTATACTGTTATTGTCTATAATACTTGTTCATTTACTTAGCTACAAGAGGAGCTCGTGGCTAAATAATTGCAGCCGCACAGGCCGGGTTATCTTCCGGGTTAAGCCTCGCTTGCCAAGGTTGGTCTGTGGATGGGTGACCATCTGTTATAGCGAGTTTCCTCCGTGCCTCGGAAAGCACGTAAAGCTGGCTGTCATTTGTAGATCTTTGACAGTCGTTACTGTTAGACAGAAGCTCTAAAGTCTGCAACCAGTCTTACCATGGAGTATCGTATTACCCAATGACTGGGTTGTGGAGGTCCGATAGGCAGCTCCATGTAAAATACTGATATTCAGCTGCATCTGGTTCGATTGGAAGCCGACCCCAAAATAGTTGGGAAAAGGCTTTTTTTTTTTTTTTTTTTTAGCGTGGTAAAATCATCAAATGAGTCCTCCAACCCCGGGCAGGGCGGGAGGGACTGTCAGACTTTTACTGACTAAAATCCACGGTGTCCTTCAATAGCCCTTTCTGTTCCAGGGTCACGGTAAGGAAATAATCCCGCGACCCCGGCAGGCTTTGGCCCTCTGAGAGGGGGGCCCCGTCATTATGCTGACGCTCTTTGAGGCGCGCGTGGGACACAACGCGCCGTCGACCCGGGCATGGTCCTTGGTCGGGCAGCGAGTTGCCCTTTACTCGCTGCCCGCATGCCCGCGCCTACGGTGGCCGGAGATCATCTAGCGACGTCCGTCGCCGTGGGCGTCTACCACCGCGGATGGGGCGGAAGGAGGACTCTGTCCTCTCTCGCTCGCGGCCCGCCTCCTCCTTCACGAGCATTACTGCTTCGCAGAAGGAGGCGACCGCTTCCCACTCCGTCTCGCCCCGCAGCATGGCCGCGACCAATGCTGGGCGCGAGAGGTCTCCGCCTATCGCAGCCGTGAGGACACGTCGGTGCTCTGCCCAAGCTGGGCAGTCTTGCACCGTATGCTCCACCGTATCCTCCGGGCGATCTTCGCAGTGGTGACACCCAGGCGTCTCCTCCTTTCGCATCAGACACAGGTACCTCCCGAAACTTCCGTGTCCGGTGAGGACCTGCGTCAAGCGGTAGTTCAGGACGCCATGACTTCTCTCCAGCCACTCCTCAAAGAGGGGTCTTACCGCCGCAATTGCGGCGTGCCTGTGGGAAAAGGCTAGGCAGATGATGATTTACTTAGCTACACATAGGGTAGGGCAAGTCTTCCCCAAAATCACGCAGTAGATAGTGCAAGGTTTTCGGAAAGGTTTACCTTCACCATATTTTTTTTTCTACACGCTCTGCAAGATGGAATGGTTTAATTGCAAATAAATGAACCTTCATTAATTTTCAACTTAAACTTTCTTCTTCGAACTGCTATCAGTTAGGTACTTCTCTTTTTTTCTTCAACAATATGACTCTAGGCGTCTCTTTGAACTAATCGCTCATCTTCTTTTCATTTAGGCATTACTAAATCATTGTGTATTTGAAGGCCCGAGGTGTTTCACTGTTTAATTTATGGGAAAAGTTCTTAAATAAAAGGGTAGCTTGCCTACTGTTCGCGAACCGGGTCGAATAAACTTTGACGACTATTTTCGATCCTTGTGCATAATGCGGACATACTGGTAGGTTATTGTTTTATCTTGTAAAAGATTCTGTCTTTTGTAACTTACAAAATATTTCATCTGCTTTCTAAAATTAACCTATTTTATTATACACGGATACTACCCAAGGTTAATTTATTTTAGGCGTTTTTATGTGTAATATATAATCATTTGACGTCATTTGGACTGTCAGACTCCTGCTAACTAAAATCACTCATCGGTTGCCCATTGTGTTCCAGGGCCGAGATATTCTTTTAAGACAGTTCCGCAAGATTCTTATTTAGTCTAATTTATATATCTTTTCCAAGAAATACTAAAGCATGTGCTTAATATTTCTTGTGTGTTAACAAAAATTCTCTTTAATCCTCAAAGACGCATGAACCAGCCAATATCAAAATAAATCCATCATCTTCTTAAAACAAAAAAGAAATATTTCATCTGGCAAACCAACCTTCCTTCCATAAAAGGCAGATGTGTATCAAAAATCCATTAAGAAAACCGAATAACGGGGACGTAAATCAGGAAGGACCTACAGTAGATCAGAGCGGGGCGTCGACGAACACCCCGGGAGCGATGCTTTGTACTCTTATTTTCCACTCAATATGTTGCCTTGCCTTTTTGAATAAAGAGGTTGAGATTCCCCCAATTTTGAATAAGCAGGCGTTTGCCGACGCCGACGAAGGTGTGCCCTTAATTTTGCCATCAAATATCTGGCTGCAACACTATGGAAAATAACCAGCAAGTATACTTAAGGGCGCTCCCTCACCGCGAGCATTCACGTAATGTAATGTAACGTTACAGGTTCGAACATTCCAAGACAATAGAGCATCAAATTGCGCACTTATAATATGTTACATTACAGGTGAATGCTGTGAGGGAGCGCCTATTAACATAAAGAGTACGTGTTAGTATTTGTCATAACACTTTCTCCTGCCCTGCCCTGGGTGGAAGGACTCATTTGATGATTTTACCACGATAAAAAAAGATAGGCTGGTATTTTGATAGGTACCTTACAATAATTATTAGCTCTACAGTAACACAAGTAGTGTATAAGTAGCTTCACATACTGCACTAGCCAACTTGGCTCCCCGTCTCAGCTCTAATCTTATAAATACTTCGTTCACGTGAAGCAGGGTGTCTTGTAATTCAATTCGAATGCTTTCGCTACGGAAGTGCGCACTTGCAAAGAGAACAAGCTTCATTCATTAGATCTCACGGACATTGAAAACGGAGTTATTGAAACTTTGCACTAACACTGGACGATAATTCGTTTTAAATTTCGTAGGAGTGGATTATATTGCTCGTTTGAAACTGAAGGCGAAGATAATAATTAATCTAGTAATATAAGATATCAACAGAATAACTTACTATCCTTACTAATAAGTATTATCCATTCGAAAGTTTGGATGGATATATGGATTATCGCTTATTAAACTTCGTACCGCCTCAGAAACAATTAAAAAAACCATATATTATTATATGTATAGATTTAGCTAATTAATACTTTCCAAGTTGAGATTTTAAACTTTGGCCTGGTGAGCTGTTGACTTACTTAGCTGTTGGTATTCTGAGTTGTTGAGATTTTGAATCGTTGATCTTACGGTGTTGATGTTTTAACTACTGATATTATGGCTGTTGCTCTTAATTATCAAACCCGGATATATGGATAGATGAATGTTTGTTACCTACTCAATCTCGTCAAAACATGACGGTAACGTTAGCACCATAGAATATAAGTTCTGTAGTTGGCGAAGTGAAGTGACCAAGCAATCGACTGCTGCGCGCTGCGCGTCGGAGTTCGATTCTCACTCGGAACAAATATTTGGATGATCTACAAGTATCTAGTTGTTCCGACTCTGACTGTTTGTGTATAAATGTAAAAAAAAATGTAAAAAAAAACTGCTGAACGGGAGATATTACGCAATAAAGCACATAGGGTAACTTTGATCCCGATATTACGATCCCGTAGGATAATTTTCCACTTACACACGTGCAAACTGCTGGGTAAAGTACGTAGTTATTAATTTGTTGTTCAAATTGAGAGCTTTGCTCTGCAATGAAAATTTAGCAACCAAGAAATATCGATTGTTGAGGTCAGATGCTAGTTAGATTGCAACCAGTTAGACTGGAAGCCAATCCCAATCATCATCTGCCTGCCTTTTCCCAACTATATTGGGGTCGGCGTCCAGTCGAACCAGATCCAGCTGGATATCAGTATTTAACATGGAGCGACTGCCTGTCGGACCTCCACAACCCAATAACTGGGTAATACGATACCCCATGGTAAGACTGGTTGTCACACGCAGAGAAATGTATATACGAGAACTTCTGGTTGCAACCAGAAGTTCTCGTACAGGTAGCTAGATTTTATAGCTTCTGACTAACAGTAACGACTGTCAAAGATCTACAAATGACAGCCGGGACCAACGGCTCTACGTGCTTTCCGAGGCACGAAGGAAACTCATCGCTATGACAGATGGTCACCCATCCACAGACCAACCTCGGCAAGCGCGGCTTTACCCGGAAGATCAGCCTGTGTGGCTGTAATTATTTAGCCACGAGCCAGTCCTGGATTTATAAATAGGCCGCATAGGCCGCGGCCTAGGGGCGGCAGCGTCCTAGGGGCGGCAGATTTCAGAGGACGGTCACTCGATTTAAGAGGATAAAAGTCAAACACGTCCACTGATTTATGATCTCATTGTTTTCATAAGTACTTTAAATAAATCCCTTTACAAACTCATTCCTATCGAAACCTATATTATCGAGTGATGAGTGATAGATGAGAGCAGCGCAGCGGGTGAAGGCGAACGGCAAACAAAAACGACTGCGCGGCGGGGCGGTTAACAAAAATGACTGAACTTTCAACACAAACAGTTACAGAAAAAGCTCTCTCTTCTCTTCTTCAACCTTTAGTCACCCAATGCTGAGTGTAGGTCTCTTCCAAATCTCTCCACTTCTGGCGGTTTTGTGTTATGGCTATCCAGTTTCTTCCGGCCACTTTAACAAGATCGTCTGTCCACCTAGTCGGTTGTCTCCCTACATTCCTCTTTCCCGTTCTTGGTCTCCACTCCAACACTTTCCTGCCCCATCTTCCATCCAGTCTACGGCATATATGGCCCGCCCACTTCCACTTTCTTTTTGCTATCACCCATGCTATCTCTAAAAGTCTCGTTCTTCTACGAATTTCTGTGTTTCTAACCCGGTCGTAGAGAGAAATGCCCAACATGGCTCTTTCCATAGCTCTCTGAGTGACTTGCATGCGGTGGATTATATGGTTGGTGAGCGTCCAAGTTTCAGCCCCGTACGTCATGACTGGGAGGACACATTGCTCGAACATGCGACGCTTTAGGTTAATGGGGACCCGCTTCGACTTCAGTACGTCCGACAGCTTACCGAAAGCACCTCACCCTAGCTGGATACGACGATTTATTTCGCGCTCCTGAGAGTTCATCTCTAAACTCAAAGTCTGTCCCAAGTACCTACACATATTCCTTGACTTTTCCTATTTGCTGACCATGCACTAGAATGTGATCAATGTCGTCGTCACAGCACATTATTTTAGTTTTTGAGGCATTCATTTTTAGACCAACTGGCTGGCGAAGATGATAATATCATCAGCAAAGCGCAGATGGGTTAATCGTTCACCATTGATGTTTAAGCCTCTATGTGACCAGTCGAGAAGCCTAAATACATCTTCCAAGCAAGCCGTGAAGAGCTTAGGTGAAATTGTATCTCCTTAGCTCAGTCTCTCGTAAAATATTATACCAATGATTTAGAGGACGATTTGATTCAAGAATGTGTGATTTTCAAAGTCACATTTCCTCTGATAAAACTGCAGAGTGTGCAGTGAAGCCTGAATCAAACTCACTACTCAGTCTCTCAACTTTTTTGAGGAATCAAAGTCTGTCCAATGTATACCGTGGAATGGGGTTAGTTTGATTCACGGGGTAACATTGATAAAAACTTTATATTTTTTTTAAACAGGAATTGTTTAATTTCTGAACGCAACCGAAAAATTTCGTCTTTTGCGTTGGCAGCACTGAATGTCACTCTTTGACATTGCCCAAGCGCTGCACATACAAACAGATCGCTACCGGAGATTTTCATAAAAAACTGTGAGTATTGTGTTTAAAGTATTTTAGGGGTTAAAATAACTTCCAGGGTACCAGATTGGATTTGAAAGTTGTTATAATAAAATGATAGTTATGTTGTTATGTGTTTAATTAGCTTGAGAAAGAAGTTGTTTTTGTATTCTAACCTCAAAAAATTCATCCAGTGGTGGTTTATTTTCTATACGGGGTGTCATTGATCACAGGCATGGGGTTACTTTGGTCATTGATCAATCTCAGCCCATGACATTTTTAACACAAATTATCAATATATTTGCAATGATGGCTGCTTTATATGCTTTTTTTTTACTTTCAGCGCTATGCCAAGAACATTTATGAAGCGTTTAGGCGCTCACGCCTATCGAAATTATAATGAAGACGTGTTAGAACGAGCAGTAGCTAGTAGTGATTATTTTTCTATTTTTATTTAATATTTAAGATGTTAACTGATTAATGTTCCTAATTATGTTTTTACAATTAATATATCTCAATGAAACGTTAAAATAAAGGTGATTTTTCAAAAAGTATTTTTATTGCCTTGATCAATGTCACCCCGAAACTTCAAAAAAATTTATATCTTTTTTTGCACTTAACCGATTTTTTTTGTTCTTTCGAAATAATAACGTTTAAAGGGTATACTTTCATTTGCCGTGAAAATATTAGGGGGTATCAAAGTAACCCCACGTACGGTTTAACATTGATCACTCACATTTATATTTTTCATCGCCATATTATTTATTTAAAAAAGAATCTAATTCATTGTATCGATTGTATAGTAAAAACCGATATTCCAATTTTTTTTTCGTCTTCGGTACGTTTGTATTTTAGAAAATACGGCCATTTGAATTTTTAAATTGATCAATGAAACCCCATTCCACGGTACCCTAACTTGGATAATTATAGCTCTCCGCATTGCACTTTCCACTCCTGCTACAAATTGTTCTGGGGAAAGGAGTTTTTCCTGTTTAAAACGCGTAAAGAATTATCAAAGGTCTTCATTGTCTTGTTCTTGTTATTATTAATGATTTTGCTATTAAAAAGGCCCGTAAAAAAATGTGTATCTTGATTTTTATTTCATTACGCTCCTTCTTAATGACTAATTCTAATTTTATTTACTGTAAGGCCTTCTTTACTAAAAATGGAAAATTATTATTTTAGAAAGGTATGTAAGTACATGGGGCGGCGGAAATAAAGTAGCCTACACTCATAAAAAACATAAATCCGGCACTGCCACGAGCTCCTCAAGCCAACCCCAATAATGGTGACAAAATGCAACGCAGATGAAGATAGTCCGTGTTTTATAATAGTATAAACAAACCCCTTCGCTTTACACTTTTTCTTGCTGAGAAATAGATAGATTTTCCCCGTATTAAAGACTATAATTATTTCAAGCTGACTGCTTCCTAAATACAGTAAAGAATCTCGTATCGGTAAACGCAATCGCGTAAAGTGGTATAACGATAGAGACAGATAGTGTCATCCATTCCTTGGTGCTCCAGTACTGGCAGCGGTGTGAACACAGCATATATCGACTATAGTTAGATCCAAGGAACTAGCTCTTCCCGCAACTTTACACGAGTCAAAGTCGAAAATTAACCATCAGGAACACACCAAATTATAGTTTATGATACTCAGGGAGAATGTAGCTTCCCGGGAGTAGTGAAATAATTTTTATAATCGGATCAGCAGCTACGAAGATTATCTCCTGCATCCAAACATGCAAAGTTAGCTTCATTTTTGTTAAAAATCACTCTAATCTTTCAATTGCTATTTGACTACTCCCGTGATCAAAACTCTTTAATTATAAGCAAAATTAATGTAAGAAACATTACTTTTACAAGTAAATATATCAAGATAAGTATAACTTATTTATAACATAAGGATGACATTTTCATGTCTAACAAGGTAGTAGAACAACATTTATAACTTTTGAGGCTGGATGTATTTACTTGTCTGGAATAAGAACGATTGTCAAAAACATTTAAAAATAAGCTTTCAATAAACCAATATAATAGCCGTGATTAATTAGAGCCTGTTTATTCAGCTAATGCATCCGCCAAACATAGATTAAATTAATCGCTAAAGCAAAATATCATCAAATATTTACCTTCAACTAAATTAACTTTCATTGATAATCCAATATTTGTTAGCTGAAGCCACCCAATTAATATTCTCACATTATTAATTTCATGACAAATTGTTAACTTTTGAAACACTAGGTGTTACCAGCGGCTTCGCCTTAAACTCAAAAATTATCCCACGGGAACATAAAATCGGAATCAAAACTCTCCTATGGGTTAATTCAGGTTATAAACTATCATCATCATCATCATCAGCCTATAATGTTCCCACTGCTGGGACACAGGCCTCCTCTCTGTGAGAGGGAGTGGGCCATAATCCACCACGCGGGCCCAGTGCGGATTGGTGGATGTCACATGTCTTCGAATTTTTGGTTCTAGGACATGCCGGTTTCCTCACGATGTTTTCCTTCACCGTTTTGAGAGCAGTGGTGATGAAATAAATTACACAAAGTAATGCGCAAGGCGGGGTTCGAACCCACGACCTACAACTCGTAAGTCGTAAGTCGATAAACTATCAGTGTAAAAAATTTCATCCAAATCCGTTCAGTAGTTTTTGCGTGAAAGAGTAACAAACATACATACTCACAAACTCTAGTAAGAAGGTGGCGAAATGTGGATGTTTTAGTAATCTGTCTATCCCTTCAGGGATTATATTACAATATATGATGTTATGTTTCATAAATCATTTTGTTAACATTGAAACAACTTACAACATTGTATACCCCAAAAGGTGACTCTAAGTCCAAATTATGTGTATAAGCGAAAGTTAAAGTAACAATACTTATAGCGTAAGCCAAAAAAATTAGAGACTCAGCTTTTGGGCCCTCGCCCTCGTACGAATGATCTCACGAAGTAAACAGATATTTGTGAATAAATAAGGCTTTGTGTGTACTCGGGCCGGGACGCGTCGCTCTGTATTCTTCAAGACAACACTCGCTGATTTATATTCCACCATTATTTTTATCAAAGCACATGCTGTTCAATGACTGAAGCAGCTTATTATCAGAAGCTACGCCTTCTTCTTGGCCCGACTCGCTCGAACGACGAAATTATCTTTCAACCATGTTTTTTTTCTTGAGCTTCTTGTTAAATGATGTCGAACCGAACGTCCTCATAACATAAAATGTAAACAAGACTGTGTATTGTAGCAGGATAATTGGAAAGTTTTATTTTTTGTTAAATTACTAGATTTTTTGTATAGTACAGGATAATTGGAAAGTTTTATTTTTTGTTAAATAGATTTTTTGTATAGTATTTCGGACTCAGCGTGCCACATTAGTGTAATCGCAAATAATTATAATGAGTTTGAACGCTGATTGGCAGGTATGCTTAATTTGGCATTCACGGATGCGCGTTTGATTGACGTCTTTATTTAAGCTTTGTTTTCACAAAACGAATAAAGATAAATAATTAAGAATTGACTGAATTAGCAAATCAGCATTTAGGCTGTCAATCATCTTCAACATTTAATTACAGCATTTTCGCAAAAATATTTAAAAACTCTAGGCCGAGCAGGTTGTGAATTCACACCCGGGCAACTTCCAATGTATCTTTTCGTTGATTTTATCTTTACCGTCACTGACATCGGTGAAGGAGAAAATCTAAAGAAATACTAGACTTATAAAAAAGAAAACTTTAAAAGTCCAAAGGCACGTCTGAGGCAGATGGGGTTATCAGATAGAGATCACACACTCACATGAAAAAGAACGGACACAAAAATCTTTCTTAGTTCACAGTTAAGAATCTGGTCATTACGAGTATTCTACAATATTTTACCTAGGAGTATTGTAAAAAATCCAGTTGTCGAACTAATACTACGACACTATAAAGCTCAGGATATGAATCATTATCTTGGAGCACATTTTCTGTATTGGATGAGAGCCTGAATTTACTTAACGAGAATTTTTTAACCTATACAATGAAAATCCACCTATTGTCGTGGCCGCCATCTTATAAGTATAGGCAGGTACTCTCCTTTTGTAGTCTTTTAAATATATTTTTCTTTTTTCTATTATACTTCCTCGTACCTACCTCAAAAGATCGATTTTCACTTCCAAGATAAACCTTCGAGAAGCATGTCTTAAAATGAAAATCAATTTCCTTGCGAGGAACGTGAAGAGCTTCCGTCAAGAATTTGATGACCCAAAACATATTTGAGATGTCGCCCTTGTACTTGACAAGCAAGACCCAAATTCGGACCTAGATTTACATGTTTATCAAGAAGACCCTTTGTGAGCCACTCAAGAGACAAAGTGATGCGGTCTAGAGATAAGTAGATAATAATTCGAAGATGTAAAAAATATGAAAAGAAAAACTTTTTGTTGATCTTGCCATACGGAATGCTCTAAATAAAGAGCTGAAAGTCTTCTATTTTGTCAAAACTCTACATCATAATGGATCCCTAACATAACATCACGCCTAATTGCCAAAGGGTTAAGCAGAGAAGTACCTTGTAGTACCTACAACCACTTTTCGACAGTTACGTTTATAAATCCCATGCAATAGATGGCCAAACTGTGTTCCAGACACCGTGACTGCTACTGTGAAATTCCTTGTCGAAAAACCCAATAACACTTTACTTGACCCGATAATCAAACCCAAGACTACTAACACAGTATAAATATCTACAGTAGTGGATCTCGGCCGCATGATAGAAATAAATACCTACAGCCGCGCGGTACGTAAACATGCGTTAGGGCTGTCCGACGCCCGTCTCCAGCATTTTAATTACATTTGCCTACTTTCTGTTTCTATTTAGTGTTGTGATTGTAAATATGCTTTTCTTATATTTAAGTAAACAAATAAAATACTTTTTATATTGAAAAGGAAGTGTTCAATAAAAATGCGTGTTGTTTTTTATTAATAGATTTAATTTATAACTTTACGAGTAATAGTCGACCAACTTATAAAATGTACTTAGATAACATATTTTCTTAAACAAAATGTATCGGAGAACATGTTTTTCAACTGCAAATGTAAGTTTGTCAACTTAATTTTTACAGCTTTAATAGGTATGTTTTTTAGGTAGGTTTTTATCGTCAACTATTTCTAACTAACTTCAAAAAAAGGAGGAGGTTCTAAATTCGTCGTAATCTTTTTTTTTGTGTATTTTCCCCCATTTCTCAAAGACTCCTGGACCGATTTTGAAAATTCTTCTTTTTAAAATTAAATTCAGCGACTCAGTTTAAGTTAGTTCGCATAAGTATTTTGATGGGCAACTACGGAACCCTACACTGTGCGTGGCCCGACACGCACTTGGCCAGTTTTTCTAGTATTATTCATACACAAAACACAGATAATAAACAAATATTACTGTAGCGCCGCACTGTGGGCTGAAATCAGCGTTTCATAGACATTCAAATATTTTTTTCGAAAGTGACATTTTTTTTCACATGGAATGATTGAGGAGACTAATTACATGCCTAAAAATATATTTTTCATGAATTGAGTACGTAAATGGAAGAGTGAGAATTTTTTCTTTAAAAATTTGTATGGAGGCAACATGAAAAAATAAGATAACTCTGCTATCGCACAATTGGCCCTAATTCCCTTCTAGGAGATAAATCCTTGAATTATTTTGGATTTTCTGACATACTCAGTATAACGGCCTCAGATGCGCTTTTTTTTTAAAAAATGTAGATACATTTATTATTTATTTTTTGGTTTATGTGGCAATTTTGTTGGAACAATTTGGCTTAATATACATGAATATGATCGGAAAAATTAACTTCAACAGTTTTATCTAAAAAAAAACCACTCATACAAATAAAAAAATCAAAAATAATTTAAAATTTCAGATGTGTCAATTTTGGTGGACCAGTTTGGATTTTAGTCTAGAATCCAAATAATTATTAAGAAAAAACAAAAAAGTGGTATTTCTAAAAAAAAAGGTATTAATTAATTTAGCACAAAGAATAATATAGAACCCTCAAAATAAATAAACAAAAATTAAATGAAAATAATTTAGTTAGAGTTTCATAAACATCTACACACACACCACATTTACACACACACACACCACATACACACACACATCTTTTTTTTATTTAGGTGTTTTTAATCATTCTAATTGTAAAACGGCCTGAACATTGTTATTTTAGATTTGTAATGGGAAGTTGCGAGGTAACTCCAACACAAGTGCTCTTGTAACTTACCGGAGCTGTTTCAATTTTATATAAGTTTAAGCAATGTCTACATTTTTATTTATCTAGCTTGGGACTAGATGGCGTTGTGTGATAGTTGTGGAATATTTATTTATTTTTATTATACAAAATACCACAAGAGTTAGAACAAATGTAATTGGTTCATTAGTCATCAATATCATTATCTTAGTTAGTCTAACTCAGAGACCGATTCTATCTCGGAAACGTTTCCAACCTCTAAGTCAGAAGAATCAGATTCAGGTAGCTCCAGCAGAGTTAATGTTTCTTCGAAAAAAAAAAATCTTTTTTTGCATCCATCGTAGGTCTCACTGATGAACTAATTACTTTTGTTGTAACTCTTGTTGTATTTTGTATAATAAAAATAAATAAATATTCCACAACTATCACACAACGCCATCTAGTCCCAAGCTAGATAAATAAAAAAGTAGACATTGCTTAAACTTATATAAAATTGAAACAGCTCCGGTAAGTTACAAGAGCACTTGTGTTGGAGTTACCTCGCAACTTCCCTTACAAATCTAAAATAACAATGTTCAGACCGTTTTACAATTACAATGATTAAAAATACCTAAATAAAAAAAGATGTGTGTGTGTGTGTATGTGGTGTGAGTGTGTAAATGTGGTGTGTGTGTGTAGATGTTTATGAAACTCTAACTAAACTATTTTCATCTCATTTTTGTTTATTTATTTTGAGGGTTCTGTATTATTCTTTGTGCTAAATTAATACCTTTTTTTAGAAATACCACTTTTTTGTGTTTTCTTAATAATTATTTGGATTCTAGACTTAAATCCAAACTGGTCCACCAAAATTGACACATCTGAAATTTTAAATTATTTTTATTTTTTTATTTGCATGAGTGGTTTTTTTTTATAAAACTGTTGAAGTTAATTGTTCCGATCATATTCATGTATATTAAGCCAAATTGGTCCAACAAAATTGCCACATAAACCAAAAAATAAATAAAAAATGTATCAACATTTTAAAAAAAAAAAGCGCACCTGAGGCCGTGATACTGAGTATGTCAGAAAATCCAAAATAATTCAAGGATTAATCTCCTAGAAGGGAATTAGGGCCAATTGTGCGATAGCAGAATTATCTTATTTTTTAATGTTGCCTCCATACAAATTTTTAAAGAAAAATTCTCACTCTTCCATTTACGTACTCAATTCATGAAAAATATATTTTTAGGCATGTAATTAGTCTCCTCAACCATCCCATGTGAAAAAAAATGACACTTTCGAAAATATGATTTGAATGTCCATGAAACGCTGATTTCAGCCCACAGTGCGCCGCGCCGCTCGCGCTACCTCGTACAGCGCATCGCTCGCGCAGGCAGTCGACCTAATGCAACCGAGTGCGCACACTCAAATACGGAGCGAACTATGTACTCTTACGATCCAAGATTCATGACTGTGTTAAAGTTTATGACTTTATGTAGTACACTGAATATACGTTGATTGTACACCGTACCGTAGGTAAATGAAGCTCACTGCTTCATTTCCGTGCCCGCCGACAATCCCACCGCGCCGTTACACCATGACTTTACTTTGAATAATACAAAATACACATGCACTGGAGTTTTAACACAAGAGTAAGTACAGTGGCGATCAAAATTCCATGCGTACGCTATCAAAGAAATTGCTTAACGTTTAGTGTGACTTATGACCTTCTACTTTCGTGATACACAATAATCCTTCAACTATTAAGTTCATAATTTCAACGTCTAAATATGAGTCCAGTTGGCTCAGTGGTTTTGGCATTAAGGACATAAATGCGTTAGTCTAAAGAGGTGCGAGTTCAAATATCACGCAGCAGTTGATAGACTTTTTGTGGGTTTTTACTCGATTGTTAAAAATTATAATTTTTAACACACATATTTTATTGCGTTTGTTTGGAATTTCCGTGTGTTTTTTCTTGTATTTGTTGGTTAGTGTCGTGTGATTTAATATAATTATAACGGTATTGTTAAATATTCTCAAAATGCAAGCAAAAATTAATTTAAACACTAAAATAATACTTAATACAATAACTAATATATAACTTCTTTAAAAATAAATAAGCGTTAAAACAAAATTAAAATAAATAAGTTATTTATTAAAAATATTATCATAAAATCAACTGACATTTCAAAATTCGAACTCAAACTCATTGATCGTGAACCCACGCTATCGGCACAATCATATTGTTAGATCATTACTAAATAAATGAAAGCAATGCAATGGTCACCATCTGTTTTTGTTAGTCAAATATTTTTACTCGTTTCGTTAGTCTAGTACTACTTATTGTCATTTTATTTCGTTTTCAATTTTTACTAATGATGATAATTTATTACCTACAGGGTTTATAATAAAAAAAAAACATGTAATAAAATAACAATAATAATATATTTTAGTTGAAATTATTATAATTCTATGTTTAAAGTTATAAAACTGCTAAAATTATGAATATTATTACTCGACCTGGATATAATGTGAAATAGATGTCGAAAATCATAGATGCAATTTTTATTAATTAAACAAAATTATGAAATTATTAAAATTAATATAAAGTAATATAAAACAATAAATAAAAAAAAAATTAAATTCAAAATAAAAACATTATTATTCTCTTCAAATTAATAAGCTAATTAGCAATTACAGGGTATTTTTATACATTGCGGACATTTTTAACAAAGTTATCATTATTAAAGCCGTTTTATTTGGAAACAGTACCAAGGCACCGCGGCCATGAAACGCAAAGGGCCAGTTGCCTTTTTGCGTTCCAGTACCGCAAAACCGAGGAAGGCGAGCTCGCTATTTAGGTCATCCCGAGTCGGACATGTTAGGTAGGCCCTGGAACACAAAAGAGCAGTTGCCTTTTGCCTTCCAGGTCCGCAAGAACGAGCGAAGTGAGCTCGTGACTTGGGTTATTCTGACTCAGACAGATTATCTTAAATAAATTGACCAATATAAATTGAACAAAAAAATCAATTGACCTTTACGCTCAAGACACATTTCCATAATATAACTTTTTTTCACTAAATCGAATTAAGTGAAACTGAAGAAACTTGTTATGCTCAATAACAAAATTTTTTTGGCACCGCGGTACTGGAACGCAAAGGGCAACTGGCCCTTTGCGCTCCAGGGCTGCTATGCTAAAAGGCGATTATTTTGTAACAGTAACGGGGCATAGCGGCCCTGGAACGCAAAGGGCCAGTTGCCCTTTGCTTTCCAGTACCGCGGTGTAAGTTTCTTCAGTTTCAACAAATTCGATTTAGTGAAATAAAGATATATTATGGAAATGTGTTCTACTTCTGAAATAGAACCACGGAAAAAAATATCCAAACTGCATAAAAAAATACCCTGTTACAATTTATTGAGGTAAGTTTAAGGATCGTTTTCTTTACGAAAAGATGTTTGAAACCATACCTCAATTCTTAATCCTTGAATAATAAGTTATCAAATGATGTTTACGTTTTCAGTCTATTTACAATAAATAAACAAAATTCATATCATTAAAAGGTCCACGAGACAATCTTAACGTTTTTTTTTTATTCCTTTAAACATAACAGTTTTTAGTTGATAGTCGTTGATGCCTTCAGTGTTGAGTGCACGATGAACGGTTATTAATTTTGTGTTGAATTAGTTACACGGAAACCATTTTCCTTCGTATTCATTCACCATTCCCGGACGTCCCTGACGTCCCTGTTTATTCTTAACAACTCATCTCATCATCATGCCATATCTCATCCCACAGACTCATAGTATTTCGTCACTGGAACAAAACATAGAATACTATTATATTATTTATGCAAAAACAGCTGTTGATCTATTTTACTACTAAGAAAAAACTTTAAAACCACATACTAAGTATCAATCACTTTTTTTACTTTTAAACAAATACTTTTTAATAGGGAACCTTATTTAAAAAAATATAATTATTAACATGTGGAATGATTAAAATTTAAATGTTAATACTCACACTTAGTCTGGTTTCATTTGATATTTGTTTTAAGTTTAACTAAATATTTATGCAGGGCTTTAATGTTCGCCCTCAATATTTATATAAATCCAATTGTTAATATTTCACTGCTAAACCACAGGACAGTGTAACACTTATATGCTGTTTACATAGTCACACAAAATAACCAAGAATCAACAACGTTCATTATGAGACCCAAAACGAGATAACACAGTTATGCCTACCTCACAAATCGAAATAATTCACTTTTGTTTTTTTTCTACGATCTACCTACAAAACTTTATTAAACTTAACCATAGATATAAATAGATCTATATCTGTGATTATAACGAACGACCCACAACACTAATGACTAATATTAGTAGTTATACAAAAATCAATTTTAATTATCAAATTCCTACTAAAAAATGTATAAACAATAACAAAAAGAATAAAGTAATAAATTATTAAAAATTAAATTAAATAAAGTATTTGGGAAAAAAAAGTGGGATTCGATCCTCCGCAATCTAACGAACAGAAGTTCTATCCGAGCACGATTACCATTGCGCCAGCATTACTTGTAGACCAATGGTTGAAATTATGAACTATATCAAAAGTTAATTTGATATGTATAGTAATAAAACAACTTATAACAAAAGGTCGTAAGTCAAAGTGAAGCGTCAGTCTATTCCTTTGAGAAGTTTATAATTCATTTTTGAACCTGACTGTACCTACCGTATCATGATTCATTCAGAACCGCCTATAACTTAACTATTTAACTTGTCTCAGTAACTTTCCTTTACTTTATTCATTTTACTGTATTTATTAACCCAAATACCCTTTTTTTCGTGAGATAAAGGAAAATGCATAACCATTAAAAAGTCACACATTATGTACCTACCTACTAGCACGGCTACTAGCTACTAGTAAGTAAAATTATTTTATAGTTAGTACTCACCTTTCAGAGGTTGCAGGTAATTAAAAAAAACTTATGTCTGGATGCGTTATTGTTGACGTTAAACACCCAAACACAGCACAATATTTTCTACTTGTCATATTTGCTAAAAAAAAACAACGCACCGTCCGTTCATCACTACGGTACGGCCGTGACTGTCTGCGCCTCGAGCGCGCCCCGACATCGATGCGCGTAGGTATAGCTCGCGTTTCGTCCGTTTGTAGGGAGTTTCAACACTGTACATATTATTACCGTGCTACTAACGCTTGCAAACACTATATCAAACGAACCAATAACTATGATAAATAGCTCCGCTCAATCTTTATGTACAAAAAATATATTCAATAATTAATCACAATTTCTCCCTTGCATTCTTCTGTATAGGTACTTATATACATACATACATATACATACCTATGTATACATATGACAGCAGCACTACTATTGTGTCAGCGTAGCTCGATCCGGAGCAAGTTTCCTTCCGCTCCGCTCGGAAAATACAAGCGAAAGTATAAAACTTACCTAGACATACCAACACTAACTTCCTGACAGAGTCCTGTATCTAATCCCGGAGGTGGTATGGGAGATTTTGTATATATTTATATACATTGGTATGTTTTGTCACTAATAAAGCGCTTTGCGTGATTTTATTTTGATGCATTTTTTTGAATTTCTGTAACCATAGGGTAAAAGGGGACCCTATATTAGGTACTAAGACCCCGCTGTTCGTCTGTCGGTCTGTCTGTCTGTCTGTCAACAAGCTATATCTCACGAACCGTGATGATAGTTAGACAATTGGAATTCACACAGATATTATGATGTATTGAATGCTGTTACAAAAAAAACAAAAAAGAATGAAAGGCATATTTAAGGGGGCTCCCATGCAACAGATATGATTATTTTGCCGTTTTTATGTGTAGTAATGGTACGGAATCGGAGGAGCTCGCCAGTGCTATTCTCTATAAACACAGCCTTCAGACGGGTTCAGTCTGAAGGCTGTGTTTTAATTTAGTCATTCACTAAGCTACTAACATAAGCGAGACCTAATCTAAAGGAGGCAAGATGCATCAGCGAGGCCCTTTTCTTTCGACACTTGATGTTTCTTGTCACTTGATTTATAAATTGAAGGCTTTTTTTCGTCATCAAGCATTTTAGAGTTTATCAATCAAGTACTATTAGAACAGCATCACCCTCAGATGTGAATAAAGTCCTCAAATCTAGTGCGATACAAATATTTCTAATTTTCTATTCGGACGTTCACGACATCAGCGCCACCATGTAAACGCATCAAAAGGGGAATATGTCAAAGAGTGAATGACAAGTGAATAATGTTTTTGTTATAAAATAAATAAAGTAAATAGGTACCTATATAGAAAGACAATAAATAGTTTTTAAATAAAACTTCGTTACTTAAATAATAACTTCGTGTTTTAGCGTTTGACAAGTTTCACTAACCCCTTTTGTTACACAATTCTGCCATACCGTGCGCTGCCATCGCTTACCATATCCCATCCATACACCTCGCTCGTACTTCCGAACATTAGGACAGGCCGTAAACCAACAATATATTTTATTCACATACATACCTAAACCTATAGGATAATTCATGCCTAGAGGGTAGAGCACAATATAGAAAAGTACCTAATTACTCACCCATTTTAAATGAAAAGGTACAAAGGGCGTCCGAAAAATAAACCTAATTATTTCGCGAAGGTTTTCTATTACCTATTTAAAAATAACAGGGATTTGTAATTATTTTCACCAACAGAAATACTGTTGTTAAACATTTACACAGCTTTACAAATTGGAGTGACAGCACAAATAATTAGGTACAGTGCAATAAAATTGTGACGCAAATAGAGTACATAATGCGTTGCGTCATTGTCGGGTCCTAATCACTACCTCGTCGGCCCGCTCCGCATATGTGGTTCAGAATTCGATCCCAACGTCCAAATGTAATTGCGAATTCCTATTAGGAAATTCTCACTACTAGTCTGTGATTAGGACTACGTCGGAGGAAATGGCGATGGACTCCTTTTTGATACATTGGGAGGGACCTAATGTCATCATTAGCAAAGTACGAGTAGTTACGAGTCTACGAAAGTTCGCCGTAGTCGTGCCAGAGAATGTAAACGTGATAGGTAGTGATTCCACAAATTGTACTTTTTAAATTCTATCTTCAAGTTCTAAAATACTTTCAAGTCTTTCACGAATGCATTTTAAAACACTTCTCGCATTCTCCTAGACGAATGCCAGGCATATCTTAGCCTATTTACTTTAATGCGGTAATAAACAAAGCCGCGAACATGCAAGAAGTAGTAATCGTAAATCTAACTAGACATCAGGCTCAAAGATTTTATCTTTCAGCCCTTTCTGTGTTCTGTTTCAGGCCGTCACGTTAGTGTTACGTGTTACTTTCAGCGGTTGTGTAGTTTCATTGTAAAAGCGCAACTGTGGATTAGATAGCCTGGAAAACGAGTTGCTTTCAAGTCAGGAAATTCGAAATCTCACGCGAATACGAAATAACTAACAACCATGATTCATATTTGATGATCTTACGCCTATTACACCTTCTACAGACTGGAAATTCAAGACTTTAAAAACGATACTATTAAAAAGCAGATAGGTATATTCTCTATTGTAAATTTTTCATAGCAAACCGTCAAATATAAAAGCCTTTGCGGTAAAACTTGCAGCGAGTAAAAACCCCAAGTTTTCCGGCCATTTCATTTTTATTTCGAATGTTAAATATGCAGATAAATCCTTTACCTGTCCACTAACTAGGTGCGGTTGGTTCGTTAGGCTTCTTCTTCAAATTAACCACAATGCGGCGTGCCAATTAAAAGTGGCAGCCCGCGGTGTGGTCAATTATCAATAGAACTACAACAAGGGTTTAGTTTTACAGCAGATATGTCCATTTAACCCATTCAGGTGTTTTCGTGTTTTGGATTTTGTTCATTTAAATTTTGTGTTATACAATTTTGCAGGTAGATACCGAGAAGAAACACAATCAAAACTATATGGTAATAACATAAGGGAAGCTAAAAATCTAATACAATTTTTCGTGGAAAACGCATATTTTAAGCACACCATTCAATGGAAAACTCTAAATAAATAGCAGACTCCAAAATATTTAGAGCACACACATATGGACGCGGCGTCCCTAGTTTTCAACGGCTAAAATTAATATGAAAGTTTCGCCTTTACGGGACGACAGAAGTGTGGATGAACACACTTGTAAATTATCACGTCATTTAAGCGAGACTCGGCGGTGCAATTTCATGGTCGAGCGAACTGCGCTCGCTCGGTCCCAGCGGCGAAGCTCGCAGACTGGTTACTTCCGACATTAAACGACCCCCGAATGTAATCATGCAGAAAGATACTAAAATTATTTTTGGGATTTCAGAAATATAGACAAATATGATGGACATGCTGGATTTTGGGATTGTATTGTATATTATCTTTAGTAAATACAAATAAAAGAGTGGCGTGTTATCAAAAGCGAACGTCCAATTGTGAACATGTCTATTGTCTAAACGCTGACGTTTTTGCTCAAACTTGATAAAACCTCACGAAGTCTCCCAAACAACTGGTTTTTTATTTATCCTACATTGCCCCACAGCGGAACAAATGCCTTCACTATTCTTAATAACTGTCTCGATTGTGATTTACTTTTTTTCAATTTCAATTCTCAAGAAATAAGAGACATCAAGTTCGTCCCGCGATTTCCTTTGTCATACTAAGTACTACTGTATATTCCAAAGAGCAGAGGAACACAAAACATCAACAAATCTATATCTATACTTATAATAAATCTGTAGAGAGGTCAATTCTGTACATGAAATATATTTCCAAAATAACTATGAGGGGGTGATTAGGGATCGATACTGATGCCAAAAATGCAATTAATAAAATTATTGTCTGTCTGTCTGTCTGTCTGTCTGTCTGTCTGTCTGTCTGTCTGTATAACCGTTATAGAAACAAAAACTACTCGACGGATTTTGACGAAACTTGGTACAATTATTTTTCATACTCCTGCGCTGGTTATAGTATACTTTTCATCACGCTACAATCAATAGGAGCAGAGCAGTGAAGGGAAATGTTAGGAAAACGGGAGAAGTTACTCCATACACGCTAATCTTCGGAACTACTGGACGGATTTGATTGTTTTTTTTTTTGTTGTATAGTTATTAAGTCTGGGCAACATATAGGCTATAATTTATCTTGGAAACTTGAACACCTGATGCAGAACTGCAATAGATCAGCTAAACTATAAGAGATACAAAAATAGCGCCATAGCAAAAATTGTTCCGCGTGATGAGCATTTTTTGCTGAGAAAATAAATTTGAAGATATGGAACACCTGATGTGGAACTCCAAGAGCCCAGCTACACTATTACATATACAGTAATGACGTCTTAGCAAGAGTTGTTCAGCCTGATGAGCACTCCCTGTTGTCGTATAAAAACTGAAGATCTGGAACACCTGATGTGGAATTCCAAGAGCCCAGCTACACTATAACATATATATGAATAACATCTTAGCAAGAGTTGTTTAGTCTGATGGGCATTTCCTGTTGACTTACAAAAATTATAGATCTGGAACGTCTGGAATCGTCATGCGCGTCCCGTTGTTTTCCCGTCCCCAGGCTCTAAGAATTCGATATCAGATGTTTCAGATCTTCGATTTTGACGACCCCATTGTCGCTGGCATAAGCAACAGGATCCGCGTACGAAGTCGCTGGCAGAAGCTAGTAAATAATAAATTTTTAATCCAATAAGTATATTGAATGTTTCAAACAGAATTTAGCGGCAACGACTTATGTAATCAGGTAATGGATATCGTCAGGTTCGCATCAAATAAATCAAAGTAAAGAGTAACACTGCGCAGAAATATTTTCATCTGGCAATCAATAGAAACATCGCAATAAAATCCCTTTGATCGAACGGATAAATTGAGACCATTACAATAATGGGAATTGAGCACTACGGGTATTTATGAACCTATCGATTTAATAGAATTGTACGACCGTATTATGTCTACAAAAATAACTTACTTTTTATATGGATTTCGACTTTATTCTCGTTCATTAGATGTTAAAAGGATCCATCAAAAAACGAATCAACTTTCTGTGCTGTCTCTTTTAGCTAGCACTGTGAAAACCTGTGTCGTGGGTGCGTTTACAAACATATAAACTCACGTACACAAACGCCCAGATCCAAAACAACTCTTGTAGACCATACAAATATTTCGTGACGACGAACCCGCGACATGAAGCGCAGCAGTCCAATCGCTCAGCCACAGCACTAATCGTGCCGTCAATAAGAATGATCAATGATGATAAAATACTGTTATGAGCTGGGTAGGGGATAATTTAATGAACACCAATTAAAACCAAATAAACTTTATTTACACACGAATCACTAATTAAAACAATCACTAAACGCTACTCAACACTAAGCACACTTGCACTCACTTAATCTTCTTCTTCTTCACTCACTTAATCACACTTAAAAGTCACTTAGAGATCGCTTCGAGTTCACTTCGAGTTGCCCGGATCGTAGTCATAACCAGACTGACTGAGGTCGTTTTTTTTTTTTTTTGGATACGGGCATCTCGCAGGTCAACCTATAAGAGGTTGTGTGCTGCTTAACCGGACTTTCCTGTGGTTGCCATAGATGACTCTAAGGCCTCCAGCCAGGGCTTACAAACTAAGTTAAAAACTAAGTGACCACACGCTAAGGGCACCCCCTGTGGGGTACGGACCTCGGCTTAGGGCGTCACTGACAGAGGACAGCAAGGGACAGGCTGGATAACTAAATATTTCATTATTTAGGGGCTAATTTAAAACTACAGGCTCAGCATCGCGGGCTGGCTCTTGCAAGGGTCGGGGGGGGCATTGACTTGGGCGTCGCGACGGGCAGCCTCGGCGGCGAGGGCGGAACGACGGAGTCGGTCTGTGTCTGTGTTTGCGCAGCGTACTGGTTTCCCTACGGCTCTCCTGGAGGAGGGTGATGGGGTCGTCGGGGGCGATGAGGGTATGCCTTGGTCGGCGAACGGAACTAATACGCGATGGATCGTATCGAGCGGACGATGCGATTAGCGGATTTGACTGAGGTCGCCGTTCGGCGCCTTATTTATACCCCGGCCGGACCCACTAGATGTTGCTAGAAGATAGTCGAATGTTCTGGAAACATCCATAGACTTCGACATAAACCCATACCTTCTGGAACATTCCAGAACCATCTCGAAACATCTAGAACAGGGTAGAATTTTCTAGAAACTTCCAGACCAATCTTCAGTAGAATTGTCCAGAACCTTGTAGAACTTTCGAGAAGCTTATAGATAGGTCTCGCAATTCAAATCGTAACAATACTGGCGCAGGTGTCAGTTAAGAATCTGCTATCCACTGTCTGGTATATTTTAAAGTTTACCCTTACATACCTAATTCTTTAGTCAGATACTTTGCACTCATTAAAGAGAATACTTAATAACACCTCGATAAAATCGTTGCTGTTGAAAACTGAGTGAAAATTCAATGAAAATCACCTTCATTTTCCGGTGTGGGCAAAACTCCAAGAACCATCAACATTATGGCGCAAGTTGTTAGGACTTAGGTAAGTAAAGTGGTAAGCTAGCTATTTATTAAGAAATAACAAGAATTAACAGAATAGGGCTTTGAAAGTTGTGTTTCAAAGTATTCCCTTAGCTGGTAGCAACTTTTCTTTAGATTTTCCTTCCTTGTAGAGAAGCATTTTTCTGTTCTTGGAACAGGTAACTTTTATAGTTGTTGAGATTTTCTTAAAAACGCTGTTGTTAACATATTAATTTGTTGATTTTATGCTGGTACGTATTTTGTGCTGTTTTGTATTCTCTGTCATATTCATGTTCCTTAATCCAGAAGAAATATTGTAATTTATTTTGCGGTTGTCAACAGTCTTCTTGATGCTTTTTTGGGTGGGTAATCCTCATCGAATGAACTGTTCCTTCAATTAATATTTTAGTTCCATTGCCGCGGTAACTTGTTAAAACATTCCCGTAACCCTGTCAGCACGCGTAGCATGGCGATTCTATCTCTATTCTACCAAGAAAAGACAAAGTTATTTCATCGATATTCCTATGCAAATAGACTGTTTTTTTGCACAAGTATGACACGATTCATACACCATTAAAGGATAGAAACATATCTCTTCTATATTTTAAACATTGCTATTAAATCGATAAAAATCTTTTACGTTCTGTCATTTTGTCTATTCTCGCGTCGACAAAACCTGTTTCTACGGCGCCATGCTACGCGTGCCGGATGCCTTAGTTATCATTAGTAGTTATCATAAGATAATGTTCTCATCGCTCGTCACGCGCCAAAAACAATTTAAACTAAAACAATATTAAAGCTAAACGATCAAACAAAGTAGAACAAACTTCGTCCATGCTATTTAATACGGCCAGTGTTGTTTCGTACATTTGCTAAGTTTGTAAGGAAGCTCTTTAATCAGGACTGAAATTAGCCAGCAACTCCGAACTGTAAAATCCGTTGCTGCAATAAAGTCCGACCACGGCCGAGTCTACAAAACTGGTTTTGTTCCATGAAAATGTCTGATCTCGGTACCACCGTTCCTCCCCCTATTGTGCCCCTTCGCTTTGTCTATGAAAAAGTTCTGTTTTTCACCGCAAAGATAAAAAAGTATGACCATTTATAGGCTACTCCGTATTTTGCTGAATGCCTGCAGCTGTCAGCATAAAATTTGTAAATCAAATTAGGTAAACGCAATCATCTGTACATACATTACGGCCTTTTTCGCGCCCGTTGTGCACCATTTTCATTTTACCTGTAAGTATAATATAAAATTTATGTTGCACTTGCGGATGAAACATTCATTAGCAGAATACGAGAAAGTGTGCTTGTAAGTCTGTAGGAGTATTTTTGTAATATTTTTCTCGCACCGGCTTTGTTATGAGTGCCTATTAAAACTTGACTGTTTCTATTGTAGCAACTTTCTGTCATCATTGTCTCCTGGTAAATGGGAACTTCATTGGACTGACCGATACAATACAAAACCTCGATGCTTGTCTTTTTAAAGCTTGCATGCCAGACCAGACTAATGAAGTTCGATAAAGCCGGAAACACATTATTAACACCCGACGCCACCCGATGAAACGTGATGCGTGTTGGGTCAAATCAAATGTATTGTTTTCTATGACCAGAATCACACTATGAACACCCGACGCGACGACACGCGCTCACTGCACATCGGGTGTCGACACGTTGCGTCGCGTGGCGTGTTAAATAATGTGTTTCCGGCTTAAATCTCCACAGGAAAAAAAAGATTGCCCGTTGTGCATTCCTATCACTCGTGACTAAGGGGATTAACTGCTTTAGTTGCAGAGCCCAGTGCTAACTTGATTACGGTAATTTGCACCTACATTTAGCCTTCTTCAAGCCGGCAAGGTGATAAGAATCTACGATAGTGAGGTAACGTAGGTAATAAAACAAACTAAAACTTGGTAGAAATTGATGCCTTTTAATACAAATCAGAATTACATAATAGACACCAACTTATACTAAGAAACGAAAAATTTAAGTAAACCAAAGAATTGTGCTTAATTCTTATTAGCAGGAATATGTAAGAAATGAACAGCATACATGTCTAGATGACTTATTATTATATATTTTACAAAATTCTGAAATATCACTATAACTATAATGAACAGTGTACAAGTGCATACCAACTAGGTACTGTACCTAGTTTTTTTTTACAACAATCACACAACGCCATCTAGTCCCAAGCTAAGCAGAGCTTGTGTTATGGGTACTAGATAACTGATAAACATACTTATATATTTCTTAATACATACTTAATATAGATAAATTACACCCAGACACAGAACAAATGATCGTGCTCATCGCACAAACATTTGTCCTGGGTGGGAATCGAACCCACGACCTCCGGCATAGCAGTCAGGGTCACTAACCACTTGACCAACAGGCCTGTCAAGTTGGTATGTACTTGTACACAGTTCCAGCTCACGTTTGTAAGTAGATCCACTCATTGAATACGACATACCTATCTGGTATTCAGAATTAGGGAAATAAGATGGGGCTGAGAGTACTTTCTATTCCCTTTAACGACCTCATAGGTGAGGTTAACCTCAGGCAATTGTACACAATCAATGTCATATATCTGTCCCGTCGCATTTACTAGCATTTCCCTTCAAGTGTGTTTGAGACGGACGTCCCCAGAGAGAAATGGGGTTAACAACGTTGAACGTAATTTCTGAAGAGGGGTCATCAGGAAGATATAATGCCATTTCTGTACCCTTGATGTCTTTTTAAGTGCGGACCCACTTAACCCTAACGCGGGGCGGAGTCTGCTGCTATTCGCTGTCAACTCGGAATTTAACTAATGGAATTCACGGAGCTTTTAATATTTTCAATTGTATGTATTATTTCCAACGACATCGTTCGTGGTTCTTGAGTACGATTACTGAGCACTGAGCATTAACGATTGCCGTTCCGTTTTATTTAATTTTACTTTAGATAAGAAGTGTGACAATTTATTTTCGCTAGGTATCATCTAACTAATCTAACTGCCTTTATCTAAGTATAATAGGTACTTATTATAAATAGAAAAGTTTGGTAAATATCAAAGTTTATTTTGAATATGCCTCAAGTATATTTTACAGGAAAGATAAAAGTTTCGAATAAAACAAAAAGTAAGTATTTCGCGATTTTCAACGATTTTACTGAAATACTTAGGTAGATTATGCTAAAATATCTAGACATTGACAAATTCTCAACTTCGAAAACTCAATTCAGAAACTGGGTTTATAAGCCACGCTCTTGGATTACCTAACGTATATTTTTTTATTTGCCCACGCTGCTAAAGATGTTCAAAATTTATTTAAAAAGCAAACTCGGAATATTCTTATTTAAGCCGGCGTCTTTTTCTGCGATTCAATCTGCAGTAACTTTTCATCGTGCCAGGTTTTGCAGAATAAAGAGGGCCATTATTTTTCAAAAGACACGACTGTGTGCTGAGAGAAATCACGAGAAAACTGCCCCCCTAGCCAAGTCACAACAAGTCGCAAACGATAATCGTAAACGCTCGGTACTGCCCAATAGAATTTGAACTTAATAGCCTAGCGCCTAAATTGAAAATCTATTTATGATTTCTGAGCGTTAGCGACAGGAAAGATCGAAAACGATAAGCAATCTTTACTAGATCTTCAACGTTATAACCAAGTACATAAAGTTGAATATCTATTAAATCCTACTCAGCGTTTGCGTTGATCGTTTGTTACATGGCTACAGCTGCTGTTTGTATCAGGCGGAAAGATGGCGGGAAAAGTTTGTGTGCTCTTTGACGCAGACATGTTGGACTTGGTAAACAAACTTATACCATTGTGTACTTACTTTAGAAATGTAATGGTGTCTCTGTCTGTAATCAAGTGCTAAGTATAATATTTTTTCTAATCTAAAGTTGGATACAGTATAGGCGCGGACATGCTGTTGGCGAGTACCTAATGGGTGACTTGCCGTCGATCATCAACATGGATTTTAGTCAGTACAGGTCTGACAGTCCCTCCCGTCCCGCCCTGGGTGGGGGGAGGACGCATTTGAAGTATTTAACCACAAAAAAAAAAAACTATGGATATGGGTGCCCCCATATCCATAGTTTTTTTTGGATACAGTAGGCGCGGACATGCTGTTGGCGAGTACCTAATGGGTGACTTGCCGTCGATCATCATCATGGATTTTAGTCAGTACAGGTCTGACAGTCCCTCCCGTCCCGCCCTGGGTGGAAAGACGCATTTTAAGTATTTAACCACAAAAAAAAAACACTTATGGATATGGGGGCACCAAAGGCATTTGCAAATTGCTTAGGGCATCAAGTACATAGGTACCTAGTCTTAATCCATCACTGCACCTACCTTACAATACACTCACATTTCGCTAGTTGTGTTCCAATGTTATATTGGGCTCCAATGATAATATTTAGAGGGCGAATCTGTTCCTATCAACCACTGGCTAGAAATTCTTAATAAGTGGAAAAACCCATAAAACACATTTGCCAGAACTGGGAATCGAACCCGGGACCTCGTGTTCAACAGTTGTATTGCGACTGCAAAGCAAAAGATTAGCTAGTAAAACTCTACTGATATTTGGTTGAAATATTAACGTGATAAAAAAAAATAAAGAAAATTATTTGAATTCATGCTGATTTTTTTATGTCGGAGCGGTGATCTCCGTTATCTATAGTCTACAAGCAGATACCTATTAGCATTATTCTATTGTAAACAAAGTTCTTATTCAGGTTGACACAATAGGTTTAAAAAATAATTTATTAGAATTAGGTAAATCAATAATAACTGAAGTGCAACGCAAATTACTACTGCAAAAAAAAAACCCGACACATACAAACAAACAATCAACATCAATTTAAAAAGTAATAAATAATAAAAACAACTCAATCTTAAAGTACCTAATTATGTATTAATAATCATAAAAAATACGTCGCGTTGGGGGACCGCTCCAAATAATTATTTACTATCTTCGATTTTTTTCGAACTTGGTTTTTGAGTCGGGGGTTTTTAAATTTTTAAGTTAATTTTTATTTGATACTTTTTATAGGTACATAGATACTTATTATACATCATTTTATGTTGGGCGGTTACAGCACAAATTATTTAATAACCCACATGACAAATCATCTTTAGCAGCTGTATTAATTTAATTACTTGACACTCTCACTTGACAATCGGATTTCCATGTCCCAATTTTCTCATCAAACGAAGCTAAGAACACTCTCGATTAATTGTGAATAAAAATGTCATCAATATTCCCTTTCAGTGCGCTTTCATTTGAGACCCCACTCGTGTGTCACGTGTGTGTTTATATGTATTTGCACTACTTTTACCCCCACAACTCGGTCACCTTTATTACAAAAAAACAACTAAATTGAAATCGCTGACAGACAGACAGAGAGACAGACAAACAGATAGACAGACACTTTAAACTTATAACATTAACATCCCTCTTTTTCCGTCGGGGTTTAATGTACTGACTAAAATCCACGATGTCCATTAATAGCCCTTTACGTTCCAGGGTCACGGTGTTCGTTAGTCCCGCGACATCAAACGATGCTAGGAACACCCGTCATCAATATTCCCTTTCAGTGCGCTTTCATTTAAGATCCCACTCGAGTTTATTTGCAAACCTTCGGTTACCATTCCCCACTTTCACCCTTTTACACCGTACTACTTTTAAACGGCTCAACCGATTTTCATCAAACATGTATATATGAACACTCGCACGTAGGTAAGTCAACTTTAATACTAAAAAAAACTAAATTGAAATCGCTTCATCCGTTCAGGCTCTACGTATATAGTGCCGCAGACAGACAAACAGACAGAGACGTCAAAATAACACCTTTTTCCGATTTCTCGCCACGGAGTTCTTGGCTGACACGTGTGTTTAGAGGTTTTTTTTAATATTTGAGCAGTTTTGAGTGATAGTTGAAACTTTTGTGATTTGTTTTGTGTTTAAGTGTTGTCCTTGTGTTCGTAATCAGGTTTGTCTTAACCTAAGCTCAGTTTTAAGCGAGATGGAGAGGAAAAAACCCCCAGACCCTGAACCTCCCGATATTCCTGTCTTGTTAACCCCTTTGTCTCCGAATCCACTATCACAATTAGCGGACGTTGCTTGCAACTTGACAGAAATGGATGTCTCGCAATCACAACATTCCTCACGTAAGCGTTCCGTTGAGCATGAAGACATGATCACTCCCAGCAAACAACCAAAAACCCAAATTGGCCGCACAAAGTACTCGGTACTAGACAAAGCCCCATATGTTGTACATGTCTCTCGAATAGAGACTCAACCAAATGCTGGTTCCACTCTTCATCCCGTTAATTTTGGTAAGTTCCTTATGGCCAATAACATCGCAAACGTTGTTCGTGGAGGCGTGAACAAAGTCGGCAGAAATCGAGTCTCAGTGGAGTTTGCGTCCCCACAGGATGCTAACTCTTTCCTGACAAATAGCCTGTTAACAAAATCAAGTTATACTGCATCAATCCCCACTTTCAACATAACTAGGATGGGTGTTGTTACCGGAGTTCCAACAGACTTAACTGAAGAAGAAGCCATAGTTTATCTCTCTGTGCCCCCAGGCTGTGGGCAAATTTTGAAAGTACGCCGCATTAACAGAAAGACACAAAGAGACGGCATTAATGAGTGGAAGCCCACTGAGACTTGCGTTCTGACGTTTGACGGACAGCTCTTACCAAAAAGGATTTACTGCTGCTATACATCTCTACCTGTTGAGCAGTACATATACCCGACAATCCAATGCCGCAAGTGCTGTAGATTTGGGCATGTAGCTAACGTTTGCCGGTCCCAACCTCGCTGCAGTAAATGTGGCCACAATCACCCAGGTGATGGTTGCAGCATTTCTGAGGGTGAGGCCTTCTGTGTGCTATGCTCGGGAAATCACTTTGCCAATAGCAAGTCATGCCCTGAGTATGGCAGGCAGAGGGCAATTAAAACTGTCATGGCTGAGAAAAACATCCCTTATGCTGAGGCTACTAAGGCTATACCTATGGTTTCCCGTAATTATGCCAATATTGTTAAGACCCCAGTTTCTCAGTCATACCGCAAGACCGTTCAACTCAAACCTAGGACACATGCCCCCCTTTCCCCCTCTTATGATAGAGCAGCCCATCAGCAAATTATTAGTTCTCCCCAACCCACACAGCCTAATGGCTGTTCTCTTAACCACAATAATGTCTCTTCCAACAGTAATTCTTCTTCTATTATTGAACTTCTTATTAAACTTATCCCTATTATTATCTCTTCCACTTCAAGTAATCAGTTACCGTCCAACGTTGCCACCCACATTATTTCTCTACTTGAAAACATCAAAAATGGCGTCTCGCCAAGTATTCCTTCAATGGAATGTGAGGAGCGTGTGGCATAAAAAACACGACCTCATATTCCTATTAAATAAATATAAGCCTCTGGCTTGTTCCATAGCTGAGACCTGGCTGACCCCGAGTCTCAGCTTTAGAATGCCCCATTTTAACATTCTCAGATGCGACAGATCTGATGGCTATGGAGGATCGGCTCTCCTAGTCAACAATCGGGTCCCCCTCTTACCCTACCCTTTACCTTCGCTCACAGGTAATATGAGTATAGTGGCAGGAAGAGTCGAAGGCATTACAGTGTTTTCGGTTTATATTGCACACCCTCAGCGTGATTTTCTGGACACTCTACGAAACATACTTTCAAATGTCCATGGTCCAATTCTGGTCATGGGTGATTTCAATTGCCACCATTTCAGATGGGGGTCTGAACGCTGTGATGCCTACGGTATAGCTTTGGTTGAGATCTTGGATGATCTGGACCTATGCATTCTCAACAATGGTTGCCCTACACGCAGATCTTCTCCCGGTCAACAAAAAAGTTGTGTTGACTTAACATTCTGCTTGGTTGAGTTGGCGGCTTCAACCAATTGGGAATGTACGTCCCTGTCCCATGGTAGTGACCATTACCCTATTGTCACATCTTTGCTAAATAGAACATTTTTAGAGAAAACTTGCCCTCCACTTTTGAAATATAACCTGTCCAAACCAGATTGGCCAAAATATGTTTCACTATTGGAGGATAAGATTGATACACTTCCAAATTTAAACTCAAATTGTATAGATCCATCTGGTCACTCCCATGCCAAGATCTGTTACGAGGGACTTGTTACAGCCATCACCTCCAGTGCAGATGCCTGCTTCCCGCTTAAAAACAGTGCCCGTAATAAAATTCCTTCCCCACCATGGTGGGATTCAGAGTGCACATCTGCAATTAAGGAAAGGAAAGACGCCGAGCGGTGTTATAATGCAGATATGAGCACTGAGAACCTTCTCTCATATTTAAGGATTAATGCTAAAACTAAACGTCTCCTTCGTAAGAAGAAACGCTCAGGTTGGGTTGCATTCTGTACCTCCCTATCTCCCGCTACCCCAGTCTCAAAAGTCTGGAAGAGCGTTAATAGATTCAGACGTGGGTGCTCCCCCTCGGTCTCTTCTCCAATTTCTAGGGAAACAGCTGAACTTTTTTTCGACAAAATTGCTCCACCTTATGTTCCTTATTTTTCAGAATGTTCTAATATGCCTCTTCAATATGTTTCGGAGGATCCTCTTGACGTGCCCTTTACTTTGAAGGAATTGAATGTGGTGCTCAGGCATGTCAGGGATACAGCCCCTGGATCCGACGGAGTACCATATTCTTTTATGGTTCATTCTGGAGACAAGGCTAAATTGTATTATCTTGAGATCATTAATTTTTGTTACAACCGTGGTTGGGTCCCAGAACAGTGGAAGTTACAAACCATCATCCCCTTAGTGAAACCTGGTAAACACGTAGATGATCCGAATGGTCTTAGACCGATTGCTCTGTCCTCAGTCTTGGCGAAAATAATGGAACACCTAATTAAAAACCGACTTGAATGGTTAGTCGAATCGAGAGAATTACTGCCGAATTATCAATTTGGCTTCAGGAAAGGGCTCGGCACAATGGACAGTGTCGGTGTTTTAGTTGCAGATATACGCTTAGCTTTCTCTAAGAACGAATCCATTGTTGCCGCCTTTCTTGACATATCTTCCGCATATGACAACGTTCTTCTTCCCGTACTCAGGCAGAAATTGCACCAGCTGAGGCTACCGGTCAAGATGATCGAATGCATATGCGGACTCCTTACGTCTCGCTCCGTGGCTCTGAGAGTCCAGGGTGAAGTATTCGATGACAGGCAGACTTGGAAGGGTCTCCCGCAGGGCTTCGTTCTCAGTCCCCTGCTTTTCAACTTGTATACAATAGATATTGGCTCCTGCTTAAACAATAATTGTCATATTTTGCAATACGCGGATGACCTAGTGTTATATGTGTCAGATCCTTCCATCAAAGACGCTGCGTCATCCCTCTGTGTCTCTCTGGACTCTTTGAACCAATGGCTTTTAAGTCACGGCCTGACACTATCAGCTTCAAAAAGTTCGGCAGTAATTTTCTCTCGTAAGAGACTGATCCCGCAAATATCAGTAGACATTTCGGGTCAGGATATCCCTCTTACAAGTAAAGTAAAATTTTTAGGCGTGTTTCTTGATAACAAATTAACTGGTTACCATCATTTTAATTTTCTCATCCAAAAATGTGAAAGAGTCGTTTCAATATTAAAAGTTCTCGCTGGTGTCTGGTGGGGAGCCCACCCTTACACCATGAAACTAGTATATAATGCCTTAGTCCGTAGCGTTTTAGATTATGGTGCGTTCCATCTAGTTCCATGTAACAAGGGTGCCCTGGCTGGGCTAGATAGGCTTCAGTCAAAATGCCTTCGAATCATCTCTGGGTGTATGAAGTTGTAGTGGCACAGTATTTATTACCATTTACCAACGATATAGTGCTCACAGTTACCAGAGAACCACCAACCACCATATTACCGTACCACCATACCATACCAGTTACCAGTACCAACTAAGTACCACGTTTTGAAGATCTCTGTTAAGGAAATAGTGAAGCAAGACGTACACTGGCGGAAATAAGAAAGCTTCGCTTTGGAAGCGATTTGTAAGCGCATGCAGAAGCTCCAGCACCCTGCGGATCTTCGCTTCAACAAACAGAACTTCGCAGACGGAACACGTGGCTAGGAATCTTCACTTGGCGACGGCGTTCGGCAGAAAGGACCGCGCTCCGCGCGCCACTCATATTTATACTTAGGCTCAAGAAATGTGCGGCTGCGCGCGGTGTCGTGCGCAGAACGTCGCCCCGCGGGCCCGCGCACCTGCGCACCTGCGCGCGTCTCTCAATCTACACATCGCATCGCCATTGGTGAAAATAATAAATATTAATGTAGTATTAGCTCTAAGTGTACTATTGTTTTTGTAGATATAAGTAGCGTAATTTTAGACAATAAAAATAGTGGATTATCTGACTTCAATCCTGAGTTTTATTTCACTCAACAACGAAGATACGGTTCAGTTAGCTACCCAACGCTAAAGTGGTGACCCCGAAAACCCCGAAAACTCCAAAAAAAAACAAAAAAAAACCGACGAGCGCGAAACCGGACCACAACACATCATGGACAACGCCAACGAAGATTTCAGCGATGCTCAGGGCAGCACAGTGATGAAGAACGACGTGGCATCTATCTCGCTACCTGCGAGACTACCACCATTCTGGCGCCAAAATCCACGACTATGGTTCGCGCAATTTGAAGCCGCCGTCGCTGCCAGCAAGATCAGTGAAGAACAGAAATTCAACCTCGTCGTTCCACTACTCGGCAACAGCGACCTAGAACAGATCGGCGACATCATCCTTCATCCTCCAAGCACCGGCAAATACAGCGCGCTCAAAGAAAGACTAATTTCAACGTACCAGGAGTCAGATCACAGGCAGTTACAGAAGCTACTCAGCGGACTCGAGCTCGGCGACCTGAAACCAAGCCAGCTGCTGCGTAAGATGCGAGACCTCAGTGGAAAGCTACTGTCAGATGAAGCGTTGAAGGTTATGTGGCTCAACCAGCTGCCCGCACAGGTGCGCGCCGTACTCTCAGTAAACACCGAATCGTCGCTCGAAGTGCTAGCTGCGATGGCAGACAAAATGATGGAACATTTTGAACCAGCGACAGTCGCCGCAGTCTCCACGTCAAGCCCTCCACCATCAAGTTCAGCAGTCAACGAGGGGCAGATAAATGCGATAACAGCTCTACAGATCAACATACTCACCAAACAAATAGAAAAATTATCACTCGAAGTCGCTGAACTCCGCAACCAACAACATTCGTCGCATCACCGTTCCCGTCAAAACTCTGCGCATCGTGGCCGCTTCCGCTCGCGTTCACATTCAAGACAGCGCACTGATAACGCCCGCAAGCCCGGAGATCCTGACTGGCTGTGCCGTTATCACTACCGGTTCGGCAATGGAGCACGAAAATGTGAATCGCCGTGTTCCTTCAAAAAGGAAAACTAGAACGTACGTCGACAGTGGCGGCTGTCGATGTAAACCAAACCAACCGCCGCTTATGTGTAATCGACACCAAAACCAGGGAAAAATTTCTAGTCGACACGGGAGCTGACATATCAGTGCTAGCCGCACGAAACCAGAAATGTTCAAGACCGGCGGAGAATACAAGCTATAAACTGTACGCGGCAAACGGAACAGAGATTCGTACCTACGGAGAGCGCACACTCGAGCTCAACCTAGGCTTACGAAGAAGTTTTAAATGGACTTTCGTCGTCGCCAACGTGAAGACTTCAATACTGGGTGCCGACTTTCTTGTGCATCATAAACTGTTAGTCGACTTGCACCAAAGGAAACTCATCGACCGTGTGACGGAGCTCAGCGTGAACGCCATCAAGATAAACAGTAAAGAAGAATCTATCCATGTCATCAACCGTGACCACACTCATCATGACCTATTAAAAAAATATCCGGATGTACTGCGACCCATGACACTCAAAACTCCAGTCAAGCATGACGTCACACATCATATCGAGACAACTGGGCCGCCGATCTACTCGCGGCCGCGCCCTCTACCGCCCGACAAGTACAAAGCGGCTAAACTTGAGTTCGAGCGCATGATCGAGAGTGGAATATGCAAGCCGTCAAACAGTCCGTGGGCAAGTCCACTGCACATCGTGAAGAAAAAAGACGGATCACTACGAGTATGTGGTGATTACAGAAGACTCAACGCCGTCACAGTTCCAGACCGATATCCCATTCCACGAATTCAAGATTTCACATACCAACTTCACGGCAAGAAAATATACTCAAAACTCGATCTCAAAATGGCATACTTTTGGATTCCTATTTCAAAAGAAGACGCTCAGAAGACAGCGATTATAACACCGTTCGGACTCTTCGAATTTACCTGCATGACGTTTGGCCTAAGAAACTCCGGTCAAACCTTTCAACGTTTCATGCACGAGGTACTACGAGGACTAGATGACAACGTGTTCTGCTTCGTCGACGATCTGCTTGTCCACTCCAAAAACAAAGAAGAACACCAGCGCCACCTAGAGCAAGTGCTAGAACGACTAAACACCTACGGCGTCAGTCTCAACATCGACAAGTGTGAATTTGAAAAAGAAAAAATCGAGTTCCTCGGATACGAGGTATCAGCAGAAGGAATAAAACCCACACAAGAACGTATACAAGCCATAGTCAACTATCCGAAACCACAGACAGTTCAAGAACTAAGAAGATTTCTAGGAATGATAAACTTTTATCGCAGTTGTTTACCACATCAAGCCGAGCAACAACATGAACTAAATAAATACCTACACAATAGCAAGAAGAATGACAAGACTCCCATTCAATGGACAAAAGTAGCAGAAGAAGCCTTTGAGAAATGCCGACAAAGCATCCTCGAGGCAACAACATTGACTCATCCGATACCTAACGCGCCATTATGTTTATTCACTGACGCATCAAATACTAGCATCGGCGCCGTCCTACAACAAAAAGTTAACAACATCTGGAAACCACTGGCATTCTTCTCCAAAACCATGAGCGAGACGCAGCGACGATACAGCGTGTACGATCGCGAACTATTAGCTATGTACACAGCTGTTCAACATCTACGACGACTCATAGAGGGCAGCGACCTTATAATATACACCGATCACAAACCGCTTACTTACGCGCTGACAAGAACGCCAAGTAGCAGCGACACACCACGAAGAGAGAGACAGCTACACTACATCAGTCAGTTCTGCACGCAGATCAAATACGTGCACGGTGATAACAACGAAGCAGCCGACGCCTTATCACGCATCGAAGAAATCAACTTGTCACACTCTACAATCGACTACAACTTACTCGCCCAAGATCAAGAAAATGATGATGAACTGAAGATCTGCATGTCCAACCCGAATCTACAATTCGCCCGCATCACATTGCCCGGAGGTCAACGACCCATCGTATGCGAAACATCAACTGGCAACATTCGTCCATACCTACCAGCGACTTATCGTGTAATAGCATTCAAAGCGCAACACGAATTAAGTCATCCCGGAGTACGAACAACAAGGAAGATAATGTCAACAAAGTTCTTTTGGCCAAGTATGAACAAAGATGTTGGTTTATGGGCCAAATCATGCATCGGTTGCCAGCGCGGGAAAGTTCAACGACACGTTATCAGTCCACTCGGCGAGTTTCAAAAATCATCGCGCTTCGAACACATTCACATCGACATCGTGGGACCACTGCCGCCATCTAATGACTACAGATACCTAGTCACGATGATCGATCGCTGCACTAAAATGGCCGGAAGCGATTCCTATCCGTGACGTCACCGCCGACACTGTGGCTAAGGCATTATACGAGGGATGGATATCGCTACGTGTAACGACGGATCAAGGAAGGCAATTCGAATCGTCGTTATTCAACGCCATAATGAAGAAGTTTGGCATCACGAGGATACGAACTACTGCATACCACCCGCAAGCAAATGGTCAAGTCGAGCGCTGGCATCGTACATTAAAGGCTGCGCTCATGGCGAGAGGCGCCGGCACACACTGGAGCGAGGAGTTAGCGACCGTGTTGCTTGGACTACGTACGGCACTTCGTGAAGACACACAAGTCAGCCCGGCCCGGATGACCTATGGATCGACACTCAGAATACCGTCAGATTTCTTCGCGCCTACACAGCCGAATAATGAAGACGCAGAATTCGTCCGCCAGCTGATCGAAACAATGTCGTCACTCGCACCTAGCAGCAAGTCACATACCAACAACAGGAGCACGTTTGTACACAAAGACCTAGCAACGTGTACTCACGTTTTCGTGCGAAATGATACCGTGCGAAGTCCATTGACCCCTCCTTACGACGGCCCGTTCAAGGTGATTCAGCGTGACAGCAAGCATTTCACCATACAGATGCCACTTCGAACTACAGTTGTCTCAATAGACAGACTCAAGCCAGCACACCTAATGAACGAAGAAGAATATACCACTTCTCCATCAACATGCGCACAACAACAAACATCGCACACCGAGAGCACTCATACCGCGACCGACGCGCTGCGGTCATCAACCCCAAGCGCACCACGTGACACATACGTCACCCGATCCGGCCGCGCAGTGAAACACAATGTACGCTTCGCTTAGGGGGGAGTGATGTAGTGGCACAGTATTTATTACCATTTACCAACGATATAGTGCTCACAGTTACCAGAGAACCACCAACCACCATATTACCGTACCACCATACCATACCAGTTACCAGTACCAACCAAGTACCACGTTTTGAAGATCTCTGTTAAGGAAATAGTGAAGCAAGACGTACACTGGCGGAAATAAGAAAGCTTCGCTTTGGAAGCGATTTGTAAGCGCATGCAGAAGCTCCAGCACCCTGCGGATCTTCGCTTCAACAAACAGAACTTCGCAGACGGAACACGTGGCTAGGAATCTTCACTTGGCGACGGCGTTCGGCAGAAAGGACCGCGCTCCGCGCGCCACTCATATTTATACTTAGGCTCAAGAAATGTGCGGCTGCGCGCGGTGTCGTGCGCAGAACGTCGCCCCGCGGGCCCGCGCACCTGCGCACCTGCGCGCGTCTCTCAATCTACACATCGCATCGCCATTGGTGAAAATAATAAATATTAATGTAGTATTAGCTCTAAGTGTACTATTGTTTTTGTAGATATAAGTAGCGTAATTTTAGACAATAAAAATAGTGGATTATCTGACTTCAATCCTGAGTTTTATTTCACTCAACAACGAAGATACGGTTCAGTTAGCTACCCAACGCTAAAAAGTCTTCTCCCATCAACGCGTTGCAGGTCGAATGTGCTGAACCGCCACTGTCACTAAGACGAAAGTACCTAGCCTCCCGTTTTATGGCTAGACTAATTCCTAGGTCCTCCCATCCCCTTCTCCCTAAATTGCACGAGCTAAATGCCATATGCAATAGCTCAAACTACTGGACAAATAAAGAAATTCCCCTTATTATCCAAGCACTCCGTCAAATTCAAAATCTAGATTGTCCTGTAGAACAAAGTCCCAGATTACCGCTTTTTAATTTTCCTTATGATGTCTTAAATTATAGTCCAAAAATTCTCTTTGACATTGGCATCTCTAAAAAGTCTTCTGCGGCGAATTCGGCTTTCAATGCGGTGGTGGGAGAACGATGGGCAGGATTTCATAGGTTTTTTACGGATGCTTCAAAGTTTAATGATCACAGCTACACAGGCGCCGCGGTTTATTACCAAAACTCTAGAATAATCTTGCAATACAAGTGCCCTAAGGAGTCTTCAGTTTTCACTGGCGAATGTGTGGCTCTATTAGAAGCCTGCCTTTTTATAGAGTCACACCAAAATATCGAAAAAGCCGTAATATTTACAGACTCTCTTAGTTGTTTGCAAGCATTAGAACAAACCCCTTTTAAAAGTAAACTGCACAGTTCCCTTATACTTAAAATTAAAAACTCACTATTTTCTTGTGCTGGTAGTCATAAAGAGGTTCAGCTAGTTTGGATACCTAGTCATTGTGGCATTAAAGGCAATGAGTATGTTGATGCTTTAGCAAAGGATGCTTGCTCATCAGCAACAGCTGATATTAGTCACAATTCCCTCCAGGGATATGACCTGCTGGGCCTGCCAAAAGTTTGGCTTCAGTCTGCTTGGCAGGAACAGTGGAGTATCTCTGGGGCGAAGAAGGGAAGATTTTATCAAGCTGTTCAATCAAATATAAGAACAAAACCTTGGTTCTACAGCTTCAAAAAAGTATCGAAACCTATAATTTCCACCCTTTGTCGTATCAGATTGGGTTTTTGTTGTACTCCTGTATTTATGCATAAAATCCATGCACGTGACTCCTCTCTTTGTGAGTGTGGTTTGGAAGAAGGTACCCTGGATCACATATTCTTTGAATGTTCAAACAACGTCCCACCTTTAGACCTGTATAGCCGTCTCCCTAAATTTAAGATCCCCCTTCCCATTAATGTCCCCTCCTTATTAACTTATTCCTCCTCAAAGTTACTTGTGGCGCTGATGACGTTCATCCGCCACAATAACATAAAACTGTGATGTGTGTTGTGATCGTCGTATTTGTTTATTTAATGTTTTAACAATTTTTAAATATATATATTTACTATATTTTTTCTGTTTGTTGCAGTCCTCTACTAATCCAACAAGATCTACATTGCGTTCAACTATATCAATCAAAGTTTTTTAATTATTTCCTTTTACTTTAATTTCTTTTTTTTTTGTTATCTTAGCATGCACACTTGTTTTTCCAGTTCACTGATATTGGCAGAATAGTTGATGGTTGACATCGACTTGGCTGCCATAAACCAAATATAGAATAGAATAGAACACCTTTTTCCGTCGGGGGTTATAGAGACATAACAGACAACAGTGGCTCCATCTAGATAGTATCTACAGAACTCGGTGAAGACGGCCTTGCTTTTTTAAAACCGATCCATGGACTATCATGGAACAACTAAAACAAGCACACATTGGGACTAAAATGTAGTCTATACTTCACGAATTCACGAGCAGGGTGACAATATTTATTTAGGATACGCTGCATGCAAAATCAGAGAGAACCAGCATAATGTAACCAGAGGACGTCTGTGATTATACCGAAAATCTCAGATCAAAGAAATAGGTTTCTGTTTCTTTAATCGGAGCGATCGGAGCCGAAAATGATAACAGTAGCTTTTTCCAATTTTGTTTTAATAACGATAAGCTTTACATACTACAAAAACCGAATTATAAAACCGTAACACATTAGTAACATTTAGTACATCCCTATTCAGCGGAAACAGCTGTGTTGCCATAGTTAAAGCACGCACCGAATTTGATTTGACAGTTCACCGCGTCCCAACAGCTGTTTTACCAAGTGCCTCGAAAAAGCACGATTTTAAATTCGTTGGTTGAGCTATTTGCAGTTTACACGTGTCTGAAAGTTCATTTAAAAAAGAATTGTTGTTAATGTTAGAAAAGTGTTAAAAATGGAAGAAGAGGTCGGCGTTAAAGGTAAGTTTCAAAGTTAACAACCAATAAATGCGGCATGGAAGCGTGGTGCACTGGGTTTTGTGATAAGGCGAACACGCTACCGGTAAAACTAAAGCATTCTAGAAGCTATAAGCTTTTAAGTTGTAATTAATTGAAGATCACTACATGCTTTCTTAAATAAGCTAAGTTGAAATGTGTCCACATGTTCCTTCAGCATTTTTGAGATGCACATTTACAAGCGTCGCAATTCACTATTGCGATGCTATTTCATAATATTTTTAGATACTTTTCGGTTGTCAGGGTACTTTAAACCTTTTTCTAAATATTGTTTTCTAGAATTGAAAAAATCGATTGTCGCATAGCAATAGACAAGCAATGCGCACGCTAAAATTTAGACACAAAGCCTAGCTTTCTCGAGAACTGAATTTTCTAAACGACTACACTCTAATAGGGATATGTTTGCATTTGCAAATTTAAACTGGTTTTACTGTATAATCCAAGCATTATTATATTTTTTCAAATATGAATAATCTTAACTATTCTTTAGACATTTAGGTATTTTTCTTGTTCCCAAGTAAACACATTAAGAGAATTGAGTAGAATCTTCTAATAATGTAAATAAATATAGAATATAACACAAGGGTCATTTATCACTCAAGAAAGCCATCCTTGGCTATAATTAAAGCTAAAATAGGTGGAGCAAACAAAAATGCATTACAAAATGTGTTCACAGTAACACGGCTCAGGAGAAGGCTCTCAGTAGAGGCTGAAGATGTGAAGTCACCCTCAACACAGTCCACACCAACAAAGAAGAGAGGAGGAAGATTGGCAGCCAAGCCACAGTTGGAACTCATTGCTGAAAATGGTAAAAATAATAAAAAAACTAACTAGCTAGTAATACTTTCTGCACAGAGGTTTTATTTATCCAACATGGCTTGTTTATTCACATATTCCTGTAAATAAATTCACTAACAATAACTGAAGCCCTAACTATTATAAAAATAACTGTTCTTATGAGAAAAGTATTAAATCCAGTAATAGAAACATCAAATCATTCCACACTTTTGAAATAATGGACTTAAGGATTTTTTTTTCAATTAAATATGATTGTTCTTATGTATTCCACCTAATAAGACTTATTTATTTGTTTAATCTAATAAATAAAAGACTTATTAGTGGAGTACCCTAGCCAAAAAAAAGCAAAGTTGTCACAGAAAAAACTACAGGCATCTATCATGACATATTGTGTTTTCTATTTAGAACAAAGAGCAAAAAAAATTAAGTTACCCCCACATGACAGGATTGTAAGTTCAGTGAAGTCATATGATTGATAATTATTTTTATATTGGAATCACAATAACACAAAGAGTTCTTTCATAATGAAGAGTCTTCAAAATGCAAATGCTCTCTAATACCAAAGGCTTTTATAAAAAATTAGTTTTTTTTATTTTGCCACTGTCATACTCTACCAGAATCTACCAGTCTGACTTTAAAATGCCTAATGATTGAGTTGTCAATATTTATTGCTTATTTATCTGATAGGATGCCTTACATGAATCATGTATTCACTGCCATATTTACCAAACATATCTGTGCAATATTGTGTAATGCATTTTCACAATTCTAATCTTATATTGAATAGCAATAAGAAATTGTGTTTTTTTTTTCCTTAAAGTAATTATTATAATGGAAATGTTTTATTTTTCTACTTTGCATTGTAAATGAGTCAACTTCAGTAAGTAATTGATAATACTACTTGTAGGGGTTGTCTCACTCTTTCCATTAGTTACTAAAAATATTGAGTTTGAGTCATTCTGGTAAAAGGATTAGTCGGCTAGACTCTGCATTACCAAGTGCTAGCTGTTTATATGACAGAGCTGAGTGGGTAGCTACGTATTGGTCTGGATACAATTTGAGTACATAGACACACAAAGAAGAAGAGCCTTTAAAAGGATGACTATTCTATAAAGGATAACAAAAACTACATCCAAGCTTGATAAAACTCAAAGCTGTACACCTAGTGACATTACTTTTAAACTTGGAACTACCTACCTTTCAGCTCCAGATGCAGCCCCTAAAAAGACCAAAAAATCAACAGTCAAAGAGGCAGAGCCTGTTGAGTTGCCACTCACACCATCAAGACGCAGCACTAGAATCAGGTCAAACACCAGCATAGTATCTGAGACTCCTGGAGAAGTGGCTGAAGACAAGGGCACACCGTCCAGGCGTAGCACTCGTATCAAGTCTAATACAAGCCTTATAGCAGAGCCTGTGAATGTAAACTCGCCAAGAGCAAAGAGGGCTGCTAGGCGAACCTCACTGGCTGGTAAGAACTAGTTTGAATATTTTCCACTATGAGTAATATCTTTCACAAAGATCACATCTGGTGGCTATAAAACCAATGAAAACTAAACCATGAGCAAATGACTATTATTTAATCTACAGTTTAATGAACTCTAGATCAATTTACGCCTTTAGGGAAACTTATTGCTAAATATTTTTAGACTTCAAGATAAAAGGGTCAGGATTAATTTGTTGTGTTTTAGTTAATAATAATAGTGGTTTAAGGGTCGTAGCACACATATCAAAACGGAAAGGGATCGTCACCGTATCAACTCGAGCCGTTCAGTATTATTTGTATGAAACTCCTTACTGCAACGCACACTAATCGGAATCGTAACGTAATCGCATCGGACAAACTCACGAACCGCGGTGCAGTGCGCGGTCGACTTGCGGTTGGCTTTCCGTACCCTCGCTTACGGCTCCCCGTACTCTAGCTTACGTAGGTATCTTCGTCCACTCTCCGCCCACGGTCTGCGTTGCCGCACGTGCTGTACGATTCACGAGAGAGGCGACCGTGAAGTTAGCCTTTGCGAACGTTCGCGCATGTACACTCGTAAAAAAAAGTGTTATTCATTTTATTTTAAACCAAAATACGAATAAAAGCTTTCCGTCTAGCCGTCAACCAGCGGTCGGCGAGCCGTCGGCGTCGCCGAGCTGTGGCATGGGCGTAGCCAGCCTTGTGCTCAGGGTGGGGCAAAATAGCCAGCCATCTGCTCAGGGTGGGGCAAAATTCTAGATTTTCTTTGTGTCGTCTGACGATTGTCGAGTGTGAGGTTTCTTACGGACATTAAGTAGGTATTGTATTAGGTAAGTACCTATATTATTTCATTTTGATTAAAAGACACCTAACAAGTCGGAGTCAGGGTGGGGCAAGCACCCCACCCTGCCCCACCGTGGCTACGCCTATGAGCTGTGGCCGAGTCGACGGGGCGCAGCTTCAGTACCTCTACCATGAGTTTACACAGCCAAAACTCGCTAGCGTCTCCGTAATTTATTTGTATGAAATATTGTACAGCGCCCCTAGCGGTCACAGTGAGAATTAAAATTCGTACCATGAGCACTGTAGATTACGATTAGTTAAAAACCTACCGTAATCTACACGACAGTCACTAACGTTTTTCAGCTGTCACCATACAAAACGGTACCATGAGTCACTAATACTACAGGCGCTAGCGAACGATACGCTTACGATAGTAGTTACGTAGCTCACTAGCATTTTGGCGTGTGAAACATGTATTCACGTTAAAATTATTAACGTTTTTGAGTATAAAAAGTCAAAATAATGCTTACAAGAGCTTTTTAACATGAAATATGTTAGTGGCCGCTTAATTTGGGAACTACAACATGAATTTCAAGCAAAAATTAAGTGAAAAAAAAAAATCTTAAAAGAGGAATGCCCAAGAATATATGGAGCAAAAACCCAGAATCGATTAAAACGACTTATGTGTGGCAAGGTAGAGTATACATATTATAACCCAAATCCAATAATAGTTTTCGATTAAACCATCACCAAGTAAAAAAAAATTGTAACTGATAAGTTACGATTTTTTATAATGTTTCAAGTCAACTATATAAATAATGTTTCAAATCAGCTATTTCCTTAAGTTTGCCGTATATGATTACTTCCCAGAATTTGATCCTTATTAGCAACCCTATCGAATGGTGTAATAATACAGGGTGTGTTTTTTTTCCAAAATTAGCGGGTTCGATTCCTGGCCAGGATTATTGATTTTTCTAAATCCAATGATGCAGTTCTAGTTTTCTTTAAAATTGGGCTCGAGACTCCTTTCAACGTTTTTTGATATTCCTCATAGTTTCGGATATAGCCATCCACGCCCAGTTGAAAAAATTTCAACCTGTATATGCTGCTGGCCTGTTTGGTTATGGTTTTATGCGAAACGAATAGCGTATTTATGTCCTCTGACTTAAGGTCTATTTTGTTGTTCATAAATTAGTTTAATCGACTCTGGGTTTTTTTTGAGCATTCCTCTTTACGGACCCTTTAAAGAAGCGTTGGACGATTTGTTCACATTATTGTTTATTTGTTGCGATTCACACGTCTTGCTTGGTTACACTTCCACATTTTCATATTTTTACACATTTAACTGCGTTTAGAGGGAACTATTTTGGAATTTTATCACTTTACGTTTTTTAAATAATTTAATACCAAGTAGAAACATTCCATCTCATGATAAACACCAATAATTGAAACAGTGAGGCACTTTGTAGTTAATAATCCAAATAATCTATTAATAGAAATTTTCAAACCACACAACGCAGTATCAGCAATGAGGTGTTAGTGATACAAATTACAAGGGCAAGGTCAACGAACAATAGACGACAGTGACGTATTATAAGCCGTTCTCTCCTCTTATTAGTGAGAAAGGAAGAAACAAAACATAAGTAGTGAAGTTAGCAACACGACATCATCTATCGAGCTTACATTATCGCCTGCGTAAGATTCAATTAATCTCATGGTGCCAGCAATATCGAAATCTATTTGATCCAAGTTAGTACGCTAGCGATTTCAACGCTAGCGAGTAAGTTTCCGATGACAACTCATGGTAGAGGTACTGATCCGTTTACGTTACTAGTTACGTAAAGTGGAGGACTGTTTGACGCCGAGGAGAAAGGCGAGGCGGTGACGATCCCTTTCCGTTTTGATATGTGTGCTACGACCCTAAAACAGTATATAACAGGCTTCAATGCAAAAAACACTACTGTCACCAAATGAATTAGTTTGATTGGTCAATTGAAATGATTGATCAATAAAATAGTTTTGACTATAATAGTATGTATTGATATTTTGTTTCATTTATCTTACCAGTTCATATTATCATGTTCAACTGTTGTGATCTTGTTTTATATTGTGATAGTTTATTTCTTTATTAATTACCACTATTTATTTATTTATTATATTAATGTGATAGTTACTTCTAGTGTTGAATCATAGCATTAACAAATTGATGCTATACATTAGTATCCAAATGCTCATTTACAAATTAAATATAGTTTTGAAGTTTTAAGATATTTGTATCCTCAAGACTCTAGAATTCGCAAAAACATGAAATTAACCCGAACACAAATTTACTAATAGTTACAAAATAATGTATTGGCGATTTTATACAAACACTGATGAGTGAGAATGTAAAATCATAACACCTTTTTTTTTGTTGAAAATACAGTTTTTTTTAGGAGTAAATATAGTGAATACAACATCATATTTTGATATTTACAGGCAGTGATACCGAAGCTCCAATAACACCAGCGAGAACGACAAGAAGAACTAGGAATAACTCCACTTCTAGTATTGATAAGTCAGGTAATTATAATGCTACTTTTAAATTTAGGCCACAGTAAAACTAGAGCCCTTATAATATAGTTCTGTTTAGCACATCTGTATGTAGTAACTGTTTTTTTATTGCCAATGAAATCAATAATCTGCTGGCATCAATATTACATTCATCCCTACTACAGAACAGTTACTTGATCTAACAGACACAATCTTATTTTATATGTAGATATATCAAATCTGGTGTTTCATAACATTTTTAAAATTAAAATTATTCTTTCAGTTGAACCTAGTGCTGGTAAATTAGGCAACGAAATCAAGGAAGTAATTGTAGAAGAATCTGAGAATAATGTCAAAGAAACTTCAAGTACTGAGGGATCCAAAACAGACTCACCCTCACTCAGAAAAAGTCCCAGGTTAGTTGGCAAGTCTGGAAGGAAGAGTTCTTCTATGGATAATGAAAACAAAGAAAATGAACCGCAAACTGGCAAAGAAGCAAGTGAAACCACCACAGATGCTGACAAGTCTCTGTCAGAATCTAAACCTGAACAGACAAATGAAGCGGTAGATCAAAAAGCATCAGACCAAATTAACCTATCAGCAACCAGTAAGAATCTCATAGAAACATTAGATGAAGCACCCAAAAAAGCCAAAAGCATATTTAATAAGAGCACTACAGCTGTTGAAGAACCACAGATCAAGACTAAACGCAACAGAACTAAGTCATGGACCACAATTACTGTTGATTCTCCTCAGGAAAGTAGCTTCTGTAGCGATAGTGAGGCCAATAAAAAGAAGAACAAAATGAAGAATGTCAGTCTTAATTTCTCCAACATTTCTGGATCTGGTGATGGTATAATGAACACAAGTAATAAAAATACCGATGCTGAAAAAGAGCAAGAGAATGTTTCTTTGAATTCTTCTACTTCGGCTAATAAGAAGAAGAAGAAAAGACATGAAATGTCCATGACAGTTGAGACAGAAACATCTGTTCATGAAGTTACAGTTGTATTTAAAAATGAATCTAACCACTCCATGAACAAATCTGCATCAAAACTTACTGAATCAAAGGACGTTTCTGAAGATATCAATAACTTAAATTCATCAAAGCAACATGACAAAAGTTTAACTCAAAAGTTTTTTGAACAAGCACCAAGTGGCGTTGTTGAGTCTTTAGTATTCATTGAAGACACAGATTCTAATCAAGAAAAAGAGAATGATAAAGGTTTTGACAGTGGAGATCAATGTGTCCCTGTTGTAGACCATCAGTTAGAAGAACCTGAAAAAGGTCAAGAAGCAAAAGTTAATCTAAGTTATGAACCAATGGATATTGACGAAACCATGCCAGAGAATGTGTCACTTACAAGTTTTGAAGATAAAAATAATTCTACATCAGAAAAGAAAAAGTCAATATTGAACATGTCTCAAGTTAAAAATGATAGTCTCAATAAATCTAAAAGGAAATCTGTAATACCAGATTTGGCTGTAGATGACAAAATTAATGAGAATCCCACCAAATCACCCAGAAAATCTTCCATATCAGAGGTGACTGTAGGCGATAATGATAAATCTAAAAGAAAATCATCTATTACTAATGAAGTTTCTGAAGATACTACAGATGGAGTTGTCAATGTATCTAACCGCAAATCTCTAGTAGTTGACATGGATAACCATGATGATAGTAATAATAAGGCCAACAAGTCCAGGAGAAAATCTTCTATATCAATTAATGCTGTGACTGAAAATAACGTAGGTTCCAACACCTCTGCTAGGAAATCTATAAATACTGAAAAGCCCAATGATGAAAGTATAAACAAAGAGTCCAATAAATCAAAGAGAAAGTCCTCAATATCTAACGTTATTTCTGAAGAAAAGAGTAATGAAATCTCAAACAAGTCTGTGAGAAAGTCTTCATTGGACCTGGCTAACGACGAGAATATGGAAAAGAGCATAAATAAATCGAAAAGAAAATCTTCTGTTACTGCTATGCTTGTTGAACTTGACACTGATGAAGGCATAATTAATAAAAGTTCTAACAAGTCTAAGAGGAAATCTTCAATATCGAATGTTGCTAATAATGACAGCATAGAAAAGAATTCTAAAAACAAATCTGATGTCTATCTAGATAAAACTGAAAACGAAAATAAAAGTACTCTGGTCTTGTCTCAGCTAAAAGACGTTTCAGAAAATGAAATAAATTCGGAATTTAATGCAGCCAAAGATAGCAACGAATCAAGTGAACAATTATCAAAATCAGTAAATGTGCCAAGTGTTACTACAGAAAAAGATGACAAGAAGAATCTTTCACTAACTTATTCCACTAGTACACCTCTTCAACAAAAATCTATGAAGAAATTAGGTCTTCAGATCAACACGTCAATCATTGCCTCCAACAGTGCTAATAAACCAGAGAAAAAAGACAAGGTTAATAGGTCTAAGAAAGAGGAATCTATTGTATCAGAGGAGGATGGGTCGGATTTATCTGAAGAGGAAGAAGATTCCGAAGAGGATGAAGAAGAAGAAGATTCGGAAGAAGAAACGTCTTTGAAAAAAAGCAAAATTATTGACGATGAAGCCGAAGAAGCCAGTGATGATTACGAATCCGGAGATAGTAGGGATGATGAAGAAAGAGAATATGAAAAAGAAAACGAGGTAAGAGAAAAGGGTGAAACACTAGATTCAGATGAAGCTGAATTTTCCGATGACTCAGATTACGAAAAAGACTCATTTATTGTTAGTTCTGATGATGAAGATGAAAATTTGCTTAGTGGCTCGGGCGATGATCTTTCCATGAGTGCTGACGAACTCACAATGACAGCAAAATCCAAAAAGAAATTCGACGAACGTAAGAAAAAAGAGCAGAAAAAGGCTTCCAGAGAAATGTATGAAGCAAGACATAAATTGAATGAGTCTGTTATGAGTGCTAAATCACCGTCGAAATCGAAGAAAAATAATCGTCAGCGATTTGATACGTCTTCATCGGAATCGGATGAGGAAGTTACCGCACAAACAAAGAAAAATAGACGTCAAAGAATCGATTCCAGTCATGACACAAGCACTTTACAATCAGAAACCGATAAGTCACCAACCAAGAAAAATAAGGCCAGGCGTTTGTCGGAGTCAGTATGTGATGAAGATGAAACAAATGAAAAAGAAATTACTATTCTTGATGAAAACCAGGCAGAGAAAGATGATCCTTTGACTTTACTCAATGTTATCAAAGAAGAGCCAAAGACTCCTCAAAAAGGTCTCAACATTTCAACAGTAGCTGTAACCAATATTGATGAAGTTGAAGAAGTGAATGTGGATGAAGAAAACACATCAATCATGAAATCAAATCAAACAACTGACCCGTTACAAGCTACTGTTGTTGAAAATGATGAAGAGGACGTCACTGATGAAGGTTCAATAAGTGAAAACGAAGAAATAGCACAAAACTATGAATCAGTTCTCAACAATCTGAACAAATCTGGCTCCAAGAAGATCAAAGCATCAAACATTTCTTTGGACCTCAACAAAAAAACAAAACAGACTAAAGAACCAATCGTAGATCAACTGAATCTTACGCAGGTCAAAAAGTCGAAGAAAAACAAAATTAATGCAGCAGAGAATAAGAAACAAGACAAATCTTTGAATAAGAGCGTAGAAAAAGTTGCTAAACCAGACACTACATTGTCTGAAGGTTCATCTGATTCTATTGACATGAAACTGTTGTTCCCTGAAGATAGTAATGACAGTGAAGTGTTAACAGCCCAGAAAAAGCCGACTGTGAAGGAAACCACTGAGAAAGAGGATGACGAAGAAACTCCTGGTGAATACATACCTCTAAAGAGAACTCCAGGCAAGACGAACATTCTTGAAAATATGGGTATGTAACTTTATGTTTCGATTATTTTAGATATAATTGAGATTAAAATATTTTAGAATTAATTGATATTGATAATATTATTATCTCATCAACATTAAATCACAAAATTAACATAATAAAGTGGAAACTGTTCTTTATACCATTTAAAATTCACTCAACAGAATTTCACGCAATAGGCTTTATTTACACAACTGAAATAACATTTCGGAAATTATTTTCAGATATTGCCAACAAATCTAAAGATGAATCTTTATTGAATGTAAGCGGCAAGAAGAAGAATAAGCGTAAGAAGTCTTTTCAGTCTCAAGATACTTTGGAAATGGGTATGTTTTATCTTAATGACTAAAATGTTAACTGAGAACTTTGTGGTCGTTTATGTGATAGTGCATGAATGCCATGAAACGATAACATCAAAATTTCCATAAAAACCCGTCGTCTGGTTCACGCCTATTAGCATGCTCATGTTATTTTGGAAAACAGTGCCGCGAGCGAACGACCGCCTCTTTTCTGCAGATGCCACATACCTTGCAATAGCCCTAAATTGCTAATTAAATAATCAACCACTATAAGCAAGTTCATTTTGTCAATTTCAGATGCTCCTGAAGATGAAAACTTAGGCTTCTTTATAGACACGACCGGCACACTCGCTGACGAAAATAAGACTGATGTAAATATCTCCATCAAAAACAGTGCTAAGAAGAATAAACAAAAGAATAACGTGGAAATTACACTTGATGGTAAGGTTTATTCAAAATATATTTTTTATTATTATTCTTTATTGTAGACACATAATATAATGATTTTAATGGTTTTAAACTGTTTTTATTTTTCTTCTGTTTTAGTTGTCATGTTTATTATCTAAGACAGCGTTTCCCAACCTTTTTCAGCCACGGACCCCTAGGAAATCAAGCACAGTTTTCACGGACCCCCTTAATAAAATAATAATTTTATTGTATTTGTTTTTTGTATATTACTCACGCGCTTATTTTACTCACATCATTCATTCAGTCTCGCTCACCGCACGTTGGCGCACGTTCGCCGTGCTGACTAAGCGATTACGAGACATTAACATTAATGTATGGTCTAGAGATGACACTGCGGACCCCCATACATACACTCGCGGACCCTCAGGGGTCCGCGGACCACAGGTTGGGAAACACTGATCTAAGAAAATGTTTCACATAGAGAGCTGCAATAAATCGCTAGCCATCTTCTATTTGTGCTATTAGAGTTTAATTTGATATATTTGTTTATAACTACCATTACAGTACAAAGCACTTTCTGAATCACATTTGTCGTAGTTTTAAAATCCATTTGTTTAATTTAAATTGCCCTAATAGATCCATTATCAATTTTACAGATGATTCTAACGAAGCTCCGCTTGAAGTTTCATATCGCAGTGAGAAAAACAATTCAAAACAAGATTTGAACACCACTCAAAATAATGAAGATACAAAGAATGTCACTGATGGAACTCCAAGTCAAAGTGGCAAAAAGAAGAAGAAGAATAAGAAGGGACTAAACAGTTCTCAAAATGTTGCTGAGATTAGTTTGATTGAAACTGCAGGTGTGTTTTATATTCAATTTTTATCATATGTATTTTAACAAAAGGGAGGCTTAATGGATGCTCAGCACTTAAACTAATTACTAAAGACTGTTAATTTTGTTGACCAGTGTCGGACTAGTTCAGGGACCGTATTATGACGTCTTAAAACCAGGCCTTTTCCAGTGAGTGAACGAGATGGCGTTAGACGACTTGTATAGCTCTCTCTTTCTCTCACTGGAACAAGCCTGGTTTTGAGACATCATAATACGGCCGTAGGGCCCCAGCCTGTGCGCCCTCACTTTCTTGTCTTGCAGGACTTTTCGCAAGCCAGGTGGTAGGTAAAATCAGGGGCCCACGCAGGCTTGGCCCCAGTTCTCGCGACTTAAGGGCTTCACACACAGCAGCTATAATGTAAATTACATCCCGGGATGTATAGCTTTAAATTATCTTAATGTATCACACACACAACAGGTAATGTAGTGTATATTTCCCTACATTTCATAACATCCTTTTCGAAGAGAGATATACGGAAATGTATTGAGATGTATTAAGATGTATCGAAATATAAATGTATATTTTCGTATTGCTCAGTACCTTCGATTCGAAGATGTAAAAATATACATTATAGCTGCAGTGTGTGGTCTCCTGACGATTTCTGTGGAAAGATGTAATGAGATGTATCATGCTATAATGTACATCTTTACATTATAGCTGCTGTGTGTGAAGCCCTTTAAATGTAAAATAGAGCAGATAGTTTGTTGCTACAATTATAGAGAAATGAAATAGGTACCAAAAAACTTAATGTTTGAATGTTTGATCAGGCCATCCCTGACATAATTTAAAAAATAAAACCTGGACCCTTCTGTCCAAGTCCCTCCCTGGTGCTGACAATTTCTGTTACCGATACTGGGTTTCAAAAGATTATAATTATTAGTAAGGTACACCTAATCAACCCACGTGTTCTCATTTCAATATTTAACTATGTATATTTTTTATACTATTGCAGTTGATGTTGCAGAAAAGTCTAACGTCTCTGTGAGCAATGTAGAAGGCAGTGCCAAAAAGAAAAAGAAGAGACTGTCCGAATCTCAAATAGCCACGGAAACAGGTAATATTTTTTTTTAATTACTCCATCGCTTTATCGATGGTGTATCATGATTCTTCGTCGGTATAGTCTAGCCTAGTACTTAAAATGAACTGTAAAATATAATGCTTACATTGAAAATATGTTCCTTACAGAAAGTGAGAAACCTGCACAACCTACCCTGAACATTTCTTTAGGAAGTGCTAAGAAACAGAAGCAAAGACACAATTCAGAAAATAATGTTGTAGAGGCTGAGAATATAAACAAAGGTGTGTATTTTAAGTTACTTTATAGTACAGCTGCTTTTAAGTCTCTTTTAAGTCTCTGCTTTTAACTCTAATCCGGAACGAACTAATCCGTCAGAGTACCAAAGTTGCTGACATAGCAGAAAGAATTAGTAAGCTGAAGTGGCAGTGGGCTGGCCACATCTCTCGCAGGACAGATAACCGCTGGGGTAGACGTGTCCTTGAGTGGAGACCACGACATGACAAACGCATGGTATAATAATATACTTCGCCAGGTATGGCACTCCGAAACACAGTGGTCACGTGGGTGACACAAGCCTACGTCATCATCGCTATCTGCTGGTTCTCAAACTTTACAGTTTGGGGAAATTTAACCTAATAAAACATTGACCTAATTATTACATTACTGCTAACTTTTGCATGTGGCTTCCATCCCCTACCTCAGCGTAGTAGATTTTCAGTGACAAAAAGTATTATTTATCCATCCTAGGATAAAAGATAACAAAGAAACTTTTCGACGTTCACAAATAAAAATGTTTGAGTGCCGCTGGTTACACAGTCACTGAGCGAGACAGGCATACGCATAAAACAAGGATAGCGATACACGACAAAATGGCGGCATGACAATGACACAGCCCGTTCCTGTGTTACCAGTAGTGTATGGTTATAACTCCCTAAGCGCATTTATTACTTAAGCGAATACGATAAAACGCTGTGGTTTTATTTAAGGCTGCATATTCTGAAGGTTGGCAACGTCGCAAAAAGCTGTCAAATAATTACAAGTTTTAATTAATTTGGCAAATTTTCTGTATGAAAACAAGAAATATCGCTCTGTAGTGCACTAAAAAAATGATATAGGAATGCAATTAAAACACTGAATTTGATGTTGTAACCGTTTCAGGTGCATAAAAGGCATTTGGAAAGCTTCCAAATGCTTTTTCTACATCTAAAACTATATATTCGGTGTTACGATATTAATTATTGCATTCCCTTATCAATTTTTTAGTGCACTACAGAGCCATATTTCTTATTTTCAAACAGTAACAATGCTAAATTAATTAAAACTTGTTAATATTTGACAACCATTTGCGACGTTGCCAGCTTTCGGAATATACGCTCTTAACAATTCTGTTGGTATACGTATTGAATTGTTTCGTTTGCTATGCCAAATACAATTTAAATGTTTTATTTATTTTTTAAACAAAATAAAATTTGAAAATGTTTCGTATTTTGTTGAAATTAAGTGGCAACTGGAAAGTGACGTCAACATGTGTCACTGCGGGAGTGTCAGACCTTGTTTTTTTAGACTATGGACAAACGTAGTGTGGGACGTCCGGCCAGGTGGAGGGACCACCTGCGGAAGGTGGCCGGCAGAGACTGGTTGAGGAAAGCTCAAGACAGGGCTCAGTGGCGCACAGTGGGAGAGGCCTATGTCCAGCAGTGGACGAATACAGGCTGATGATGATGATGATGAATAAATAGACATGCATAAATGTTTTATTGTTCCTTATGTTAAATTATTCTTTCACAGAACAAGAAGATGTAATCAACCAAGACTTGGTCGCAAAGAAACGCAAACGTAAATCCTCTGCCAATCAAACAATTGATGAAATAATTATTAAAGGTTCGTAATTTAAAAATCAAAGAAATACTTTTGTAGAGAGTCACTCTCACTGAAATTCGTGTTGCCAGAAAAAAATATCTGAATTCATTATATTTTTACTGCTTTTAAAATAAAACTCACTACGAATAATTTAGGCATGATAATTAAATTATACTTATTTTCTTACAGACGACGCTAAACTCACTCATGACGAGTCCATGACAAATAAGAATAAAAAGAAAAAACGTAAAATTTCTAACAATGACGAAGACAAGAAAACTCATGTTGAAGGTAAGCCAATAACAACACCAAATATGAACCAGCTCTACCCACTGCTGGGCATAAGCCCCTCTTTACTTGTGACAGTCAAACATAACATAGTCATCATCTTTCTGCTTATAACCCATTCTTAAGATCTGTGCATGTGCAACAAGTTTACTTATTTCATTCGCCTCATTCAGACGTTACATCATCAGTTACTCGTTTTTAACGAAACGGATTTATTAAGCTTGTTGTTTGTTTTTCTCTCATGAAATTATTCGCACAATCCATCCATCCCTTAGCTTTCTTGTCCCGCTCTCTCCATAAACATTCATGTCCATCACTTGTTTAGTCACTTGCGTTTTATTCATCCTCGTCACATATTCTCGTGACCTCATCATTATAATATACTACAACTAAGTTACTAGCGAAGGAGGCGGGACGCGTAAGGGGAGGACAGCGTCCACCTCACAAGCCAGCCGCAGTGGTAGACGCCCACGGCGATGAACGTCGCAAGACGATCTCCGGCCATCGTTAGCACGGGCATTCGAGCGGCGAGTAATGGGCGACTCGGTGTCCGACCATGGACCATGCCCGTGTCGACGTCGCGTTGTGTTCCACGCGCGCCTCAAGGAGTGTCAGCATAATGACGGGGCACCGTTTAGAGGGCCAAAGCCTGCCGGGGACGCGGGACTCACGAATTACCGTGACACCGGAACGTAAAGGGCTATTGAAGGACACCGTGGATATTAGTCAGTACAAGTCTGACAGTCCCTCATGCCCTGCCCTGGATGGGAGGACTCTGGACTTGACGATTATACCACGCAAAAAAATAAGTCCTAAGTTACTATAAATTATGATAGACCTCCTAACATAATTTATAGTAAAGCATTCTCCAACAATGTTTTTCATGCTACCATGGAGTTGTGCGATTATTTATAATTCTAGCTGGCCACAGCTGAAGCTAAACCTCGTGGTAAACAAAAATCGCAAGTTCGAAACCTACTTTATAGTTTTCCCCTGGGGTTATGCAAAAATATAATTTGTGACTCAATTTTAGATGCGGTTATTGAAACACAAGAGCAAGAAATCACAGCTGTTGTAAATACCAAAAAGAAAAATAAAACGCAACACCTAAACGTGAATGAAATAGACGAAGGTATTTAATTATTTTTATAGCTGTTCTACTAGGAATGTCTTCTGTATCGGGGGTGTGATAACAAACATTTAAAATAAATAAACCAAAACCCAGACCTGCAACAACTATTTGTAGATCATACAAATATAAGTTTGTATTTCCGTGGGTTATTGACTTATTGTATTGACTGGATAATATTGAGAGAGAGGTAAATAAAAAACCCACGAAAATACAAACTTAAACATGGTCCTGCGAGCCGGATTGACAGGTGACTTAGAACCGAGTAAAGAGACCTTGACTGCGCCAGTGACATCAACGACCCTGAAATAAACACATCATCCGTATGAGGCAGAGCTTGAAGCATCACCTAATCCTATGATTTAGATGGAAACCACGTTATATTTCTTTGTCCTTGCGAGAACCGAATCCGCGACACGCAGCGTAGCAGTCAATCGCTGCAACGAACAAAGAGAGAAAGATAATTTCTTCTGTCTCGGGGAAAAAGTACTTATCCTCTATCTATTGTTTATTAATAACTTTGTTATTTTCAGGAGCAAAGAAAAAGAACAAAAAGAGGAAGGAAAGGGATGATGACGATGCCAGTGAAATATCAAAGGTAATTTTTTTATTCTTTTATTGAGCAAATTAGGTACCCTTCTTAGGGATTTAATAATAATATACCTACTGTATCTAATTGGTTATTTACTGTTTAATGATTATTAACTAATCTTTCTTTTACAGGTTCTTAAACAAAATTCGTTCGACAAAGTTCATGTTCCACGGTTGCCTTCGAATATCATAAAACAGCTAGATGATAAACCTAAAACAGATGCTAATGAAACAAAGAAAACAAAAGTCGTATCTACATCAGAGTTTGTTGTCGAAGAAACAAAAAGAAGAAGAAATAAGCCTTCGAACTATTTGGAAGAAAGTGTTTATTGTATTAACGACGACGACGTGGACGAGAAAAAACGAAAACGTTCCATCAAGAACCCCAAAGTTTTGCCTTTCATACCAACGGCGTCAACATCAGACAGTGGTTTCACTACCAAATTTAAAGTTAATATTATTCCTCAGCAAACACAATTTGTTGCTCAATCTAGCGATATTTCCAACTTCAAAAACGATTACCTCCTTAAGAAAAGAATAAAAAAATTGGGTACGTTTGAAATGTATAAACGACAGAGGAATATTAAAATAGCAAAATTCTAACATTCTCCAGTGGATTTAAACTAGGTTGCCATGATACCGCCTGATTATTTTCCAGTTTTAATGTAGGTTATAGGCTGTTTATATTTTCTACTCATTCATTTGTCTGTAATATATTTTTATTGTTAGATCTTTAAAGACATGTTAATGTTAAATTGTTATAAATTAAAACTGCCAAAAGTAAAGATAGGTTTTGGACAACATTGTGTAAAAAAACTATTACTTACCTATCAGTTTTTTTAATGTGCTTTGAAAAGTTATTTCTTGTATCTAGCATGGTTGATCGTTTGCTTATTTTCCTACATTAATTTTACTACCTATTATTTGTTATGTTATTTATGTTTGTATTTCAAATGTCTGGAATCAAAGCTTTAATTAAATTGCTACTCTGAAGGCAGTGTGGAAAGCTATGATGCAGGACATTTATTTGGATGATACCGATCTGTGCGTCGTCGTCGTGTATATTGTATTTAATCACACCCATTAATATTTTTTTAAAAGATCAACAGTGCCAAATATGTGCATTTTAAAGGTTTCTCTATTTGTAAAGAAATAATGCAGAATGATTGAATTCGTACTTTTTAAGTTTACCGCCAGAATATTTAACGTTAATGTAAGTTGCCACTAGAGAGCGCTGGCGTCAGAAAAAAGTGGTATCGCCCATGTGCCTTCAGTTTCCTATTTTATTCGCTAATATTTGGACATTCTATTATTTACTTCAATAAAAATATTCTTTGAAAAGAAATAATTATTTTATCATAGACTTTCATCGGTATACATTTACACACACGGTAGAAGTACTTCCCGCCTTATCATGCCGGTGTAAACAAACCGCCATGTTGTTGTGAATGGACGAGCCATGTAACCGGTAAGTGTTGTCGTAAGTATGGTGAAAAATAAATTTTAATGTCAAGGTATACAAAAATAAATTATGTAGGAAATTATGAAATTTGAAAAAATACTCAAAAACATTTTTATTGAAAATAAATTAAAAATAGTACAACAATTGAGTAGTGACGTCAATTCATGTCGAGATGAACACCAATAGAAACCGTTTGCGATTGGTCACGTGGGTTTCCTCGCCCAATAGGAGAGAAGACCATTCTTTGTGTACCTTTTCAGAAGAATAGTAAAACAGATTGTGGTTTGAGGAATGAGTGGTGTATATCTGTCAATCTAATGACGTTAAAAGCGTAAATGTGTGAAATTCAGGATTATTCTGTCGAGCTTAAGGATATTTATAACAATAAATATTCGGTAAGTGATGTTATAATTGTACAATGAGCCTATTATTCATTCTAATTTGAAAAACAGGAGATTTGTAATGGGAAAGTCCAACGAGTTAACATGTCCCGCTCTTTTAGATGTCATTTAGCAATTTTATTGTTTCCAATGAAACGAAATATGAAAATTGTGTGGTAAAATATTATTCTACTTATCCATCTTCGATTATTACCGCGTTTTTAGTTTTATCGTAACTCTGTCAAAGTGGCGGGAAATCATTCCAGCTCTTTCTCTCATGAACGGATTATTCTAACTCGTACGAAATACCTACTTAATTGATTAGGTAATGAATGTCTGAGAACAGACCACTTAAATAAATGCTGTTATCTCATGTAAAATACCATGTGCTAAATGTAACAATTGTTTTTGTTTTTCTTAAACCCTGTTTTGCTAAACAAACACAAGTAACGGACATTCATTAATTTACATTCTGTCTCTTTTCCTCGCAAGTTTCATGTCTTGTTGATAACGACAACGTGAAAATTATTATTATTTTGTTCGTGTGTATTTGTATTTTAAAAACATGTTGATAGATTAGATAATGATTGTTTATTACAGCATATTTGCTATCTATATCTACAAAATACGGAAAGGTACCTAGTTGCAAACGGCGGCAATTAGTAGTCGATGAAATTACACCAAATTCACACGAGCACTCGAGCAGTTATAAAATTGTAGTAGATGTAGGTAAACCTGGGCGCGCCAAAGTTCACCTAAAATTTAAACTCCGATCATCGGAAACCCGAAAATTGTATTCCTAACATTTTTAATCCTAATGATCACAACTCCTAATTGCACTGTCACTAATGTTCATAATTCCGAATCATTCGACTTCATAATGTCGGTAGCAATAAACATCTATTATACTATTATTTGTTTTCCTATATTTTCTCAACATAACCTTCTTTTACACTATTATTCAAAGTCATATTTTTTTGTTTAGATTTATTTTTATTTTGTTGGCATATTAGCACGTATACTTGAGGAAGTGCTTGCTTCGCACTCACTAATTATATGAATTGTTTTTTTTTTTTTATTAGTTAAAGCGTCTTCTTTAATTTTATTTAAAGCGGTGTGTACCTGAAAAGATATCCATACGTTAGGATAGGTTAGAACTGTGACCAGCTACTTGCGATCGAGTCGAGCGAGCAAAGCGAGCGGTGCCGCGGCAGCGACCGGCGAGCGCAACCTGGAAATTTGTCGCCAGTATTTTTTTCATAGTGACCCCAACACGACACTCTGACCAAAAACGACTGGGGGCACCCCGACTCGGACAGGTTAGGTTAGAAGGGGATGGCGGGGTCTGAAAGACCCCGCCATCCCCTTCGTGGTTATTTTTTTTTAAACCACCCAGAAGTAGGAGCACCGCGAAGCGGTGCTCCGTCGAATTTTCTCGACATTTTACTTTATTTAGTTTGACTAAATTCAGTAAAATATCACCGTAATAATGCTTAGGGATAAAAACGTTATGATAAAAAACAGTAGGAGTTTCAATATATTTACAATAACGATATTATTGATAACAATTTTCGGAAAAATGAGTGTTATGAACATCTCCGGTAGCACTACAAAAAGTATGAATAAAAACTTTAGGTTGAAAAATTTTAGGAAGAGTGATCATTCGGATTACAAATCGTTAGGAAGAACAATTTCGGGTAAACAACTTTAGGTGAGCCAATATGGACCCAGGTAAACCTACGTAGCCCGTAGGTATTCCTGTTCTATTTGCGTTTCGTTTCACAGGTAGGTAATTAATAGGGAATTACGGATGCACTCCTACCCAAAGTGAAATACTCACCATTTGTATCCTAATTCTAAACTTTATGGTAAAGGTAATTGAATGAAATTGACCAACTGCAGAACTACATTTCTTTTCTATTCAGGCTTATAGGGTAACCATTTAATAATAGTATTAATTCCTCTAACAGCGTCAGAAAAAAAACGTGTTTTATAATGAGTGAGTAAAAATGTCTATCAATAAATCAGCTCAGAAATATACAACTGATTTGTTATTGTATAATGGTAATAGCTATAACGTACAGAAATTCACGAAGCGATTTGTTCCCACGGCCGGTTTTGAGCGAGCGAGAATTTCAAAACGTTGAACAATGAGTGCAACGTGCTCTTGTAGTTGTGTATGCACGGAGCGGTGTGGCATTGCATTGTGAGCGTGTGTGCGTGCGGTAGTGCACTCAGCGAGACGGGCCGGGTGGCGTTTTACCACCGAGTTTATCAATGTGTTTCCATTTAGGTATAAACAACAAGATGCACAGTAAATATTTTCATGCTATTTATCACTGACATGCCCTCGGATCTGGTAATTACACTCTAAAACGTAGTTACTTACCTACCTACTTAATAAAAAGTAATTTAGACTAATATATTAATTTAGTAGGTACTTAATCTCTGGCACCCCTATCTTATGAGAATATTTTTAGGATACATAATTATCAGAATAGGTAGGTAGTAGTCTCACATAAATGTCCCCTTTTTATTGATTTATTAGGGACTAGCTTCTGCCCGCGACTTCGTACGCGGATCCTTTTTCCTGAATTTTCTTTGCTATAAACCTCACGGAGCCCGAGACCTTTCCAACGAATGCAAAGCCGTGGAAATCGGCTCGTGCGTTCTGGAGTTATAGCGTCAGGAAGGAAAACCCGACTTATTTTTATATATTATATTAGTTTAAATACTCGTATATTATTTTCCGTCGCCTAACGTCTCCCTGAAACAAAACAGTAGGTAAGTATACCTACCTACAATTTCTCCTGGAAAATTGAAAGTTCAAACTTCCCAATGGGTCCACCAATACCTATTTAACCTATTTTCACATATTTTTTCTTACCCTTCGGGTCCATGAGAATGTTTCGCGCAGTCAGCAATAAAAGATTGCCCGAGGGATACATTTTTTTTTTGTTTCTTTTTTTTTATTTAAAGATAGGTTTGCGTTTGACCACTATCTCGCCTGATGGTAAGCGAAGATGTGGTCGACGGTGAAGCACGCTTGCCTAGAAGTAACCTGTTCACTCTTGACTTGAAAACCCCAAGGTTATAGCTGTAGAGAAATACAGATGGCAAGGAATTCCACTCCTTAGCTGTGCGTACAATAAGGGCGGCAACATGCATCAGTTTTCCTGATCAGGAATCCTGATCCGTTTTATATTATCTATATCCGAACACAGTGAATACAAATGTGTGTGCATGTTTCGTATGTGTTGAATGAAATTATGTTCCGTAATCTCGTCCTCATAATTATTTTGTACATGTAGTATGCGCTCCCTTGCGTATTACGTCGTCACATATTAAAAGATGAACGTTTTCGTAAAACGAAACGCGCCCATCTCTACTCCCAGGTAACCTCCCTAGCGCCGATCTGTCATCTGTCATTGTACTTTTTTGTGCATTGTGTCGTCACGCGTTTTATCAAAGTTTTTCGAAATATAATATTTTGAAGCGAAAACTGTTAATTATGGGCAAGAAAAAGGGTCATCGCGAACCCTCCATCGATAAACTTTACAAAAAGTTAAAGGAACTCAAGAGAAAAGTAAAGCGAAGTCGCCGGCGCCGCCATTACGGTGAGTTATATTTATAAAGCGATTATTACTATAGCTAAATCTGCAGCAACGGAATTAACGACAATACACAACAAATTCACCCAAGAGCTCTCACGAGAGGACAGCCACGGGTATAATAATTGTTAACATAATTCAAGGGACTATGGGCGAGTCCATTATTCGGATCTGTAAATTACCCGGTAAAAAAGGACTATGGGCGAGTCCATTATTCGGATCTGTAAATTACCCGGTAGGTAAACAAGAAGTTAGTGAGTTATTGTGTTGATCATATGTACGTACCCAATACCAGCTATGATTCAATTGAACTCTTACGGGAGGTTATCCGGCGATGTGGTATCCATCTAAAAATCCAATTCAGTGCCCTTAGAGCTTTCACGAGAGGTTAGCCATGGGAAGCCTTGAGTACTCGACACCCGCCAGATTGAGCTTTCACGAGAGGTTAGCCGGCGGAGTGCCCCTAGAGCTTTCACGAGAGGTTAGCCATGGGAAGCACTAAGTACTCAAACCCGCCAAGACAGAGCTTTCACGAGAGGTTAGCCGGCGCGACGGTACTGTAATATTGAGTGCACCTAGAGCTTTCACGAGAGGTCAGCCATGGTCTGTTCATAACATTACCGTCCTTTCCAGATGAGTACGACAAACACCGAGATCCAAATAGCAGCCACTCGTCCAGTCGCACGTCTGAAGTCAGCTGTCCACGTACTCGAAGCCATTCACTAACCAATACTCCGTCACGTACCCGGAGCCCCTCGCCTGCCCGGACTCCTTCACGTGCTCGTAACCATACACGGAACCGTACACGTAGCCGTTCACGTTCACGCAGTGTGTTGATAAACGAACCTGGCCGACCGGACCATTCATGTGAACAAATGTTATTATCACCGGAGACTGAAGAAATCCGTAAGATTCTAGGAAGTGAAGGTATAATACCTGAAAAGAAAGGAGAAGACCTGCATTGCAGTTTAATTAAACGATGGTCAACTATTCTTCAAGAGGGACTTAACTCAGAAATCCGAGACTCTATAAGGAAGAAATATGACATACCAAATAATTGCCAATTATTGACACCTCCCAGGTTAAATGAGGAAGTTGCAGCTGCCATGAACGACAGTGGGCTTAAACGGGATAAGAGGATAAGTGATAAACAAGCCACACTGGCCGCTGCTGTCTCTGGAATTGGGCAAGTCCTTACTAATAGGCTATCTCAACAAAATATAAAAGAAATAGAGACATTAAGTGATGCTTCACGGTTACTATGTGATATATTCCACAGTGACACTATGACTAGAAGGTCACTTATCCTCCCAGGCCTAAACAAAGACCTAAGAGATCTATTGGAACACTCAAAAGTGTCTGAATACCTATTTGGAGACAAATTACAGGACAAGGTAGCTGCCTGTAAAGCAGTAAAGAAGTCTGCCCTGGAATTAAAAAACACTGTAGCAAAACCCAAACAACCAGCAAAACAAAAATTTAACAATTATTTAAACTACCGGGGCCCTCAACGACCACCAATGCCTCGTCCGAGTGGGCCGAAACCGAAAATGAGGCGCCCAACCTATCAGCAGACGACGTCGACGAACCGCATCAGACGCTCTCCACAGAAGCATCAACAGCGCCGCCAGACTCGCCGCTGAACCAGGTACAGACAGGCAGATTAAAATATTTCCTTTCCCATTGGGATAGTATAAATACTAACCCGACAATACGTAGCTGGTTATCAGGGTATAAAATTCCATTTGAGTGTGAACCCTCACAGAGTTCACAACCAGGAAACAATAATTTTTCCAAAAAGGAAGTAGCATTGATTACTTTAGAAATCATCAAATTGTTACAACTAGGTGCAATAGAGCCATGTGAACCCGTGCAAAACCAGTTTCTTTCTAGTATCTTTCTTCATCCAAAATCAGATGGGACATGGCGTTTTATTCTAAATCTTAAAAAGCTCAATAAGTTCATTAATACAATACATTTTAAATTAGAGGACATAAGAACGGCCACCAGACTGATGAGTCCAGATTGTTTTATGGCAAACATTGATCTTAAAAATGCATACTATTCATTATCTGTGGAAAAAACATACAGGAAATATTTAAGATTTAAATTTCAGAATGTGATATATGAATTTACTTGTCTTCCCTTTGGCCTCAGTACAGCACCATATGTCTTTACTAAGATTATGAAACCAATTATGTTCCACTTGCGGTCCCAAGGGCTTATGTCAGTTATCTATTTAGACGATATATTATGTTTTGGGGACAATTATGTTAAATGTAAGGAAAATGTAGACATTACTGTACAGCTGCTGAAAAACTTAGGTTTCACAATAAATGAGGAAAAAAGTTGTTTACAACCCAAACAGAAATGTAAATTCCTAGGTTTTCTTTTAGATTCCACCTTGTTTTCTATATCACTTCCTGAAACTAAAATAGAAACAATATACAAAATTATTCAGGAAAAATTAAAATCAAGTCACAAGTGTAAGATAATAGATTTTGCAAAATTACTTGGCCTACTTATAGCAGCATGCCCAGCTGTAGAATATGGTTGGTTATATACAAAAATTCTTGAAAGACATAAAACACTAGCCTTAGTAAATAATTTTGGAAATTACAATGCAACTCTTAACTTAAATAACAAGGTCATAGAAGATTTACAATGGTGGACATCCCATCTTCACAATCATTGCAAAATAAAAGATTTCAATTTTAAATTAGAGATCTTTTCTGATTCCTCGCTAACTGGCTGGGGTTTGGTTTGCAATGGCATTAAGAGCCATGGGTACTGGACAGACGAAGACAAACTATATCATATAAATTACCTTGAATTGCTAGCAGCTTTTATAGGCCTGAAAACATTTGCATCAGACCTATCTAATTGTGAAATCTTACTAAGGATAGACAATACTACGGCCATAGCATACATTAATAAAATGGGAGGAACAAAGTACCCCCATCTTAATAAACTAGCTAGACAGTTATGGCAGTGGTGTGAAGGTAGAGGAATATGGGTATATGCTTCCTATATAAGCTCTAAAGAAAATACCATAGCCGATAAAGAATCCAGACGCTCACATTCGGAAATAGAATGGGAACTTTCTGATATAGCATTTAGGACCATTGTCGAAAAGCTTGGTAGTCCTAAGGTTGACTTGTTTGCCAGTCGAGCGAATGCTAAGTGCCAGAATTATGTTTCATGGTATCCAGACCCAGATGCCTTATGCATAGATGCCTTCACCCTTAAATGGGATACAACATTCTTTTATGCATTTCCTCCATTCGCTCTATTAAGTAGGACCCTTCAAAAAATAAGAAGAGAGGGGGGGAGAGGCATTGTAGTAGTACCCTGGTGGCCTTCACAGCCTTGGTATCCACTTTTCGAATCCATGGTTACATCTGTGAAAATAGTCCTTTCACCTCATCACACTTTATTACAATCTCCTTTCAGAGACCCACATCCCCTGCACAAGACGCTTACGCTTATAGCAGCTGTATTGTCAGGGAAGCCTTCATGAGGAGAGGAATCACATTGTCTTCAATAGAAGTTATACTGGCCTCCTTATCGAATAAGACGAGGAAACAATATGATTCTGCACTGAAACAGTGGTGCGGTTTCTGTAAGGAGCATGAAGTAGACCCACTATCAGCATCTGTACCAATCATCATCTCATATTTAACCACCAAATTTAAAGAAGGACTGTCCTACAGTTCCCTCAACTCCATAAGATCAGCATTATCACTGGTCATAGGACCACATGTAGGAATTGATGACAGAATGAAGAGATTCTTTAAAGGTATTTTCAAGTTGAGGCCAAAGAAACCTAAATATGAAGAGGTCTGGGATCCCTGTATAGTTTTAAATTATCTTTCTACCCTGTATCCAAACGAGGGTCTTAATCTAGAAGTACTCACAAAAAAAATGGTTACCCTCTTAGCTCTTGTTACTGCTCACCGAGTGCAAACCTTATCACTTATAAAGATAGAGAACATTTGTATAAGTAATGAAAATATTAGTATTAAAATCCCAGACCCTATCAAGACATCTGGACCACATAGATTACAACCTAAACTAATTTTACCATTTTTTAAAGAAAATTTAAATATCTGTCCGGCAACAACATTGTTGTCCTATTTAGATGTTACTAAAACCATAAGAATCCATAATTGTAAATGTGATAAACTAATACTAACATTTAAAAAACCCTATCATTCAGCTTCATCAACATCTGTTAGCAGATGGATCAAACAAACATTGTCTGTTAGTGGTATAGATATCAATAAATATAGTGCTCATAGCACAAGGCATGCAGCCACTTCAAAAGCCTCCGAGGCAGGAGTTGGCATTGAAATTATTAGAAAATCAGCTGGTTGGAGTAATAACTCTACAACCTTCGCTAGATTCTATAGAAGACCTATTATAAATAATCCAAACCATTTTGCTCAGGCAGTATGTGGCCTTAATGTTGATTAATTGATATATTGTGATGTTCCTATATTCTGATGAGAAGACTGATTATAAGAATTTAATTTTAATTATGATAATGTCTAATTAACATGAAGAAAAATTTTACGTTAACTAATTATTCTGTGTAAATGATTAAGACTGATTAAGAATTTAAAAATTGATTAAAATGTAAAAGGCAATTTTTATGTTATTTGATTGTTATATTCATATTATCTATGGATAATTAAATAACTTGAATGTGTAATCACAACTTTCTTCTTTAAACATCTACATGTACAAAATAATTATGAGGACGAGATTACGGAACATAATTATAAAGATCGGACTAACTTACCAAGTGACGTCCGATCCTCAATTATGTGTAGTAATCTCGTCCTCATCCATTCCCAACCCTACCCAGAATATGTTTCAGATTCTAACCCTTCATGAAAGTTGTGAATTCTTTGAAACAATGACAGATGACAGATCGGCGCTAGGGAGGTTACCTGGGAGTAGAGATGGGCGCGTTTCGTTTTACGAAAACGTTCATCTTTTAATATGTGACGACGTAATACGCAAGGGAGCGCATACTACATGTACAAAATAATTATGAGGACGAGATTACTACACATAATTGAGGATCGGACGTCACTTGGTAAGTTAGTCCGATCTTTATAATTATGAATGAACTATAAACATTTCATTCACCATTTCGAATTCCGAATCCGAACGGAAAAAAAGCTGATGTATGTGGCCGCCCTAAGGCCTGACGCTGCGTTAAGCGGATGCCCGCGCGGTTCTATACAAAAGTGCTCCGTCGCGGGGACCCGCGCGGGCGTCCGTCGCGGGGAGGTGCACTCCGCACCCACGCAACGGGGCCCGCGCGGAGCCACGCGCGGTGCCACGCGCGGATCTACGCGCGGTGCCTGCCAGCGGTAACACGTACGGGCTTGTTCAGTCAATAAGGGTGCTTATACACGGTGCATGTAACTGGAGCAAACAGAGAGCAATTTTTTTTTGTATGAAGACTTTCGAAAAATTCCTCCGGTGCTGAAATTTGGAATATGGTGAGAGTAGGTGATACAGATTATAGATGCACAATAATCCAACATTTTTTTAGCCGAGAAGTTCTGTTTTTTTACCAAAACATGAAAATTGCTTACAACTCTGCGAAAAATTAATTAGCAAATTAATTAATCACAAATTCTTTTTGTAGGTATTTGTTTAAATGAAATAATAGGAAAAAAAAGTATAAGTTAGAATAGGAAAGTATAAACATCCAACAAATGTTCGATTTCAGTGTCACTCCAAATCAACTTTTTACATATCGCGCTTTAACCTGAAATTGAAATAAAAATCTTCAAATTGAACTAGCGACACTGCGTAAATCGGTCTCCGCGACGGGGACCGTCGCATACCCACGGAAACCAGCCGCGTATCAACGCGCGTGTCCCCGCGCGTTACCACGCACGGGGCCACGCGCGGGACCACGGACGTGGACCCGCGACGGTTGCCCGTCGCGGGCGCCCGTTTAACGCAGCGTCGGGCCTAAAGGTATTGGCAAAACGCTTTGTACGTACCGGAGGGATGTCTGCCATGTCGATGGCGCATTGCCGTACGTCTAGTAGTCCGAAGATGGAATTTTATATTGGATGGTTATTTATTTATATAAAACAAGATACAATGAATAAGGACAGCTAAAACTTTATATTTGGAGTTGCATTATGTCAGAGGACGCAATTTAGTTTTAGATGTATTTAATGTATACCTGTACTGGAACCCCTTTCAGGTAAAGGCCTCCTCCAAAGCTGTCCATTTCTCTCGATCTTGGGCTATTTGTTGTCATTCTGGGAGCATTTTTTTTAATACCTAGTTAAATCCAAGTTTGTGGGCTCAGGGCCCCCTCTGTCCTGCTGCCACGACACATTTCAACTTTTGTCGATGCAGGTTCTCGCCGAACAAGATTGTTTTGGGGGGTTTCTGTGTCGGATTGGCGACAGGATAAACCCAGATTACCACTGTTTGGACCGCCCAGACGACTAGGTGAAGGTCCACTTGGACGGAGCACCGCCGCGCGCCGTGTAGTCACAAAAGTCACCTCACGACTGATCGCACCCGGCTCTAACTGTAATTCCATGTTATAGCCCAGGAGCCACCAATCCTGAAAGCTCCGTGATCACGGATTCTAATATTTTTAGTAAAAAATATAAGTTAACGTTTAGACGAACAAGATTTGCTTGGTCGGCGTGGATTTGATTGGCCGGAAATATTTTAATTAAATTTTTTTATTATTAAATTTCCATAATTTTTTTCCGTCATCACGGATTTTGATTAATCTTATATAGAATTGTGTGAAATATTCTGTTCAACAAGAAAAAATCCGGCCGACCAATGATTTTTAGCCGGAAAGGTCACGCATACCTATTTGAATGGTGTGATAAGGGGTAAAATTTATCCATTATCACGGAAACCTTTTTTTTTTTTTAATTCACGCGTTTTAATGTCACATTTATGATTATCTTGGTATGCGTGCTTACAAACTGCCGAAAGTATCGCGCATACCAAATTTTATTGTGTGAGTGAGGATCATACTATTATAGATTTCACTTACTTGATGACATTTCTTTTAGTCTTTCTTCTACCTCTGGTCTCTTCTTCAAGTTTTTAACTATTTATTATACTAATTAATATGAAAAAGAGGAAATACAGGAAATTTTTTATTTGGGTTGATTATATAAGAAATGAAGGTTGATACAAAAAATATGTTCAATTCAAGTTTATTAATTAATAATCATCTACATCATTATCATCAAAATTATCATTTCTCTCTTCTTCTGACTGAATCAATCGTCACTATATCACTAAAACCGACACAATATCACCAAAAAATCAATATCTGTTTAAAATATCAAAAGATGTACAAATATTAGACGGTTTGACAATTTTAAACTTGAATTGAACATATTTTTTGTATCAACCTTCATTTCTTATACTGTTGTATAATCAACCCAAATAAAAATTTTCCTGTATTTCCTCTTTTCCATATTAATTAGTATAATAAATAGTTAAAAACTTGAAGAAGAGACCAGAGGTAGAAGAAAGACTAAAAGAAATGTCATCAAGTAAGTGAAATCTATAATAGTATGATCCTCACTCACACAATAAAATTTGGTATGCGCGATACTTTCGGCAGTTTGTAAGCACGCATACCAAGATAATCATAAATGTGACATTAAAACGCGTGAATTAAAAAAAAAAAAAAAGGTTTCCGTGATAATGGATAAATTTTACCCCTTATCACACCATTCAAATAGGTATGCGTGACCTTTCCGGCTAAAAATCATTGGTCGGCCGGATTTTTTCTTGTTGAACAGAATATTTCACACAATTCTATATAAGATTAATCAAAATCCGTGATGACGGAAAAAAATTATGGAAATTTAATAATAAAAAAAATTAATTAAAATATTTCCGGCCAATCAAATCCACGCCGACCAAGCAAATCTTGTTCGTCTAAACGTTAACTTATATTTTTTATTAAAAATATTAGAATCCGTGATCACGGAGCTTTCAGGATTGGTGGCTCCTCGCCTATTACGGACCGAAGGGAAATGGAAGCAGTCACTTCCTCCTGCGAAGCAGTAATCTAGCAAAAGAAAGTGTGAAGGAAAGGAATCCGCCATTACACTCCCCAGCTGCTAGGGATACGCAAAGGGCAACTGAAGGAACAGATTGATTTTTAGTCAGTCATACCAGGGTTGGCATGATTAAAACAATTTTCCAACCCTGGTCATACTTCACAGTCCCTTTCGCTCTAAACAAGGGAGAACAATTCAATTAACGATTTATCAACAAAAAAAAGGTTAGCAAAGTTTTTTTCTGGCTTACTTTCGTAATAGCCAACCAATCATTTTATTGTAACTGATTGCTTGGCTAATAGTGCTTCATAAGATGAACTTTTTTTAAAAGATTGGCTGGAGAGGGCTGCACAAAGAAAAGAGAGGAAGGCCATAGAGGAGAATGTTTCTTAGTGCGGTTTTATTCAAATTATCTTAGTTAATTCCCGTGCACAATCAGCGCTAGTTGGGTAATTTACATCCTCATACCCTTACAAAGCCCGTCTGGCTAGCGACAAACGTAGTGGCATCTGTTGAATCATGCCCAAATTACTAAACGCAAAATATTTTATTAAATCTATTGTCATTGAACTTATCTACAGTAGATATAATGTACATAGTGAAATCTGGTTCAAGTCAGAAAATTCCATAGTTGAAACTCGTACAGCTGAGGTCCTGACACTTAAGCACTGATTTACCTACTGTGAAACAAAATTAACCTCTAACTTGTATTACTCTGTCGATTTTAGCGTAATAATTCTAAAGTTGAAACAATGTATTTTGCTTCTCTAACAGATACTATATTTTAAAGAATTTATAATTTGTTATCACCCTCTGTAAACGAGAAAGAAATTATTTATACCTAGACTAGCGACCCGCCCCGGCTCCGCACGGGTGCAATCTTTATAATATTATTAAAATTGCGACTATAATTTGAGATTTAAACTATCCTATCTCACAAGTTGGATCGAACTGCACATGGTGTGCGAATTTTATTATAATCGGTTAAGTGGTTTAGGAGTCCATTGAGGAGAAACATTGTGACACGAGATTTATATATATTAAGATATCCGAGACAGAATCGCCGGTCTCTTCATGGTCTAGATATCCAGGTTTCTCTGTATGACAATCGTGTCATCGCAAGGCATCCTGTAAATTGATGTAATATAAACCGCTATATGAAGTGGCCACTGGCCATTTTCTATCAGCACGCGTAGCATGGCGATTATATCTCTATTCTACCAAGAAAAGTCAAAGTTATTTCATCATTATTTCTATACAAATCGACTGTTTTTTTGCACAAGTATGACACGATTCGTACACCATTAAAGAATAAAAACATATCTCTTCTATATTTGAAACATTTCTATGCTTAAATCGATAAAAATCTTTTACGTTCTGTCATTTTGTCTATTCTCGCGTCGACAAAACCCGTTTCTACGGCGCCATGCTACGCGTGCAGGAACATGTAAAAAAATTAAAAAACCAGCTCTAAGATATTCTGAATCCTCTTATTTTGGATAAATCTCGTGGACCCGTTTGGAAAGCATTTAAAACGTTTGTTTGATTTTGGTATGGACCCGATGAGAAATGAAATTGAATAGGTATTATGTAGAATCGTGGTCCACTGGGAGCAACTCGATAAAACCCATCAAAACTCGGGACTGGGCTCGTGACGTTAGAACTATGAAAAAATTATGCCTAGAAGTGACGCGAAAGTTGTGAACTTAGATTAAAAAATGTCTGAATTTTTAAAATTGTCGTAGCTTCGTGAATCTTTACTTGATAGAAAAAAAAACATCTTCGATCTTGCATACTAGTGGATTTATTTTGATTTACAAAGTACACTGCACTGCACTGGTAGATTAACTAAATTATTAATATTGTTTTTTATGTACCTAATTCCAAGTCTGGTTTTGTTAAAATCTGCGATTTACTTAGCTAAAGTAGTATTTTAAGTTCTGGATACACTGGGTTTTCCTACATTTTATTGAATTTCTTGTTTATAAGCTATCGTATTATCCGATAAAGAAAAGTAGGCCATTCGCTAGGTTAGGTTAGGTAGGTTGACCTGCTGGCGTCTGTACTAGACCAAAGGAAAAAACGGCCAAGTGCGAGTCGGTCTCGCGCACCTAATGTTCCGTACTATTTTCTATAAAAACTACAAAAAACACCTGTCGTATGGGAGCCCCCTAAAATACATTATTATGTGAAAATTTCAACTGTCTTACTATCACAGATGATGCATGACACAGCCTGCTGACAGACGGACAGACAAACAGACGCGCAGCGGAGTCTTAATAATAGCAATAATAGGGTCGCGTTTTACCCTTTGGGTACGGAGCCCTAATAATATCAGCGAGAAAGTAAGTAGGTAGGTACTAGTGATGTTGCGAATACCTGATTATTGACAATGCGGATGCGAATATTCAATTCCAATATTCGCGAATGCGAATGCGAATATTCAGTTTTAAATCAATTACGTTTGATAATTTAGACAACACAAAAAAGGAACACTATTTAATGTAACTTTATAACTTATTTTATTAACCGACTTCAAAAAAAGGAGGAGGTTCTCAATTCGTCGGAATCTTTTTTTTTTTTTTTTTTTTTTTTTTTTTTTTTGTTATGTATGTTCCCCGATTTCTCGAAGATGCCTGGACCGATTTGGAAAATTTTTGTTTTGTTTGAAAGGGTATACTTTCCAATTGGTCCCATGATCACCAGGTCAGGATCTGATGATGGGATCCTAGGGAAATCGAGGGCAACCTTCAAATTTTATAGCCACATAGTACCATTTTCATATATTTTCTAAAGCTGTTTAAGTATTTGCATCTGATAATCATCATCTCAGGTGGATGACCTGATGATGGAAGGTACAACTCCTTAACAATAAGGAGTAGGCATCGATTGATTTACTTTGTGTTCGCATATCTCCGGAACTACAAGTCCAATTTAAGTAATTCTTTTTTTGTTGTACTAGGTATCACTTAACTTAGAGAATACTGCAAGTTTCATCAAAATCGGTTCAGTAATTTATGAGATATGGAATTTTATTAGCTTATTGTTGTGTACATGAGTGATGTAAGTACCGGTGCGAAGGATTACAAAATTCTAGTGCACATGTGAGAGAATAATGTTCTTGACGAGAATTCGGGTTGAATATTTAAACTAAAAAGAGTAAAATAAAATCTTTTTCAAAAAAAATGTAACCGCCTTCAAAAACAACCACAAAAAAGAGTAAAATAATCTACAAAATAACTTTTCTTTCGGAAGTCGGTGGCTAAAAAGACAATGAAAAGAAAAAAAATAAAGGCACCGACTGAAAAAGATTTTATTTTTTTTTACTTCCTGTATGTAACGAGAATGGAATAAGTATGCAGGGTGATTTTTTTAACTGGGCGTGGATGGCCTTATGAAACCAAGAGGACTGACGAAAAACTGTGAAAGGAGTCTTGAGGCCGATTTTGACGAAAACTAAAACTGCATTTTCACTTCACCAGAATTGGATCCATGCTCCAGCTGGTTCGATTCCTGGCCAGGATTACTGATTCATCTAAAATCCAATGATGCAGTTTTAAAATCGGCCTCGAGACTCCTTTCCATGTTTTTCAATATTCCTCATAGTTTCGGATGTAGCCATTAACACCCCGTTGAAAAATACACCCGGTATAAGAGTAGCTCAAAGAACAGCGTCAGTGAAAGAATGAAGTCGGTTAAAAACAGACAGAAACACGTTTATCTTAGCATGGTCATATTTATGATTAATTGTTGTGATTGATTTGATGAACATTAATATTGATGAATGGCGAGATAAAGGAAGATTGAACATAAGATGGATAAAGAGGACAACAAAAGAAGAATGAATGGAGTGTGTGGAAGAAGGAGTACCAAATATTGGTATTTTTTCAGTCGTTCGTATTCGCAAAATATTCGCATGAATTTTGCGAATGCGAATGCGAATGTCTAAAATTATGCGAATATCCGCATGATGCGAATGCGAATATTCGTAACATCTCTAGTAGGTACCTAGGTGTCGTATCAATCAACAAAGTAAAAGAAAATAGGTACTTATCCCTAAGAGCAAACAAACTAACGAAAACTGCAGGCTATTTGAAATTCGGAAATTGTGAAATAAACTATTGTATAACTAGGTGCCTCCTAGATTCCTATTCATAGATCGTTGTTGAGTCATTAATTTACTAACAGTGAGGCCGTTGACCTCCGCCATCTGTCTTTTCCGCCTGCGTCACGTATCTTGTGCAAACTTTAAATAATACCTACATAATTTCGAAATTGTAAAGATCATGTGTTTTCTCTTCTATTTAAAGATTAGGTAGGTACCAATATAGGATAATAGGAAAATTTAGTAGACTGCAAAAAAATGCTGTTCGGCAACTTAATCATCTTGGTACCATGTGATTTTCCGGTCTAGACTGTCCCAGCATTTACCTACATAAACAGGTACCTACTATCTAGCTATAAAAGTTGTGCTGAAATATTTCAGTTTCCCTCCCCGCGTTTAAAACAGGCAACTTTGAGAAAGCTGAGGTAAGGGCGTGAGGCGACAAACTCGCGCATGCAATCAATACGACGGAACCCCACCCAGATGCTTTAGTATCGAGGTTGCGCGCGCAATATATCCCATAGCGTATTTTTCGCGCCAAATAATTTTGAATTAATTATTATAAGCATGTAATGTGAATCTATGTAGGTACCTGCCTACTTAGAAATGTAATATTGGTAGAGTAGGTAGGTACCTAATTTTTATAATTTTACAAAAAATTGTTAAGAAGAATGTGATGAGCAATGCTTGGTTTTCATTAAGAACCGTTTGTGCAACAATTAGGTACCTAAAAATTGAAAAAGTCATTTAATAACATTTTCCGAGACGGTCGAGTTTCCGCGGCTCGTACACGAGTGCCGGCCATCGGCGCAAGAGCCGACCACGATGAGTTCAAGGCGAGCGCGCGCGGTCAGGTTCGAGGACACAGCGGCGGCGGCGGCGGGCCCCTTGCGGCGCCTCCACATCTCCCCACCATAATCCACTATCTACTCTGCTGAAACTTGTAGGGGCTGAATATTAATCAGCGAAAAATACATGAAATTCGGAAAATACCTACTCATTGTAAGGTACTCTATCGTTAAATACTTTTTTACTGTAAGGACTCGAAAAAAAAACGGTTTGATCTTGTGTTGTATTCTCCAACTATGTAAGAATATCCTAAACCTGAATGTACAAATAGCCCACCGCCGTTCATACTCGTACCTACGTTTGAAATAAGGGTGAATCTTGAGAGGCTCATTTTACGCTGTCCGAAGAAAAAAACTACCCGTAGTATTTAAATTAGAAACCAAAATATTTTTTTTATGCTACTATGTTGTATGATCTTACTGTTGCACGATAGTTTTTGTGTCTAATTTGGAACTAAATAGTCGAAAAAAAATCCAAAAGGCCTAAAAATTGATACCCCTGGCGCGTCCGCAGCACATTTTGCAAACAAAATACCAACAAAACTCTTACTTACGAAAGTAAACAAAATAAACAGTGCAGTCTAATCGCTACCAGGATTGTCGTAGATATATTTAATAAAGATACACCGTGTATATGTATGTTAGTTTATTTAAAAATGACAATATAAAGTTTGTCCGAGACTAAACAGTGATTCCCGTGGCGCGTCACAAATCTTCGTATATCTTAGTACAATTTTATAGAAGATCGTCTCCATGCCGTCGCATGTGCGCTGCTGGTAGAGCTTCGTACGTCTTTGTGAAAGATTACGCCGCTCGTTGGTCCAGGACGAAATTATGAACATAAGAATTTGATTCCCCTGGTTTTGGTTTCGCTAGCTCGTTGATTACCCTGACCACGTTTTCAAATGCAATTTGTGATTTAACGATTTGTGGTCGGGAATTGAAAGTGATAAATTGTTAACGAGACTGATTAGTATTTTAAAGAGGCTACTTTAAAATAGAAATAAAACTTAATTTTCTTCTACCTTTTTTTGATTCCCCTGGCCAAAAAAAAATAAAACGCAATATACTGGGAACCTTTCGGCCAAAAGTGATGCCAATTCGTTAAATGTGTTTATAATGAAGTTAAATTTTATATTACATTGTTACTTATAAAAAAACTGTTTAAATAAATTTCGCCAAGGGAATCACCTAAATATGCCGAATCTCAGGATTCACCCATAACTTAACTGGCAATATTTTCGTAATCACGTACCCACCTACTGCGTACGCATCTGGCTGGTCACATGGCAGCATAGGTAGTTAGTGATTTTTATTTTGCCAACTTAACATTAGACATGATATATCATAAATGAATGATGTCTATCGACAGACTCCAAAAGTTGTAAAACGTGTGCCTACGAGTATATTGTACCTCTTACGAGTGACTACCCGATAAATAGTGATTAAGCAAAGCTTTGGAACAAAGCCTATTAATTACACAATAGGCACCTACCTGCTTGCTTTGATATTTAAACAATGCCGTCTTCCTGACCAATGCAAAAACTTTTAATATTATTTTTCCAAGTCATATGATATTCATATAGCACGTTGTCGTTCATTCGTGAAATCGTGACTAAGATGAACTCGAGAAATATTAAATTTTGAGTTCATGGTCCTCAGTGACACGACATCATTCAGTGCTTTGCGCGATGGACATAATAATTTTTAAACTTAATCCGCAAGAACTACCTACCAACCTAATTACCTCGTAGATTTATCTCATACTTAACTTTTATTCTGTTACTGGCCACATTGCCTGCAGGATATTTAAACTCTGCTAAAATAAATGCCTACTTCCTTGTTAAAACAAAATGCTTGCGTAAACTTCAAAAGGAAGCGGCGCGGCGCGCTCGGCATGGCTGCAATGTATCAGGGGTTGATTCACCCCTCTTTCGATCCTATATAGCTATCTCTTTTTCTCACCCCATTTGTACCCTTCCCCTGTACCCGCCTGCAGAGTAAGGTGTGTGTCCAATTTTCGATCCCGTTATCCTGTTTGGGCGGGAAAAGTTGATACTTTGGATGGTAGACTTTTGGGATGCAAAATATTCAATAATCCATGAACAGTGTGACTTTAATTATTACTTTAACTAACCTAATAAAATATTTATTTCGCTGTGAACTACAACCGACCGATAACTCGGACTGCCAAATTGTATAGTGAATAAACTGAATTTAATAAGCATACTTTGTTGATATCACAAGCCCAGTTATCAGTCACTGCACTCCGTTTATATGGATTTAGTTGGCAGATGAGTTGAACTATGAAATACGTTGACGGCATGCCGTGTAAATGAGATAAAAAATTACAATCTCTAAAATAAAATTTGGCTTGAAACACCGCGCTCGACCAACATCTCGTCTCGCCCTTGACAGCAAAATCGAGGACTTGATTCGGAAAGCAGAAGACTAGTAAGATATTTCGGGATAAGGCGCGTATCTGTTATGAGTTTCCTCTCTTAGAAGTTATCTCCAATATTTGTAATTATGTATTTAAAAAATAATTCAGTAGTTAAAAAAATCTGTAATTTATAGACCGAAGCTAATGATACCATGCGATCTGTCGCGATGCCAAGATTACCTAAGATAAGTCATTCCTAAAACCTCAATCTAAGTCAGTTCATAGAGTACATACCTACATTTCAGATACCTAAAGCAGTGAGACTTGTTTTTGTCAAGGACTACTAAAGCGGTTGCAGCCTCAGTCAGTATCCACTACATTCACTTATGTAGGCATTGAAAATAATTAACATCCACCAATAAGTAGGTTTGATAAATTATGTAATAATAATAGGTTCTTTTAACATTCATTCATACATCAAAAGAAGACGAAAGTTCTAGGTTACTATTACACACAACATGTAAATATACAATTTAATAGATCACGGACCTAACAGCATACCAGAACAAGTTATTTAAAGAGACGAGTAAAAGAATGGACAAAAAACTGCGTCCCGAATGTTGGAAGCCTTCCGAGTGGTTCCGTTCGTTAGTTTTTATACACGTCAGGTTGTAAACGACTCGGTCGGTCCGGACTGCTCGAACCCTCGTCGTCCAAGTGTTCGTGGGTTGGTGTAGGTCTTCATAAAAAAAAGATGGATAGTTCAGTCACTTCACGTGATAATAATAATAATTATGTCGATTTAGGTAATTTTTGCTTTTTAAATATGCGCAGCTTAAAACAATAATGAATGTCTTGCTACGTGAAACAAAGGAATATTTAAAAATGACTGTTTCATTATAGTGTAAACAAAACAGTTGTACTCCGTCGCTGTTAGGGTAGCGCATACCTTTAATACAGAAACAGGTTTCTGTACTACGTAGTGGTTCCATTGTACCGCCTCTCCCGTCTCACTGTCTCACTCAACCATAGATACTGTATTCTACACAAGAAATGGGCGCGAAATCCAATCCAATGTTTACGAAAACTTACGTCGATCATTCATAGGGCATCATTTACCTATACTATTGTGTCCTGCTAGCTGACGAATTTTTCTTTCCACAAATTACCTTTATAATTTGCGACGCAGGTGTTAATGCATATGAAATATTTAGAATTTTTAATAATAACAGCCGTAAGGGTCTATTTTCGGGTCGTTCCCAACAGGTCCACGAGTTTATTGTTCTCAAAAATTGAACGGGTCCACGGCATTTAAAAATATTAAATTTTTTGTTCCCAATGGGTCCATGAAAATGTTTGGTACAGTCAACAACAAAAGCTATAAGCATAAAAACTGAAATAATGTTACTAACCAGCAAAAGTACTAGGCTGGCATAAGTTCAAGGTGGTTTTTATTTTAAGTTATAAGTATTTAATAATTGTTAATAGTCATAAAGTAAAAGATGAAGACCGGTCTAGTGCAGGTGTTCAATCAAATACATACCTCCTTGAAGTTATGGTATCATAATTCATATTACTTTTGCTGGTAAGCTTTCAGTAAACCTTCCTAGAATAATTATATTTAAAAATAAACCACCCTGTTTGAACTCATGTAAACAACTCTGAACATTTTTCTTTCTCTTTCATGAAATCGTTCTTACTGACTGTACTTTTTATGAATTTCGTGGACCCATTGGGAACTCATGTAGGCATATTCAAAACAATAGGTATTATAATTTGTCATGGAGCCCTAGCCGTTGGGAGACAGAGAACAAAAGAATCGTGGACCCTTGGGAACGACCCCTATTTTCAAGGTTAAGCCGCGCTTGTCAAGGTTGGTCTGTAGATAGGTGACAATCCATTTCATAATATCACGCTTCCTCCGTGTCTCAGAGAGACCGAACGCCATGCATTGGTCAGAAATCACTTTTAGATTATTTGATAGCCCATAAGATTGCCATTGACCTGAAAGCCTGACAATCAGTCTAACCATGGATATCTTATTGTCCAGTACTGAGTTATGAAAGTCAGATAGGCAGTCGCCCGCAGTTTCATGTCGTTAGACTGGAAGCTGACCTCAACATAGAAAAATGGCTAAGCTGATGACTGTGACTGATGATTTGGCAGTATGTCTTCAATAATTAACTTTTTGTTTCAGTGGTGCTCAGACATGGATTTATATATCACAGATTCACTCCAGGACATGCTGGACATGGATATAAAAAATGAAATAGCAACAGATCTTAGCAGTATGACAGATTTTGCTGTAAGTGTAAGTTCACAATTTGTTAAATTTATTTATAGCCTACATATTTTTTTCACATTCATCACGTAACTTTCTTCTTTTTTCAGGATACATTAGGATCACACTTCTCGGAGTTACCTCCTTTATTAGACATGGACACCGATAATTCTGCAACGTGGCTCAATAATAGTTCTAGTTTTGTTCATAATCTGGATCTGTATGGATCAGAAGCAAACGCAGTAATGGTTAATCCAAATTCTGTAATGCCTTCTACGTTTGTAGAAACGCCAGTAAAAAACATAGTGAAGGAGGAAGCTTCAAACTTATTGCTAACGTCGGCGGCCGCAACCGACGATCTAAGTAGTAATAGCATATCACTTCCGAGTCCCAAAGAAGAAAAGAGTCACCTAACGTTTTCGCCCAATGCAATAAAAGTATCAAAAGTACAAGAACCAGAAGAACCAAAAACCAAGAAGAGTGCAGAGTTAGAAGAAGCCACACAAATGGTGATCTATGTAAGGAAACAAGAGAAAAACGTCGTTAAGGACTTGTTAAAAGACTTGGACAAATCGAAAGTATCAAGTTTATCAACACCAACACTCAGAATAAAAAGTCAGTCAGAATTAATAAAAGTAAATAATAAAAGCTGTTCAATTTTAAATACAAGCCAAAAGGTTGCACACTCATTAGGAACGAAAACAATTATATCTGGTAATATACACATACTGGATCCTCAACAAATTAACAATACTAGAACAATTTTAGCTAATGGTAATAAAAACCAGGCAACAATTTTAATTGATAATTCTTTAAATAACAATAGGCAAATTATTAAAACTTCAGTAAGTGGAGGTTTTACATTAGATACCAGCCATACGAAGTATATAAATGCTACTAGCAAAAGTAATGTTGGAGAGTTTCCTAAGCCAGCATACTCTTATTCATGTTTAATAGCAATGGCGCTAAAAAATTCAAGAACAGGTAGCTTACCTGTTTCAGAGATTTACAACTTCATGTGGTAAGTTTCATTCTTTTGGGAAATGTGAACTTTTAAAACAATATTGATGTTTTAAAACCAAAATTAAATTTAAAATTCTTTCATTTTCAGCCAGCATTTCCCTTATTTCAAAACTGCACCAAATGGTTGGAAAAATTCAGTCAGACATAATCTTAGTTTGAATAAATGTTTTGAAAAGATTGAAAAACCATCGACGAATGGAAGTCAAAGAAAAGGTGAGCTTTTTTTTTTTAAACTTAATGCATTTCATATTGAAATTATATCCTGGTAGCAATGTAGGTTTTCTCAGCAGATGCAAGGTGATCAGTCCCCCAAAGCTCAAAGTACCGAATCAGATAGTTTCAAGTAAAAATCAACGCGAGTCTTGGCAGAATAAACAAAAATCATTCAAAAATCTCAGTGGAAATTATAAAATGTCCTATAACTATTCTTTCAGGTTGTCTATGGGCTATGAATCCTTCAAAAGTAGGCAAAATGGATGAAGAGGTACAGAAATGGTCACGGAAAGATCCACAAGCAATCAAGAAGGCGATGGTTTATCCAGGTAAAGTACTTATTATTCTTTATTTTATTCAAACACAATTTAGATTTTATTGTTGAATGAACGGCGTGCTCGCGCCAGGATAACTTTACTATTACGATTTCCTACAAGACAAGTTTTAAAAAAATAGCTTCTGCATAGCTTTAAGTTCTCTGTTTTAATGACACATTACTCTAGTCTAAAGCGTGTTTACGAGTGTCGCTCTAAACTTAGAATTCACTGCAAGAGATGAGTATATGGCCTTCCCCAAGCGGCGAGATAGTACCCGTTATTCTTTTTCCAATCCATTCCTAGCCAATGCCATCTACTAAACTTTAGATTCTTAAGTGTGCGGTACAAACGTTCGCTTTGGTGGACTCAAGCAATCACGAACAAATTGTGCGCGAACCAACTACTAATGTTCGCGCACACCTAGGTACTTTTGTGCACGCACACGTGCGCGAACAAAATAAATGTGCTGCACTTGACTGTCTTGTAGGTGTAGACACAGAGGCTAAACGCGATACCAGCTTAGTACGCGTACTGCTGAAGTGCGCGAACAAATTAATGTTGTAAATGTTGGAATTCTACCATTACATTTCTAACCTTGCTTGTCGTTATGCAGTCATATCAATCAGGTTAGATGCTTTATTCAAATTCATTCAGCCGTTGACATGAAGAAGTAACAAACAGCCAAAGTTCGCAAAAATAATAATATGTATTTACAACACATTTTACAGAAAACTTAGAGGCTCTAGAAAGGGGTGAAATGAAGTACAGCGGAGCAAGCGGGGACAATGACGCGGATGATGAAGCGGATGTCGACGCTGACCCGGAATTGGACGCGGACGTTGAATTAGACCCCGAAGTCAAGGAAGAAGTTGAAGAGGAAGAGGCTATTATTGAACAGGTGAGCTAATTTAAACTTTTTAATAATTGGATCCTCCTAATCTTTACGAAAATAACTTGCAGTCGTCATAAACATAAATACATGCCGAACATTCTCGTGGATGCTCGACGAGAGATGTGTTTGAATAACCAATCAGAACTCTGCATCTCCTTTCCACTTAGTTTCGGTGGAAATCTGATTGGTTATTCAAACACATCTCTCGTCTCCGCTTTGGTAGAGTCCGAGCCTTAAGCCATTGAAAAGGCGCTGAGCGTTTAACTGCTTGTCCGCCGGTTGTTGCAAATTTTCCACGGACTTGTCTGTCGTCTGTCAGCGCGAGCGCAAATTGAAATACGATTCGAACTAAAGAAACCGACTAAGTGCGAATCGGACTCCGTTATCTATATGGCATAACGATCATTCAGTTTTTTAGAATTTGTTCATTTACATCATCTGTCAAAACAACAGTCCTAAAGATCATGGATCATGAGATACTGTCTGGTGACAGACGGACGGAAAGCGAGTCTAGTAAGGTCCCGTTTTACCCTTTGGGTACGGAACTCTAAAATGATCTATGTTTGACCTTTAGAAAATTTGTATCTTTGTGTAAATCAGCATAATGACCTATGATTTTATATGTATTCTGCTAGTCTTACATTCACGTATCTCAGTATCTATTAGATGTAATTCTAGTAAAGACGTGAGCAATTGTATGCAACCTAAATATGCGTATGTTCTTTTATTTTTGGGAACAACAGCCTTATAACCAAAAATAAATATAGAGTTTATAACAACATGTTTTTATTTTTTTCGGCCAAAGACCTCACGAATTGTTGAAACAGGTGCACCGAAATGTTAAATCTTTATCGTCCTTTTTTTCAATTTGCCCTCTGTTTGTGCTTGAATGTGATATAGGCCGAATATATTATCATGTTTTCGTGTAGGTTGAGTAATCATTAATGTTTTTGCGTAGGAGGTGTCTGATCAGGAATTAGAAGTTGAAGAAGTGGTGGAGGGGACAGGTATGGTCGGTGGTACGTACAGATTGCTTGCTACGGGACCATCATCGCTCACCTCATACATGACCGACGTGGAATCTGGTGAAGAAGTCAGCGATATTGAAGTGAGTATAATACCAACTGTTTTGGAAACACTAGGCGACATCTAAATAGGCACCTAAGTAATAGCGCTCCTGTTTGATTTTAAACTCTTATTAATATGCTTAGAGTAGAATTTACAAGTGTGTAATTGTATTAAGGCAACAGTTTAAGTGTCGCTTGTTACTAATAAAAACAAGTTTAACATGAAACTCTTCGACAATAACGATAACGCTTCTACTTTCTTTCTAGATACTAGATCAATCATATGAAGAAATCGACATTGATGTTACAAAACCTGTCAAATTGGACTTGTCTATGACAGAAAATTATACAAGTAAGTATTGATTATGGTTTTGATGTTGTTTATCTTATAGGATTTTTATATTATAGGATTGTCCAGTTGCATATGGGGTAATTTAATCAAGCGCTTAGCATCAAAGGAACTCAATAAAGATAGCCTGTGATAACTTTACCCAAATATAAATTGAACCAGTCTTAAGGCTGCATATTCTGAAAGTTGGCAACGTCGCAAAAAGCTGTCAAATAATTACAAGTTTTAATTAATTTGGCAATTTTTCTGTATGAAAACAAGAAATATCGCTCTGTAGTGCACTAAAAAAATGATATAGGAATGCAATTAAAACACTGAATTTGATGTTGTAACCGTTTCAGGCGCATAAAAGGCATTTGGAAAGCTTCCAAATGCTTTTTCTACATCTAAAACTATATATTCGGTGTTACGATATTAATTATTGCATTCCCTTATCAATTTTTTAGTGCACTACAGAGCCATATTTCTTATTTTCATACAGTAACAATGCTAAATTAATTAAAACTTGTTAATATTTGACAACCATTTGCGACGTTGCCAGCTTTCGGAATATACGCTCTTAAGGCTGCATATTCTGAAAGTTGGCAACGTCGCAAAAAGCTGTCAAATAATTACAAGTTTTAATTAATTTGGCAAATTTTCTGTATGAAAACAAGAAATATCGCTCTGTAGTGCACTAAAAAAATGATATAGGAATGCAATTAAAACACTGAATTTGATGTTGTAACCGTTTCCGGTGTATAAAAGGCATTTGGAAAGCTTCCAAATGCTTTTTCTACATCTAGAACTATATATTCGGTGTTACGATATTAATTATTGCATTCCCTTATCAATTTTTTAGTGCACTACAGAGCCATATTTCTTATTTTCATACAGTAACAATGCTAAATTAATTAAAACTTGTTAATATTTGACAACCATTTGCGACGTTGCCAGCTTTCGGAATATACGCTCTTAAGATTTAGCTTTTACTATAGTAACAACTCAATAGTCCTGCCAAACTTGCGAATGTATTGTTTTGGATACGTTTTTTTTCTTCAAATCCCTCTCGATAATGCTAGTATAATTATCTTCTATTAATATTATTTATTAAATTTTTATTCTAGTACATCAAACAAAACGGGCAAAGACAAGTTTCATCTATCAACCTGTGACAACTCAGACGCACACTAGTAGAAGAAAAACGCCACTCGTCAACCGGGTCGCATTAATTTAAGCGAAATTCCTAAACAACCTAAAAGACTTGTATTCATATAAAATTGTGATCATAATGTTATGGGGTCAACGATAGAACATATATAGTGTAGTTTCTCAGTGATTGTTCCATTGTTAGTTAACTTAGATTACGTTTAATAATTCGAATTGTAATAATTAGCTGTGAATGTGTGTCAGAGTGCTGAATGTTTGTATTATTGTATCAAATTCGATCGTGATAGTCTGTACCAGATAAGTGTATTTACATGTTTTTTACAAAAACGGAACACTTGTTACATATCTTACACTGTAAACTAATATTATTTGTTAAGCTTAAACTTGAAAGAAGCATCCCGATAATGATATGTAACTTAGGTAAGTACCTATTAGAGATGGGCCGACTATGAATTTAATCGATAAGTCCGTCAAGCTGAACATTTTTATCGATAGAGTGCAGTTGCTATCGGCAATGCACTCAAACAGTGTTATCGACTAGTCAGCACATCTCTAGTACTTATAATGTCACTATCGGGCGCTAACGATTTGTGTCGGTTTAATTTGAAGAAGTGACATTGAATATTGCCCAATAGCGTTCAAAATATGGGATATGGTGTTGTCGTAAACGTTTGTTTAGCTTAGCAAGTTACTTAAGGCTGAAGTATGAATTTCATAGAAACGAACTGACCCTTTTTGTTTTTTAAGTTGATGAATGTTTTTGTTTCCATTCGGAGACTGGGCAACTTTTTGTTGTATACATAGTTAGTTCGTTTGTATGAACTTAAATACGAAAAGCTGTTTAAATAAATAGGAAAGTACACGAAACGATGTCTCAATCTAGCAACAAACGCTATAGCGGGTATGTGAAGTTCCCACCGCTGATATATGTACATATTGTATGTTATGTATTTTATTTGCATACTATTTGTTGTTAGTGGCAGCTGTCTTCTGGATTTTGTAATGTAAGCCGATTACAGCTAACCATAAACATAATTACAAGGCATTTAATACAATCAGAACAGTTTGCACACAACTGGATAAAACTTTTAACAAATTTAAATAGTTTCTTTAGGATGTGTGCAAATTAGGACTTATCATAATAGTAATATTCGAACTACGAAGTGTCAGAAATATTTTTGTTTATTAAAAAGAAGTACATAAGAAAAACGGGTTTGACGCAGATTGTGCACTTCGCAAAATGTGCACTTCTCAAAACAGTAATTCGCAAAATGTGCACTTCGCAAATTGTGCACTTCTCAAATTGAGCACTCCTCAAAATGAATGTGAATATTATTGTAATGGTTCAAAGTAAAAACCGATTACTTGCAATTTATTTTGGGTACATATTTGAATATCGAAGATTAAAATATCTACGCTTAAAATATCGATGTTCAAAATATCGAAAATGAAAATATCGAATGACCATAAAATCGAAAATTAAAATATCGAAAGTTTAAAATATCGAATGATTAAATGATCTACGTCCAATATATCTAAAATCTAAATATCTACAAAAGTTACATCGAAAGATCTAAATATCGAAGTACAGATTATCGAATGTCCGAAATATCGAACCTAACAAGGTAAGTCGACGGAGCCCCGCTTCGCGGGACTCCTATTTCTGTTTGCAAGGTTTAAAGTAACCTAACACGAAGAGGATGGCGGGGTCTTTCAGACCCCGCCATCCTCTTCGAACCTAACCTGTCCGAGTCGGGGTGCCCCAAGTTCCGAGCTCGCTTCGCTCGCTCTTGCATCCGAAGTCCGTCCAGCTACCTTGTTGGGTAGTAATCAGTAATTTGACTAAGGACGCAAGAGCGAGCGAAGCGAGCTCGGGACTTGGGGCACCCCGACTCGGACAGGTTAGGTTCGAAGAGGGTGGCGGGGTCTGAAAGACCCCGCCATCCTCTTCGTGTTAGGTTACTTTAAACCTTGCAAACAGAAATAGGAGCCCCGCGAAGCGGGGCTCCGTCGACTTACCTTGGTAGGTGGTTATCAGCAATTACTAAGGATGCAAAAGCGACTCCGACTTTTTATCCGGTTTCTGTCCGATATTTCATCTAGTAGGAATTTTTAACGTAGATATTATGAACTTAGATATTATGAACTGCGATGTATTAAACGTTGATATTTTGAATTTCGACCTAACGTCTTTCGATATTTTGAATCATTCGACATTTAAATCGGTCGACATTTTAATCTTCGACGTTTTAAGCGTAGATGTAACATTTTTCGATATTTTGTTACAATCGATATTTTAATTTTCGATATTCTGAACATCGATATTTTAAGCGTAGATATTTTAATCTTCGATATTCAAATATGTACCCTTTATTTTTTATTATTTTGCTCGATTTTAGCACTGTAACAGTAGTTTCGTGTGAAAATAATTATCACGTTCTCGTGCAAATTAAAAAAAAAATGAAATAAGCTGTTTTTATTTTGAACCATTATGATAATTTTCAGATTCATTTTTGAAGAGTGCTCAATTTGAGAAGTGCACAATTTGCGAAGTGCACATTTTGCGAATTACTATTTTGAGAAGTGCACAATTTGCGAATTGCACAATTTGCGAAGTGCACAATCTGCGTCAAACCCAGAAAAACCTTTTGTTTTTATATCTATGGTATTAGCCAACTTCGACAACACAATGCTCCACAATTTATTTTTAGTTATTTTACGTTGTACCTGTTATAAAATGACCTTGTGTCTACATACATTTATTTTAATTTTGTACTGTAGAAACGTACCACTTTCATTTTTATTATTTTGCGATTTTACTCGTAAGATGTGCAATTACAGTGGATAATACAGGTGTCGATGTAATTGGATAATCCAATCTCAATACAAAACACATAAGTTTATAGAAAAATATGTGAATGAAACATTTTGTTAATGAATTCGTTATGTTCTCTTAGCAGCAATTTGACAATTTATAGTTGAGTAAATTGAGGCTGACGGTACATAATGAATACATTGCGAAGTACATCATGTTTGGATTAGTCTGTTAAAAGATAGGAACATGGCTTGGAGTGAACTAGACTTGGTCTTTGTAGTATTGGTTGTGTTAGTGGATCTCTCGAATGTAGTAAATGAAATTGTGAGTTTAGAATAAGTATGCTTTAGTTATAGGTCTAAAAAACGGCAGTAGAGCATGAATAGTCAAATTTCATTTAATGAAGTTTAAATGAAGTGAAATACAAAATTGTCATTGTTATATTTTTGCCAATCGAGGTATTATGTTGAAACAACAATCATTGAAATCGATTTGTAACCATATCGAGACCTTCAGGAATTGCTCGCTAGCTAGGCACTACTTGTGCTCTAGTAATAAATACGCCTTTCGAGCGTGGTCTGCAAGTCTTGATATGGAAGTAAAGAGCAGATAGATTTACAGACACACAACATATTTAACATTACTTATTAACATCTACATAATTGTAATATTTACTATATTATAACAAATAATAACGAGCTATTTATCAAAATATATTCTTATATTAATAGCCCAATTATCTATTATATACCTACCTACATTTTAGATTAGATTAATACTGTGATATACAGCAATATTAAAATCAATGAAATTTATCAAATTTATTCACAAATTATAAAACTCAGGATTTCTACTGTTTGTAGACTTATCTGCTTTGCAGTTAGTATAATGTATGGTGCGATATATGCAAAACTAGGTTCAATTCTCAACAAAACGCACCACAGTAAACAGAAATAAAGAAATGAAGACAGCATAGCATTTCCTCATACTACTGCATTTGAGAAAATGCTAGGCCGTATTCGTTTCATAATTAATACGTTTCACACGAGACGGGTTTATCACGGTGTCTACATTGCTTGAGGTACAGGGTTGCTACTTTTGGTGTACCATTTACCAAATGCTCGATGTATGGGTTTTCAGTTAACAGCGTAGGTGTGCCAGCATAGACTAATGTACAAAATACTGCCTTATATTGTAGTTTAGAAGTGACATATTTTTAAATTGGTATTGCGCTTGTGCAGTAGGTAGATGTTTTATGCAGGTTTGCAAAAAACGACACGAGTAGCGGTACGTGTCGTTTTCGCGAATTCGTCATTTGGTGGTTCGTCATTTTCTCGTTGGTTTGCTCGTATGGGTGAAGATTGCATTTCAGTGGAAAAATACACCCACCACCACCATAATAATATGGTAAACGGATTTAGGATGACGCATGGAAATGGTCTAGGCGCGGCCTAATTTCACCACCAGTAGCAACCCATAAGTGTGTATTCCGATGTTCAGACGACAGCGTATCAACCTTTAGGTAATTGATTTTCAAATTTATCACAAAGAGGTAAGATTCATGTTCGATTGGGAAAATAAAGTTTGTGACATGTTGACATGCTGCCATCTGTACATTAATAAAAATGATAATTATGATTCAATAGTTAGTAGACAGAAGTAAAGAACTGAATAAAATACAAAAACTGAAACACCATAAAAGAATCCTCAGCGTTTAAATTAGGTGCTCTATGTATACTTAGACACATCAGTGCAATTGTGTAAATAATATTGTTCTATTATAGTGCGTTTCGATATCTCCTGCTATAATTCGATGTTGATTTGTGTGAATCTAATTAATAAATTAATCGTGTTTATGAATTGTATTTGTAGATTTCAATCCAAAGTAATGTAATAGTTAATGTATTGTACCTTTACTACCTATAGTTGATAATTATAGTGACTGTAGTCACGCTTTAGAAACAAAAATGCGGATATAATACAAATAAAAAAAATAGTTAAACCCTTAATTTTGGCCACACATTGCAAGTCTTTCAACAATTTTTGACACTAGCCGTGAATTAGCTGTAATTTTGTACAATACAAAATAGTTCATGTATTTTTCCACTGCCAGTATTGCAACATCAAGTAATAAGCATTTAGGATAGGTGTAGCTATTAGTTTAGCTTTTAGTAATACACTTAAGGAAACGATTTTTCATAACATTTTTGTAATAAAATTCAATAAGAACTTTAGTTCACTTGTTTTAGTTAAAAATCTTCGACGAATCCGATCTTTGGCCAACCTGTGACGAGTAGGGACCTATATTCTCAATTTATAGCCAACCTTCCATATACATAATAATTATATTACACAGGGTCTTTCTTTTAAATTGACAAAAAAAAATATGCCAAAATTGTTAATATCAAAAAAGGCCCTTAACTACCTTGACATACGGTCAATAAGAATAAATTCGGTCACGGAGCGCCCTCAAGCTACCACAAGAGCATGCGCGCGACCCGACAGCTCCAGTCGCTGCCGTGCTGCTCTGTGCTCCACCTCACTATCCCACGCCCGTCTGGCTGGCAATCCGATACCTGACTAGAGTAGCTGCGCGCGAGGGTTCTTGGCGAATATTAATATTATGGCTCCTAAGAAAGTTTTCCGTATTTCATAGGGATGCAGACACGATGCAGATTTCCAAAAATAATATTTAAAAAAAGACCCTGCTAGCTGTTGGAACTCTGCTTAGTGTAGCGCACAGGAACATCGACAGGGGCGGACCGAGAGTTTGTGGGGCTCTACTTGGGGGCCGCGCCTATACGTATACTCAGGACCTGACTTATTAGTTAAACCAGCATTTCAGACCTTGGGTCTCAACCCAAGTTCGGGTCACCCGACTCAACGCCCAGTATTATGTTGTTAGCATTTTTGTAAAGATGTCGTCAGCAGCGTAATCACTGCCACTAGTCGTAACGACTCGCTCTTTGAAGAGTAACTGGAGCTGGAGAGAGAGAGCCACGTCAGCCTCACTTTCTGCGTGATATAGGTCCTCGCCGAACACTATTGTTTCGGGTAGTTCTTGCTCCGCCTTGTTCTCGTGAGGTGATCAGCGTTAGCGACCCAAGGCGTCCGCCCCTGTTCTACGTGTGTCCGTTTCGACCGCGCGGCCATGACGTTTTTTTTTTAAATAAAAACCATCCCAAGTTTTTGTAAAAAATGTAAAAGTCGATTGGTAAAAAGTTATAAGGGTTTGAACGTGGCCGCGCCATCGAAACGCTCCGAGCCGCGCGACCATGGAGATCTTTAAAACTAAGAGTCGCAGAGACCTGAAATTTTGGGAAATAGTAGATTGAATTTGTAAACCAAATGTAAAAATATGTATTTCAGGAGCTGTAAGACTAAAACGCCATGGCCGCGCCATCGAAACGTTGAAAATTTAGTTTTCGCCAATATCTCGCTGAAAAAGCATCGCAGAGGTCTGAGATTTTTTGTAAAACACAGATTTGAATTTGTCAGAACTAGTAAAAATACAACAAAAAATCCTAGGTTTATATTTGAGGAGCTGTTGAACGAAATCTTCAATGCGTCTTGAATATGTCGATTAGGGTGACCACGGATTATTAGTTACAGAGAAATTTCCACCTTTTCTATTAGAAATGATATCCCAAGGATTCGTCGAACAATGAGGAGCAATAATATGGCTATATCTTTAAAAATCACATAAATTAGAGTGTTGGTATATGTTTTAAAAAAAAGTAATTATTAAATTTAAAATTCAGGTCGGTGTCTGGTTAAGACGATACATAATTATAATATGGTTTAATCGATGACTATTAAGATATTAAATAACAGGAGAATTTTAAAAACTATATACTGAGAATAAGCGCCATTTAAAGACGCCCTGTCTTTAAATGGAGCACTCAACATCGAACAATCTCTAATTTATGTGATTTTTAAAGATATAAATCTGTGTTTTACAAAAAACTTCAGACGTCTGAGATGCTTTTTCAGCGAGATATCGGTGATAATGTTTTTGTCACCGTTTCAATGGCGCGGCCATGAGGTTTTATCCTTACAACTCCTAAAATACAAACACAGGATTTTTTTCTATATTTTTACATTTGGTTTACAAATTCAATCTACTATTTCCCAAAATTTCAGGTATTTACAAAAACTTGGGATGGTTTTTATTAAAAAAAAACGTCATGGCCGTGCGGTCGAAACGGACGCGTTCTACGTTAGGGTGCGGAGCATCCCTCGCCCCGCACGCATGATGTGAAGCAGACACTTTCTTCTGCGTAGCTATGATTCTATCGAAGAAGAACGCAGAGAGAGGACATCCTCGACCACACTCCGCCGCGGAAGACGCCCAGGATGCTCAAACTTCATTCTAAGCAGGAAACCATAGCCCTAGAAAGCAAAAGGCAACCGAAGGTACAGGGTGGACTTTAGCAGTAGGTAATAAATAGTCCTAAAGTCCTTCAGCTCTACTCGGGGAGGACATTTGATAATTTTACAAGTCTCTAAAGTTAACCGCGGCCGTGTTACGCAAAGAGGAAGAGCAATAATAATGTTGGAGGAACACTATGGTTTTAGGTCAGTACGAGTTTGAAAGTCCCTTATCCGTTACACCCTTAGCAAGAGAAAAGAACTCACTTGGCGTTTTCCTACCCAAAAAAAAAAGGATCGCGCTCTTATGGTAGTCAGCCATAAAGGTTTAGAAAATTAGAACCGATGCGCTGGTTTAAACTAATACATTATTGAAAACAAAATGATACAAGAAAAATATTTATTGGGAAAAATCGATCGTGTCTCATTAGCAAAGTCTTCATTAAAGAGAGAGCGGTGCGAGCTGGAAAAAGAAACGCTCGTGCGAATGGGCTCTAAGGGTCAGCACACTCCGAGTCTCGACGCTGTGCGCACTTTTTTAAGAGCAACTAAAAATCCAACTTTATTTACTACACAAAAAGATAATTTCACCGATGACGTGACTCAGCGCAAGGCCGTGCGCTGCTTTCAATAGGGGCTTAAAATCTAACTTTAGGGCCGAGACACGCCGGCAGCCAGCAGCCCCTGTCGCCGTTGGCAGCCTCACGCAGCCTCCAGTCCCACGCGCAGCACCTGGGCTCCTCTTGACTAGATAGGTTTGCTAATTATACTATCTACAATGTTGGCTGTAAGGCATGATGAAGGCACAAAAAGTTTGGCATAAAGGCCTTGAACCCATGCCAGAAACATTACAATTGTAATCTGTGCCAGACTCCAGCTCCTCCTGGCAGTGTTGCCGTTTTAGCCACTTTGTGGCTAGATCTAGCGGATTTTCAACGGTTCTAGCCAAACAGAAAACCATTTTAGCCACCAAAATAAATCTAGCCACTTTTGGCTGATTTTTCGATTGTTAAACTTTTACTAAATTACTATTAGAAGTCTACCGATTAATTAAACCAAACTGCAAAAAAACAATTAAAAATATTAAAAAAAGCTTGCCACAATATGTTTTGCCTGCTGAAGTTTTAAACAAAGTCACAAAAACGGTCAAATCGGTCAAACAAATTGAAATACCACCCACATCATCACCCATTGACGAAGAGATTAATGAATCTCCAGATGTCACTGTAGACTTAGGAATTGATTTTTAATTTTAAACCAAATAATTGAGAATATTTTTCACTAGCTGAACGTTTATTAGCTTTTAATAATGTTAAATACTAAGTAGTATTAAAATTGTTTTATTTAACCCATTTATCACCGTGCCGAAATTGTAATACTTATTAATAGTAATTGGATGGATACCTAACAGTACCTGGCCAAAAGCACTTTTGCCACTTCTAGCCGAATTTTGAAAGAGATTTTTTTGCAAAACTGGCTACTTTTTACTTACATGTAGCCACAAACTACATTGTCCTAACGGCAACACTGCTTCCTGGCAACCTGTCATGGTGATGTCAATGTCAATCTGACGTGATATGACTTGTTTTGTTGTTTTGTATTTAGCATGTTTCATGCATTTGAACCATAACTTTGTATATTTAGTGTAATATGATATAATATTCTTGCTAATTAAGGTTAATTTTACATGTTTCTATCATGTCTACCCGTGAAATACTCACCTTACAATTTGGTCACTATGCGAACTATGTTGGTGCACACTTTTGGAATTTACAAGAGCTTAGTTTTGATTACACGGGAACTGTGAAAACAGAAGTTAACCACGATATCTTATACCGTGAAGGTCAAACCGCAAAGGGCGAAGTGACATACACACCACGACTCCTTCTGGCTGACCTTAAAGGTTCTCTGAAAACTTTGCCTGAAAGTGGTGGTTTGTCCAATGTAGGCGAGGAAGGTACAATACCATGGGAAGCTGTTGAAAAAATCGAAGAACCAGCTCCACCAAAAAATGAATACTTGACAGACATTGATAGTGAGGGACCAAGTGTTCCTACAAAAGATTACAACTTTGAAGAAGATGTTAAAACATGGACTGATTACTTATACCCCAGGCTTCATGAGAGAACAATTAATATTGTAAAAGAATATGTTCATGGAGATGATACAGTAAGTTTCATTCATATTTGTTTGAGATAAACTATAATAGAGCTGAATAAGTTGTCAATACTATTCTTAACATATTTATGATTCCTATTAGTAATTTATTATTATCTCTTATTTTCAGGAATGCATGGATATTTATCAAAATGGTAAATCACTGTGGAAGAATGATTTTGGTGAAGCATTTACAGACAACATTCGAAGATATGTAGAAGAATGTGACAGCATGCAAGGTTTTCAAGTCAACTTTGATTGTGTGGACGGGTTTGCAGGCCTTGCTCTTGGTTGTGTAGAGTATCTTGCTGATGAATATACTAAATCAATTCTAGCATACCCAATTACACCATCACATTTCCCGGATAACAGTCCTACAACACAAGAAGAAAGAGATCAGTCCAATGTAAAAGATTCCATAAGGCTTGTGAACACAGCACTTTCTATACAAGAACTGTCAGAGCATGCATCATTGTTTGTTCCCTTGTGCACTGGAGATAGAGGGTGGAGGAAACCAGGGAGCCCTAGAAAATTTGACTACATAGACTATAATCCTCAACTATACTATCACAGTTCAGCTTTATTAGCATCAGCCATGGACACATTGAGTCAGAAGTACAGACATAAAAGCAATGTTTTCACTTTATCAGATATTTGTGCAGATCTCACAGGTTATGGCAGAAAGATGGCTTCAGCCTCGTTAGGAATGCCATTACCATTAAATGAATCACAATATTTGATAGATTACTTGAATACTACTACAAAACCCATTTACACAAGTATAACACCTAGTTGTAAGATTGCTTCAGACAAAATATTCCAATTGGTCACAGTGAGAGGTGTTCCAGAAAGCTACTTGAAGGCGCCTATGAAAGAAGCCAAAGAACAATTGAATATACCAGCGTACCGGTGTAATAATGTAAAGGAGATGTTTGAATTATATTTCCAAGCAAACAATTTCCTATCAGCAACAAATGTAACAGTATGTGAGAAGCCTCTTGAAGTTAAAACACCTTACCCAAGATTTTTTTCAAAAGAACTTAATAAATATGGGTTTGTAAGAAGTGATGCTAGACAAGAGAAAGTTGAGAGTTGTGCTGTTGTTGCAGGCTACCACAATGGTAACTTCTTGTCAGACATGATTGAAAAACTACACAGAGAGACCAGTAGGATTAAGTTTGCCAAACTACACAAGTTTAAACAAGAAGGGTTTGAAGCATCAGAGTACAGTGAAACTTTAGATAAACTAGCAGAATTCAAAGATAACTATGAAGATGATTTTGAATTATAAGATTTAATTATTAAAACTAATCTACTCACTGCTTTACTAAAAACAACTAAACATTAAACTTTAATAAAACTTTGTCAATGTTTACTTTTTAGTTTTTTTCCACTTCTAAAGTATTACTGCCCTGTTGGTTCTGTGGATATGTTTGTGATTGCAACTACTGAACTCGATACCCAAACTACTGAGTTCGATTCCCAAATCTAACGGTTTACACCTCTAAGTACCGACGAGAAATGTGACGGCGCAGTGGTCGACCGGTTACTTGCTGCGTTGCTCGAAGTGGATTCGATTCCCACACGATTTATAAAGGTGCTTCCTCACCGCGAATGTACCTGTAATGTAACGTTACAGATTCGAGCATTTCAGTGAGGGAGGAAAATCGAGCATCACAATTGACCTTGAAATGATACAAAACGGGTTCAAATCAGTGAAAAAGGAGAACCGAGCATTACAATACGCACCTTGTATCAAATCTATACTAACACCTATATTCAAAGTCGTAATCTCGAGGTGCCTCGAAAGCCGATCCACTCACACCTCTTTCGAGGAGGCCTTGAGGAGAGCCTCGACGGACCCTCCAAATTGGTATTCAAAGTCGTCAGATTGAGGAAATGATGAGGTCCCTCGAGTAAGTGAAAAAAATGTTCACGTGTCTTAAATCCAACATGGCGGACATCCAATATGGTGGATTGGCTATTTGAAATGCACCCCCATGAGGTGGATATTAAACGAAAAGGTTTGCTGTCAGGAAAATGAAAAAAAAGATAAAAGTAATAAAATAATTAATAGATTAAAAAAAAAAAACAAAAAACTCACGTTTTTAAACTTCTTAAAAATAAGAAAATAACCCTACGGGGCTGAAGAGAGGCAAAAACGTGGGCCGTATCTTTGCAAGTTACACCCACGATCTATACACGTCATGTAAAAATATCTTATAAAAATCCCTTTAATAATATGCGCCCCCACGTTTTGAGTGGCCCCTCTCTCAACCCCGTAGGGTTATTTTCTTATTTTTAGGATATTTAAAAACGTGGGTTTTTAGATTTTTTAAATCTATTAATTTTATCATTAAACTCAATTGGGTTTTCTGTATCTCGTAAATAGGGTCTAGACATGTAATCGTAAGGATTATCGTACACATTCAATAAATTATTCAAAAGACATTATGGAAATCGGATTAAAAACGGGTGTTTTTAGTTGCAAATTCCTTGTTAGACCAACTGTAATCCACCACGCAGGTCCAGTGCGGGTAGGTGTAATGTCATGTCTCCGAATTTTTAGTTTTCCTTTCCGTTTTGAGAGCAGTGGTCAGCAGTGGTGATGAAATAATGCGTTTGAGTTCGAACACTTCAAACCCACGACGGGTTCGAACAACACACTACTACTTGTTAATCGCGGCCGTTACTACTGCCGCGCGTAATGTCTTTACGTACATTATCCGTTGAGATTGGATGACGATGATTGCTCATCTTACGAGACTGTCAGCAGATTGCTTGATTTGAGTTTTTTAGAAGGGTATTAATATCGGTAAAAAAATAAAAGCAACTCTGAAAATTCATATAACTTTATTTATGATGATTTAGATAAAATAAATCATATCCCATCCACACTATCGCAACATACATACACATTTACATCAATTCATATTATGAGTTAGACCGGCGATCACGATGAACGCTCTAGTGCCCTTTCTTTCATTCTCGTAATAAATGCTGCACCTTTGTTCTTTCTGAAGTTCTCATAGGGATCATTGAGGTTTACTCCTACACCTGTAGAAAAAAAAAACACCAATTATTAAATCTGTGCTCCGCACTAGTCTCAGAAAAGGAATAGTTGCTGATCATCAGAATGAAACCAAAATTACCTACCAAGATTGGAAACAAATTATTGACATCTTTATAAGCAATTTTTTTTCCAAGACGACCATATTCAAATGTCACATGGACTTGCATTTAATATTCAATTCAAGTTTATTTTTAGATAGACTGCAGTTTTATTTACTGAAGTTGTTATTTTCTTTTCAAAAGGAACAACTACTCAAAGACTAAAATGTACATTTCAAATGAAATGTGAAATTAGCAAAAAAAAGCGACTCAAGTTACCTTTATACTGATCCTGCCTATCTCTAACAATGCCGCCGCTGATTGGTTCTGCAATGCCCTGGCCGGACGCACCCAGGCCGCCCGCGCTCCAACCCATCTTCTGTAGCAGCTGGTGCCCTTTGTTGCTCGCGTCCAGACCTGACGTGGACGTACTTGGGTATGCTCCACCACTGTTGGAATAAAATAATAATTGAATTAACAGTCAGGGGCTCAGGGCCGAATACAAAACCGAATATAATGCAGAACAATGGGTATGGTTTGCCGATACAATATCTGAGCAGCACTAAAAGAAAAATGGCGAATGGTGAGTAGCATAGGCTGAGACTGAGACAGCTGTCAAAATGCTTCACTCTCGTCTGAATAGAATAGAATAGAATAGAATATTGTATAATTCCCTGGTTCAATTGTTACATTGGGGATGTCCATAGGTCGATGGTGTGTTCGGCCTGTGGGTGTGTCCGCTACTTACAGTCTACTTATGTTTGTCTAAGAGAGATCTATATAAGTGTCGTGTATTGTGTGCTGTGTGTATGTTATTGTGTACAGTTAATTAATTTATATAAATTCAAAATGTTGTTATATATTGCCCTATCCAGGGTTGGCATGATTAAAACAAGTTGTTTTAAAACACATGTTTAAAACAGTGTTTAAAACAGTTTGAAATTAAACAGTGTTTTTTATTACATGTTTAAAAACAAAGATTAAAACAAGTTTAAAACATTGTATAAAACAGTACGAAAAAAAACATGTTTTAAAACTACTTTTCATGTCGCAATAACTGAATATAAAATGAAAATAAAATAATAAGTATTTGAGTCTGAATAGTTCAACATAAAACCAATCGAGTCTCTATTGCTGTTATATTTTTGAACTATCAATGGCATTGTAATTGACTTAATCATTTTTTTGAAGTGAAAACTTCTTTAGCGGCGTTGTACACTTTTTCTGTAATGGGTAAAAAATTTAAAACTCGCGTCAGGGTCACGTGACCGTCAGGGTCACGTGACCGTCAGGGTCACGTGACCCTGATCGAAAATGAGTAAGACGTCATTCAAATTAAAAATAAAACATAGTAACAAAAAAGTTTTCACTTCTACCGGCACTCCTGGAGTGCAACCTTTTTTTTTATAAAACGTTGCCCCACACCAGGGGGTCTACTCTCTTTCTCTGAAACGAAACTTCGCCAACGAACGAAATATAAACGTTGTTTCGTTATTGACCCTACTCTATTTTGATTTCGGACACGCAGGCGAAGTTCGGATTCATAGACAATTATCGTGAACGATTGGAATGAACCATGAATGAACAATAATATTTGGGTCTTTTACTAAGTCATATAAAGTAAATTACGGTTTTTAATTTAACTTAAGTTATAAACAATTTTGCTTTATTTTTAAATTTCACTTTTAACACTGGTTTATATAAATATATTTCTTGTAATATTCATGAAGAAAATATAAATATACGGATCAAAATTCTATTTTCGGCGAAATTCACCGAGACACTATAAAACACCCTTTCAGTGTCATTGTTACCCGACTAAATTGAAGAGTATTAAGTTCATGCCAACAATGGGTAGTAACATACGACAACCAAAATTATCTGTCTATTCACACGCAATCTAATTAGTGTCAACACATGATTTTTTGTTTGCATTCTCTAAAAAGTTTTCTGAAGTTTGTTTCTCAAGTATTATATCAGTAAATCATGTTTTCAAGTGCTTTTTTACACACTTTGCAATCGCGATACACATTCCCTTCGTCAGAAAGTTTCAAGTTGTACTTTAATAACGCAGTCTACATTTTGAGTCTCCGCAGACCACAAGTTTTGTTTTGGATTTTAAAACTTTGTAAGTATCATTTATGTACTATTTATTTGTTTTTCATTAAAAATATCATTATCACATCTTCATAATTAAACATCTTTTCAGTTTAAAATGGCTCCACATACGAGTTCGGCTACTCCAGAGCAAATCGACACCCTTCTCAATTTCTTGGACGAGCATAGGGATCTAGCCCGTGGGAGATTGAGGAGTGTCGAAGGAAATGCCCGGGCAAAGAGGCTGTGGGAAGAATTGTGCAATATGCTCAATTCCATGGGCGGTTGCACAAAAACAACTCAGCAGTGGCAAAAGGTACTTAGTGTTTTATTAATCAATTAGTGACCCGCTCTGACTTTGCACGGGTGCAATGTATACATATAAACCTTCTTGAATCACTATCTATTGCTAAAAATTACATTAAAACCCGTTGCATAGTTTAAAAGATCTAAGTGTACAGAAAGTGGAAGCGACTTTGTTCCATAATAGGTAAAGATAACATAATAATATAGTGACATGAAAAGCTCATACTTGCTTTTATATTTTTCAGGTATGGTTTGATAGAAAACATTTAGCCAAGAAAGCTGCTGCTGATTCTCGGAGGTCGGCTTCAGCGACTGGAGGTGGTCCATCAATGGCACCACCACTCTCTCAATGGCAGTTGAAGATCTTGTCAATAATGGGAGAGGGGTTTGGTGACCGCCAAACTGGAGCCGTAGCGCCAGCCTTCAGTGAGGTAATATTTCTTTGAATTCTCAATTACTTGCTCGTAATCTTAGATATAATATCACTTTTTTTCTATTGTTATTGTTTTTATTAGGAAACAGTACTATTATGTATAATAATTTAAAGACCATTTTAAATTAAAGTCATCAAATCTTATTTCAATATTCCATGATTCTAATTATCTTATTACAATATTAATCTGTTATTTTTTTTTTTCAGACCATTGACCCAATTCCATCCACCTCCAGTCACACAAGCCAACCTCCGAGCTTTTCACAGCCTCTTGATGTGCATGAGGAAGTTGTGGAGTATGTCGAACCCAGCCAGGAACACAGACAGCTCTCAGAACCAACAATATCACAAGAATCCCTGACTGCCACACTTTGTAAGTATTTGTTACTGTGGTATTTTTAGTATTGCTATCATAATTTTTAATGCATAACTACATTGCAGAAAACAATTTATTAATTGTTTATTGCAGGGAAACGAGGTTAGCTTGTAAAATCTTGTGTAAATTTATTACACAAGATAGAAGTAGAAGAAGTAAAGAATATACTAGATTAAAAAAGCTATAATCACGTCTTAGTCTTTACCGTTATTTCTATATTTACTACCACACAGTAAAATGTGCCCTTGTACTGAACCCATTCCAAGTGTCTCAGGCTACCAATTTTTTTTTTATTGTAAGTACCCAATGACTGGCCTGTTGGTCTAGTGGTTAGTGACCCTGACCGCTATGCCGGAGGTCGTGGGTTCGATTCCCACCCAGGACAAATGTTTGTGTGATGAGTACGATCATTTGTTCTGTGTCTGGGTGTAATTTATTTATCTTTAATATGTATATCAGTTGTGTGGTACCCATAACACAAGCTCTGCTTAGCTTGGGACTAGATGGCGTTGTGTGATAGTCGTGGAATATATTATATTATATTATTATATTATATTTAAATTGGAAATGTTGTTTTGCAGCCTCACAACCTACACGTCTCAGAAGGAGACATTCTGCTTCTGCCTCTGATGTCAGAAGCAGATTATATCTATATGAAGATGAGCGTGCAGAGAGGGAAACAGTGAGGAACGCCGAGCTTGCAGGCATCAGGGCTGCCCTGTTACAACTGTGTGGCCTTATGCAAGCACATTTAGACCGCAGTAATTAAGATTTGTTTGTTTTAGTAGTAGGATTATTATTCTGACATGGATGTGAATTAATTTCTTGTGAGTACTAACACTAGTCTTAAGTTGTTAATGTTTTACTAACATTATATATTCATGTGGTCTGAATAATAAAGTGAAATTTAAATTAAATTAATAGATTAATTGTTGCCTTTTTAATATTATTTTTGTTTGTAGATAGAGTTTAAGTAAATAAAACGTTATTATAAGTTAAACAATAAATTTTATTCTTTTAATATAGAGAAAAAGTAAAAAACAATGAGAATATTATAAAGGAATGGGTAGGATAAAGTTCTACCTTCATTCAGTTCAGTCCTATCTATTCCTTTCTAACAGTTGCACTAATACAGCTCTTGCCCTTCTACCTGCCTGTAGTGCTTGAGCTGATGAAGTGGCTGATTGAGAGGGAACCTGCCTGCTTCTTTCAGCTTGGAGTTCATCTTCTGTCAACTCGGGAACATCAATACCACCCCTTATACATAAGTTATGTAAAACACAGCAGGCCAGTATAATTTTACCTGCTGTTTCAGGGCAGTAATGCAGTTCCCGAGCTGCTAAAAGACATCTCCATCGACCTTTTAATATACCAAACGTGCGTTCTATGGTGGAGCGTGCACGCTTTTGGATAAAGTTGTACCTTCCTTCAGGAGAGTCTTCAACAGCATTATCTATAGGTGTCATCATATGCTCCCTTTGAGCATAACCAGAATCACCTAAAATAAAAATAAAAAGTATTACATATGTGAGTTTGTGAGAATGTATGGATGTTTGTTACTCTTTCATGTAAAAACGACTGAATACACTGGGATGAAACTGGGAGCACAGATAGACCTTGGATTTAATCTAGGATAATTTTGATACTGGTATTACCGAAAAAATGGCAGACAAGCTAGTAATATTTATTTTAAAGACCAACAATAAATTTCAACGTACCTAATAAATAAACCGTTTCATTCTGGAGACCCTCCATGTGGCTTCTTATGTCACACTGTCTCCAAATATAAGCATCGTGTGTTGCTCCACCAAATGAAGCATCCACATTTGTTATGTAGCAATCACTGTCGCATATCTGAAAAATAATGTCATTCAATGAATCATACATATGAATTAGGTTAGGTACAGAGAGATTAATGAGAATCAACAACAGTAAATGTCACAATATAATCATTAATATTAAGTTCATAAAGGTACTTACAACTTGGGTGTTAAGTGAATGAAAATGTTTTCTATTAAAATATTGTTCCTCGTGCTCAGAAGGTCTAACAATTGCAATATGAGTGCAATCGATGCACCCAATCACCCCAGGAATCCGATATTTCTGATAAAATCTGCAACATCAATTAAATACTTACTAAATATTCATTCAAAATAAAGTAAGCTTAATTAAATAATAAAACTTATGTACATACTTCTGCTTAATAAGATTTCTTTCATGTATATTTTGCGGGAATTTTATGTACTTTCTTAGTATATGGGGTGCATTGAGGGCAGTTGTGACCTCCTGCAAACAACGAGAAACAGTCTGTTGTGCCATGGGCCCGTCCATGTTTTGCCCCACAGATCCTTGGTAACTACCTCGGGCATAAAAGTTCAAGGCCGTAAGGATCTGAAAAAGATGAGGATTGTGAACAGTGAAATGCTTCATTCTATTGAAGAAAATGATAGTAAAAAATATACAAAACCTTAACTGTAGGTTCGATTCCATGACTTCTTGCCTTTGGAGGTAATAACGGCACTATTTCCTGGCACAACTCTTCGAATAATTGCCGACTGAGTCTGTAATTTCCTACAAACTCCAAGTCGGGAATTTCACGAATATTAAATTGATTGCGCAGGCGACGCCGGTTCCTTCGACGTTCTAAACGTTCTTCACGTAGAGCAGCATCGATTAAGAGCATTCTTGTACCCATTTCAAGCAAATATAAAACAAAATACACACTACCGAATGACTAACGAAAATCAAAAGGTAACACTTTTGGTTTCGTCAATTTGAGGTTAAAATTTAGAACAATCGTCTGTCAAATTCAAATTTTCGTTCGTAACTTTTATGAATTAGAGTAGGTTTAGAGCATTTAAATGTCAAACAATGTTCGTTCGAACGAAACTTCGTTAAAACTTCGAAACGAATAGAACAGTGGTAGGAAACACGCGAAATTCGATCGAAACTTCGTTTTTCGTTGAATAAGAGTAGACCCCCAGGAATTTCTACTGTGTCGTGGGTGCGTTTACAAACATATAAACTCAAACATGCCGCCAACATTATTTTTATGTTATGTAGGTATTTCATTCAATCAAACAAATATCTAAGTACCAGGATTTGTATGGGACAAGATAGCACCTATTTTTGAAACATTATCGTAATAATTTCAAAACAATTAAAATTGTAACAATTTTAATTAATAAACAACATTAGTCATAAATAAAAAACGTAAACTTCGATCCCTATTGTCGGCTGTCGAAAGAAATTTGGTAATTCCCCTATTTTTTAGACATATAAGTAGATCGGTGTTTCTCAGTCCATTGTTCATAAGGTAAAGCCCCGCACCGTGGCGCGGGGATATACCTTATGAACAATGAACTATTCTACGAACGAATAGGAGGCGCGCCGCCTGTCCCGCTAGGGTCCCTACGTGTCGCCCAATATAAAATCAACATTAGAACATACTCGTACCTACCGGGTGAATGTGAAGCGTTTGATTACGCAACATACAAAATTACAAATAAATGTTATCTATTGATCGTTTTTTTTGTAAATATTTAATTTATTAGGGCGAGTTTATAAAGATCTAGCCTAGAAAAGAAACATAGTCGAATTAATTTGAAATAATGCCCTAAACTAAAAAAAAAACACTTGTTTAAAACATTTTGAACTGTTTGTTTTATATAATTAAAAAAAAACTGTTTTTTTTCCAACCCTGGCCCTATCCTATTTACAGCTAATTACAATTTATGGGGACGTGGAGCGGTCATTCTTTTGCTTAGTAGCCGGTTCCTGTCTTTTTTTGGTACATAATTGATGTCACCTAATCTAGTGTTAGTTAGGAGGGGATTGTGCTGTCCGTATCCGAGGTAGTCTGAACTCAGCATGGTTTCAGCCGATAATTTAGTCAGCATAGGCTAAATGCTGTTCAGCATTGTCGATTTCTGTCCAGATTTTGTATCGGCTAACCGTACCCAATGTTTGGGAATCACAAAATGCTCGGCTGCCGCACATAAACGACACGATTGGCGCAGTGGCTGAGCGACCGACTTCTGTGCAACGTGTCGCCCGTTCGATCCCCATACGAAGCAAATGTTTTTATGATCTGCTTTTTTTTATCGTGGTAAAATCATCAAATGTCCTCCCACCCAGGGACTGTCAGACTAGTACTGACTTAAATCCGCGGTGTCCTTCAATAGCCTTTTACGTTGTATAAACTGCTAGTATTTGTTCCGGGTCTGGGTGTTTGTGTATTTGAGTTTCTGTTTGTACACGATACAGGTGAAATTCCTAGTGTGGGGCAATAAAACAAACCGCTAATATTAATGAATAGAATTATGTATAGACCCGAATCGACAATCGGCCTTTCTATTTTTCAGTCGCCTATAGGACGACCCAACGACGATATAATACTAGACTCCTAATAACAGGCGACCGATGTCTGTCAACACATTAGGCAAAAAAGTCTTATATTCGTCTCATTTCGACCAATCCTGTGAGCCGTAAACATACGTTGAGACAGAACAGACCTTGAGTTAGCCAATCACAACGCAGTACCCCGTCCCCCTCGCTTACGTAGTACCTCAGCGAGTTGGCAGAATAATTTTTGTTCCTTAGATCGTGCATGCGTAGTCTAGTATTATATCGTCGTTGGGACGACCTATCTACGACGGACCGTCTATGGCACGAGTCTTATTCGGGAAAAAATAAGAAAAAAAAAATGTACAGAAATACCTTCACTAATTGAGACTGGCCTGTTGGTCTAGCGGTTAGTGACCCTGACTGCTATGCCGGAGGTCGTGGGTTCGATTCCCATCCAGGACAAATGTTTGTGTGATGAGCACGATCATTTGTTCTGTGTCTGGGTGTAATTTATGTATAATATGTATGTATTTAGAAATATATAAGTATGTTTATCAGTTGTCTAGTACCCATAACACAAGCTCTGCTTAGCTTGGGACTAGATGGCGTTGTGTGATAGTCGTGGAATATTATTATTATAATTCTTGGTAAAATAGAATAGTTACTGGTCTTCCTACGCGTGCAGTAATCATACTTACAGGAAACTTGGCGGTGTGGGTGATTTGGATCGTTCAACACGTCTTGACCTTGGCGAGTCCCGGTGCCTGTCCCGTTCCCTTGATCTGCTTCGTGATCGTGACTTTGACCTTGATCGGGATCGCCGCCGACCTATTTGACATTTTTATTTTAAAACAGTTTTTTTTTACTTTATCATTTTTCCATCAAGCATTTGGCCAAGTCTGTTATCAACCATTTACTCAATTTAATTATGTATCTGTTCCACAACAAACCAAGGTCTACCAGATATTACGATAGTGATATTCAATAAGTTTAATAATAACTGGACAAGTGTGCAGTCATGCATATAGAGTGGGGAGATTATGAATATAAATACGTCGTTGATAGGAGAAGGTTTTGGTTTATAACTATGTATGGCATTGTTGACAGCATATCAAATGCATAATCTAAGATCTTCGGTTATGAGATCGTATATCCCGCGAATATGTGGCAGTTTTGGCTTTCTAAACTAAACGCTAACAGCCTTACAAAAACTTAAACATCTGTTGAACACTTGTCTAGAAGTGTGACTGCAAAACATTTTCTTACATTTTTTTAGACAAGTGTTCAACAGACGTTTAAAAGTTTTTGTGGTACCACGGTAAGACTTTCTATAATCGCGAGATATGCAATTTCAATGAATATTTTATCAAATGTAATTTTTTTTTGTCTCCTTTTTAGGGTTCCGTAGTCAACAAGGAACCCTTATAGTTTCGCCATGTCCGTCCGTCCGTCCGTCTGTCCGCAGTTTAGCTCAGAGACGCCCAGTACTAGAAAGCTGTAATTTGGTGTAAATATACGGATTTGTTGTGCCGAAAGAGTGGTAAAATAAAATCTCGTAAAATATTTTTTTTTATGGTACCTCCTGTACACGTAAAGTGGGGATGTTTTTTTTTTTCTCGCGCACCCCTTAGTGTGGGGTATCATTAAATAGGTCTTTAAAAAATATTGATAGTTTCCATTAACAATTTTTTGATAAGAAGATTTGTTTGTGAAATATTAAGCTTTAAAGTGCTAATTTTTGCTCGACTCGAGTGTCCCCCCCCTCTACCAGCTAAACGGTTATGTTTGGGGGTGTGAAAAAATTCACAATAGTAGTATAAATAACGAAGTTTGAAGGAAAATTATCATGACTAAGTAGGCTTTACAAGTTTACGAGTAATAGTCGACCAACTTATAAAACGTACTTGGATAGCATATTTTCCTAAACAAAATGTATCGCAGAACATGTTCTTCAACTGCAAATGTAAGTTTGTAAACTTTATTTTTACAGCTATAATAGGTGGGTATGTTTTGGGGATAGGTAGGTTTTTATTGTCAACAATTTTTAACTAACTTCAAAAAAAGGAGGAGGTTCTCAATTCGTCGTAATCTTTTTTTTTTTATGTATTTTCCCCGATTTCTCAAAGACGCCTGGACCGATTTTGAAAATTCTTCTTTTTAAAATTAAATTCAGCGAATCAGTTTAATTAGTTCGCATAAGTATTTTGATGGGCAACTACGGAACCCTACACTGTGCGTGGCCCGACACGCACTTGGCCGGTTTTTTCTTACAATCTGTCACTGAGTTTAAGGACATTTAGTAATTTTGATGTCAGGTTGGATGTCTTGCTTGGTATGAGTCCTATGACACATCCTAGTACATAAAGAGCATAAAGCCAAGTTTAATCGACAAGATCCTGTGGAATTTTATGTTTTAGCCTGCGTATCCCTTTGGGAGCCATTAGTTGGCATGCCAGGATATTTGGGTGGCGGATTATTCTTAGTTTGTGCGACTTGATATAGCTTAGTATTTCCTCTTTCACTGTTGGTATATTCAGGTTACGGTGTAGAGCTGCATTTGGTACAAACCACGGCGCATTTGTGATAGTTCTCAAGAGCTTGTTCTGAAATCGCTGGATGATCTCTATGTTAGAATTTGATGCTGTTCCCCATAGCTGAATGCCATAGGTCCATAATATAGGCTTGATTATAGCTTTGTATATGAGGGTTTTATTTTCCAGATGCAATACTATAAAAAATAAAACTTACTTTCTCGACTCTCTCTGTCCCTGTCTCTTCTCCACGAAGTTGATGAAGATGATGATGATTGTTTTCGTTTTGGAGATGGTGATCTTGACTTTGATTTTGTTGGCGAAGGTTTCTCTGGTGTTTTACTTTTTGATCTGAATTAATAATAAAGAATGTCAATTTCATTATAATGAATTGTGTTTATTGAAACAAAAATGACTCAGAAATTGAAAATAAAATATTTTTTGTGAAGTTTGTTGCACAGTAATTTCAAGAGTACATAATAAATGGAGTACTCATATCATACTACTAACATAGCTTACCCACCGCATTTGGGAGCAAGGAAAAAGAAAGTCCATATAAATGGATGATTAGACTTTTAGAACATTATAGAGTAATTTACATAGAACTTTGATTCTGTGTTAAAATCATACCTATATCTTCTGCCAGGTGGGGTAGGTTGTTTCTGCAAGTCTTTTGGTATAGGAGTGGGGGATCTTGACTTTTCCCGGAAGCCCTGTGCAACTGCTTCTTCCTTCATTTTTCTAGCAGCATTCTTAGCTTTGTAGTATTCATACAGGCCCAATTTCTCCCAGCCCTCACTGCAAAAGAAAGGAGATGATTTAGTCATGCATTAGAATGTTTATTTTCGATATTTTACGGTGCTCTCTCTTATTCTGTAAAGGCGCTCCCTCACCGCGAGCATTCACCAGTAATGTAACGATACAGATTCGAGCATTTCAACAGTGGAGGAGAACCTAGCATTACAATGCGCACCTAAATGTACGCGGATGCTGGTCAGTCAGGAAGTTAGTAATGTAATGCTCAAAGTCCAATCTATAATGTTACATTACACGCGAATGCTCCCGGTGAGGGAGCGCTTTATAAAACAAATAATGATTAGGTACTATATGATGTACTGACTTGTCTCTAGGCCGTTCGTGATTAGGTGAAGCATAGAATGCATCAACAGCTGCCAGCAATCTTTCATTTGGCGGGGCGGGAGGGGGAAGACGAATCTTCGCCGGATCCAGTGGCCGATATCTGTCGTCTTCCAACTAAAATAAATATGTTTCATCAGAAGATAATAATATTATAGAACAGTAACAGAAGGAAATGGAGTTGTCAACAAAAGGAGTGCTAATAATATTTCTCCTTGATCTTAAACAGGGAGAAAAGTAGGGGAAAAGAACTGTATTCCAATGTAATCCGGGAATCTAAAAACGCCACTTTAGCAATTTAAGTAACATTGCTATAATTTTTTTTGTGTAATTTATAGAATTGCGATAAAATTGTTCAATGTCAATTATTTACTCTATTGCTTGAGCAATAGAATAAAATATTCCATATTATTATTTATACTGCAATGCATATTCTGATTTTGCTAAAGTGATCTTTTAAGACCCGCCTGGTCTTAATTTGAATAGTAAAATCTTTATGATCTTATGAGGTTGCGTCGCAAATAGCTGTCAAATATTCAGTTAATTTGATTATTTACTGAATGTAATTATGAAAGCTCTGTGTTCCATTAAAATATTGACCAAGTATTGCAACAATAATTCTGATGCAACAGTTTTAGGTAAAGCATTTCGATAATTTCAGTACTTTATAAAAAATAAATAAGTAATTGCAGTGTATAATTTTCTTTTAGAAAAATTCATTACACATATATAACACTGCAGCACTTATGTGTTTGCGACAACTTGGTTGGCGAAGCGGCTGGGCAATGAACTGCTTAAAACTGCGTTAAATTTGCGTAAAACTGGCTTGCAAATGGTTTTTCTTGATCTAGCTGTTTGTGTTTATATGTATATGCGGAAAATGTTTATGAATGTACCCATGATACATGAATAATTGAAATAGCGGGACTATGTTAAAAAAATTGACAGCTATTTACAACATAACCAACTTTCAACACACACACCTGTAGATTATCACTCCATTTGTTTGTTCCTCCTGATTTGCAAAGAAAAAAACTGAATTTACATACCATAATAAGTGGGACCATCAAACCAGCTGGTAGTTCGAAGTAGGGTACAGAAGGCATTAGATCTTCATTGTTTACATCAGGGAATGGAGGGAATCCAGGTGGAGGCTTACTAAGATCTGGTAGACCATTTTGGAATGCTAACAGTGCCGGGCTATCATTGGGTATGAAGCCAGGGGGTGGTTGGGAGAAGTTGATATTTGGAAGAATTGACAAATCTGGCTCCTCTTTAATCTCATTTTTCTTCTTCTGACTAGTGATTTGTTCAAATGTCTGACTGTCGTAACTGTTTTCGTTTCCGCTGAGACTATTGTTGGAAGCATAGTTATCGCCGCTTTCGCTACCATATTGGTTGTTTGAGTTGAAGTTTGGATCATAACCACCCATTGGCGGGAAGCTTTGGTCATTAAAATTGTTATTTTGGAAATTGTTTTGCATGTTGTTCTGCTGTACATTATCTTTACTCTGGTCGTGAGTGTTCTGTAATTCAATAGCGTGTTTCTGCATTTCCAATTGCTGTATCTGCTGCATTGTGTGCGCGACAAAAGCTTGATGTTGTGTTTGATAGCTGAAAAATCATAGTTACCACTATTAGAGACTTTACTCATGGCGCGATTCGAACGAATTCCAACTACAAGTGAAAGTCAACCTTACCACTACATAAGACATAAAACACGTTGTTATCTATGGGTAGATGAAAAACAAAACACGATGGCCATGACAACGTCAAGTCAATCGAATCGCATCTTTATTTTTTTAGTGACAAGGTTGATTTTCATTTGTAGTTGGAATTCGTTCGAATCGCGTCGCATCGCGCCATGAGTAAAGTCCCTTAGAATTTGAATGATTTACTTTTAAAATGTCGTCTTCAATTCGAGATTAATTACGATGTTTGTAATAGGAAACTTATCCTGCGTGTGATAAGTATCCTACACACATAATTCCACTTACTTCTCGAAGGTAGATTTAGTCTGTTGTGTAAGATGGGCAATAGCATTTGAGTGTTGCGAGATCAGATTGTTCTGGTACTCCTGGTAGGAGCTGGTGGGACTCTTCATTTTCTCAATGACGGCAGTCTCGAAATAGTTCGACTTGGATTCCCAGAGCCGAAGTAATTTGTTAAGTTTAGCTTCCTGCTCTTCAGTGACGGCTGAAACAGCAAAATGATTAAAGAGTTGTCATACGAGCCGAGGCCGACACTAAGCAAGTTACCTGACTGGCGCAAACCACAGGCGATGATGTACTAAAATGCTTTAACTTGAAGATGAGAATGCACAATCGAAAAAGAGAGACCTACTTCTTGAGGGCATTATTATAAATATGTTACCTATACTGGCATTGCAAAACATAGGAACCACGACGTTTTCCAAATTTTTCTTGAGATCTTCTGCGTTTTTGCGTGCACTGTAATTAGGAATAATAGCATCATAGACACCCATTTGATAATGACACGGAGTAAAGGGAGGTACACAAACTTTGAGGGGATATAAAATAATGCTTTAAAACAAGTAATTAAGTATCGCCATCAGATTATTTTTGTATTCAAAAAAAGTAATTAATTAGGATTAAATACCTGCATGTTAAGCTTACTTTTATACAATAAATATGTGTGAATTGAAACTTACACAAGACCATACCAAATAATTGTTTATAAATAAAATGTTTAAGTACAGTATAACAAAATTACACCATTATTCTATAGCCAAGAATCCAATAAGAACTTCAAAATATTCTTTTGCCAAAAAACCAATAGGAACCACAAATTAATAAGACTTGAAAGCAAAATGACTAAAGTTAGGTAATCAAACAAATACAATAAGACCCTAAACATGGACACAAATGAGCTAAGGTGTTAATTACTCTGGTCTCTGGTACTAACCAATGGTGGAGGACATCATTGACCAGGTAAATGATGTGGAGTTTCTGTGTGAATGCTGCACCCGGCTGTGTCACTTTGCGTAGCAGATGTTGAGATATCACTTTGCCAGCATCATGTGATGTGGCATGCTGTAATATCCAGCCTTTGCCTGTGGGAATGGGCAAGCAAAATTATGAGTAAAATCTTCTTTATCCCGCGTAATGTTGAACCGACCATTTGGGCATTTATAACCGGTTTTTTGAACCAATTCCAAATGGCCAACATTACATGGTTTATATGAACTGTCAAGTTTTATAAAGATATAAAGTAGGTATAGTAGGCTGTGGCTTCATGTAAAACTTGAAGGTGGATGTTTTGATTTGTGTCCTGAAATAAAAACCGTAAAAATGTTGAATTGCTAATTCACAGTCAACTTTTCACCTGATGATATGCTGTCTTTGGTGCATGTATCAATGATTGGCTGCAGTATGCTGTCCAGTTCGCTGAGGCTGATGTGGTTGTCTTCGGCCATCATCTGGATCGTCTCCACTTGAGCCTTGCTCACCAACTCGTTGATTTTTGCTTGCTGTTGTTGAATCAACACCTAAAACATTTATACAGCATTAGTATTGATCCTCATTCTATTAAAAAAAGACAGAAACAAAGACAAAAATAAAAAAACATTGAATTACAATGCTATATATGAGACAACATACAACAATTTGCAGAATTCATACAGATAGGATAGCAAAATAAAGTATCATAGTTTGTAGAACCACCCTAAACATTATTACAGCCTGCAAATAATAACAAATATTGAATTTATAAACCAGCAAAATACATAATTACAACATTGATCATTCTTTTTATCATGCATTTGAATCTAACTTGAATTATTACCTCAATGATTGTCTAGTTTGAAAATCAGTAAGATGACCCACTGACCGTAACTTCTATTGCTAATCATCAGTACTTTGTAATATTTGTAGATTGTCTTAATGAAAAGAAACAAAAATCTAAAAAATAAGTAGGGACTCACTGTGTGTTGAGCATTAAGATTATTCTCAGATTGAGTAATTTGCTCTTTGAGCATGTTGATCTGTGCAGAGATGTTGTCGAGGTCATGGTGGGCGTGCTGCGGGGTGCCGGGCGGCGCCGAGTTGGCCGCGAGCCACTGCTGCAGCGCGGGTGCCACCGCCATCGACGCCGCTAGGCCCAGCTGAGCGGGAGTCGCTCCGGCCTGTTGGGGCATTACATATTGCCTGTTCTGTGCCATATAAGCCCCGGCGGGAGCAGGAGCCGGCTGGCCACCGGCCGATTGCTTTAGAACTATAAACAGCGGAGGTTCACTTAATCGGTTATAACAACACTCAATCAGCGATCATTGGAATATTCAAAACTCTTCCATCGTCATTTCATTATGCTTACTTGCTTGCTCCGTTGTCACTTTGTACTGGTAGTAGTTGAAGTAGTCTCCGCCGTAAAGAAAGCTAAATTTTGGATTGTTTTTTTGCTTGTTCTTCGTCATTTTTTCAAATTCGGGTCCATTTCTAGCGACAAACTGGGCGAGTTTGTCTATTATGTTGCGAAGGTCTTGATCTAGAAATATAACTTTTTGTTAGTTACTGAGAAATCCATAATACTATGTTTATAGAAAATATATCCAATTGAATGAAGACGCACCTTGTGGTGGCTGCGGAAGCTCCATTTTAATAATTAAATAAGGTTATGTTAGTAGAAAATTAGCTCTTTTCTCCTTGTACTAAGTTTCATACATCATCACAAACATTACATCGTTAAAACGTAACTGTTCTTGTGTAATAATTTTACAAGCCACACTTATTTTTGTAGAACGCTACACTTATCGTAAAAATAACATTCCTTCTTCGACACCGATCCAATTTTTTCGGCCATTTGTAATTTTGAGTGATGTGAAATATTTAGTGAAGTTAACGGTAGTAGAAAACCGGTAATTCCGTTATGCTTGACATAAAAATGTAGAAAACCGTAAAGCTGCGAACATATTATCGGACGCGTCCGTCAGCCGCGGCTGAGGGACGCGGCTTATTCATTATCCAGCCAGTACATTTAATACTACACTGTGCAAACTGTCGGTCGTAAGACGCGGACGTGACCTTGAGAGTTCGGACGTCCGAACAAAATCTGGCCTTCTGTCTGGCCTTCTGTCGTCCGAACTACCGTGCACACTGCTAAGCCGCGTCCCTCAGCCGCGGCTGACGGACGCGTCCGATAATATGTTCGCAGCTTTACGGTTTTCTACATTTTTATGTCAAGCTGTAGGAAGTGGTGTTTGAAGATAACGATGATTTTCAGAATCATCATCATAATGAACCTACAGCTTGGCCAGAACGGATTGAAACGGAACTAAAATTTTTATTTCTGACAGCGTTTTAAAATCTTTGATATTTGATGCACGGGTGATAATCTTCATACAACGAAACGCTCGACGTAGCGCCATATTGTTTTAATGTCGACTGACGTTTCTGCCTTTCTGCGGGCCTATTCACTATCATCGAGCGACACTGTGCGATGGGTTGCTTAAACTTGACACCTCTAATTTTATCGATGTGTGTAGCCCGAGTTATCGACTGTTACGCGGCTAAGTTGAGAAGTACCTCAAGAGCATTAGAATAGTTGATTTTAAGGAGCATTTTATATTTTTGTGGTTTTTATGCAACTGACAGCACATCTGACAGGTGTAAATTCGCGCTAACTGTCATCACCTAGATTATTTATGATCTGTGAATCATCTACAATCAGGGGGTGTCGACTTTGTTCTACGAACAAGATGTAGGTGGGCTAGAAAACAAGAAAGAGACATCACCATTAGAGTAAAAGAGATGAATTACATAATGTTGCCAACAAAAATACTATTTCACATTCAATCACATTCAATCTAATAACAGGCTTATTAATTGATTTTAAAGTATGTTATCCTTAAAATTTATTTTTGCTTTTATTCTGATGCGAGAAAATGTTTGTTATGAAATTTTTAACATTTAAATTGATGAATACACAAAACAAAAAGGAGATAATAATATGAAAACATGACAACACTGGAACGCCATATTGTCTATTGGCTATTTGACGTCATAGGAAAAATGTCTGCCATCGCTTGCGAACCATTATTTATATTTTGTTCTTGTGTTTATTTGTAATAAATAAAACAGTTGCATTTAATTCTACATACAATATTGTTAATGTGAGTCGAGCTTGCTTCTCTGTGTCTGTGTTTTGGTGAAATTAAGTGCGTATTTGTGAGATATAGACCCGGTGTTGTGACAGTGACTCTTGTTGATTTTGTGCCTTATTCCCGATGAGTTCGTATGAAGAAAACACTAGAATCTGTGCTATTTGTGGAACTTCACCTTCTAAAGATCCCAGCATCACTTTACATCGGTTTCCGAACCTTAGTAAAATAAGTCATTGTAGGTTATATGAATAAAGAAGTCAAATGAAATCGTTTGTTTTACTAATCTGCTCCTTACTTATTATCTTTCAGCATTTTATGCACAAGTACATTGTGTTTCTCGATAGTAATTTGAAATAAACTATCGAGAAGCGCAATGTACTTGTGCATAAAATGCAATACAAAGAACCTGTAAAGTACTTGTAGTATTTGAAATTCCCGCCCTGGATTCTACTGCCATGTTTTCGTGGGCTAAACATAGATGGCGCTGGTCGCTAAGGAAAATTTTCCTCACAAAATTAGTACGGAGTCGTCATTCTTCCCCTTTAGGGGTATATATGTTCTGTGTCTACAATCTGCCCATTGAATTGAATCAAGTCCTTGCTCAAGTTTATAAAAGAATTTATAATTAAAGGTAAGTTCACAAATCATCTAAATAAAAATAGACTCCCCTAGGACGACCCACTGACCCTCGCAGGTTTATTGTTAAAAACATAACCTATGTTAAAGAAAAACAAACTAAAAGTTTGGAACTGGATAATAATTCATTATAAAAGGCACTAAAGTGTTTTTTATTTATTTAATTATGCTAACCTTTCTTTATTACCATCAATAAGAAGCTAATGATGTTGTAAATATATATTTTTAGGACGACTACACGTAGAAGGTCGCGGCCCGGCAGTTAGATATACCGCTGGACTTTGCTGAGACCCACCGCGATATAGCCTTGGGTCGCTACTCTGGAGGCCCGCAGGCTGCACTGGCTAATAGGCTGCGTGGAAATCCGTCGCAATGCGGCTTAACTTCGTTGAGGAAAAGGCCACTAAATCAGTGGCGAAGGGTAAGTAAACAATACAACAGAAACACCACCAATTCTTTAAAAAATTTCACTTACGTAGCTTCCTTACCACTAATGCACCATAACAATAGCATGTTTACGTCTTTTTAGTTTTGCTTGATGAATTGTGTTGCGAAGTACCTACCACGCACACTATTTTTTTATTCTATCAAGTATTGGATCGAGCTTAAGGCCAAAACCAAATGCAAAGCTGCAGATTCCAGGAGGTCTGCAGCGGCTATTGGTGGAGGCCCAAACAAAATCATTCCGTTAAATGAGCATGAGCAGTGTCTACTAGCCATCATTGGTCGAGTGGCAGTGGATGGATTTCCCGGTTTGTGTTGTTAATTAATAAATTAACAATTTTAGTCTTTATTCCATGGGTATTTAATTTGTAACATCTAGACATTTAGTAATGTGTCATGTGTTGCAAGTGTAGCAAGGGGAACTGTTATTGCAGCAGCCGTGTGCATATTACATGAACCAAGTGCAGCTACTTTTCACATATTATATTTAGCTAATCAACTTATCTATTTAGTTAACTTACAGCAAGACATTGCTTACTGTAAGGTCAACTTCAGCAGGACAACTTCAAAACTTTGGTTCGCTGTTAAGACCTGATTGAAGGTCAAGATTGTCTATAGAATGAGGCACCTATTTATATCTTAATTCTTTTTCTTTTCTCATTCATCATTAAGTGTTTGGATATTGTGTGATTGCAAGTAAATTAAATATTTTACAGATACCAACTGTTGATGAGGAAACTTATGAGCATGTGGCTGCAGACCTAGTATCCTCCTGCCCTGTTTTACAAGTACCAGACGAGTCTGCCCTAGAACCTATGCAGGAAGAATGACTCGATAGTGAGTCCCTAAGAACGCCCTCTCCCTCGGCTGATTTACAGCTAACCCAAGATGAGTAAAGTAAGTATTTCATAGAATCAATATACATAAAATCAATGGGTGCTTTTATAATTTACCGTGACACGGCACGGTACGGCACGTTTTTATCGTCACGGTAAAGTAGGAAAGCAAAATGATGCATTTGTATGCAAACGCTTTTAATTTACCGTCCACGGCAACGGGACGCCGTGAACAGCAACGATCTATCTTGCCGTTGCCGTAGCTCGTTGAGAGTGTAGTGTGTGCGTACAAGAAATTTGTACATGTGCATGCGTAGCCAAGAAGCGCGGGTGGCAGGGCGAAAGTATGTAAGGGAGAAAGTATGTAATAAAACGATTTTGTTGACATCCGAAAATAATTGAAAAAGTTATTTAGGTTTTCCTTGAGCTTATCAAATAGCGTGTAGTATGATCCTTTTAAATATTTTACTTTTAAAAGCGGATGTTGCCAATACTTTCTAGTAATATGTCTTTTTTTACGTCTTAAATATAACAAATAGAGCATAAGTAGTCGCTGTCTCTTCGAGAACATGTCTGCACTTTGAAGACGCGCAAAGGGTAATATATTCACGGCGAATTATAAAATCACCCTACGGCACGGCACGGCATGCCGTCCACTGCCACAAAACTTCTATCTTGTTCACGGTAATATCGTGCCGTGCCATGAAACGGCAAATTATAAAAGCACCTAATGCCACTTTATGTTGTAATTTTATAACTCAAGAACAGGCTCACTTATCCAAACCAAATATTCAATGTAAAAAAAAGTCAATGTAAAATTAATTATTTATTACAGTTCCTGAAAGTAACACCACAAGAAAGTAAGCCACAGCAGGCTTACGAAATTATGGAGCCGTCGGGCTGCTGCAGAGGAGCAACTGGCAGCCGCAATGGAGGGGCTGGCAACCACACTGAAGGGGCTCGCTAACAGCATGGCGGGGCAGTCGCAGTGGCAGCGCTGCAGGAACAAATGAAGCGACGAGCAGCTGCTACAGAGGCCTTCGTGCAAATTTTCAGAGCCATGAACCAAAAATAGCAAGCCTTTTGATTCATGATGTCCATAAGGATTGAGGAGCCACTTTTCATATCTTAACGAAATTAATATTCTTAAGCAGTAGTAAATTTAAAATATTGTAGGATCCAATCTTTGATATTGTAGTAAGTATAATAATTAGTTGTTCTAAAAACAGGAAGGTGGCTCCTCAATCTAATATTTTTTTTATCAATATTATTTCAAGAGCAACCTCAAATCTAGGAACATTATGGATTAATACTAACCATAATTTTGTACGATTTTGTAGCATTTTAGAATATTTCATGACCAAAATTTAGCCATAAACAGTACAGCAACAATTTAAAAAGTTACAATATTTTTATTATTACATTATAATAATATGGGTCTTCAGACCATACATGTGACTTTTTATGATGTTTTAAAGAAGTAATTATGTAGTTATTTGTTCAAAATTTTGAAAGTTCTACATAGCTCGGATTTCGTCCATTAACTAATCTCAAATGCTACAAATTGTGAAAAGCTTACTCCACAGTGTTCCTAGTTTTGATTCTTCTCCCACAAAATCTAAACTTTTAGATTGAGATGCCACTTTTATTTTCGTATAACTACTGGCCCTATAGGCAAACAGCAGAAGACAATCGTTATCGCTCAGCAATCAATAATACTCTTTCAACTTTACACCCCAGTTCATAGAGTTGAAAATCTATTGGAGTTTACAGATCGTTTGTTTGTTTCGTTCATTACACTGGGGAACAGTCATTTTGCGGCAAGGTAGATTGAAGTCAATTTTGTATAAGTTCAGGATGCTGAATACGAGAAAAATATCAGATTTGTCAAATTGACTCTAGTTCATGAGATAAATACTAATAAATATTTGACTGAAACGGCCAAAATAATAAATACAATGACGTATTAAAATATCTATACTTTAAGAGCGGCTATAATCAATGATTTAAAACTAAATTATATATGCTGCTAAAACAAATAATAATAAAAAAAAATACAAAAAAACTTTTTTTGTAGGCTTTTCTGTTGTGTTTTTGATCAGGACAATCCCTACTTAAAGTCCAACAGTAGTCTGCCATCATATGGCTGACCACTGCTGTTCTTCTGACTGAAAATGTCAACTTCATCACAGTTTTCAGTCGATGGTCCTGAAAACACTGGAACTGGCAAATTTTCACTGTGTAATATTGGGGGCATAGCCGATTCCACATTAGGACCATAAACCCAAGTACGTTTTTTGTACCTATTCATGACTTTCACAAGTTTCACATGCACAGCACAAAAGTATCAGTCATTGAAATGATTGGTTGGCTCAGTCCATATCATCGGCACTCCAAATTTAAACCCTTAACGTTCTCCTTTGGTCCATTGTCGCAGAGTTCCACACATGACTTACACACGATATTGGGCACCCAACATTTTTTTTTTGGGTTAGGTTTATTCCAAAGCATGGGTGGTAGGTTTCTTTCACAAACTCAGTGATCTTTCTTCTTTGTTTTGGATGTCAAAATTTGCCACATTTATAACAAAAACTGTTAGGATTGCTAACGCAAGACTTTCGCGACGAACTCATATTTTGCACGAAAAACAAGACAATTTATACTTAAAATAGAGCACGAACTGATAACCTTAAGGTTTAATATTTGTAATCGAAACTATTACAACTATCTACATGAATAGAAAACAAAATTTTGTTGGAAATACTCAAATTAATACAACTCGGGAGGGTAGGTTCATATTTTTTCTATTGCTTGCTTATATGTCATTTATCTCAAGAACCAGAGTCAATAAAAAAAAAGTAAATACATTTCGTGTATGTCCAATGTAAGTGTTTATTAAAACCAATAACAAAATTCTTGCCGCAGAAAAATAATATTTTTTTGTTCCCCAGTGTTATCTTTCAGCTTTTCAACTTTATGTGCTAGTGTATAAAGTTGAAAATGGTGATTGCTGAGCGATAACGATTATCGTCTGCCTGTTTGTTTATAGGGCTAGGGGGGGTATTACAATGTATTAAATTCAGGCTTATTCCGGCGAGTGAAAGTGACAGAGCTATACAAGTCGTCTAGCGCCATCTAGTTCACTCACTGGAACAAGCCTGGTTTTAAGACGTTGTAATAGCCCCCCAGAAATATTATAGAACTAAATTGAGGATTGTTTCTATTTTTCATAACTTATAACAAAATAATTAAGTTAATCAAGATCCGAAAAGTGGATCCGCAATCCAAATTGTGATTATGACTAGTTTTAGTAATATTTTTCTGATAAGCTTCTTTATTATACATTCGTGTTATTTTAAACTACTTAGGTCATAATCTATGTTTAAAAATTGAATGCTATTGTTATGGTTGTCCTGCAGGCGTAGCATGGCGCCGTAGAAAGGGGTTTTGTCGACGCAAGAATAGACAAAATGACAGAACGTAGAATTTTTTTTTCTTGGTAGAATAGATAGAATCGCCATGCTACGCGTGCTGCCCTAAAAATTGAAAAAAGAAAGAAAAATGTGCTTCTGATAATACGTCATGTATTATTATGCTATTTTGCATGGTTGATAGCAATTTTGAACTAAGTGGTTTTGTTTTGTAAGTTTTGAGCTGGCACCTAAACCGCTGAACAATAGTTTTTCAATTTTTTCTTTCTTTGTATAAACAAAGAAAAAAAATAATGAAAAACTATTGTTCCAGCATTGTTTCAGCATTGTACCTAATATTTTTATAAACAAAGATTTTTTTTTGTTGTAAGGGTTTTTTATAATTAAAAGTATGTTTTAAAAATTGGCTTTAATTTCATTTCATTCATTTCAATCAAAGCTTGATTCATCTCAATTTAAATGATGAAGCTACAGTCCCAGTAACAAGACATAATAACTGTGAAAGTACTGTAGTTGCCCATTCCAAGGAGTAGATCTCTATGGAGAAGAATGGATAAGAAACTCCATGAACACTCTTTTTCAATTGCCAAAAATTATAACAGAGCCTTTGTTACATCAAACATAAACAAAACATTCTAAGAAATGGAGTATTCTATTTTTAACCGACTTCAAAAAAAGGAGGAGGTTATCAATTCGACTGTATTTTTTTTTTATGTTTTTTACCTCATAACTTGCGACTGGGTGAACCGATTTTCATGATTCTTTTTTTATTCGAAAGCTGGTGCTTCCCGTGTGGTCCCATTGTCACCATTTCATGATCTGATGATTGGATCTTGGAGAAATCGAGGGCAACCCTCAAATTTTATAAGCTGACACATAGTTTTTCGCAAATCTTATGAACTAATTCAAATACTTGCGTATGGAAATCATCATCTCATGTAGCTGAGCTGATGATGGCGTGTATTCCCGTTCGTCCACTTGACTTCGTCCCCCTAGTGGGACGAACGGGAATTCGTTATTTATTTTCCCGATGGTCCCACTAAATTTTTTGAGTGGACGAATGGGAATAATTTATTAATTCTTTTTTGTAGTTCTATTGGTCCCACTAAATAATTTAAGACCGGTGGTTAAATTGGTAAAAAAAAAAACAAAAATGGTATAAAAATCCGTCATTTTACCAACATTTTTTCAACTTTGCGATATAAAAAAATTAAAATAAATTTATAAGAAAAAATTTATAGCGCTTGTCGAGAACGAAGTGGAGTAAAGGACAAACAAACTACGAAACAACGAATAAACATATTTCTGCACAAATCTTTTTAGTGGGACGAATGGCACTAATCGAAGAACATATTCCCGTTCGTCCCCTCTTGAATTAGGAGTGGGACGATCGGGAACAAATTAAATATTATTTTTGTAAATTCCCGTTCGTCCCACTAGTGGGACGAAGTCAAGTGGACGAACGGGAATACACCGATGATGGAAGGTACAACTCCTCAAGTAAGGGAATTATGTTTGTGTTCGCATATCTCCGGAACTATAAGTCCGATTTAAGTAATTCTTTGTCTTTACTTTGTCTACTACTTTACTTAGTCTGTACTAGGTATCGTTCAACTTAGGGAATACTGTAAATTTCATCAAAATCGGTTCAGCAGTTTTTGAGATAGGGAATAAATGTAAGAGATGTTAACGATGTTATTACCGGTGCTACGGATTACAAAATTCTAGTGCACATGTAAGAAAATGATGTATTTGACAAGAATTTTGGTTGAATATTTAAACTAAAAAGAGTAAAATAAAAACTTTAAAAAAAAAATGTGACCGCCTTCAAAAACAACCACAAAAAAGTGTAAAATAACCTACAAAACTTTTCTTTCGGAAGTCGGTGGCAAAAGAGACAATGAAATTAATAAAAAAGTCACCGACTTCCGAAAGAAAAGTTTTGTAGGTTATTTTACTCTTTTTTGTGGTTGTTTTTGAAGGCGGTCACATTTTTTTTGAAAAAGTTTTTTATTGCTCAAGCAATAGAGTAGATAATTGATAAAAACCAATTTACAAGATTGTAAAAGAAACAATATTGCTAAAAAGGCGATTTCATTTCAGCCTTTTGGCTCCAACTGAAAGCGCCCAATAAGAAGAGCAATAATAACTAATCACAAATACATGAAAATATTAATACATAGTACTTAATTAAACAATATACTTAAGCTATGTAATAATAAGATTCAATTTATACAATGCAAAATACCTAGATAATTGATAAAGAACAATTTACAAGATTGTAAAAGAAACAATATAGCTAAAGTGGCGATTCTAGACTTTGATTTGGTCCCAACTGAAAGCGCCCAATAAACATGGAAATAACTAATTAAAATAAGGGAACTACATAATCCAACTATAAAATATGTTTATATACATGACAATATTAATACATAGTACCTACTTATACAATATACTTAAGCTATGCAGCTATATAATAATAAGGAGATTGAATTTATACAATGCAAAATGTTCTTCAGCGGGACAACCTAAGCTTATACTAATAAAATACCTAGTTGTACAATCTTCAGCAGCTCCAACAATAGTATTTATCTGTCCTAGTGAAGCAAAATTACATATTCCTAGAATTCCAGTCTTTGTACTAGTATATCCCTAGTGTTGTCTTGAACTACGTCAGATGTCATAGGCATGGATATTTGGCTCTGTTGGTCAATAAGTATGTCCTCACTCACTGTTGAGGTCAGGCATTGGGACGTTTCGAGCATTGGCGATGTTGTGTAGAACAGTGCATGCATTCACTATCCTTGCTGTAACAGGGTCATAGTGTAGTACGCTGTGTGCTAGCAAACACCGCCAGCATGCTTTGAGAACACCAATGCAGCTCTCAACAGTGTTTCTCACTTTGCAATGAAATTCCATGTAATATTCTTCAGGTGAACCTGGAGCTGTGCCCAAGATAGGTGTCATCATCCACGGGCGCTGTGCATATCCAGAATCACCTGAAATAGAAATATTTCCTTTAGTTCATATTTCCCATTCAACATAACGGGTCTACACAATAGATTTTTCTTTTTTAGTTCTATCATTCTAACTGCATTGATATGATCAGTCAATCACTAAGTAATCTATTTAAATGCCAATACAAATGCCTACCTAATAACCAAAAGCTCTGGCGATTCTATTGCAGTCTCTCCGAATAAGTCTTGAAGGGACATTGATTCCAAACATAAGAATCATGTGCAGCACCACCAAATGATGCATCAACATGTAGAATTTTAAGATGTGCATCACAAATCTGAAACAATTTTTTTTTTACTCAATAGAGGTAATTATGAAAGATGATTATGAAAGATGGTATATACATTTAAACGCAATTATTCAACTTTTATTACTCACCAATAAAACATTCAGAGAATGATAATTTTTTCTATTAAAATATGTTTCTTCATGATCATTAGGCCTAATTATAGCCACATGAGTACCATCTATGCACCCAATAATGCCTGGAAAGCGAAATCTTTCCATAAACCTGCAATCAACCATACATATTTAAAATTAAAATTGAATTCCTTAATATTAAAAAGATACTTGTATCTGAGGAGCCACAGTACCTGTGAAAATTAAACACTATCAACAGAAATGACTCAGTAATTACTATAGGTGATTATTACTGCATATAGACTCTGGCAGACTAATTCCAAAACTGCATGGTAAGCAGTGTCTTAATTCTTAATTAAATTCTTTGAATATGAGCTTCTTGCCTCTATGTGGGTATGCTAGGTTAGTTTTCCATCAATTCAAACACCTAGATATTTGACACTAGGAACTACGGACAAGGACTTTTACCTAACTTAATACAAATGCATTCAATAGTTTACACATGAAAATTAACAAACATCCATTTATACATACAAGCAAACTTTCACTTTTATAGTATTAGTAGGATTATTAGTAGAGAGCCACTCCTATTATTATTATATTTTATAAACTTACTGTGTCATGATGACTGGTCTCTCTACCTGAGACACGGGAAATTTTATGTGGTTTAACATTACTTCCCGGACATTGAGTGCATCAGTAATCTGATGTAAACACTTGCTAAACGTTGGCTGGGACATATTAAACAAGTAGGAGGTACCAACATTACGTTGGTAAGATTCATTTGCATAAAAATTTAATCTAGCCAAGATCTGCAACAAACAATAATAATAGGATGACTTAGGTAATTAATTATCGTACTCTTTTAAACAAGATGGTACCTAACAAAATTAAATAAACATGTTAGAGTACTGTATGCAATATACAATAAATGTATTCCTTATACTTACTTTTAGTTCATTGCGAACAGCTGTTTTTGTCTAGCTTGTGGTAAATCACTGGTAAATATGGGCGAAGTTCTTATAAACCCTGTTGAAACGCAACCTTGTTCAATCGAAAATTTGCCATAAATTTTATTCCTTCTCTGGCAACTGCAACGGGTCATTTAGGTCACGTAGGCGTCTTCTTTCCAGTCGTAGACGAAGTCGTTTCCTCTCTTCATCAGCAAATCCCAGCAATTACTTAACTTCCAAGATCCTTCGGGCAACAACAACGGGTCCAAAGCATAGAGTAAGAGATGACTTGGCCTAAATGTTGTTTTTTATAAACCAGTCGATGTATGTCTATGTAACGGCTCTCCTTCTATTTAGCAAAACACCAATTAATGTACTTTATCGTCTTTAACCACTGCTCGATGAAAACAATATTTCACTATTTCAATTCAATTTTTGAGGTTATGGTTATTATTACTGTACTCTGTGGGCTAAGGCTCCATCGGATTATTTCACTAATATTTGCATAAAGACTGTGCATAGACTTTTATGTATGACTAGACTCTATGGCTAATTTTATTCAGCTATTGCTCAGTCCATCTTATAGATCTACGGCACAGACCTCTCGACCGGTGGCTAGCTTAAAACACTGCTCATGAATAGTGTTTTAAACGGTTGCATCTTTCCACCCGTTGGTTATAAATTTAATGTTGAACAATCGGAATGCAGCGAAACGAACGCATCAAATAGCTGTCAAAAGGGTAAATTTGACACAAATACAATGAACCTGATAAGTTTAAATGTTTCCTAAAAGCTACTATTCTAACGCACTACAGGCACTCCTCAACTTAGCCGCATAACAGTCGGTAAAATATAGAGGTGTCCAGTAACCATCCACTATGTCGAAGAGTTGCTCGTAGATAGTGAATCGCCCCGCTGGTCGTCTGTGATTGGCTGTCGCAGACGCTGGTAGGCCGCCATTTGTTTTTGCGTCATATGACGATACCGATACGTAGTATCTCTTGTGATATGACGTATGTCTGACATTACTGCTGGTGATAATATTGATCTTTATTGTTTATCCTGTCCGCTTTTTCTGTAATAATAAATCCCCAGTGTCTATACCATAACTTTTGCTATTTGTAAAATGTATTACGAGTGCTCTGTTTGTAAATTTTCGCGACAGGACGCTATTTGGCATTATTTCCCGTGTAATGAGAAAAGACTCGCTGTGTGGTTAAAGTGTCTAAACTAAACCGTGATGATCTGCAAGACTGCAATCGTTATCACCTGAACAACTTCCGAAGCTTTTTGTTTGTCAAAGCACTTCAAAGAAAGTTCATTACGTCTAAATCTCGTCTGTCTCGGCAGTACCTATCCTTTCCTGTACTGAAGATGAGATTTTGAGTGGAACAAAAACTCGGCAGTATAAAAGGTAAATATTATGATAACACATCGGCTTTCATTACTTTTTGCTTTCTTAATCTTACTTCTACCAAAGTTTGTGAAGATGTATGTTGTGTATGGAGGTGTATGTTTGTTACTCAGATTATTTTAACATAATAGGAAACCTTTAATCCCAGGATTAAATTCCTGTTAATTAATTTTCGACATAAACGCGGGTGAAGCCGCTGGTGATGGCTAGTATAAAAATATACGTTTTGCATACTAAATTGTTATTTAATATGGGTGCTTTATGTTGACAGCGCCAGCGTGGCAGGAGGCAGAGGTACATTGTTCCTGTATATAAAATAGATATTTTTAAGAGAATTCATTATACAGTTACATGCTAAAATAATTATGTTTTACTGACTACATAATAATATAATGTTTTCATAAAACTCAACATATTTACTCTATGTGACTACCTACATAAAGCACCCCCTCATCCACCCACTCCGAGGTTCATAATGTTTCTTTATAATAAACATAGTGTTTCTTCTTTTCCAGCTCATTATGCAGATGGAAGACCTGTGCAGAAGCAAAAAAAAGACTAAATTACCCATCCAAAGGTGCAGTGAGGTGTTTCGGTACAGTGATAACTGTAGCTCATAAAAATAATGTTGAGTCAAAAGGTTTACAATAATGAACTGGTGCACTATGATAATTTTACTTACTTCTATTTAGTGATTTTCGTAATTTGCCTGCGATGCAAAAACAAGCATTCGAAAAATTTAAAAGGAAATTTAAAAATAAATGTTTTAATATGTAACTGTTTGTTTTATTTTATTTTTTTACCGAAATTAATTTTCAGAAAAGTTTAAGTAATACAGCAATATCGAGTACGGCGTTTAGGCTGTATACGATTATTCCTTTGCCTATGAGCAAAAGTGATTAAAAAAAAAAGAAACGTCATACGACATTAAAACAAAATGGCGTACTAAGCCGAAAAATTTTGTTCTGAAGTTGGCAGTCTGATACGTAGTATCTCTAAGTAGTCTGTGATTTGATGTAAACAAAGACCGCAGGTTTGTTAGATTTATTATTGTGCCATAAAACTAACGTAATAAGTGAAAAAAATAAAATAAAATCATTCAAAGTGCTGGTAGCGCGAAGACAGTGGTGACTTCCGGTTTTCTACATTTTTATGTCATGCTGTAACCAGAAAGTTACAGCTTGGCCAGAACGGATTGAAACGGAACTAAAATTTTTATTTCTGACAGCGTTTTACAGCTTGACATAAAAATGTAGAAAACCGTAAAGCTGCGAACATATTATCGGACGCGTCCGTCAGCCGCGGCTGAGGGACGCGGCTTAGCAGTGTGCACGGTAGTTCGGACGACAGAAGGCGAGACAGAAGGCCAGATTTTGTTCGGACGTCCGAACTCTCAAGGTCACGTCCGCGTCTTACGACCGACAGTTTGCACAGTGTAGTATTAAATGTACTGGCTGGATAATGAATAAGCCGCGTCCCTCAGCCGCGGCTGACGGACGCGTCCGATAATATGTTCGCAGCTTTACGGTTTTCTACATTTTTATGTCAAGCTGTAAAATCTTTGATATTTGATGTAAACAAAGACCGCAGGTTTGTTAGATTTATTATTGTGCCATAAAACTAACGTAAAAAGTGAATTAAAATAAAATAAAATCATTCAAAGTGCTGGTAGCGCGAAGACAGTGGCGACTTCCGGTTTTCTACATTTTTATGTCAAGCTGTACTTTGAATTTGAAGTACTACAGCTTGACATAAAAATGTAGAAAACCGTAAAGCTGCGAACATATTATCGGACGCGTCCGTCAGCCGCGGCTGAGGGACGCGGCTTAGCAGTGTGCACGGTAGTTCGGACGACAGAAGGCCAGACAGAAGGCCAGATTTTGTGCGGACGTCCGAACTCTCAAGGTCACGTCCGCGTCTTACGACCGACAGTTTGCACAGTGTAGTATTAAATGTACTGGCTGGATAATGAATAAGCCGCGTCCCTCAGCCGCGGCTGACGGACGCGTCCGATAATATGTTCGCAGCTTTACGGTTTTCTACATTTTTATGTCAAGCTGTAGATAGATCTTTGCCAATCGAAAAAACAGCCAACAATAGCCAACAGAGTTTTCGTTAGATAATCTGTGGATCCAAGTGCAGAGTATTGATCGCTCGACCAATGGTTTTTCAGGCAAAATAATTCAATGCAGTCATTCGTTGTTTAGCTGTGACGGCCCAGCAGTCTGATGTCAGTCAGTCCTTTGTCAAAATCCAAGAACAACTCAAAATAGTACTCTAAAAAAGAAAAGGAATCTCATCAAAATGTCTTCATTGGTAAGTTTCATTTTCTCTAATAATATTGTAGACACTGCCCTCGGAAACCTCTATGAAGATACTACTGAAATTACAACTTTTCTTCATATTAATTTTGATAACTCATCAATTCATCATTATCAAATATTCGTTTACCCATATGAAACACCTGGAAACACCATAAGGTTGAATTTTGCTAATTAGAACTGAAAACTGGAACCAGTTAGATCTGTCATCATCACAAATCATTCTTTCTCAGTGCAAACTCATTATAATAATAGGTACTAATTTTGTACAACTGAGTGTATGATTAACTGTATTTGTTAATTTTGCTACAGTAAAAGTATTACACTAATTAAAATTATCATAATAGCCATTATGATGTGATTAAAATTCATATTACCTATATATATCCTTATCAGAAATCAGGAACTATAAACACCCTTATCATGTCAGGAAATACTTTTGTGAAAAAAATTTTCAATGGTTTATTTTATTCTTCACAGCGAATGAAGGCAGCAAAATGTCCTTCGGACGAGCTTGCCATCACAAACTGTGCTCTCATCAACCCAGATGACTTCAGCAGGGATGTAAAGTAAGTTTTAATTACATTTGTTGTTATGATCTACACTAATAGTATAAAGAGGAATGATTTGTATTTTTGTGTGCATGCTTGTAATACATAAACTCAAAAACTACTGTGTTGACTTTAAACTTTTTTCCACATATTTATTTTAAGCTACTTTCACCCTGAGTAACATAGGCTATATTCCCGTGGGAAGCCGGGAACTTTTTTAAGCTACATTCACCCTGAGTAACATAGGCTATATTTCCGTGCAAAGCCAGGACAGGCTGCTAGTATAAAGCTTTTTGATGTTGACCTCAAATGTTGGCTCGTAAGACTGAGATCAATATACTTTTTTGGAGGCTTGACAGCAATTCAATTTTTTTTTTGTTACTGAGCCAATGTTTGCTATTCTGCCAGCCTTATAGTGACAGTATTGCTTAGTCAAAGTACATGTAATATTTATAATTTTTTATTAAATTACATCATAAAATTATAACAGTAACATAAATTACTCAGGTGTTGCAATCAGTGGCTGATTCATTTCTGCTCACACACATTCATTATATTAATTAGAGTCATAAACAGGTTGAAATTAGGTAGAGTTATTCATGTACTTACACTGATTTCATACAGTGATAGAATAAAGTGGATATGCCCCAAATCCCAGAATTACTTTTAAAGAGCAGAAAAATCCTGTGAATTATTAAATAAAAAGTACTTTTACACAATTTATTTGTCTAATCTATCTCTGATGTTTTTATTATTATTATTTGTAGAACTGTTTTCCACATGAGATTGGTTATTAAATTCCCTGGAAGATTAATATTAATATCAACATTTTGATGCAAGTACTAAAATAATTCAACCTAATTCATACCTCTGATCATAAATCAATCTAGTTGATTTAAGATCCATCCATTCATTGTATTACCACTTGTATTACCTTGGTAAAGTGGCTGCAAGAGCAACTGCTGAGCATGAGGTCCTGGGTTTGATTCTCAGGTCAGGCAAAGTGTTATTGGGTTTTTCCCATCATGAATTGCTAAGAAGCAGCCATGGAGTATGAATCTGGCGAAATGTGGGTGTAGTTATTGGTTACATCTTTTCCTAAACCTTGATGATACAGGTGTTATGTAACCAGTGCTTCTATAATATTTCTGCTGGAGAGTCCACTGCTTCTTATCCCCAGCTGAAACAGGGCTAAGGAAATCCTTTTAGAAGACTGACTGCTGCATTTGATTTTTTTTTTAATTTTCTTTGATTTTTTGCAAATAATTATATTGCCTTCAAGATTCCAAGATATTCAACTTGAGAACTATTCAGGGTCTGTTACCTAGTTCAGGCTCAAATCATGGGTAAATTTAACAAAGATTTAAGAGAACTGTATTTAATGTCACACTTTATATTTTTGTTTTTTTTTTACTTATTAATAAGCAAAAAAATTTATTTGTTCGTTTGTCCGCGGCCGTGGCCTCGCATCCTGCACCCAATCTCGTATCTAGTTACGGAATTTGTTTTACTTTATCGTAGTTTGCATGATATCTATACCTGTATTTCCAACAAGCAATGCCCCATTCCATAAATAAACATTGCCGATTTTGAGGTAGTAATAAACGTTTGTTGAAAGAGTGAAAAAAGAATGACGATATGCACCAATGAGAGCATCATAAGTATGGCTATAATCAGCCAAAGATGAGAGTCAACATTTTGCTACAAAGTATAAGATGAAATCACTGACTGCTTCAAAACACTTTTTTATATATAAGTACTGTGGTATTACGTAGTACTTCCCACCTAATTTCGAGAAATTGATTCTGAAATTGCCCGTGACAAATTACTTACATAGTTCCACAAAAGTACTACCTACTCGTAAACATTGAAATCAGTACTAAACTGATTTATTTCCATACACACAGAACACAGAAAATATAATCCTCCAGCAGAAAAAATGAGTAATTGGTTAAACTTAAATAAAAATGAATTGGTGTGACTAGCATAGTCTAAATAGTGGCAATTAAAAAATAAAAGATGTTTTCGGCGAATGTATTTTCCAAAAGTAATGATAATGTAAAAATGTTTATGTACCAAAGTACCGTCTTCACAATTTTTTCAGCTATAATCCTGCAACATATTGTAGACATTACTTCACTCCTATTCCTATAATACCCAAAGGATTCGGTAATGGTGTGCCTCAATTACCACACCCATATTTCACCGTAAGCTACGTTTAAGTTTCATGTATTCGAGGATGAATTTAATATTGGAAATATTTGGTCCTCTGAAAGGCCAAAAACTGTGCATAGGACCATAAACTAAAAATGTCTTGTTTGAACTATCAAAATAAACTGTTTCAAGGCATATAATGAATTCGGTAAAAATGCCTACCGAGTCTTGTGCATAATAGAACCACAAACCGTCAATTTCTTGTTCGCCTTTGAGCTACCAAATTCAATTTTTCCAGGCATATTGAAGTATCTACTGGGCCGTCGCAGCACTTTGTGTTCAGCATCAAGTTCTATGATGGTGTTGATCGTGGAACTGTTGGCTTCTCTGCCCCACAGAGAAAATGGGCAACTCTCTCCATTGGTCAGGTATGTCACAATTAATGTTATCTCACTTATTCAGAATCATCACGAATTTCTACAAAAATAATTGTTTTTACCAAATATATTCATGTGTGTTATCACTGGAGAGTTAGTTTTGCCTCTCTTCATATGCCAGTTTTCGGGAAATAGATAAAATTCGTAAATGATTTTATAAATTAAGCCGTATTTCATGCAGGACAGAAGATAAATTTGATTTCTTTGTCCTGCAGCCAATTGATGTAAAGCCTTTCAAGCCTCAGAATGCAGATTGCCTGTGCAGTGTGACCTTAGAGGCTGACTTCATGTTGAAGAAAACGTAAGTATCTAAATGATGCAATCCAATTATGTGAGTCATTGGAATACATAGTGTATGTATTATGTCATGAGTGTGTATATGAGTGGGTGTATTTGTAAATGGGTTATAGTTTTAACTCTATAGTACCTACTCAACGTACATATTATCCGACATTAAGTCGATTAGTAAACATAGGCCTCTGTCTAGCCACTAGCTACGCTGCAACTACAAATCCTCCGCTTTTCATGTCCAGCTTTGTCTCAGTCGCCTATTTTATGTAGGTACTAGCTGAGGGGCTTACCACACTTGCCGATATGCTTTCCCAACTACAGTACTCGTTTGCAATCATTTTTTTTTTAATAATTGACAGTGTTTGTATTCAACTACTCTTACCGTATGAGGTAGACTTTGCTGTCGACGATGGTGCATCGGGCTAAAATAGGATCCCTTAAGTACTCCTTAGACTCGAGTATTGAAGATTCAGGTTATACACAGCAAAACACAGTAAAAGTTATGCCGAAGTGGGTAATGGTAATGTCACGAATGGAAACCACCATAAACTAGACGCTGTACGCGAGACCGTTTGTTGATAAAATCGGCATGGCGGAATTAAGTCGTGTAATTCCAACATATACTCGCTGAAGTGTTACCGATAAACAGCTGATAGGCTTGCTCTACGTCGATAAAACATTTTATAGCTTGAATGGAGGAATAAATTGCACTGTGCCTGAAACGTTGACCTTTTCATAAAAGTCTTTGATTCTACCGTTTATTTAGTAAGTTTATTTAGTAGTCGAGTTATTTTGTAAAATGTAACAAGACTGGAACGGGATTGACCAAATCAAATAGCTCGCGCGGCGGTAGAGTGAACCGTCAGATGATGGCAACTCTTGCCGGGGGTCTGTCTTTGGATGGGTCACCATAGTTCAGCAACTCTTGCCGAGATGTGTTTATGCACAAATCTATTGTCTGAAAATTGAAATGTAGTGCCTTATTACCAAGGTGATAAATGTCAGATGGTACCCATCATATTCAACTACTGTAATGGCCCGTTCACGGCTTTGGTCTAAGTGGTGTCCGGTACAACGGGCGCCGTGAATAAGACATTAATTACTTTGTCAGTACGCGACATCGCCACTGGCAGCGCTTCGTGGCGTGTTTCAAACATTTCTATACATTTGATTTTACCGCTTGCTGCCCCGCGCTAAGTCTAAGTCTATATTATGCGGTTGTTTGAGTTTGATTGTGACCTCTATTGTAGTGAAAACTGTATTACTTCTCCGGGTTTTAATATATAGTTATTTTTCAGTACATCCATGGATCCATACGATTCAGAGCAGATGGCTCGTGACTTCTTGATCCAGTTTTCGAACCAGATTTTCACTGTTGGTCAACAGTTGGCCTTCGCTTTCCAAGACAAGAAGGTTTTGTCTCTGGTCGTCAAGAATTTGGAAGGTAAGAAATTAACAATTGAACATAATAAACGAAACAAAATATAATATTTGCTGAGTATTATGATTTTTAACCTTTCATCACACTAGGAATTTTTCCTGTATCGTTTGCAAAAACTCTGTTATCTCTGCGGTACGACGTCGAGGCGTGGTCGTATTACATTTCGTCCAGAGCTGTGTAGAAAAAGGATGAAAGCATTGTCGACCACGATTCGATCGTGGGCTAGACTATACCAGTGGGCGACGCGCCTTAGATTAGTGAAGGGAAAGACAGAGCATCTACCATCTTATTACTGGAGGATCTACCTACATTCTATGTCTATTTATTTTAGCTGTCGACGTCCAAGCTTTGGCTGCCGGCGCTAAGGCTGTGCCCCGACGAGTCAGGATGGGCCGACTCCTCCCTGATGGTAACATTCAGTTCGATAAAGCTGAAAACTCTTCCCTCAACTTAGTCGGAAAGGCTAAAGGGTAAGCATTATTTATCATTCCAGTATGGACCCTCAAAAGTGTGGTAATCTGTGGACGGTTTGGCACTACCAAGTGGTCCACAGATTACACATCAAGCTACGCGTAACCAGTTTATCTTGGACACGCTTTGTCTGATCTTTTTGCAAACCGAACGATCAGATTATACTGGTTTTATGTGTACCTGTTCCAACAGCTAATGATTTTTTTTTTATAAAAACGCAATGCTCAGCAAAAACCCTGTGCATCTTTTTTTGACGACTTTTATCTTTTTTTTACATACGTTTTTCGCCGATTTTGGAACTTCCAATAGCGTCAATGATCTTCTATCTACACAGCCTATTTAAGAGCGCCACACGTCAATCTTCAAAGTAGTAATAATATTTTCGATGTAGGAAACAACCACGCCAGTCCATCATCAACCCTGACTGGGATTTCGGAAGGATGGGCATCGGTGGTCTGGACAGAGAGTTCAACGCTATCTTCCGACGAGCTTTCGCTTCTCGAGTGTTTCCTCCTGAAGTTGTGGAGCAGTTGGGTAAGTATACTAATGACACTAGGAGCAGTGGTGGCCCAGTGGTATCGGTCCCGACTTACGAGTCGTAGGTCGTGGGTTCGAACCCAGCCTGGTGCATTACTTTGTGTAATTTTCGAAGAAATGTGACATCTTCGAAGACATGTGACATCTACCAACCCGCACTGGGCACGCGTGGTGGATTATGGCCTATTCCCTCTCACATAGAGGAGGCCTATGACCCAGCAGTGGGAACATTCAGAGTTGGAAAAAAACAGTTTTTTTTTCAAAATAAAACAAGCAGTTCAAAATGTTTTAAACAAGTGTTTTTTTTTAGTTTTTTTAGTTTCTGGTTTTTTTTTTCAAATTAATTCCACCTTGTTTGTTGATGTCTACACTTATAAATCAATTAGGTTTCATTTCTAGACTACATCTTTTCAAATTCGCCCTTTGTAATGATTTTTTTACGAAAAATGATCAATAATTTAATGCATTGTTTCATTACAATGCCAATAAAAGTTAAAAATATGACATAACAATGGCATTAGACTCAGGGTTTTATGTCAAACTATTTAGACTCCTGAATATTAATTTATTTTCATTTTTTAAGCATTCATCTGCCTTGAAAAGTAGTTGAAACGGGTAATAAAAAACACTGTTTAATTTCAAACTGTTTTAAACAGGTGTTTTAAAACAACTTGTTTTAATCATGCCAACCCTGGGAACATTATAGGCTGATGACGATGAACTATAGTTATTTGTTATACAAGAGTGCAAAGTTGATTTTTAACCGCGTGCTCAATTTTGATGACCGAGCAAGCGAATGATTCTAAAATTGAATCACGAGTGCAACGAGTGATTCAAAAATTAGAATCATGAGCGGTAGCGAGGGAATCAAAAGAGCACAAGGTGAAAAATCTTTGCACTCGAGTGCAACACGTAACTTTTCATCCCACCTCAGCGAGGAAATGAGTAGATGCAAAAAAAAAAAACAGTACATTTATTTCAGTTTAGGTATTAACTACTACATTATTATAGGTAAGTATTACACAATAATTTTTAAATTATAACAAAAAATACTTAGGTAGTATGTTTTCAAGTTTCTTATTTTTATCTTGGTTTGTCTTAACAATGAGTATGAATGCGAAAAGAAAACCGCACAAAGCAAATTAAAAAAAAAAGGTAAAAAAAGAGTTCTGAGTCAAGAAGGTTCCGAGTCTGAGGTTGTAACAAAATAATAGTAGATTACGCACCAAAGGATTCTGGTTCGGGATTCAAGTTAGCCGAAGGCAACGAAGCTTTACTCCCGAGGACCATACTCTGCTTTTCACACTTAATGCGAGGAAACAAATTCTGTTTTTGAAATTTGATGTGGTACGACAACCTTCGAACGTCAAGTGGGCACCACAACAAGCGATCAGCTGTTGGGGTCAGCAGCAGCCATTACTGGTACAACTCATTAATGCACACGATGTTCTAAATTCAATTTACTTTATCCACTAGAGGATAAAAACGGCTTTTACGCTCAGATATCGAATAGAAAAAATAGTCTTTCCGAGATGGGGGGATGAAATAGTAGATTATATGACAAGGGAGCAAAGTAATATTTTCACGGCGAGGGCGCTATTTTGAATCCAGAGCAAAGTGAGGGATTCTACAGTAGAATCCTGAGTGTAGCGAGGGATTCTTTAGTAGAATCCTGAACGTAGCGAGGGATTCAAAGTACGACGCCCGAGCCAAAAATAGATTTTGCACCCGAGTGATACACTCTACTTTTCATCAGCCACTATGAGAAAATAAAAAGCGCCTCATATTTTATTGTAGTATTATTATTTAATAAAACTAACAACTAAAAAATAACAAATAAATAACAAAAAATAAAGAAAATCGAACAAAGACAATTGTTATGACAATTTTTTCTAACAATCCGTGAAATTGACGAAAACGCGGGCTGTAGTTCGCGCGTTTTTAAATTGATTTTTTTTATTCAGCCAGCGACGACCGACGTGACTATGGGCCGTCGTACCAGCCAGTCTTTATTCAAACAATATTTGCGTTCGATTTCTTTGGCGCTGAACACTAAGATGTTCCAAATTCAAAAAGTGAGCGGCAAAGTTCTTTGCGGCGCACTTATTTACATACAAAGAGGATTAAAAACTCATTACTGCCCGCTAAAAGTTTCTTATAGAAAACACCACTTTTGGGTGCACTTAAAGGCGAACCAAGTCGTCCTTTTCGAATAGATGGGATGAAAAATTAATTTGTTTGTTTGGTCTTCAAATTTTTATTTTTTCATTTATTGTGAAAGTTGCTAGAAAATTATATTTAGGTTCAGTTTTCACTAAAACAGATAACAGTAATTGGAGGTTTTATATTTGTTGTAAAGTCAGATATTGGTAATTACCACATCCCCTACATTTTCAGTAGTGTAGAGATTTCCACAACTCCACACCAAATTGGTGGAAGCCAATCCTTATACAACTATTTTCTGCTCTAAGAATCCACATTAATAGATTACTAATGTATAGACGTCTTTGACTGCTGGCCTTTTAGAGAGACTGAGAGTCACTCAACGAGCAATGGAAAGAGTTATGCTCGGAGTTTCTTTGCGGGATAAAATCCGGAACATGGATATTCGGCGAAGAACCAGAGTCACCGACATAGCTCATAAAATTTGCAAGTTGAAGTGGCAATGGGCAGGCCACATCGCTCGTAGAACTGACAACCGATGGGGAAGAAAAGTTCTCGAGTGGCGACCACGGACCGGAAGGCGCAGCGTAGGCAGGCCTCCCACTAGGTGGACCGACGACATCGTGAGGGTCGCGGGCAACGGATGGATGCAAGTGGCGAATTGTCGTTCGGCGTGGCGGTCTAAGGGGGAGGCCTATGTTCAGCAGTGGACGTCTTCCGGCTGATGATGATGATGATGATGAGACGCTAGCACAGTAACCCACCTCTGAAATTTTTTTCAATAAATTTTCAACTTTATCACAAGAAAAGAAAGTTCATGTTTGATTTTCTTTTAAATCGCTGGCGTCTGTACGCGCTAAATTATCATTATTACCTTACTAATGTATCCTTTTATTCTAGGCTGCAAGCACGTAAAAGGTATCTTACTGTACGGTCCTCCCGGTACCGGTAAGACCCTCATGGCCCGTCAGATCGGTAAGATGTTGAACGCACGGGAGCCCAAGATTGTGAACGGTCCCCAAATCTTGGACAAATATGTTGGCGAGAGTGAGGCCAACGTTCGACGTCTGTTTGCTGATGCCGAAGAGGAAGAGAAAAGGGTAAGAGTTGGATCAACGTTGGGTTAAATATTTTGATCCATCATAAAATTGAAGACCGGCGTGTTAGATTTTTGATATGGGTATCTAAATTTTAAGATAATTTATGAAAACTCCTTGATTAATGTTAACCAGAAGAGTTTGTTCTCTTCAGTAAAGTTTGTGCTTAAAAATCATGGCAAAATTTCTTACTTTTGTGTTACCCACTTTGCCGTAGTTCACCGTAGTGTACAACACTGTATAAAGTTTCCCCTTTTTGGGCTTGCCTACTTCGGTTGAAGATCGCCAAAGAGTTACAAATAGAGTTCAAATCACGGCAATGCAAATAGACAAATACTTCCATGATCGTTGTAACAGCTTTATTAGATCTCATGATCGCGTGTTGAGAGCAGTGGTGGCCGAGTGGTATCGGCCCCGACTTACGAGTTGTACGTTGTGTAATTTATTTTACGATCATTGCTCTCAAAACGGTGAAGTAAAACATCGTGAGGAAACCGGCATGTCCGAGAACCAAAAATTCGAAGACATGTGACATCCACCAACCCGCACTGGGCCCGCGTGGTGGATTATGGCCCATTCCTCTCACAGAGAGGAGGCCTGTGTCCCAGCAGTGGGAACATTTATAGGCTGATGTTGATCGCGTGTTCGGATATCCGATGAAAGACGATGATTTCCCAAGCACATACTCGTACTTGTTCCAAAATATCTGTAGTTAACAATACTTTTTATTTCAGGCTGGACCAAACAGTGGTCTCCACATTATCATCTTTGATGAAATCGACGCTATTTGCAAAGCTAGAGGATCTGTAGGAGGCAACACTGGTGTGCATGATACTGTTGTCAACCAGCTGCTCTCAAAGATTGATGGTAAGCGATAAGCAAATAAGGCAGATTACATTTTGTCCCTCCACCCCACTCCACTCCCACCTCGATGCGGTCTTATTTCTTGTGAGGATTTGGCTACTTTTGGTCTCTGAGATAATTTAGCCTGCCGCTTGGAACCCCTAAATGCCTCTGAAATGGCTTTGGACTGCCCTCCGACGCAAGTGTGTGAGGGAACACCAGGGTCCCCAAAGAGGAGGACATCCGTTGAAGATTTTAACATCAATAATAAAAAAACTAGCCTTTTAATACCACGTTTTCTTCAGGTGTGGACCAACTCAACAACATTCTAGTCATCGGCATGACGAATCGTCGCGACATGATAGACGAGGCCCTCATGCGACCTGGTCGTCTAGAGGTGCAGATGGAGATCGGTCTACCCGACGAAACCGGAAGGGTTCAGATCTTGAACATTCACACCAAGCGCATGAAGGAGTATAAGAAGATGGCTGACGATGTTGATTGTAAGGTCTGTCGAAGATTTGTATTAAGCTATAGCTGCGCCGTGGTATTTGTTTGCTTAACTAAATTCATTGTCCATAATGCTCCCGGGCGCGTTACGAATCCGCAATGTAGTCAAACTTACATGAAAATTTTTACATGTCTCAATAGGGTTTTTGGCCGGACGCACTTTGTATGTTTTCAGAAAAGGTACTTTACTCGTGCGAACACGCTCGAATGATCTCGACTTACAAAGTACTATGTGAGCGCGTAGAATGGGTGAATTCGCACGACCACGCACATACGTTTACATACGATAAAAAATCGAGTCCAAAGTGCGCCTACTTTAGAATAACACGTCCCTTACTCAATTCATATTTTCTCCATAGGAACTCGCAACCTTAACGAAGAACTTCTCCGGTGCTGAACTGGAGGGTTTAGTCCGTGCCGCTCAGTCAACGGCTATGAATCGTCTGATCAAGGCATCAAGCAAGGTGGAGGTAGACCCTGAAGCTATGGAGAAGCTCATGGTTGAACGAGGCGACTTTCTGCACGCCCTTGAGAATGATATCAAGCCAGCATTTGGTACTGCAGCGGAAGCATTGGAGCATTTCCTGAGCCGTGGTATTCTTAACTGGGGCAGTCCGGTTTCGTCTCTGCTTGAAGATGGACTGCTTTATATCCAACAGGCGCGCGCTACTGAAGCTAGCGGTAAGTAATTTGTGCTTGATAGTTTCAGCGCCGGCGCACATATGGTGGAATGCAGCTCAGAATCGATTTTACTTCAATGAGGACAATGTCGATAATAGTTTGACAGTGAAAAATGCTCAGTTCTGTGCTTGGATATTTATGTGCCTTTTCAGTTTAGATAATTATATGATAAATTTATAAGCTAGGTGCCTGATGAGACTTTCGCTTGTCAAATTAGGTTTTTTTTTTAAAAAAAGCTAAGATTTGACTGGATCTTTTTTTTTAGTCTAGCAACAACTTCTAAGTCAGATTCTAACAGCTTTTATCCTCTCTAAGAGATGTTCCAAACACAATTCTTAAAACACAAATCCTTTCTTAGAAAGTATTTATTATAGAAGTCTTGTGCAAAAAAATGGTTCCTATAGACTCACTGGTTTTTTTGGTCCATTAGGCTGCTATAGGCATTTTACGTTAAAGGCGAACGCTTGCCATTAGAGAATCGCGACGTCAACGTCGCGTCTGCGCAACGGTGACGCTGCGCAGACGTTGGAGAGACGCCAACCCTCGTAAACGCCAGTGGTATATATATAAGGCGGTCTTACATAAATTGTAAGGTTGCTACAATTTATGTGATCCTAATACCACACACTTTCACACAGGTTTAGTATCAGTCCTGCTAGAAGGTCCACCAAACAGTGGTAAGACTGCGTTGGCCGCTGAACTGGCCAAACTGTCAGACTTCCCGTTCGTGAAGGTTTGCTCACCAGAGGACATGGTCGGGTTCACCGAGGCTTCCAAATGCCTGCAGATCAGAAAGGTAAGTGCATAATGTAGCGTGACAAATTACCATGATTAGGCCCAGCCGCTGACTAACTTGAATAGTCAAAATGACTGCAAAAATCTAATAATTAATTAACAAAAAATAGTTGAATAGTTTTTCTTTTGTTATGTAAACGAAAATTGACGAAGATACCTACGATTCTTTTAAAATTCACAATACATTAAGCCATGTTATAATTTTGAATGGGTTTAGACGTCACAAGCCCCGACTTTTGATGCGTTATCTTTGTCAGTATTCATCGCTTTACATTTTTTTTAATATTGTGAGCATGACATCTAGGTTCAAAGGTATTTAAAGAAAACAGCAACAATCTAATCGTAATCATTTATTCATTTGCGAATATGGGTACATAGGATCTTAAAGGTGAAAGAAATAGTGTCCATTAGCCATATCCTACTATAAGGCATGCATTAAAACACAGATATCAGAAATTGAAAAATTATTTCATCATCATCAAAAAATCATCAAAAAATTACATCATCCATTTTCCACTACATTTTACAAATTACACGGATCTACGAAACTGTTTTACAGTAAAGAGACATCTTGACAATTTTTTGTTTCTAGTATTTCGACGATGCCTACCGCTCAACTCTGTCCTGTATCCTGGTGGACAATATCGAGCGTCTCCTCGACTACGGTCCCATCGGTCCGCGGTACTCCAACTTGACGTTGCAAGCGTTACTCGTGCTGTTGAAGAAACAACCGCCTAAGGGACGGAAACTGCTCATCCTATGCACCAGCAGTCGAAGGTAATGACAAATTATTTGTTTTTAGTTAGCTATGTTATTTTTATTATCCATTTCCGATTTTGTTGTGTTCCAGTCTAAGAAGTTTTGGAGTGCCGAATCCACTAATTTGATATAATTAACACGGCGGGGCGTGGTTACCAAATTTTTTTCGTGGGCAAATGATTTTCGGCCTTATTTCAATGAATTAACACTGAATTCTTTTATTTCGTCACGAATAGATAGAAACGCCACGGTCGTGACACGGCACATGTATAACGCACAGGTTATTTCATTTTGTTAAAGGAATGTGAGTGCTAAGTTTTTAAAATAGGATTGAATATGACCCGTCGTGGCAGCAGAAGGATCTAATGCGACTTCCGCTGCCCCGAACGGCTACCGTCGAAACCTCCTGGCAAAGGCTAAGCGCGATGCGATCTGACGCCGGATGTGAAAAAGCACATATACATAATTATATGGACATCCTTAATAGGTTACAGAGATCGCATCCGATCAGATCGTAACGCCGGAACGATCGCGCTCTGGGTAATGGGCTTTTAAGGCGCGTGTGGAACACTATGCAGTGCCGTCTCGGGTCCAGTTAGATGGGGGACGACGGAAGTCACCAAATCCTTCGCCCCTGGACCAGTTTAGCAAGAACAAAGTCAACCTAGATGGGCCAACTTCTTGGAAACAGGCTTTCTCGCTATGAGACGAAGTGGGTTGTAAGCAGTGGCGTAGCTAGGCCAAACTAACAAGAACTAGGCTAAAACTTGTTTGGGGCCCTTCTAATCGAATTATATAGTTTTGCAGAGTTAAGACAATAACATCCCGACTCGTGTAACTAATGCTAGTACTGACGTCATTAAGAGAATTTTGAAGAAAGCTAGAAAATTGTGAATGCTGGTTTTTTTTTTTTTTGAGGCAGGAGTGGGAAATCCCCACGGACACCTCGGCTGTCTCACCGTCTCACCGAGACAGTCGAGGTAGTGCGGGACTCGAACCCGCTAAAACCCACTCCTGCCCTGCCAGTGTCCCTCTGCTGTAAGCTTGCAGAGACCTTAGGTTTTAGGGCTTTGCAGTTCATTACTCATTTTTGGTGGCGGTTGAAGAGAGCATTGTGTGTTTTGTTCAATTTTGTTACTTTTAATTTTTCTACTATTTCTTCTTTTTCTTTGTTTTTCTTGATATATGTATTCCAGCTTGATTTACTTTATTTTGTTTGCTTTCCTTTCTTTTTATGTTCAATTTGATATTATATTTATTTTCCAAAGCGTACGAATGTTTCAATTCTTCTAAATTATTTCTAGACCCTATTTACTTCTAGCTATATTTTTTGACCCTTTTTTGCCCTTATTTCCTCGCATCCATTTGACTGATTGTCGCTAGTTGTGTCCTATGTGATCCTTCCAGTTGTCAATGTTTGCAGGATATACTTTATTAAATTAGTCAAAATTGAACAACTTTTGGGACAGGCACAAAACAACCGCCAGTCAAGCAGGGCTTTTACCAATTCGACACAGCTCGGCGACACCACCAGGCGACCCTTGCAGCATGTGAATGCTGGTTCACTGAACGTAGTTCATTTATGACAACTACATATTTATAGCCTTTTTGAAAATTGAGCTGTTAGGAGTTTGATAATTTGAGCCTTATGGCTGCGTATAAGTTACTTTTCATTTAAGAGCAACATTTTGTTTTTATTCCAATCGTCGGGGCCCTTGACACTTGGGGGCCCCGTATAATTGATACGGCTGATACGGCGGTAGCTACGCCTCTGGCTGTAATCTTCTAAACCCATTTAAACCAAATAAACTAAACGAACTCTCCAATCCACAGACAAGTCCTCGAAGACATGGAGATGTTATCCGCATTCACTGGAGTCCTCCACGTACCGAACCTATCTCAACCTGAACACGTGATGGCAGTGCTTGAGGAGAGCGATGTCTTCTCCAAGCAGGACCTGCAGAAGATACAGCATGATATCCGTGGAGCTAGGTATGTTCAGTATAGTATTAGTAATCTTTTTATGTTCAGATGGAGACCTTTGGGTGATTTTAGTGAGGTAAGAATCTTATGCTCCCCTCAGCTATGTCGACGTAGAAGGAAATTGATTGTAAAATTATTTGGGATATTGATCTTTAAAGTTATTGCTTTAACTCTTAAAGTCACTAAGCAGGCTTTATAGACTTTTCCTTCTACTATGACGCTTTATTCTTAAATGAATACCAGTGTTCAACAGGCATTGGTGCCTACGGTAATATAAACGAAAGGTATGTTAATTTTTATTTTATAAACTTTACTCCACACCACATTAGAAATACAACTACTTGTAGGCCATAATAATATTTTGGACCAGAGCCAGCCCTGACCCGCAGCAGTCGATCGCTCAGCCAATGCAGTAATCGTACGTGCCGTCTAATGATTTAGGGCAGGGACATAAATTATACCCCTTGGTAAGAATGGTTAATAGTCTTTCAGGATACCTGAAATGGCTGTCAAAGATCTTGATTATACCGACTATTACAGTCTTATACTAATCATGGAAGGCCATGCTCCTTTGATGGCCAATTTATAAAAAATTCATAGTTATTGCCATGTGATGACAAATTTCTTCTATTTACACAAACATCCATCGAACTGGAAACCTCAGACGCGACGGTGAATCACTCGCGCTACTATTTTGGCAGTACGGTCCCTCGCTTCTTTGATATCGAGAATCGACGACGTTAAACTAAGGTCGTGTACCATGGAAGGCCACTCTAGCACATAAACAGTTATTATTTGTTTATTTACTGCATAAATAAAACTAACAAATATTTAATAAATACTTTGTTTTATTATCTAGCATATAAACCACTTCTTTTTATTGTACATTTAATAGCTATTCAGTAACTTTCATTGTTAAATGACTGATTTATTAAATGGCCTTCTAAGAAGCCCTTGTTCCTAGCAAGTCCATTTGGAAGGGTTCAATGAAACTTAAGTTCAATCAATATTGATTACATCTGCAATTCAAAAAAGTGGTTTCTCTGTTACGTAATAAAACAAAGTATTACTTGAATATTTGTAAGTTTTATTTATCTAGTAAATAAACGAATAATAACTGTTTATTCGTTAGTGTGGCCTTCCATGGCCCACCCACCTCACTACTACTCTTCACTACGGTACTACAAGTTAAGAATGCGACTCAAAACACAACAAAGCTTCTAAACACTCCAGGTTGGCAAGGTAAAATATAAAGTTTATTGTCATCCAGTATTATAGCGGAAAAGCAGTATGGGCAGAAAAATTGTTGCCAGCATGGATAATACTAGCACAATAACCTGGAGATAGGTACAAGCAGCAGCAGTGGGTGAGCAGTGGTGATAGAGTGGTATCGGCCCCAACTTACGAGTTGTACGTCGTGGGTTCGAACCCAGCCAGGCGCATTACTTTGTGTAATTTATTTCACGATCATTGCTCTCAAAACGGTGAAGGAAAACATCGTGAGGAAACCGGCATGTCCTAGAACCAAAAATTCGAAGACATGTGACATCCACCAACCTGCACTGGGCCCACGTGGTGGATTATGGCCCACTCCCTCTCACAGAGAGGAGGCCTGTGTCCCAGCAGTGGGAAAATTTATAGGCCGATGATGATGATGAGGTACAAGGAAAGAGATGCTTATTTATACCTGGCAGAGTGTTAACTCAAGTCGTGGTTGGTGTTCTTCGGAGTCTTTCGTTCTTTTGTACATTAGGTTTCGGGTGAGGTGCCAGAGGTACTCTGACCCTGCCAACGCTTGTGGAAAAGGTGTATGTACGCTAATGACTCGCGCCAAACACAACGCCGACTGCCTCTTATTCGTTCACAAGCGAAGATAAGCCAGGTTTTGTATGGAGGTTGAAGAACACCTTTGAAATTCGCCGCCACACTTCGCCTCGAATTCTCTATCTATACTGTCTTGTTACAATCACAAAGTTCATCAACACTTTGGAAACCACAGGTGCAATATGAATGTTATCCTTTTATAGAACTTCCCGCATGAAGCAGCTGAAAAGGTTCCTGAGCAATGCGCCCCAACAAACTAAAGAAGAAAAAATAGCTTATGCAGAGGCTAACCCGAGGTGACTTTAGTTGCCTTCATTTTTTTTGCTTTTGTCTTTTTTCAATTTTTTTTTAGTCTATGTCGCTCAGTAGAATAGTATGCAGCGATTTCTCGAGCAGTCCTCATTTGTTTGGAGTAAGAGGATTTACAGCAAAAAATGTCCTTTAGCTTTGGATACAACTTTATGTTCAAGAAGCAAGGTTTGATTTCAAATAATACTAAAATAGTATCGGATCAATGACGCTCTAACTAAACCCACTGAAGACACGATGGCACATGCTAAAATAGGTAAGTATGATGAACAGTCTTTTAAATTTAGTCTCCTTTATGGTTTTAGTTAAAATAACTCCTAACCTAGCTTGGTACATTTTTTGTTACAGGAAATTGAAAAAAAAAGTTTTAAACAACCGGAACCTACTGATAGCCCGGCTAATTAAAATAATTCAATTCTTCTTCCACAGAATCTTCATTGGCATCAAGAAGCTGCTAGCATTAATCGACATGGTGAAGCAAACAGACGAGGAATGCAGAGTGTTCAAGTTCCTCACGAAGATGCAGGAGGAGGGCGGTCTTGATCTAGGCACCAATGTACTATAAGAATCATTGCAACCTTAGGGACACCATGCGCATACCACACCTTCGCCCTCACACGATCACACTAATGCACATATCTGTACATCTAAAACACCTACCGTCAAAGTTACCGAGAGCTCACCTTGCGTTTCCGACCTTAGGAGCTACGAAATCGATTACGACGAAATTAGCGAATGCACCGAGTCGATAATCGATACTAGTCATCACAAAAAAGGTATGACAGCTAAGGGTAACGAAATGTCACCCTCCAAAATGCCTCTCATGAGGATTAGAAGTGTTGAAATTGTCTTCGAAGACGAACTGTCCACTTGTACGGACACTGGTATCTTGGATAGGAGCATCGAGTTCATAGCGTCCGACAGCAGCGATGATTCCACCAAATGTGTGGATGACTTAGAACCTTTGAACATCGAGAAAGATCCCAACTACGACTCGGTGACGCTTAACGCTGAAGGAGATCTGTCAGATGATAATTCAGTTTCGATATCAAAAGATGTCGCCGAAGACGTTCCTAAAATTGATATTCCCCTAATAAGTTTCCAAGAGGTATCGACCTCTCACGTACCAAGTGAATGTGTCACGTTAGCCCTCGATGAGACGATATCGCCGAACGTGTCCGAGATCGGCGATTCGGGTCGCTTCACCGAAGAAGCTTGTTCATCACATTTCGAAACTGTTCCCATCGAAGACGCTTTACTATCGAGCTCGTTTGACGCAATCAATATTGAGAAAACGTCGACGTTAATGAGCTCGTACGAGTTGTCCGAGGTCTGTAGCATGGCAGCCGAGACGAGCAGATTGTATGAGTACATTGACAGTAATAGCGACAGTTCCGATGTTTCTGACAACACTGCTACTTGCGACGACGCTCCGATCCAACATCTAACGAGCCTCAGTAGCAATATTTCGTCAGACGACAATACTTCCGGCGAGTACGATCTACAGTACGATTCTTATATAGACATGGGCAAATTTTAATATTCGAGTACCTATTTAAACATGTTTAAACTTTGCATTAACTAATTGTGCTTCTCTGTGGATGTTTCTATTAACGATATAAAGGATTTTAACATGTGTAATCAGATTGCTGTTTGACGTTGCAATTAGTTATGAATGGTATTATTTATATTGATAGTTTCAATAAAACACATTCCAATTGTATTATTGAAGGATTTGGTTACAAGTAAGTCCTGTTTAAGTACGCCAGAGCGGTGAACTTTTAGTGAGCTATTCTGACACCTTATATACCTTCTTAACACAGCTTGTGCACAGAGGGGCTCGGTGGTATGCGGCTCTCGTAACCATGTCATGTCTCTATATACACTTGTTATAGTTTTACTACTCAGTAGTCTTTTTGTAAATATTACGTAATGTTTCCATAGCGCGTGCAATTTAGTATGTATACAGTCTTATTGAACAATGACATGGTTACAGATATCCCTGGGTTGTAAGTCTAGGCAATAGCTCAATTTATTATCGACAATGTATTATATTATTTTTATAGAGTGATTTTTTTATTTATTTCAATTTGTTATTGAAATGTGATGCAGCTTGACGCTGTCTTATTGTGTTAATACTTAAATAGAGATATTTTGATCAATGTGTAATATCGATAGCTGTAAGGGAATGATATTGATAATGTCAATAAAGTATGTAGTATTATGAAACATTTGAGGAATATTGTTGTTATAACTCAGTAGGCCTATAAGCTTGGTCTTGAGCGTTAGTACAATTAAAGTTTAAGTACTTTACTTACCTGCACATGTAGTGAATTTTACGGTCAATTAACGAACACTACTACGAATATTCAACCTTATTGGATTGTTAACAAGATACTTATCAAATGTTGTCTAGAGAACACCTCTACATAATGTTATGTAGGTGGTAAATATTTAATACAATGATAAATTATGTAGCGCGTGCGTAAAATAAAATGAATGTTGCGATCATTATCGATTATAAATAAAAAAGTATCTAATATTTATCGAACCATAGCTATGATATTGTTGCTAATATTATATGTAGTCATTTATTGTTATATGCTACAAGTTAGTTGCATTGTTATCGTATTTGATCCAGGATAAAACATTCCACTCACACATTCAAAACTGACTCAATGTAGTACTGTTTTAGATATACATACATAATTATTCTCAATTATATGATAAAAAATTTCTAATATCTTGATAATGCTTTTAGGTCATGAAAATTAGCATTTAGAGCTTTTAATATACTAACCGCCATCATATATTTTCTTCTATGTATGTGAAAAATATATGAATTAAGTGGAATTGTGAATGAGATATATGAGACATAGCTCCTGAATGAAATGTTCTGCAAACCATAGATATGATTTGATAAGAGGCGTAACTTTAAATGCATTGCTATATTGGGCATTTTTTGGTAGAAACTGTTAAACTGGCACCACTACTAATCATGTGGCCCTAAGGACGTACCTTTATATTCTGCATATTATTTGATGACCTCTTCAGTCCATGATAGATAAAATTTAATAGTATTAAATACTTATTTAACCAAAATGTTGCATTGTATTAAATTTTTAGTTCTAAGTACTATATTTTAATCAAATTGATTTTATTATTTAATTTATCCTGATCGGAAAGTTACTCTGTCTTCTTTTAAATAAAACTACCTATAGCAGATTATTTATAGTAAAAATTTTTCTTGTGCAGAAAATGCTTAATTAGAAACATTGCTTACAGTGGCTGTGTCACATTATCCTGTAAGCTTTATTGTTGGTTAATAAAGTGAATGACAAACAAAATGTTCTTTGAGAATTTATTTCAATATCCTTGAAGTTACATTATTATAAAATAATCATGTTTATTTAACGGTTATCAAAATACTACAACTTATTGATACTCATCACATAAGGAAGGGAGCATTGCCATGCAAACTGTTTCCATGAATTTTGACTGTAGGTTGCACTTCTGGCAATAGATTTTCATTAGTCATTAAAAAAAATGTTGCTAACAGCTAACACATTAGTATCCTAATCAAAGCCGTCTTTAACTTATTGGAGGCTCTGGGCATATTAGGATAATGGGGCCCCTATGACTTTGACAGAACACTATTTTGTTAAAATAATAAAACTACAAACAAAAACAACGTCACAATACCACAGACAAGGAATTCCCGATCGTCGAGTCGATTTATTTGAGTCGTTCGGTCACGATAAATTTTACGTCGAGTAGATCTTAGCGATGTTTGTTGTCGAACTAGAACCGCAGTCCGTTAACAATAAATAATTCGAAAAATTACTTTAACAAATATTTTTTGTATATCTACAGCTATTAGGCCAGTAGAATCGTTTTTTAGAAATTTACTGCTATCTACACACATCAAAAGTGTCTAGGGATCAACATATATTTTTGCAATAACTTTTCTCCTGATTGATATTAATTAAAATGTTCTTTAAGGATTCATCAAATAAAGTGTTATCGTTTGTCACAGTAACGATAAACCAAGTCACCTTTGCATTCATAAAGAAATTTGCCATTTTCCTAATAAAGGGATTTTTGACATTTGAACCACTAACATTAAAGTTCGAAAAAAAGACTGAAATAACAGTTTTCTTTAAAATTTTATTGGGTAACTTAAACAATTAATAATCCGTGTTTCTACCGCGAACACTAACAACACAAGAACATCGGTTTGGCATACTCAAAATGAGTTCATCCAAATCACGCTGTGGAATGGCCGCCCATGTTCGTTGCAACAACAAAAAAAGGTCTTCTTGCGACTGGATACCCTCCATATTCGGCAGAGCTCTTCTCTGTAGCATATCCCATGCATGCTCAATCGGGTTCAAGTCTGGCGACTGAGCAGGCCAGGGCAGGACATTGATGTTAGCTGCGGCGAGAGTCTGTCTTACAACTCTTGCGGTGTGCGGTCGTGCATTATCATGCATTAACTGAAATAAGGGACCGATTTGCACTTGTAGAGGAACGATGACGTCTGATACAATCGTCTCAGCATAAATTTGAGCGTTGAGGTTGCCTCTGATCCAAATCAACTCAGTTCTTCCGCCGATCCAAATACCCGCCCATACCATGATGGTTCCACCACTATAAGGATGGACTTCCTGGCAGGATTTTAATCGCTGTTGGCGTCCAGGGGTTCTCCAGTGTCGTATACGTCTTGTATCCGGTCTCATACCAAAACGAGACTCATCAGAAAAGCACACGAAACGCCATTGTTCTTCTGCCCAATTTCTGTGTTCAAGAGCCCATTGATATCGAATCCTACGATTGTGCATTGCTATAGGTGGTACCCGTAGCGGTCTTCGGGAATGAAGGTTCACTTCATGCAAGCGGTTTCTGACTGTTTGGTCGCTAATTAAGTTCCCTGAAGAGTGATGAAGCCTCACGGCTAACATCATGGCGGTTATTGTTGGAGCTCTTCGAGTTAAGATTTGAATGTATCGGTCTTGTCTCCGTGTGGTGCAGCGATACCGTCCTCCATGGCGCTCAGCCACGGTACCAGTGCTTCGGTAACGTGTCCAAAGTCGACTGATAACACTCTGACTTGTATTCAGAGCTAAAGCCACAGTACGTTGCCGGGAACCAGCTTCTATCATTCCCACAGCTCTGAGCATTTCTTCCCTGCTTAAATGACGTCGCCGCTCCATAATAACGTTAGTTTTAATCAGTAGTAGGGAAACAGTAGCACTAATAATGTCTTCAATGCGTTGTATGTTTTTATAGGGAAAATATTGACAGCTGATTTTCATCTTTTACTCGAATTTGATTTACAGTTCCTGATTCAATTATGAAATGCACCAAAAAGGATCCATATAAGTAAATTTATAAAATCATAAATTTATTACAAAGCCACATCTCAATCTCAAGAAATCCGCATAAAAATGCTTGATCCCTAGACACTTTTGATGTGTGTATTATTTGTAAACAAAAGTGTACATATTTTTTTTCGTTTGTAAAAAATTAACTTTTTTTATATTTTGTTGATTAAATATCTCGAGAACAACGCATCAGAAATCGAGACATGATGCATATAACTTTTAGAGAATTTCACGTACTTAGTATACCATTGAATTGTATTTTTATATATTTGAATTTATCTAAGCATGCTGAAATCAAAAAACCTAATTTTTGGGTAGGAGTAGATTAGCTTCGCACATGCAAAAGCTGTAAGCAAATTGGTATTGTAGTCAGTAATTTAGGTTCGTTGTATTCGAATCAAAAAAGTTTTTCGGTAATAAAAATCGGTTATCGTTTAGTGATCTGGCAGGGACGAGGGGGCCCCTATCGATCACGGGGCCCTGGGCACTTGCCCAGAGTGCCCAGTGGAAAAGAGGGGTCTGATCCTAATGGCAGTTAGAGAAATGCATCTATGTGCTTGGCTGGCCACGCTCCGCGTGTTTAGATAGCTTAGTGATATTGAAACATTAGTATTACTAGTTTCCAAAGATTTTCACTTTTCAGATTTTATGTACCTAAGTAGGTATTTGCTGAGATTTCATGATGAATCAGTCATTCAATAATATTTTAACTCTTTATTATAGATAAAGAAGATAACTTAAAAGTAACCATGGCATAAAACTAATTGGCGCTTTCGCATGCATCCACCCAGTCGTTATATACGTCTATAGGCTCGGATAACACGTTTGTTGTAGTCTGAAAGTCTTCTAAACAAACTCGACACTGTATCCGAGCCGTATTCCGTGCTCGATCCCTGAAAATTAAAACATTATTCCATTACAATGGTTCGCAAAATACGCAAGCAAATGTCACTAATCAGCTGATAGGATTCAAAGAAAATATGCGAATACGTACATTTTCACCTCACAAGACTTCTCGTGGTTACAAAATGGGCAGTTGAATTGCTGATCCAGTGGCTCAATGGCCTTTCGCTTTGGCGGAGGCTTTCGTTTCGATTTTCGGCGACCCATGTCTGGAAATTTCGAAAAGGAAATAGTGTGACGTTATTTCTTTGACCGCAGACGTTTAAGAGAGGCTAGGGGGAAGCTCTAGCTTTTTTCGGGATAATTAAATCCATTACTGTGTTACTTACTTATTTATTCTGAGATAGATGCGAGAATTAATATTTTGTTGTTGAATTGCCCAAAACACGAAAACGTCAAGTTTGACAGAACAGCGAGCGAGGTAATATTTCTGGCATGGCTTCAAGGCCTTTATGCCAACAGCGAGTGAGGTGCGAGCCGAGCTGCGATCACACACACCCAATACAATATTGAACCCCAGTGGCAATCGGGCACATCAAATAAATAGAAAGATTCACAGTTATTTATTGTTTAAAATTGATTATCAAAAAAACTAAAAAGAGTAAAATAAAAAAACTTTTTTCAAAAAAAATTTTAACCGACTTCAAAAACAACCACAAAAAAGGGTAAAATAACCTACAAAATAACTTTTCTTTCGGAAGTCGGTGGTTTTATTTTTTTATTTCGTTGTCTTTTTGCCACCGACTTCCGAATGAAAAGTTATTTTGTAGGTTATTTTACCTTTTTTTGTGGTTGTTTTTGAAGTCGGTTAATTTTTTATTGAAGAAAGTGAGGTGATATGCGAAATACCTCAACCTCCTTGAATGTACCTAGTATTTGTGGTACAGTGACATCTCAGGTCATACGTTTGTCACAGAGCTATCATATCTGTCATAGTCATTATAATTATAACCAGTGTAATTCTTTTAGTTAAATAAAGCCACATTTCTTGATTGGTTTTACGTCTATTATGTTACAATTTATTTAACTAAAAATGACTGATAAAAAGCTGGATAAATCATCACTATCAAGGTATCTTCAACCCGACAAGTTTGACATCGAACCCGATGTCGCGGATGCCGACGCAAAATGGCTACATTGGAAATCGACCTTCGAAAGCTTTCTTTCTGAAGAGATTACTGAAGAGATATCGGATTCTCTCAAGTGTAAGCTATTAGTCAACCATTTATCCGCTTCGATCTACAAACATATCAAGTCTTGCACGACTTATAAAGCATCTATGAAAGTTCTAGAAGACATCTATGTCAAACCAAAAAACACGATACTAGCTCGACATGTTCTATTCACTCGAAAACAAAGAACAGACGAGACTATTTCCGAATATGTTAGAGCTCTCCGACTGATAGCTAAAGATTGCAAATTTGAATCTGTCACTGCGAGAGAACATGAAGAACAGACAATTTGTAGTGCCCTTGTCTCCGGCCTGCTCTCACAAAAAATCCGTGAACGACTTCTAGAGAACTCGACGCTTGCTCTTACCGATGCTCTTAATCAAGCCATTATATTGGAAACTGCTGAAAAAGATGCACAGACGATCAGTACTAATTCTCCGCATCTAAATGCTGTACCTAAAATCTGCCGAGACAAAGTATCGGATAATCTGCCGGTAGCTTCATCATCTCAAACGCCTCAGACTGCATCGGTCGCATCATACTCAACAACACAATCAGCCAAGCGCTGTTTCTTCTGTGGCGGGAACGTTCATCCTAGAATAAAGTGCCCAGCTAGCAAAGCTACTTGTAAAAAATGTTCGAAGAAAGGCCATTTCGCTAGCGTTTGTAGATCCGGGCATAATATAAACTCTGTGTGGACTGAAGAACTTGCCAACTCGAGCAATGACACGTTTTACAACAGGACTATTTCTGCTGCTTCTCCTTCAAGTCTTAGGAGTGTGACAATCCCTATCACAATAAACGAATACAAAGCTGATGCTCTCGTCGACACTGGAAGTTCAGTCAGTTTTATAAACAGTAAAGTGGCTCGCATCATGAAGTTGCCTAAGAAACCATGCAAACAAACTGTCAATCTCGCCTCTCTTAACCAAGTCTCGTTCGTTGAAGGGGTATGTTTTGCAACTATTAAAATTAATCAACATACCTATAAGCAAACGCCTCTTTTAGTCGTTGACAACCTCTGCGCAGACGTTATCGTGGGTCACGACTTACTCAAGCAACATTCAAGCATCCACTTCAATCTGGGAGGTCCCGGCGAGCCCTTACAAATTTGTAATGTTCTGCAAGCCTCAGTTCCGCCGGCCTCCGTATTCACCAATCTTTCGCCAAATATCCAACCGATTGCTGTTAGAAGCAGGCACTACACTAAAGAAGATATTGACTTCATACAAGAAGAAGTATCCAAGTTGCTCGAAGATGGGGTAATCGAAAAAAGCATTTCCCCTTGGAGGGCTCAAGTCCTCGTAGCGGGAGGAGGGTCCCATCGTAAAAGGCTCGTGATCGATTATTCAATGACAATCAATAAATTCACGGACCTAGATGCTTTCCCCTTACCAAATATCGAAACAGTTGTGAACAACGTATCAAAATACAAAGTCTTTAGTCAGTTAGACTTGAAATCTGCATATCATCAGGTCCCAATCCTGGAAAATGAGAAGATATACACAGCTTTTGAAGCGAATGGCAAACTTTATCAATTCACGCGTATCCCGTTCGGAGTGACTAACGGTGTAGCTGCCTTCCAGCGAACTCTGGACTTTATAATAACAGAAGAAAAATTAGATGGGACATACGCCTACTTAGATGATGTAACCGTATGCGGCAAGGATGATAAAGATCACGAGCACAATCTAAAACGATTTATGGACGCCGCTAAGAAGTATAATTTAACTCTTAACGAACAAAAAAGCATTTTCAATCAAACTAAAATCAATTTGCTTGGCTTTACTGTGGAAAATCATACTATCCGACCTGATTCTGAAAGGCTAAAACCTCTGCTAGACCTCCCCGCACCAACTAAAGCAAGTGAACTGAAACGAGTTCTAGGAATGTTCGCGCACTATGCAAAATGGATTGGGCGTTTCTCAGAAAAGATAAAACCCCTCACCAGCATCACTAGCTTCCCGTTATCGCACGACGCTCTCAAATGTTTTGAAGAACTCAAACAGGACATCAAAGCGGCGGCTCTAGTAGCAATTAACGACGACGATATTTTCACAGTCGAGACTGACGCTTCAGAATTCGCTCTAGCGGCTACACTTACTCAACGAGGACGACCAGTAGCATTTTTTTCACGAACCTTGTCAAACTCTGAATGCAAGCAATCCTCAATAGAAAAAGAAGCTTGCGCTATTGTGGAAAGTTTAAAGAAATGGAGACACTACCTAATTGGGAAACACTTTCTTTTAATCACGGATCAACAATCGGTAGCCTTCATGTTTAATCAAAACCATAACAGTAAAATCAAGAACGAGAAAATCTTACGTTGGCGATTAGAGTTGTCCTGTTTCAAATACGATATTATTTATAGACCAGGCTCCGAAAATGCAGCTGCGGACGCTCTATCCCGCGTATGTGCGTATATGAATATTAGTAAGCTAAAAGAGCTCCATAACGCACTCTGTCACCCGGGCGTGACTAGAATGTATCACTGGGTGAGATCGAAAAACCTGCCCTATTCAGCAAATGACGTTAAGGAGATAACTGCATCGTGCCCGATCTGCGCTCAGATAAAACCAAGGTTCCTCAAAGTCAAAGGTCACTTGATCAAAGCTACGGCCCCTTTCGAGCGTATCAACCTAGACTTCAAGGGGCCACTGCCGTCTAACACCTCCAATAAGTACATATTGACTATAATTGACGAGTACAGTAGATTTCCATTTGCATATCCATGTAAAGATATGACATCTGCCACCGTCATCAGCTGCTTGGAAGATCTCTTTCTTACTTTTGGCCAGCCTCTCTATGTTCATAGTGATAGAGGCTCATCGTTTATGTCTGAAGAATTCAAGTCATTCCTAAGAAAATCAAACATAGCTTCATCTAGAACGACACCTTATAACCCTCAGGGTAATGGACAGGTGGAACGTTTAAACGGGACTCTCTGGCGAACTATCCAACTCAGTCTCCGGTCAAAGGGACTATCAGTGGAAAACTGGGGAGTGGTACTGAAGGATGCGTTGCATTGTGTACGTTCTCTTTTATGTACAGCTACTAATGCCACCCCACATGAAAAACTTTTTACATACCCTAGAAGATCCCCAAATGGAGACTCACTGCCGTCCTGGTTGTCACCAGGCCCGATATTGGTAAAGAAGAATGTCCGGCAATCTAAAACAGATCCTCTAGTCGAAGAAGCTGAACTCCTTGAAACTAATCCTTACTATTCTCTTATTCGACGTGACAATGGGGAAACATCAACAGTATCGAACCGTCAATTAGCACCGTTCCCAAATACTGTTGACTACGGCGAAGATGATAGCTTTGAAACAGCTTCTGAAGAGATGGAAGACAGCACTACAACTCCATCCGAAACTCTCACCCCATCGCTATCATCACCGCAACGTTCACAGGATCTACGTAGCTCGTCGCCTTCTCCAATACTCCAGCCTGAAGCTCTCCCTCGGAGATCAAACAGGACCAGGAAGCCGCCGTTATACCTGAGCGACTTTTTGGTATATCGAGCAGGGAGTGAAAACTCAACCGGGGGAGAATGAGGTGATATGCGAAATACCTCAACCTCCTTGAATGTACCTAGTATTTGTGGTACAGTGACATCTCAGGTCATACGTTTGTCACAGAGCTATCATATCTGTCATAGTCATTATAATTATAACCAGTGTAATTCTTTTAGTTAAATAAAGCCACATTTCTTGATTGGTTTTACGTCTATTATGTTACAGAAAGTTTTATATATTTTACTCTTTTTAGTTTAAATATTCAACCCAAATTCTTGTCAAATACATCATTTCCTTACAAGTGCACTAGAATTTGTAATCCGTGGCACCGGTATTAACATCGCTCATGTACACATGCTAATAAAATTCCCTATCTCAAAAACTGCTGAACAGATTTTGATGAAACTTGCAGTATTCCCTAAGGTGAACGATCCCTAGTACAACAAAAATAGTAGATTGTTATACAAGGGTGGAAAGAAATTAATTCCCATACCTACGAGGTATTTAGACGCACGAGCGAAGCGAGGGCGGCTATAGTCCGAGTGGGAATTGATGACTTACACTCGTGTTAAACACTCTACTTTTCATTTCAAATATAAGGAAAGTAAAAAATAGTAGTTTTTCTAAAATATTTATTGATAGTAATAACATGAGTAGTACCTATTTATTAGTCTTTTTTAATTTAAATTTCAAATATGGAACACACCGCCAGCGTCACCGCCGCGGGCCATCCCACTAATAGGTATTTTTTTTAATTCACATTGGCCGTATACACTCACAAGACCGCAGCATTTTTTTTAATCGATATTTTTCTTAATTATGTAAAAAAAATTATAGCCGACTAAATAACCAATTTTAGTTCTATTTTTAAAATTCATTCCCGCCCTAGGGAGGGAAGCAATTACTATGAGTCTTTCCCGCCCAAGGGAGGGAAGCATCGTTTTCGACCCGCTGTTCTGATCAAACAAACACTACTTTCCGAGTAAGAGAAATGAAAAAGAATTTTGAAAATCGGTCCACAATTTTATTGGCGGAGTAATCGCGTAACAAATACGCAAAAAGTAATGTCATCCAAGTAGCCGAAATCAATAAAAATGCTCACAAAATAAAAAGTACTGAACCAAATTGGATGAAATTTTTATGGGACCACACTGCAAGTGTACTGCATCGAACAAAAAAAGAATGACACTAATTGTACTAGAAACCTCGGAGTAATCGATGTACATACATAAAAAAAAACATACCGACCAAATTGAAAACCTCCTCCTTTTTTTGAAGTCGGTTAATAAATAAAGTATCGAACATGTTGTCGTTCGTTTAAAACTGGAGACAAAACTCGGTACAAAAGGTTGAGTCAAACAAATACCTACAAAATTTCTATCTCGCTTTCTGTGGTCTAACCCACTCTCTGCTCGTACGCAGCTCGGATTCAACTCGGACGCAGTGCGCGAGCGTTCATACCACAGACTAAGTAGAGAGTATACACTGTTCATACAAATAATACTACGGCTACTTCGGTCCGTCAATTTTTATCCGAAACGGAGATTCTCGGATAACGGAAAGAAATCGGATGACGGAGATCGGATGTAGTGCGTAAACTACCATAGAAATAGTTCTACGGCTACGACGGACCGTATTTTCACTGATTCGGATCGGACGACGTAGTGCGTAAACGCCGTTAGTGTCTATCAGTATATTATGTAGTCTGTGCCATGGTATAATAATGGTCTGTGCTGTTGTTTGCGGCGCTAGCTTGTCATTTGTCAAGTCAAAAAGTTTGGTTTGGTTCAGTTTGGTTTCATTGTTGACAAGTTTGCGCACATTTTTTATTTATTTTAATGTATCCGTAAATTAAATAAACCCCCAAATATGGCTCGCAACTTAGCCATAATCTCAGTGATATGTTTTCTATCACTTGGCGGTAAGTCGATAGCAATGTTTTAAATTTTCATTTATCGTTGGTGGTAACGCCCAATGGCTAACGTATTTGTTGTATTGTTTCAGTGGCTACTGTTTTCGCAGAATGTATGATACCTTTAGTACTGAGAAACACCTGGTTTTCCTTCGAAAATGGTAAACAAACGATAACAGATATCAATGCGAGTGATATGACTGGGAGGTAATTTAAATTTCTTATTGGTTTTCCATGAGTCATTTAAAATCATGGGATAGAGTTCAATTTGATAAGCCTATTGAGATAATACGGCGTAATTATATATTTTTTTATTTAAAACTTATGCATTAAGAATGAAATGAATGTATAAATATTTAAATTGTTTAAACATTAATGTTTCTAATTTATTCCTTAAAGGGGTGTATGTGTAAACATAAAGGCAGAATACAGAGTAAACTACACAATGGTGTTTTCATACACCAAGTGTTACTACTGTGTAAAATTGATTGTGAGAACAGTGAATGTACTGGAGAAGATAGAGTCCCCTTGTGTCAACTTGGGTCCTGATGAGGAACCTACCGTGGAAAGAGTGTGTCGAGGCCTTAATCCTGATCAACAAGGGCTTATAACTTTGTTCTCGGAGAACTATGTGCCTGTAAGTTTCTTAGAGGATTGTTGTTCTCATATAATTTATTAAGTGATAACGTGAATCTAATAAGGTTTTTCGTTATTTTATTATTACAAAAAGACACTCCAATTTTATTTAAATACATATATTTTCAGTTTTTATCTTGTAAGTTATAATGTAAAATTCTAACAAAAAGCATCACTCATTTTTGCAATATTACAAAACATCTATCTGGATTTTTTCATTTAAGATCAAAGTTCATTCTTCTCATATCATCCCTAATTAATACAATAGATGCATGTTTTATGTAGTGTTTAGTTTTGTATGTACTTACTTCTGTTTTGATGTCAAAACTAAACAAGTAAAGGCATAGGCAACAACTATTAGATAATAAAACAGTTCCTTAAATTCTAGGTAAATTGCCGATCATCGCTGGAAGGTGTTTGGCAGTTTGCATATCAGAACCGTTTTCGGTTCACTGGAGAATGTAATCATCCCGATGCACAGATCAAATCTTGTCAAACTGCTGGTACTCAGTTCTTGATCACCAATCAGAAGTTCAATATAACTTATAGGAAATGTGCTGGAATGTCTAATACTTTTGATGGTGTTGTGGAATACAGTTGCTTGGGTAAGATCAGTATTTTATTTATTAATTTGTTATTATTTCATGGTACTAACAAGTTGACTGAATTTGTCCTGGCTTATTACTTTGTACTGGGTTATAACCCTGTACTTACTGTGTTGTGGAGATCAGACAGATGGATTTTCTGTAAATTCAGCTGCATTCAGTTTGACTGAAAACCAACTGTGACACAGTGCATTGACTGTTAACATTGTTGACATAAAACTTTATTTATTACCTCATTAGAGTCATTAATATATTTATTTATGTATATATCGTATATCGTACAGCTGCGTCGTCGGTACTGCAGGACGTAGCAGCGTGTTGGGTCCTACAAGCGCTGTCCCGCACTGGTTGCGATAAGAAGGCTTCCTCTTCTTTCTCTACTTTGATGAAGCCGTCTTCATCGCATGTGTGTGTCCTTCGTTAGACCCTGCTGTTTGAGGTCCATTACAGCGCCTTTAGTCGCGGTCGAAACTGACCGACTCTGCTTTCCCCGTTGGTTTACGACACAGCAGGTTTTGATTTGGCGACAATTGCAGAATAGGCACATTTGGGGGTCGATGTACCTATTACAGGCGTCGCTTCCCCGGCAGGTACGACGCAATCAGCCGAACACGATGCAACGCCTGCATTTTTAACAGCCGGCGACGTAGACTCACTCGCTGACCGAAAACTGCAGACTGAAGCATTTTGTGCTCCGCGACGTGTGTTCATGTTGGAGCCTTCCGGTGACCCACTTGTCGGAATAGCGTTGCGCAACAACGCCACTTCGGCTCGTAATTCACCAATGATGTTCTCTGATGACTCCAACTTGGACTTCATCTCGGCCTGGTTCACCTTCAGAGATGTGATGTCCTTCAGCAGCCTGGTGACGTCAACGTGGTCGAAAGTGACGGGAGGTAGCTTGTGCAACTCCTTCGCCGCGAAATCCGGCACGTCATCCGGATCGGTCCTCTTGAGCAGGTCGATGATATCCTGCAGACTCTTCTCGCCACCATCCCTCCGGCGAGATGGCATTTGTCCGACTAAGTCGAGTGTTTGAAACAGCAGCAACTTGGCACTGCATACTTCTTCCTCTTTGTAGGAGCACTTGCAGATCTGCAAGATGCTGACCTCGTCCATGTAATCGATGGCATGCTTGATGAATGCCAAGAGCTCGTTGACAGTGAGCTGCTTTGTAGCCATTGCAAACAAAATCGGGCAGCGGTTAATACTGCACAATACGCGAATATAAAATTCTTGCTCAGTAGCGCCCGTTTCCGAGAGCGCATGGCACTAGACTCAATAAATGTAGTGGTTGTAAGCACTACTAATGATCCAATATCTATTGTCCCTTCTGGTGAGGTAAAATGCATGTCAACGGCTTTTCAATAGGACTATAAAATGTTTTTGTTACAGGCCATTGGTTTGTAAACAAGAATCACTTCTTTGCTGTTGCGAACACGAAAGAATCTCGTAAAGACGAACGATACCGCTGCTTCCTCAAAAACAGGGATGATGATCTGTATATTGGTGCTTCAATAACACCAGAATGTAACACATTGAAGACTGTGGAGAAGTCTCCTGAAAGATACAGAGTTACAGCTGTTAAGGTAATGTTAAAATATTCTGTAATTTGATGCATGGAAAAAATTATCTGTAAAGGTAAAGTTCAGAAAGTAATTCCAATCGTCTCCTGTCGTCGTAATAAGAGAAAGCAGGAACGCAACGAAATTCAAAAATTAATTCAATGATAAAAATAATAATACAGCAACATTGACATTTACAGAACTATTACTGTTTAAACCAGCCCCCTTCGACAAGTAGTGTAAAAAAGCTCAGTAGTCTTAAATAGATTTTCAACGTTATACCCAAGAGCATAAAGTTGAAAATCATGTTTGCAACTGCCTCCAGCACCTTATATTTAAAACAACATTGTTTTGTACACAGGCTGAAGTGGTAGAACCAGGATGTAGGTTACCGCAAAACTTTTCTGGAGATTGGATCAACACTGCTAACATTGATGCAGATGTTTTTATTAACGAAACACATATCATAGAAACATATTACCCAGATGAGGGTAGATTCAGGAGAACTATTTATGTTTGCAGGTAATTATTTTAACTAATATAGTATTAGTTTTTTAATGTTAATGAACCTGAGCTTAAGGACTTGTGTACCAGCTGTAGGCAGGCCACAACAGTGAAGCTGTTGCTGTAAAAATTAATTATAATATTCTGTATTTATAGAGAGCAGCGTGACAGTCGAGTAATGATGGCTCGTCTCACAGTGGATGGCTGTCAGAAAGATTACGTCTGCTTCGACTTTGTACCACAGCATCACAATGTTATAAGGTAAACGTTTATTAAACAAAATGGAGTTGTCCATTTATATCTTGTATGTATTTCAAATAGCAGAGATTACCTTTGCTTTTTCCTTTCTAGATACCGAAAAGGCTTGGCCATGATTCAGAGCAACTTCCACACAGTATGTTCATGGGTACAGTTCAAAAACAAACAAGAATGGCGCTACGATATATTCTTGAAGAAGGACCCTTCACCCATCCGATGCCCAGTCGCAGGAAAATTCAATTTCACACAAAAAGGAGATGTGAGATTCGAGACAAGAATTTTGGGAGGTGTCACTCTAAGTCCTCGACCAAACTTGTACTGCAAATTGAACCTTAGTGACTTCTCGGTATGTGATATAGACCAGAAAACAATACAGATCAAGGAGAATTACTGTCTGTCGGTGGATTACTTGGGTAGACCAGTTGATATCTACAGTGATCCAGATTATAGAATGAAATGCATAGGATTTTGGAAGGAGAATCTTAAGTCCTATCTGATTACTTATGATGAGTTGGATCCCTTCTCTAAGTATAGATGTTGGGTGTACCAGCGGGCTGATCTGAATAGGTATGTAACTCAATTATATTTAGCAAATTATAACACATGTCTTCTTCACACTTCAAAGAATTTGTGTGCTAAGGGTTCATTCAAGTATTACGTAAGCTGAATTTCAGAAAGTTTTAAACCCTCGCCACTTCCCCCCCCCCACAATCCTTACGAAAACATTTGTAGGGTTGCCATATTTATTTGAATAAGGACCTACCAAAATTTTGAGAAAAAAAAATATTGCTGACGAAATCACCATCCAAGATACCCAACCCCATTTGGCGCTCACGTAAATGATGCCTGAAAATTAAGCGAACATCTTCCGTTCTATGCCTATTATGTTATTGAATATAGGTTAGTACAATTTTAGGCTAACTTTATCTTATTAATATTTCAGAGTACTAATGTCTCAAGCCCTAGGCCCGTACTGTGACTTGAAGCAAGACGTAACATCTTGGAATTACACGGAAGGCGCAGCAGTGGCTATAGAGATGGAAGAATATGAGAGAGAACGCGATCAATGTCCAATGCACTTTGACGACGGCAGCGACCCCTGGTCTACCAAGGAAAACTACATCAAAGTGTTCACTTTCTCATTCTGGGGCAATAATTCTGCTTCAACAATGGCAGTTTCTACCGTAACGATACTTTTGGTAGCTTTACTTACGTTAATACAGTAAATAATAAGTGCACGACCGAATACTCAAACGCGATTTAGTTCTAAGACTATGTTCTAAGCGGAAGCGATTGCTGTGTAAGAACTCGATCGTCGCGCACATTTTGTACGAATATGACTTATTTGCATACCCGCTAGCCCCCATTCGCACGAGCGTTTTTTTTCCGGCGTAAAAAAAGCGCTGAGTTGGAACAAAAAGAGAATGTCACTGCCCAGAAAATAAAATCAAATACAGCACCGCGCTTTTAAAGCGCTGACGTATGAACGGCGCTTATTTAACGCCCGGAAAAAAAAGGCTTGTGCGAATAGCGCCTTAAAAAGTCATGTTAGACAACCATATATTTGCGCATTGCTCTCAGTTCGGACAAGGCCTCACTGGATGTCCTAATACAGTGTCTAATGCCTTATTTCTTATTTGAATTGTAGAGGCAGCAAACTTTGTATAATTAAGTAGCGTTTGAGTTTTCGTGATTAGACTGATGTAGATTACGTGTAGGTTGTCTTAATCAATGTTGTGTTTTACTCACACAGTAACTCTTTGCTGTAGAAATGCTATATATTTTTTTTATTGACTGTTTTTACCCAGTTTGTCCAGTTTTACATCATTCCAGTTTTTTTTTACAAGTTTTTTTGTTTTTCTTTTTCTTTTATATTTTGATTTATTTTTGATATTGTATTTATAATATATGCTATCTAAACTTATCTGTCGAATCTCAAGACATGCAGTGTGCCTTAAATCTAAGTAGAATAACTATAAATGTTTAACTGTCTATTACTGTATGTATATTTTTGATGATCTGGTTATCAATAGTTTAATTTTTTTATGATTCAAGTGACTGAAGCCCAACTAGAGTAGATGTATGTTGTAAACATTTTAATAGGTAGCTCATTTAGTTATAATTTTGACCAGTGTTCGCACTCATGACTAGCTTTTTCAGAATACTAATTATAATAATAATAATATTGATTTATTACAGATAATACAATCCAATTCTATTATCACTAAGAATTTTAACTTTCTAATTTTCCAAGAAATCCTTATTGTTTTTTTTTTTATTTATATTATTATAATTGTATAAATATTTATCTTATAATTTAAACTCGGAATAAGATAATTGCAGCAGCAATTACTATTATGTTAATATTCTTTCACAGGTATTTACTTTTCCGTCCGTATACATAATTATTTAAGGCTAATATTGCGCTTTTTAAAAACAATATCATGTCCATGTGCCTTAGCTATCTAATCTCTCTTATAGGAGAATATAATTATACTGTATATGCATACTAACTGATAATTATAGGCTTAACAAAATATGGTAGCAGTCCCTTTTTAATTACTTTATTGAGTAATCTAGGTATCAAATACTGTTTTTTTTACATATACTTTTTGTTGTGCAAAGTCCTTACGTCCATTCACAGTAACATTATGTTACCTTTTTGCAATTAAGTCCGTCCAAAATAAGACATTCATAAATATTATACATGTTTTTTTATTATTTGTTTAGACATCAATAAAATGTTATAACAATATCTAAGTGTTTGATTTTATTGCTATTATTTATTAGCTTTTCCCCATTGTTTCAAACTGCTACTCTGCTCTTATTGATCACAGTGTTATGTTATTATAGCGTTTAATCTTCCCCGCTACATGGTCTATCCATCGCAAAAAGAATTTTTCAATTTGAAACAGTCGTTCCTGACATTAGCGCGTTTAACCAAACAAACTCTTTAATCTTTATAATATTCGTTTTAGATGGAAACTGTCCTGAATGACTGCCTTGGCCCTTGTAAATCTAGTGGTCGGAAGTGCAACTGCTGAGCAAGAGGTACGATTCCCAGGAGTGCTATTAGGTTTTCAGGAACTCCTCAGAAACCACCGATTCGGATCTGCCGCTGCGCCAAGTTGATGGAAATTGACTCTTACACAAAACTGGCAAAATGTGGGTGTACTAGGTGCACCTCTCATTAAACCATTCTGAATTTTAGGTGTAGCGAAAGTCATCATCATCATAACTAGCCTATAAATGTTCCAACTGCTGGGACACAGGCCTCCTCTCTGTGAGAGGGAGTGAGCCATAATCCACCACCCAGGCCCAGTGCGGTTTGGTGGATGTCACATGTCTTCGAGTTTTTGGTTCTAGTACATGCCGGTTTCCTCACGATGTTTTCCTTTACCGTTTTGAGAGCAGTTGTGATGAAATAAATTACACAAAGTAATGCAAAAAAAAAGCTACGACGAATACTTGGTCAATGCCATGCCACAATCTCTAACAGAACAGGGGTAGTTCATGAATGTTTTAAGTGGACACAAACAAAAGTTTATGTTTTGCACATGTGCAGAGAGTGGATGTGGATGAGTTCAAACTGGTTGAATAGAAATCAAATATTCATGGGTAATAATAACTGACACAAGACACAAAAGTGTTCAATGTTTCCTGCCCTAATGATACATTGCAATATGATGCGCCTTACCTTATTGATGATATTTAGAACTACAAGGTATTAAGAGAAAAATAAAGAATGAATCTTTTACTTAAAATTAAATGTATTAATTATATACACCTATTTCTTACATCACATTATGAAATTATTATACATCAAAACATCGGAATCAAACACAAATTAAAGCAAATTCATTATTCTTGTTTTTAAATACCAACAAAAATAGACACTTCTTGCAGATTTTCTACTTAGTCCAAGACACTTTAGGTATATCAAAGTGCTCAGTTAGGCTGTCCAAATGCTGGTTAAACTTCTCTACTCTTTGTTTATGAGTCATCTCCGCTTTCTGCCGTATTCTCTGTTTTTGCTGCAATGTGATACAAAACCCTGGTTAGTGAATTGATGCAGAATACAAGTTGAGCATTAAAAAAGGAAAATAGAACCACAAGAATAAGTGCAATAAGCCAAACATTTTTAAGGCCATTTTAAAACACTGTTTCATGTAATGATCAAATTTCATTGTAGGCAGTTTTTGTTAATTAGAAATTGACACTAAAATAACACTTCTGTATGTGTCATGGTCACTAGCCCAATATTCTTACAATAGAAACACTATTTAATAACGCAAAAAGATGGTGGGTGGATAGAGTAGAGGTGGTGCATAACAAAATATAATATTGGCAAGAACACATAAATTTTGTTTACAAAAAGCTAGTATGTTACGAGTGACTGCCTATATTACTTCGAAAGTTACTGATCTTCACGATAATCAGTACCAAAACCCTAAGATAGATACAAGATCACAGATGAATTATAGTATTTGGTCAACAGTCATTACCATTTTCTCCTGCATCTTCTGAAACGCCATCTCGGCCTTCGTCTTAGTGTTAACAACAGTGACAGTTGGTGGCTGCTGCTGCTGTTGTTGTTGCTGGACCTGTTGTTTCACTTCATTCTCCATGAGTTTCTCCGTCTCCTTCTTAGCTTTCTTCTTCTTTTTTTTCTTGATACCAGAAGTGTCTTTAATTTTTAATTGCACTCTGTTTACACAAGCATATTCGTCTTCTTCACCCATTTTATGAGAGATTAATTCAATAATTTGGTATTTTCTGGAAAACAAAATAATGAAACCAATAACGATTGACGCTGTCTGTTCACTGTTGACAGATTTGTAACTGTCACTGTCACGTATGCTGTCACGTCACTCTCCAACTGTCACTGTCAGATTGACTAACTTTTTTATGAGACTTCGAGTATTAACCTTTTGAATAGCGATTGAAGAAACCGTAATCTTTTACTATTTTCAATAAATCGTATTATCATCACACTCACTTGTCTTGAACAACTTATTTTTAAGTACAGCTTGACATAAAAATGTAGAAAACCGTAAAGCTGCGAACATATTATCGGACGCGTCCGTCAGCCGCGGCTGAGGGACGCAGCTTATTCATTATCCAGCCAGTACATTTAATACTACACTGTGCAAACTGTCGGTCGTAAGACGCGGACGTGACCTTGAGAGTTCGGACGTCCGAACAAAATCTGGCCTTCTGTCTGGCCTTCTGTCGTCCGAACTACCGTGCACACTGCTAAGCCGCGTCCCTCAGCCGCGGCTGACGGACGCGTCCGATAATATGTTCGCAGCTTTACGGTTTTCTACATTTTTATGTCAAGCTGTAGTGTATATTATTTAAAGTAAGTTTTGGCATATAGCTAGCAGGGGCAATAAAATTGAGAATGGTCTGTCTGAGCTCGCATGTATTTTCATGTAAACTCTGAATATGAAATTGAAGAATGCTCCAACTAGCCCGCGAAATTCGAAAAGCTGCATCTTGTTAAATCTCCGAAATCTAACTTTGATACAGCTTTTCTATGTGAGAGCAGATGGAGCGAATGTTTTGATAATTTTCATATTGAAAATTATACTTAATTATTACCGCAATTCATATTTTGATAAAGTTACAACATGTCAATGGCCTGCAAATTGCAAAAAACGTAAGAAAATTTGAATTTCGCGGGCAACATCGACGCAATCACCTTAAAATTGCTGCAATTGTGCGGACAATACCCCTCTCTTTTCTTTAGTTACATTGCACTGTTCTCAAAGTCGCTTTTTTTTGTGGCGGACCCCAACGGCTTGTGGAACATTCTGTAATTATGGTACTTGTCTTCTATTCTTATTAAATACAGTAACGTGACCAGACGAAACGATAAAACTTTAAAGTATCTACTCATACAGATGTTTTGTACTATCTAATGAAAAGGTCAGCTGTTCTTTTGAAATTATTTTCTAATAAGTTACTTGTCTATCCAGTTAACTCAGAATTAATTTACATTTAGTCACACAGAAACAGTAGTTAATAATAGTGTTATAACAATAACCTATCATAATACTCAATCTTTTCTGAATTTGCGTAAATACTTGGTCCAATTAAACATTTGTAGTAAAAGTAAATCTTACAATTTGAAATATCGAATCAGTGTCATAAGTTTTACGCATTGACGGCACTATGACACCCCCTACACTATAAGACACCCTATCTGACGACGCGGGGCTTTAGCAGAGTTAAGTACACATTAACTCACGAGGGTGGCAGGTTGACTAGTAGCAAATATCATAAATAAATAAGTGATTGTTCACTACAAAAGAGCGGGAATGAATGGCGTTTCTTGGCGTTATCGGGTCGGCGCACGCGCTCTGCCCGGCGACGCGTACGGCCTGGAGATTAGTTTGATTTTGCGCCACGTGGCGCCACGTGCGTTCAGACTACCCACCAAATAAGATTAACGGATTTGCACACTACAGATTGCACACGAATGAGCAGGAAGTGTAAAGTGAAACGCCGGTAATGAGAACGCTTTGTGGGAGGACCGATGTAATGAGATAGGAAATAAAATGTTATTGTATTGTTGTTTGGCATTAGGCGGTTTCTGGTATATATAACTTCTTCAGTATTTCTGATAGAAAAAGGGAGATTTTGGAACAATGTCGTAAAATATTAGATTAAACTAAAAAAATGGACTGTTATTGGAGCTGCTTTTTATATTAACTTAAGTAAAAAGGCAGTAATACTTACTTAGAAGTTTATCTACAAGAAGAACCCACCAAGAAGAACATACTGAAGATAAATTGGCAACTTCAAAATGCTTCAGAGCGATGTTTAATCAACGCTTTCGCGCTGTACCTAGAGCGTGGAAAATCCACAGTACAATATTGTTTAGGCATTCCTTTAGGTATCACACAGAGTTAGTGCGAACGGATATCATAAGAACTACCAGTAGTACACAATATATAACAATGACCTGTATACCATTTTCTGACGTCACAATAGTGATGGGGTCTTGGGGTGCATTGAGTTAGCTGATGGCACGTGCCTCCCACGATAACGTTGAAGGCAGCCCCTGTGACTCAATAGTTTATCGCAGCTATCGCAAGGCAGAAGGCGAATCGATCTGCGGCATTGGCCTTGTAAAGTTGATGACTATAGGAACTAACCAACTATGTTTGGCGTGAGTGATCTGAGATTAACCATTTAAATATTGTGTCAAAAGTGTTCAAGAACATTTATTTGGCACCTTTGGTACAAAACCACACAAAAAACATTAACAAAACTAACAATCAGAAAAAAAACAGTGGGTATGATCACCTCTAAGCGGTTCATCACGGGTTACAAACAACGGCACCTGCGGTGACAGCTTCGTTTACAAATATCTAAACGCACTTACAAAACTTGGAACAACTACTTGTAGGTCATTCAAATATTTCTTCCTTGCGGGAATTGAACTCGGGACAGGTTGTGTCCATGAAAAGTGTCGTACTCTAAAGGTTCGTTTCCGAACATTTAAACTCACATATACATAAACAGCTACCTGCTAGACCCGGTCCAAGCCAAAACACTTGTAGTTGTAGGTCATACAATTGCGTGCGGGAATCGAACCCGCGACACGCAGCGCTCTGCGCTCATCAATGGCATCAATTTCTCTGAAGCCACCGCAACTGAAAACACCTGATCATTTAGGTAGGCCCTACATTTTCGATACCCTGGGAGTGAACAATACAATTGCATTGTTGTACCCTAATCTTTAGAAATCACAACAAACGTGCATACTTGACTTCTATTAACGCCTCTCGTGCGAAATTCATCGGCTTAGTCCTCACTGTCGCATTACTAGCGCAAATCCAAACAAATAGCTAAGGCTAGGTGCAGAACAATGGCGGGCAGCTAATAGACATTAATACAGCATTAGCTATAAGCGCCGCACGCGCCGGCGACGCCTTGTTTGCCAAACTGCCCTAATCCGCTATTTGTAGGTTAGGGTTGCCATGATTGTGTGACTGGCGGTGGGAAAGTTAATTCCTACTTAAAATAAAATGCACGAGTTACAGGACTACTAAGGACGCTCATGGTTCTTGATGAAAGATGAACAAGGCTGAATTTGTATTACAAGATAAGTAAGATAAGGCTGGTAGTATCTATGGGTGCCAAAGATGCGGTATAACTTACTTTTGTAATGTCTAGAATTTAAGTGCCTGTTAAGTATGTATCTTATTTCATCCTCTGCTTCGATGTATCGTGAGCGTTAAGTACTTTAGTCATTCACAAGACCTATCTATTTCCTTCGGATCTTATTTTCGCTCAGTTGGTCACCCTACATTGTAGCAAAATGCCGCTTTGACTTCTGAGAGGAAATCCTTTTCCCACGGGCTTTATTCAAACATATGTAAAGCGTATGATGGATGACGCGAGACCGCCCTTAAGCGGGGGTTAGCCGTTTAAATCACAATCATGTCACCCCTAATACATTTTTTCGTTGGTCACTGAACGATTAGGTTAAAATTTATAATGTAATTTATACTAGGCGGAGTTCAGTGAAAGAGTTCAAATGGCACACGTCAAAATGATTGCGCTTTTTATTGTAACGCACCCAGGGGTATAGCGTTACATTTTATTTCCCATAACGTTCACGTTTCGTCGGTCGAAAATTAGCGGATAAAGTAATCAAACAATTCTGTGTTCGTAATGTGAGTTGGTGAACTCACAATCGCTGTTTTGTCTTGACTTTGGTAAATATGTCTTGAAAACAATAGAATATGTGAGGTAAAAATGTGGAGCGCGTTGGCTGCGCGGCGGCGGGGGAGCGCGTCAAAGTTTTCCCATTACGCGAGTCGCAGACATTAGCAGCCCTCTTGGGTTCATTAAAATTTGTCAGCTTGTCGTATAGGAGTAACTTCTAAATGGATGTAGAAACTTCTCTAAGTGAAACTCGGCTGACGTAAAAAGTTTGTCGGATTTTGAGTTGGCGTTTTTTCGACGCCATCAATTTCTCAGCCCGTCAAGAAGATTATTCGCACTCGCATTGCGGAAAAAAGAGTAATTTAAGTTTTCCAGAAGAGCCGTTGCGTTGGAGTTATGATCTTTGTTTGAAAGTTTGATTGATTTATGAAATCCTCATTGTCTGCTAGGACGATTAAGGGATCAGTGGGGTTTGTATTAAAACTTCATAACATTATTATTGTTATGACATCAAACCGAATTCCATTACGTGGTATTTCTACACAAAAATATCTTTCTAATTGAATTATCTCGAGACCGAAGCTGATTGACACAAACAATAACAAAGCATTCAACAAAAAATAAAATTAAAACACCAACGCCTTTGATTTGATACTGTGCAATCAGTTGCCGGAGCGAACCAGTCAATGTTATTGTTCCTTTTATATTCGAGGGGTTAAATGAACCCCAGAGTCCTTAGCGGAGGGTGATGCCGATAGTTTAGTTAACAGATGTAATTGTGAATGAATGAACGGAATCGAACGAGTGGAAGGAATGTCAGCGTAATTAACGCTGTGGGAGACTGGCCATTAACAGTCGGTTTTATTTTTTATTAGCCGCGGTTCGCAATTTTGTTTTTATCATCTTTTGCATGACATAGTAGAATGCATGGACAATCAACATTATATGACTTTCAATGGGAATTTGAAATGGAAAGAGCATAACTCCAAAGTTCCCTTTTATAAAGTTAAAAAAGGACCAGTAATTTTGACATACTTTATAACATGTATCTTGGTATCTAGTTAATTTCAAAAGGCACTTAGCAGAAGCCTGAATAAGATGTTGCCGTTCTTGAATTTCGGTATATAAAGGCATTGCTTAGAAAACCGCTTTCAAGAGCTTTTGTGTAGTTTAAAAAAAATGAAATAGGTGGTGATAATGTAAGATAATTGCAAGGTGTGAACATTGTGGTCGCGGGACTCACGAACTATCGTGTCCCCGGAATGGAAAGGGCTATTGAAGGACACTGTGGATTTTAGTCAGTACGAGTCTGACAGTCCCTCCCGCTCTGCCTTGGGTGGGAGGACTCATTTGATGATTTTAACACGATAAAAAAAGGTGTAGGTAAACATTGTACAGATAACTGATACAAAGGAAGAAGTAGGTAAATAATTGTTATATACCTTACAAACAATTTACGTAATGAGTGATTAATAAAACATGCCTTATTAAATAAGTATCAGGGTATAGAGATATAGATACTGTAGCCACATCACGGGTGTAACAAGGGGTGTAACGGGAGATGGCGGTAAATCAAGTCCATGTGGGGCAACTCTGACACCCACCCGCCGCACACTGCTTGCGGTTACTGAGATTTAAGTAGATTTATTTTATTCTGTAGAGATATTTTGAATATTTGTGTAATAGTACTGCAGTATCCATAATCTAGTTTAAAGAAAAGTGAGTGTATAAAAATGTGGGAAAATTAAAACGTCACGCCAGTACGCGTAGCGTAGAAAAAGGAATTTATCGAGAGAATAGTAGTAGAAAAGTTAGTTGTAAATATACGTACAGGGTGGATTTTCTAACTGGGCGTGGATGGCTATCCGAAACTATGAAGAATATCGAAAAACGCTGAAAGGACTATGGAAGCCAATTTTGACGAAAACAAAAATAGAATCATTGGATTTTAGATAAATCAATTATCCTGCCCAGGAATCGAACCCGCTGATTTTGGAAAAAAAAACACATTCTGTATTCCAACTAGACGTGGATGGCTATAATAAAGCCATATATATTATACATAGGATATATTATATTTGAAACTATGACGAATATCGAAAAATGCTGAAAGGAGTCTCCAGGCCAATTTTGACAAAAACTTAGAATGCTATATTAGCCGTGTCTATTAAGATCCAGCTCATAGTCTAAAAGAATAATAGCTAAGATTTCTATCAAAGAAGAGAAAGAACACATAAAAACATAATCCCTTTGCATCTGCACTTAATTACAAGATAATTTGGACGCACACGAGTCTTAAATTTAAAAAAAGAAATTAAATGAGCATCTGTCACGTACAAGAATTATGACTAACTATGAAATTATACCGCTTGAAATCACTTATCTATTTATGAATTTAATTAATTAAATGTAACACAATGATTAATTGCAGTTATTATTAGAATTATATAAGTTTTAGGCGGCGTTTGAAACAATTACATTTTACTTTTTTATGTTTAAATCGGTAAAATCATCAAATGGTTCCTCCTGCTCTGGGTGGATTAAATGGATTGGAGGAAATGTCTGACTCTTACTGTTACTTCAGTTGTTCTTTGCGTTCCAGGGTCACGGTTACCTTAACAGAAGATCTCGTCACCCTGAAACGTTATCACCGCGTTGAGATTGGAAATCAGTATAAAAACCTAAGTATGTCCTGAGTTGAGGACGGAAATTATCCTTCGGACATCTAAGGCCCTTCGTACATTAGGCGACTCGGGTATCCGATACTCCAGTCGAATACCCAAGTCGCGCGACTCTAGTAGCGCACGATCCGTACACAGCGGCGACTCGAGTCGTAAGACTCAAATCGTCTATTCGGCCACCATTCTATATTCAACCTTAATAATACATAGTACAAAACACAAAATGTACATCTCATAACATAAATTAAAATGCTTCTATTTTAAAAATGACGAGCGCATTCCTATTTCAAATTTTTGGAATTAAAAATTGGCGCGTATAGAGGAAAAAAAAACAAACTAGAAAGAATATGGTTCATAATTTCGCCGCGCCAACCGGCTACAAGGTAGCTTGATTTGTTCAAGCTTTGACTTTCAAGGTGGTGACCATGGGTTCAATCCCCAGGTAAACATAGAATTTTTCTTTTTTCGTGTTTCAGTTGTTTTTTAGAGGTTTATTCAATTTTTTTCTAGGTTTTTTTTTATAGTTTTCTTTTATTTGCACCGGAACGCTGACGCCCTTACTGCTATGATGATGACCGTGGTTTCAAATTTCAGATTTGAATAGGTTTTTTTTAATGTTTTCGTTTTCTTAATTACTTTATTTTTGTCGTATGTGCAAGTACATGACGAAGCTAGGTTAAAGTAGTAATGTTTGTAACGAAACCATAATAATTTATAAAAGTGCAAAAAGTTTGACACCATGCTCGATAGATGGCGCTGTCGTCGAGTTAGATCGCGCTATCGTTTTGTTAGGTTCTATTGAAGGACACCGTGGATTTTAGTTAGTACGAGTCTGACAGTCCCTCCCGCCCTGCCCGGGGTGGGAGGACTCATTTAATATGATGATTTTACCACTTAAAAAAAAAGCTTATTCCATGCTAATTATCTATTAGAATATTCTTTTGAATTTGACAAGCCTGTTGGTCTAGTCGTTAGTGACCCTGACTGCTATGCCGGAGGACGTGGGTTCGATTCCCACCCAGGACAAATGTTTGTTTGATGAGCACGATCATTTGTTCTGTGTCTGGGTGTAATTTATATATTATATTTATGTATTTAGAAATATATAAGTATGTTTATCAGTTGTTTAGTACCCATAACACAAGCTCTGCTTAGCTTGGGACGAGATGGCGTTGTGTGATAGTTGTGGAATATTATTATTATTAATTGTAATGATACAAACAAGGATATTTTTCTACCTCAGATACTTTAATAATAAATTTTAAAATAATAGATACAAATTTTTCGTCGGTTAAAAATCGCGAAGACTTGGGTATCGGCGATCTTGATAGATGAGTAGCGAGCGACTAGAGTCGGCGACGCACGTCGGCGACGCGACCTGTGTACGAGCCTCTATGGATTTGTATTGCGATAGTCGCCTGGAAACCAAAATCGTAAGGTATCGGAAACTTGCGTCGCCTCGTGTACGAACCTTCGTACACGAGGCGACGCAAGTTTCCGATACTAGAGTTTCGCCACTACTCATGACCTGCGGAAAATTCGAGGTACTAAATTTTTATAATGCAATTTGATGTAACGACATAGACACTAGCGCCGCGTCAAAAGGTCATGATGGGTGGTCAAGAATATGAATTCAAAAATGTCTGACACATGACTGTGACGATCAAAGTATATTTTTTAGGGTTCCGTTGGTTCAAAAAAAAACGGAATCTTTATAAGATCAGTCGTGTGACAGTCCGCCCTTCACAGTTAATTTCCTGCGAACCTAACATTAATCCAAATCCAAATACTTTAAATTAATTTTTAAATTTTATTCAAAAGAATAGAAAAAAAACCATCTCACCCAACTTTTTAATAAAACTTCATACCAAATTAAGATTTGTTATGAGTATTGTAAATATTTTTATATCGTTTTAAAATAATTACTTTCCAAAAATGATTCAAGAATATGCTACGGAACCCTTTATTCTGTGAATAAAATAAAAAATGGTAAATAATTTGTTCCGCCATCTTGAAAGTCGCGGAAACTCAAGTAGCGGCGTTGTCAGCAGATAGGTAGCGCGCGATTGGCGTCGCGCGTCGCGTGCGTGTGTACGAACGTATATGCATTTCTATTGCGAGAGTCGCCTGGATACTGAAGTCGTAAGGTATCGGAAACTTGAGTTTCCGAATGTACGAAGGGCCAAGTCTACCTAATTCATGGTCGCGGGACTCACAAATTACCGTGACCCCGGAACGTAAAGGGCTTTTGAAGGACACCGTGGATTTTAGTCAGTACGAGTCTGACAGTCCCTCCCGCTCTGCCCTGAGTGGGAGGACTCATTTGATGATTTTAACTATCCCAAAAAAAATGCCCTAATTGGTGCTGTTGTTTAGATGCGCGCGCGTCCATGCAAAAGTGTTTCATTAAATGCGAATTATGTGAAGTTACTGAAAGTTTCGACAGTCCTTGAACTCTACCGACGAGGATCACTACCTTAGCCGCAATGACAATAAAGCCTTAGCCGACTGTTGGCCGTTTTCGGCAGTCGGCCAAAGTATCAGCCGGCCCATGTCTAATTTTTTAGTAAATAAACATTTAACAATATTATAAATGCGCAAGTGAGTGAAAAAAAAACTACTTCAAGCTAAACCAAAAAAAAAAACAATTGCCATATAACTATCTAGTACATATTTGACAGCTAGGGGAAGTACGCACCCGCGCGCACGCACTTCAAACAATGAAGTCGCACGCGTCGCGGCGCCGGCGCAGCCCGCGCTAATTCAAGCTTCCTGACCAGATATGGGAAGCTGGAGTGAACTTGTGACCTGTCCTGTGACAGATAGGGCACGGCGTGCAGTTTGAAGGGTTTCAGATTTGAAGATAATGTGTGTTCATTTTGATTTTGAGGGTTTTTCGATTTTTTTGCCTAGCTTTTTTTTACGAAAGGGATTATTGGTATAGGAAGTGCAAAAATAAAATTGTTTCCATATATTTGCAGCAAGCTGAGAGTATGTTTATTATATTTATTCTTTCCTACTTCCACCTTTATAGGAATTAGGAACTTCTTCTTTTCTTCTGGGGTCTTCTTCGATTCCTTATTCCTCCTTGCGAGTCGACTGTTTATGTCTTGCCCATATGAACGCGGCCCATTTTGGAACCAAATGCATACTTGAAAATGATTTTCTTTGTAACTGGTTAGAGTTCCCTGGGAACCATGCAGTATTCCTTGATCAGATCATCTGATCCAACTCTGGTTCGTTTTAACTCGAAATCTGTTGAAGTAAATAGTTCTTTATTAAAACGTTATGCTTTGAATATTTCAATCGTATGTTCCAGATATTGGCACTTTGTGAATATTGCTAGGAAGAAAAGTCCTGCGGAAAACAGGTGGTACTACATTTTCTTAATGCAATTTGATGTAATGACATTACTATAGCGTCGCGTCAAAAGTACGAGTACTTCAGTCGTGGCGCGGACTCTATGTTTTGGCATTTAGAAGTAGACTTGTCATACACACTTCCAGCGCTGTGCAAACTTGACAGCTGATAACTGGATCGTGTACGGATGGCTTTATGTATAACTGACATCCTTGATTACTTTGCTTCCTACGCAGAATACGGTTGTGCTAGAATTAGCTTCAATGGAAAGGGGTTTGAACTTCCGACCTTTAAGATAGCTTAGTCAACACATTAAGCCTTGAACTCCTGCCTATATGTTTAAAAATAGGTGTACAAACTGACAACTTGCGTCAATTTGACAATTACTTAAATGTTAGATAATTACTGTCAAGTAAACCCTGCAGGGCTAACATGCGCAAGTCGACATATCTCATAAACGAGAAGGCAAAATTTGTCGTTCTCGATTCGTTTGTCACTTTTCGTAACATGCGCACCACACTCGAGAAGATATCTCGTCGTGACTTCGCCTTCTCGACGTGAGATAACCGATGTTACCATTTCATGAAAACATACCATAATATAATTTAGTATCGCCGGTTTCATTCATTCATTCGGTCTATTATTGGTGGGAATTGCGTGAACGCTGCCATATTTGTGAACGCGACCGTACAATTGTCTCTTTGACATTTTGTCAATTCAAAATTTGCTTAGCTGGGGTGCGTTTAAATCAGCCGGCGAATTTTCGCCGGATAAAAATTAAACTAGTGAGGATTCGCTGAACGGAGTCATAGGTTTCTGCAAATGTAAGCTGTAAAATCCAATTGACAGGTCAGTTTATCAAACAAATAACAATTCAATCCATAATCCACAAATAATATTCACTGAGCTGATGAATTAAGTACTCTCTAAAATAAAAATATTCGTTTTTACGGCGCGAATCGAGCAAAACAACATGCTCAATGTCAATCTGACAGCGGGATAAAATTTTGCGAGGTAAAAAGGTCACAAAAATTTATTCCTTTCAGTAAAAACTTATACCAGCGGACGACCGTAAACGGGCAGATTAAACTTTAGTTAGTTTCATTTTTCACCTCGCGGTGTACTTAAACGGGGTGTTTGACATTTAGTCGTATAAATTTTAAACTGGATAATTGATTTAAACGCACCCCAGTGGTTCGCTCGTGCTAAATATTTTCGAATTTAAAATAATTGTTGAATTGTTTTATAGAAGATGGCTTTGGCATCAAAGAAATTGTAAGTATTAGATCAAAATACCCAACCTGCCTTTGGTAACCTCCATTTGCTAAAAATTGAATGCAGCACAGAATCTGGAATTAAACATGAACAATCACACCTTTAGCAATACCTATATTGGACTCTGATATTACTTATTGCAATTTTGCAGTTTACTTTTGGTTTAAATATTTAAGAATTTAAATCAATATTTTGGGAATTTCGCTAACAGTAGTTTAGGTGGTAAATAGGTATATATACTTACTTTTAAAAAATAAATATTTAAGAAAACAAAAAACCAGACTGCGTAATAAAACTAAAAAGAAAGAAACAAGCCCAGTAGTTTAGAATTCACTCATACACACTCACAGTCGGGGCCCATTCAAATTATACCAATCAAATCTTCCCAAGGGGCCCCGACTGTGAGTGTGAATGAGTGAATTCTAAACTACTGGGCTTGTTTCTTTCTTTTTAGTTTTATTACGCAGTCGGGTTTTTTGTTTTTTTAAATATTTATTTTATTATTTTTAGTTTTTGATAGCATTTATCACTCCAAATTAAATTGAAACATATAAGTTATAAATATTTTGGTAAACCATTTTTAAAATCCTTTAATTTGATACCCCACTTGATAGAATGTGAGAGATTTAAAAAATTTTTTTTAAAAAAAAACATAACCCTCCTGGCGCAGTCGGGTAAAAAGGCAGGTAAGCCACAGCCGTTTTGAGGCTCCAAATCGGCTTGGAGCTTATCTATAACATAAATAGCCATAGGCTTTGTAATTCGCCAAAGGGACTGGAACTCGTTATCCCTTAGGTCAAATGGGTTGCAGACGTCGCGAATCACCTTCCTCTATATTTTTCTTGCTTCCCTCTCCTCATACACAGTTAAAAGATAATTGTAGTACGGCACCGCCATTATACTTAAAAGTTCACAGAACACTGTTACGCCTTTTCAGTTTTTAGTCACTGTTGTCGCGATTTCTCGTCTTCGAAAACCATCGACGAGAAACTTGTCATAGGAAAATGTCAAAATTCGACTAAATATAGGCCGCATGTTAGAGCCTGACGACAAAAACAGGTTTGACAGAACGACATGAGTTCTATGTCAGAACGACACGACATATAAGTGTCACCATGTTAGCTCCCATCGACAAACAGACATATGTCGTTTCAGCACGAGATAATGTGACGACAAAATTTTGTCGACTTGCGCATGTTAGCCCTGCAGAGCTTTGAATACAATTTATTTTTATATTTTAGTTTAGTTAAATGAATGAGAACATTAACTTTAATCTATTAAGGTTTATTTAAGAAGAAACGCAATTGAGCAAGCCTGAGCTTAAAGCCTCATTTAGACGATGCAAGAACTCGCACGCGAGTTGCGTTACATTGCGGACTTTATAGGTACTGAATTCAGTTGCTCCAACAAATACGTTAGTTTAGTCTCAGTTCGAAAAATTGATCTAGACTGATAGTTTTGATTTAACATATAATTTTAGAGTAGGCTGTTGTAATTTATAAGATATTATACTTTCAGAAATGGTCCGGAATCAAGAGTGCTGCAGAGCTGTTCCACCTCGCCAGGGATAAAGAGAGATTTTTAAGTCTGATGACCAACCTCCAGTGATTGGAGAGGAACGAGGAGAAGATACTTAAAGAGCTGACCTTAGCGTTGAAAATCCAACAAGGCATTTTTATTTAGTTGTACTCACATTCATGTTTAGTTCTATTGTATCACAAACATGTTACTAAATTCTCTTTAGGCAATAATCGTCAATGTTGACACGCATTACAGACGGGAGACCTCATGTAGGTAATGTTGTGTCTGCGCCCTTAAATTAGGGCCCTCTGTCTCATAGTGTGGGGTCGTTTTCAACCAGACATTTGTTTAACTTGTTGCGGCATGTTCACACTGTGTATTTTTTGAGATTTATTTGTTATTTTTAGTTTTATATTAACTTTATAAACCACTACTGGAATCAAGATTCTAAATTGATTCGCGGGATTGTCTCTTTAGGTAACTGTGACCCTGGAACGTAAAGAGCTATTGAAGGATCATATTGAATTCAAGTTCATATTGACACAGCCTCCCTCCCCGCCCCGGGTAGAAATACTCATTTGATGATTTTACCACGAAAAAAATAATCTAAACAAAAAATCTGTTAAGAAGAAAAATTTGAATACACAGAAAATAAGTGTATTCAAAAAACTCTTTACCGTTGATTTCAAACATTCAAAAACCTTAATATAATACGTTCAAATTATCAAAATAAAAAGTTTCAATCTCTGTCTCCAGCCAGTATTGTAATTGCGCATTTCAAAGCATTTTGTTGCCTATTAAAGTATGTTACAGACGCGAAAAGCGAATTTTGATTCCATTGTATTTCTAACCAAGGTCTCTTTATAAAATAAACGTACCCTACAGGACAGGGGTCTTAGGGTCGTTTTGAACAGGACATTTGTTTGCCTTGTAGCGGCATGTTCAGTATGTTCATACTACGAGTACTCGTACGCGTTTGGGCAATAGTGATGTGGTTAGGGTACTTTTAATTGGTGCAGTAATACACTTCTCATCAAAAAAATCGAAACACTTTCGTTTTTATTGTTTTTGTCCTAATTTTTTACAAAAGAGAATTAATTCCATGAAAAAAAAACATTACTGTGTAGCTGGCAGTTTGGTCATTACAGTAAGAAGAAAAAAATCAAAATTCGAAATAATTTCATTTGTTTATCCTATAAATGAAATTAATCACTGTTTTGAGACAAATGTGTATTTAGGGTTGGAGTACGTTTCTCGTTTAAAAACTAAAAATTAGCGCTTGTCTTTAAACTTTCTGTTTCTTATTTCATTTACTGTGACTTTGGGACGTCTGAAAAAACTTTTTTTTCTAAAACATATGGATACTTCGCCCGCAGAAGCCGCCCAAGTGGTGGCATTGCTGGATTCTGGACTTAGTCAGCGTGTTGTGGCTGCAAGATTGCATCTAAGCTTATCATCTGTTCATAGAGTCTACAAACGCTATCGGGAGACTGGTTCGTTCACGCGCCGTTCAGGATCTGGCAGGAATCGGGTCACTTCTGAGCGAGATGATCGATTTATTGTAACAACTTCTTTACGAAATCGACGCCTTAACGCTTTTCAACTGCAGCAGCAGCTTCGCGTTGTACGAAGAGTAGCTGTAAGTGACTCTACAATAAGAAGAAGGTTGAAGGAACGCGGATTGGCACCGCATAAGCCAGCGAATGGGCCGAAATTAACTGCAGACCATCGAAGAGCGCGCCTTAACTTTGCACGCGAGCACCTAACTTGGTCATACCTTCAGTGGAGCAAAGTACTGTTTTCTGATGAGTGTAAAATTATGCTGTATGGTAACGACGGAAGGAACAAGGTCTACAGAAGAGATGGAGAACGCTTTGCACAATGCTGCATTGAAGAAAAGGTCAGCTATGGTGGCGGTTCGTGGACGGTTTGGGGAGGAATCAGCGCCGACGGTAAGACAGAACTTGCCTTTGTGTCTGGGCCACGGCTGCCTGCACTAAACTCTCATCGGTACATCGAACAGTGTCTTGAACCTCATGTGATGCCCTATGCACATTTTATTGGCAACGACTTCATATTCATGCACGACAATGCTAGAGCTCACACCGCGGGCGTCGTACGAGATTATCTTACCGAAGTCGGTATCTCCATTATGGTATGGCCAGCAAGAAGCCCGGACATGAATCCCATTGAACATCTATGGGATGAATTAAAGAGACGAATTCGAGCAAGAGATCCAGCCCCAGAAACACTTAGCCAGCTGCAAAATGCAATCCAAGAGGAATGGGATAATATACCACAACATGTGATCGTGACTCTCATCCGATCGATGAAGAACCGTATGGAAGCAGTAATAAGAGCTCGCGGAGGGAATACAAGTTATTAAATAAACGTTTCTTACATTTTTTTTTCATTTACGCGTGTTGTTTTACCCATTTCCTTCATATTCCATACAGGGTAAAAATTACTCATTATACAAAATACGAAACCTATGAAGACTTAATTTGAATTTAGAACATTAACATTAGGATTTAAAAACCTCATACTACTCACTATTAAATGACATTTTACATTTATTCCTAAATATACACATTTTTCTGATAATCCTTATCAAATCATAAACTGCGAGGTGTTTCGATTTTTTTGATGAGAAGTGTATATGGGTGTCATGGAATAAATAAACTTACTGGTTTTTGATTAAACCAAATTTAAAATTAAATTGCGGTTTTTCTCCACGTAGAAAAATATGTACTTTACTTTCAATAAGCAGCTACCCCTTCTAGTTTTACACAAATAGAAATAGCCTATAGTTCCCGGAATCTGAGTTGCGAGACTGTCATAACATGTTACCGTGACTCTTGAACGCAAAGAGCAATTGAGAGAGAGAGAACAGGGTAGAGCTTTGTCAGTTGGACCCAAAAAAGGGTTTAAATTCATCTAAATTCATTCATCGATGTAGGTCGGAAAGCGAAACACAACAAACAAACTCAAATTCGCATTTATAATCTTAGTAAAAGTATTTCAATCTAACCTACCATTTTCCTTAACCAGTCCTATACATAGTACATATACTGCCGTGGTAGTAATTAGGCGACGCACGAGCCGGTGGGAGGTGGGCGCAGGAACCGGAAGCGCGCCGGAGATGAAGGCGCGATACAATATCCGGTTAGACGCCATTTCCGCCGCGAGACGACGCGCGTGTGTGGATGCCTTTACTTGCTGATAGATACTGGAGCGTGATTTTGGATTGGTGATTCGTGGAACTGTGGTACGTAGATATAAGTAAGTCTGACCATCGTATGAATGATTTACTAATTGTTTTCAAGTTAAACTGAACTGAAGACATCACTAGCTAACACTGTTATTTGGGTACATTGGTACATCCACACTTACATCGTACACTTTCACTTAAAACGGGATTTTAACATACTTTTGTTGTAGTACAGAATTTATTTCTATTTAGCCAAAAGTTATGCAATTAGTTAGGGACCTCAGTTTTTTGGCGACTACGAATTCGTTAAATAAATTCATCACTTTTCTTGTGTCTACAATATTTTGAAAAAACTTTACTGCATCTAACTTACTAATTATCTTATTAGTACCAAAATATACATGAACTTACGCCTTATTCCCATGGGGGTAGGCAGAAACTAAAGAGCAAAATATAGTTCACATAAATCCAAAAACAACAAAAATTTAAATAAAAGAATGTTTTTTAATTTTTTTTTCTTCCTTCTTGGCAACCGAGTCGAGGTTGGCTAACTGTGCCAGTGTCATGTGGTGAGAATTTATTTTAAGTAGGCCAGTTACAGGCACTCTTGAATTGTCAAAAGTCAAAAAAATTAAAACCTGTTCAAAAATAGTTATGGTGCTACAGTCCCAGTCATAAGACAACAACTCTGAAAGTACCGCATGCAGGTGCCCAACACGAGAACATCAAACCATCGATTGAACATTACCGAATTGAAATCAATCGATACCAAGTGCTATACTTACGTACTCTGATGACATCGATAAGGCAGACTGCTCCTCAAGTCCTCATTACCAGAGGGCCGAAGGACCTGGCCCTCAGTCCCTTTGTTCCTGAAGAGGGAAATAGGATTGTACCTCAGAGGATTATGCTTTTATGTGATTTTTCAGTCTGAGTACGGATCGAGAGGCGCTCAGTGAATGAGTGAAGGTGTCTGAAAAGGAATGCTTAGAGAATGGTTTATGGTGAGGTAATGTATTTATTCTTCATGTAAAGTTTTAGGTTTATTTTTAAGTGTGTATTTCAGACAGTCGTAGAGAAAACTTATAGCGGATTCGTCTTTAAAAAATCTTGGCCTGAAAATGACACGACATTGACATAGCGACTGTGTATTGTATATAAAGAATAACAGAAACCATATTATACTCGTAACGATTAATTATAATATTACAGTGCTATTTAATAACGACTAAAGAATATTAACAAAAGGATAAGTTTCAAAGTTTTTTGAACCTGAGGCCTTATAACGAGTTTTCACGTATTTTTGTAAAGTAATTAAACTTGGGACTTTGATTTGACGGAGAAAAATAGTTCCTGGTTCGTATATCAGAGGCGCTTTTTCATTTTTCATACATAGTTACTTCATAATACTTCAAGTACGCTGTACGGCAAAATATGGAAATCGTATGTTAAGGCCTCCGTATGCAACAGTGTTAGTCCTAGTCGTTTTAATCCACATACTTTTTGTACACAATTTATAGCTGTTGGTGAACCTTTACTTTAAATAAATAAACATCTCGTAATAAGTCATAACCTAGATTTTTTGTTAAACAATAACCACCTAAACTTGAAACAATGATTGGAAACTAAACCAATTACATTTTAAGTCACAATAACAAACTGAAATTACTTAGTTTACCCTTAAAAACTTAGTAGATACAAAATAATAATAGTTGAATAGCCGAGACATCTCGTCTAAATGACAGATTCGCTGTGCCCTACGGTTTCACTCGCACTCCGACTAAAGCGTCGTAGAATAAGATTGTTGAATAGACATCAGTTTAGTACATAATTGGACAATAAGATGTAAAAAAAAAAGAAACAGATCTTGAGATTGTCGCCATTTTGGTGTCAGGGTCAACTGAGCCGCCTCTAAGAACCTCACACCAGACTCTGACATGATTGTGGTCTCATATTTGTGAACTGGGTACCCCACAAGTCTTTTATATGTTTGTCTTTTATTGGTGAATTTTATTCCGCCTCTGTTAACCCCACAAGCCTCTAACATGTTTTTGGCAAAGTAATAAGAAATTAAGTCCATCAATACAAGTATTGATGAACTTTATTCCGATTCATGGGAACCTCACAAACCTCTAACATGCGTTGGGTCTTATTTTGGAGACTTGTAGAGACAGAGATTTGTTCAAACAAACAGACAAAAATACTTCATGGCTTCATTTAATTTGTATAGACAAGTATTATAGATGTAGTACAATATACAAACATAAGTATAGTAGTACAATTTATACATGTAGTAATAATTAATTATTCGGCGTGTTGCGATAATACAGATTTAGATAGAGCCGCGGCTGGAGAGATAACCCCTTACATAGCTCAGAGCACATAGCGCCTGCCCACCCTGCGTAGAGACAGCAAAACAAGTCGGTTTTAGATTTATTTTTATTAAAAGATAATTGGTGGTTACAAAACGTATTTCTTATTAGAGAAATTTGAAAACCTCGAAACATTAAAGGAGAATTAAAAAAATCATCTTAATGCTTCCGCTCTGCTACTTGCAAAATATACGCCAATAGAAAACACAGTTATGACATAGATCTAATTAAATAAAATATTATTTTATGTTTCTACATATGTAGTTTTCGTCAGCATTCATTTTTAAACTGAAGATTTTCTCTTTTAATCTACCTATTTTTTTTTTCATTTAACAAAAAAGCATAAACGGTTTATTTATTGTAATTTAATGATTATGTTCAAGGTTCATAATTCTTTTCATAAACAAATTGTGAAGTTAGATCACTTTTTTCCTGCTATTTGCGAAGAAAAATTAAAAGGACACTTTACACGTGTAAGAAAGTACCATTAAAATACAATGTTTAAAGATAAAAAAAGTTATGACAAAAGGAAGCCAAAATCATCACTAATATGTATGTCAAAACGTTGACGAAATCCTGTGCTTTACTTTGTTTTATTTATTTTTAATTATTTATACGTCTGCTAATCGTTTTCGGATGTACTTATTCGATATTTATATCCACATCCACTTAATTTTATAACACAATTTGCATAATTTATTTTACACGATCAAGTAAATATAGATTGCACAGATAATAAGATCCATTTCCGTGAACAAATGTCAAGATTAAGTTAATGAAAGTGATATTAAACGAAAGTTAAATAAATTGGCAAAGAGTTACAGAAATTGGTGTGATCAAACATATTGGATTTTTACTGTTATGTCACGCGTTATTAGGTTTTAATACCGTAGCAAATACAGGTGCTATAATTATATAAATGTTACAGGCGAAAGTATAATAGTAGCTGTTGGATATTTTTTCAAAACATAGAACTTGCATTAAACAACATCCACCAGGCTAGTGTATGTTCTTTTGTATCCATTTCTTATACAAAAGGGGCTTTCCTTAAAGTAGATAATATGATTAACTTGTAATATCCTTAGTGGAAAAATTGGATTGATGCTATGTAATGACTTCGGTACAGTACCCTTAGCACGAATTTTCACTCTTTTACTTTACAGCGTCTTTCCAGTATTTACTGCGTTTCTTGTATGAAAAAATGTTACAGCGCCTCTGGTGTGCGAAGAAGGAACTAATTTTTTCCTTGAAAATTGTCAATTTGAAATTGTCAAAGTTCTAGTTTACTTTACGTCTCAAATACTGAAAATTCGTACTAAGGGTACAGTTACCTTTATTAAATGACCCATCTTACACAGCAGAATAAGGGCGAAGGTTGGTCCAGTAATGCAGGCCACTGACTGTACTTTTTCTTCATAAAGGAAGGACAACCTAAAACTTTTCCCATATCTAACATTGTTCAGTAACATGGGCTGAGTTACCCCACGAGAGGTTTTGCGCATTTAACGTTACACGTTGTATAGATCACCATCATCAGGCGCTTTTGTATAGTCTTCTTTGCCCATATTTCTCTCTCACTTTATCCTTTTAGGTGGGTCCACCTCCTTTCTGGCCACATCAAGAGAATATTAAAAAATATATCATTATAAATTCACAGATTCTGACGAAAATATATTTTCCAAAACGAACACATTTTTTTTCTAACGCTACTCGTTGGATTTCTGAAAGGATCTAAGGAGGGTGGCGAGAGGCTTCGAGGATGCGCCGGGGGGTCTGAGGCGTGCGGGGGGCACGCGGGCTGCGCTGTGACGTCACGTCCTATCTCGGCGGCCATCTTGGATTATCTCGTCGCACCTGCGGGGCGCGGGGGGTGCTTTAGTATCGACCCGATGCCGACCCTGCACATTTTTCAGGGTAAACTTGAAAATGCTTGTTCAATTATTTATTTTAAGCTGAAGATAACGATCTTGTCTGATATTTTTTATCTTGATTTTAGATAAGGTACCTATCTAATGTGATACAGTATTGTTCATAATACCTATATTGGACTCCATTCGTCAAAGAGTAAAATTTCTACAGATAGATCAATACTGCGTTGTTACACTAAAGTTGTTAAACAGTGTATACTAATTTATCACTTAATTTCATCTGAAAACTCTTTGAGGAAAAAATAAAGCTTAATAATATGTTATAGGATAGACAGTTAATATTTTATTAACCTCATAATCAAAGGAATATGTCATATCCGTCAGAACCTATTCTACGAGTATTTCTGTATGGTATGTACAAGAACATATTATGTCTGGTTATTTGTCAGTGTATGTCAGTTTAAAAGTTTGTAACGCACTCAGGACACGACAAACTAGTGTAGTGTAGTAACAAAAGTGATTTCAAACTGCAAACCATAATTTACGTACAAAACAGAGGCCCTATAACGAGATTTCTGTATTTTATTTTACAGTGTATTTGCAGTATTATATTTACTGCGTTTATTGTATGAAAAAATTACCTCGGATTTCCATTTATTCTTTACTTCAACATCAAGAATATTTTATAACAGAAATACTCCTAAAAAGCCTTGTTGATCTAGTAGTCGCAAACGCGACTGTAAAGCATGAGGTTACAGGATTGTTGTCTAAGTCGGGCAAAGCGTTCAGGATTTCTCAGTAAAGGGCACGGAGCTTGGATTTGTGCCTGGTTGTAATAGGCTGTCCCCCCGGACTTGAACATAACTGGCGAAATGTGGGTGTGGGTGCGACCACAATTAATCATTTACAGCTATGTTTTTTAACGTGGAAAAATCATCAAACGAGTCCTCCTACCCTGTGCTCGGCGGGAGGGACTGTCAGACTTGTACTGAGTAAAATCCACGATGATCCTTCTACAGCCTTTTACGTTCCATCATTCCATGGTCACGGTTACATGATGAGACAGTACCGCGACCCCAGACAGTCCCGCAACCCCCAATAGTCCTGTGACCCCATTTACACCTATATAAGTTTGTGATTGCTGTTTGTGTGTTTGCATAAGTATGTCAACGCGGCGTGTGGTAAGTACCAAAGAGATTTGGTACAAAAACAAAGAAGCAAAGATGGACTAGCCAGCGAATGCTAATCTAGCGAGGCATCTGTCGCAGTGATTCTGTCATCTGATGACAGATCTGCTAGGTTATTCTCTATAACACTAAGCGCCTCAGCAGCGCTGACGCTGTTTATCTTTATTGTATTTTCAACTTTATATGATAGAAAATTAAGTTGAAAATCAGTTAAAGACAAAGCATCTGAGTCTTATTGAGAATATTTCTACGATGGGATTGAAGGGAGCCGCTGCTGTGTTACCACACCCACGACGAACCGCTATATTGCCTATATTTCGTGTAATCTTGGGGATATACCATAAGATAACCACTCCTGCAAAAAAGCTATCCTCCGAGTCTAAAATGGCCACTTAGCAATATTCTTAATGATTCACGTCGTGAATGAATAAAAGATATAATGTTTGTAATATAGTCTTTGCTATCGTATTAGGTGTGTAACCTGTAATGTTAGTATAAGAGTTTTTAAATAAATAAATTAAATAAATAAATAAATAAAAAAGAAAAGTCAATGATGTTGCTGGAAGTGCACGACGTGAATCATTAGGAATGTTGCTTGTGGTCGTTTTAGATCTGCTTATTCAAATAAAAATATCTATTATATTATCAATGTTATGATCATAAAGAGTTTGACGAAAGTAATAACAAAATTAAAGCAGCTTTTGACAAAATAACATAATAAAACCAAACTAAACAACATAAACCGAAGTTTCAATTAAGCATTTAGACCGTAACTAACACAAGGTGTATTAAAATTCAACTCACACACGCACAGTTATCTGTCTGTGGCAGTTTGGACACGCGATAGGATCTGTGGTCCCCCCATCCCCATCCCTTTGTCCCCTCCACTTCAAACGGCGATCCGCCCTTGCTATTTACAAAGACATAACGGGAAAATTTTATTTTGAGTTATCAACCTGTTCTTGGGTTGTCATCTGCAGTTTTGGGGTTGTTTGGAAAAGGAAACGACCTGTATATAAGTTTGGTATTTAGAGGAACTATAAGATCTTATATACGTATACCTAGAGAAAAGTGGAAGAAATGGGGGGAGGCCTTTGCCAAGAGTGGTAAAGACTAAATAATACTATACACTATACAGCAGTTCAGATTACTTTTTAGGGGACGCGAACTGTTGAACCAGATAACCGTGACCCTGGAGCGTAAAGGGCTATTGAAGGAACACCGTGGATTTTAGTCAGTACGAGTCTAAGTACCTGCCGCTCCACGCAGGTGGACTAGAGAGGAATAATTTGACGAATTTACCATCAAAAAAATTACCACCAAAAAAGTAATAATGTTCGAAGAACTTGAATAAACCTATTTAACGTTGTGTTATTGTTGTTGCTTAAATACTTTTACCGAAAAATGTATTTTAGCAGCTAGATAAGAGTAGCCGGAGATCGAGTCAAATGGCGTGCAACCACATACCAAGAAACAAAGTACAAATTAAAGCATAATTTTTTTCCACCACTTTGAAAATCTACCATGCTTCAAAATCTGTAAAGTAGGTACATAAAATGGTGTAGTACCCGACGATTGGCAAATAAATCGATCCCTTGTGAATTAATATTATCGTCCGAGAACTATGGATGACAGTTCGTTCTCACCCAGGGGATACACGGGTTCGAATTACAGTTTAGTCATTGTTTTAGTGACCGGGTCAAGGGTAGTACATTGTTTATTCATGACTTACTAATATCATAAATGCAAAAGTTTGTTAGGTTAGGATGGATGGATGAATTGTCACTCTTTAAAACAATAACTACCCGACGTATTTGAATGAAACGTGATGTAAGTAGATCCAGGAATAATTCTTAGTATAAATATATAAATAAAATGCATTGCCCGAATAAACTTTTACGTTAATTAAGATGACCACTAGACAAAGAAATAACAATAAAGAAATATTCAGACTCGGAACAAATACTTGTAGATCATACAAATATATGATTGCTACGGGCTACGAATGCGTAGCACTTCGTAGCAATGGTGAGCTCATTAAGTGGACAGTTGGACGTACCGCAATGAATAGAAATATTTACAAGCTTGTGAAAACGAGATTTTTCGTGGATTTTGTATGGCCATGATTTAGGTATTCTTCAAAAACTTCCTTTGCCCGTTTCCGTTCGTTCAAATTTTATGCAATAAGAAGGAGACCATAACCGTCTGCAAGGTTCCAATTATCTTTGTGAAAAAAAACTTTCGTTCAGGAATTTAAGCGTGAAAGCGTAACAAACAAATTCAATTTCCCATTTATAAGTTTAGTTCGTATGGTGACCCTATATAGTTACTAAATAAGTTGATCAATATGTTAGTACTTAGACCTCCGTGCAATGACATCGACAAATACTTGACAGGACAAACAATGGCCTCATTGAGGGCGCGTGCAGCTGCATGCGTTGCCAATTTTGAGTAATCTAACTAACATAATGCGAAAGTTTGGATGGATGGATGTTTGTTACTCAATTACGTCAGAACGGCTGAGTATTGGCTCAGAGATAATTATGTTATAGTCTGACATAATACACAGGATGCATACTGTACATAATAGTGCTGAGATTTGAGCAATTACTTGTAACAGAACATCGAGCAATAGCTGTTTTTAATTTTGCTGAAATGAACAACGAACCAAGCTAAAGCATAGTCATACATTGATACGAACATTTTCACGATCTTTCTAGCGAACGCTCTAGTCGATAGTCGTTAATTTTTTTTTCTTCATAAAGATATCAGACTTTTTTTCTTTTTTATCGTGGTAAAATCATTAAACGTGTCCTCCCGTACAGGGCGGGATGGGAGGGTTTGTCAGACTCGTAGTGACTAAATCCACGGTGATCTTTCTATAGCCCTTTGCGTTCCAGAGTCACTGTTACCTGATGAGACAGTCCCGGAACCCCAGCGGGCTTTGGCCCTCTAAGGGGGAAAGATATCAGACTTGACAGTTGACTCAGCAAAAAGCTAGCCAGAACGTTCGCTAAAATGCTCGCTAAAACGCTTTCGTTGGTTTTTCTGTAATGTAACATTCGCAAGAATGCAATCAAGTTTATCAGCAAGATGTTTCAGTTTTGTTTCAACATACCCTGTTATAATATTACGTGCAAGTGTATGTGTAAAACACATGTAACTCAAACTAAACTAATTACTAATAGCTGATAATGAACCTACTAAACAATTCATCAAAAACGATAAAAAAATAACTGAAGATCGCGTGTCAAAAGATCTTAAAAAACGAAGGGAAGAATTCAATTTGTTACAAACAGGAAAATTATTAAGTGGCCATCGATATGGTAACATTATAACAGACCACCAAGGTAATACTTGACACTCGGAACAATGACGTCATTGAGAGCGCGTGCGCAGCTGCTGAAGCGATGTAAAGCACTGCACTTTGGTGTATTGTTGCGGAAGTTTGCTGAAGTGCCTTCGAGAGGGCAAACTGAGGCGCGTGCTATGAGGAGGTAGACCACCGGTGTTGTTGTTTGGATATTAAACAGAAATGCAACAATTATGATAAAATTTAATTATCACTAAACAACTAAATTTCGTAAATTATAGTTGATTATGCCAGCTTTGAAACAAAAAAAAAATCTATACATATTTATAAAAAATCAATGGCTGCTCTTGACTCTCGCTAAAACTCGAGAACGGCTGGACCGTTTTGGCTAATTTTGTTTTTGAATTATTTTTGAAAGTCCAGGGAAGGTTTAAAAGGTAAATAATGATTTTAAACATGATTCTGAGGCGGTACGAAGTTTGCCGGGCTGATCAAGTTTATCAATAAATATGATTGTAGATAGTTGTCAGTATGATTATGGGCTTCTGGAATCAGTTTCGATGACTAAATACCTGGCGGGTGGCCAGTTATTTTGTTGTTACTGTGTGGTATTTCGGCTAAATGCTTTGTGTAAGGAGTACTTCATTTATGTCATTCCGGAAGTTTTCCAGCAGAAGTGGGCGAAGGGAGACACGTGCTGTCACCCGGTGGGCAGACCACCGCGGTAGTAGAATTAAGAGAATTTATCTGGACCGTTTCAGGCATTATTGGCGTTGCAGGCGATTGAAAAAGAGTGTCCATGGAGTTTCTTGCCCGTTCCTCTCCATAGAGATCTACGCTTTGGAATGGGCTCAGTATTTTCTCTGTTATTATGTCTTGCGACTGGGACTGTAGCGCCATATCATTTAATTTTTTATCTTTGGTCAATTTAAAAGTGCCTGTACTGGCCTAACTTGAAATAAATTATTTGATTTTGAATTTTTTAATTGATCGTTGAAAGGATTTAGATGAGTACAGATATAGTTAGGATCGGACAGTTTATTTAGTTGTACACAAGTCTTCAGGACATTTGCAGGTTTTACATTATGCATTTGCACATTTCGGGTTGGACGTTTCCTATGTAGAAGATCCGGTCTGTAATTGCGTAAGGGTAAGGTAGAGGCACACCCTAATACTACACAACTACATACATAATACATATATCTCTAGTTATGTTTTAGTCTCATGTATTAGGGTTTGAGCCTATTGCTATCAGCCGGGCACAAATCTAAATTTCTTGGCTACTGAGAAATTCCATAATGAAAAACCCAATAACATCGATGCTCGAATTAGGAATCAAACGAACTAGCAATGGATCTCGATACTAAATACCTGAGCGAAACCTGCGAAGTATGTACAGACGCCAGCACATCAACCTACCTTATTCTGTCTAATTTCTTTAATAGATTATACTCGTATTATCAACCTTACTTTAATTGTTTTCGTTGACTTGCTGGCGTCTGTACATACATTTAATATTATATTATACATATACCTTTACCACGGTAGTGAATACCGCTTGGATTTCAATAGGCTTTAATACTTAAGTAAATATATACTTAGTACAAGTGGAAACTTCTTACCAAAATATCGTGATCAAAAAATCTATTTTGTATGTTGTTCATATTCAAGCACGTGCCATCGCCTCAACGGAGACCACACAGGAGTTTTGGCAGTCTAACAGTTCGATCACATAATGGTCAAGTTTTCCTGTCGAATATCATGTTTTATTCGCTGTTACTTAGATGTAAGCAGTTAAAATAGTTTCTGAAAGTTATTAATTTGGAGATCAAAACAATCGATTTCGATATAAATAATATACAAGGAAAAGGTGATGCAGGGAATTGACTATATCGGTTATCAGAAACCCTATGTGAATATTCAAGTTGCGTCGATAAGTATTATTACAGCGGTTTGTTTAGATATTAATTTAGGTGCCGCCTTAAGTAAGTAAAAGCGTACATGAGAGAGCTAGGAATCGTTTACAGATTAAAATGCCCTTTTAAACAAAATTTCAAATTATCTTTATAAATTTAAATTTTTAAACACAAACTGGCGATCATGGAATCCGTGCACGAATCGAACTTGCGACACAGCGTACGCGAGTTACGGACTCATCATCATCATATCAGCCGTAAGACGTCCACTGCTGAACATAGGCCTCCCCTTTAGACTTCCAGTAGGACCGGTTGTAGGCGGCCTGCATCCAGCGTGATCCTGTGGCCTTCATAAGATCGTCTGCCCACCTAGTGGGTGGACGTCCTACGCTGCGCTTGCCGGTGCGTGGTCTCCATTCGAGAACCTTACGTAACGAGTAACGGACTGCTCATAAAAATTCTTAATAGTTTTCATTAAGAAAAGTTTTTATGTTCTTGTACAGACATGATAAATAGTTTAATTAATTTGAGTATTTATTTATTCGTTGTACTATAAATATCCGAGGTCGAACAAAAATCATAAGGATGCTTTCAGCTGTCATCTCGTTCTGGGAAAAATATAGAAGAGAACATTGACATTGAGAACAACAAGGATAAATCCCGAAGTACAGATCCACCATCTCGATTTATAATCGTCTAGGAAAAATACTTATGGGGTAGCAGACATCATTGCTTCAGCTACGCTCAATAAAAATCCAATTGGAAAAAAAATAAATCTTCGAAACCCAGCAAAATTTTAGATCTAAGGTCTTGGGCATCTTTTGTCTAAAATATAACAAATCTAAGTTAACTGAACATGGACTATAACACTAAAGATCTTAATAGACTTTAAAATGTTATTGGCGTATCGGGGGAATTGTTCGCGGAGTTTTCATGATACAGCGGTTTGCTTTGATGATATTGCGATGTGATTGTTATAAGAAGCGACTTAAGATATCCTATAATCCTTGTAAAATTCGACTCCAGCCTGTACCTTGCTGTCCTCCCCCAGCGACGCCTTAAACAGAGCATTTTTTTTTCAAATTTACGTTCCTGCCCCACGGTTTCCCGATAGTCCCTAATATTTATTTGTCAAACATGGGAATTGAACTCGCGACCTCTTGCACAGCAGTCGCGGTTACGACCACTAGACCAATAAGACTGACTGGTTTTTCTAAGTCCTACTAGAATCAATAGGAATTGAGATTCGTGTTGGAGTTAATACGTATAGGGTAGCAGACACCATTTACCCGTAATTCCAATAAACAACTTTACACAACTGAAAACCCGATTACCTTTTGGTTATTTGTAAAGATCTGTGTTCAATGTTATAGCTTTTAAATCAATAAATTTATTTATTTATTTATACCTTTATTTCAGGCAACTATGGCCCATAACATAGAATACATACTATTAATATACCTAATAATTATAAATAAACTAATACATATGAATCACTATAAACTAGACTTATTGACTATTGCACACGAAGAGGCGGCGTCGAGTTTCGCTGACTGGTGCCGCGCAGCTGGCCTCGTAAACGCCGGTACACGACACCTTTCGGCCAGAACTCATCCTTGAGGAATCTCTCGAGACAATGAGTCGGTACCCGCACCACAAAAGACTTGAAGTTTGTTTCATGGCGCAGCTCCAACCTCTCGACCTTCAAATAGCTGTGTCATTTCATAATCTAGTAAAACGACAGCTCTTAAAAAATATGGCACTTGATTGTTGGAAGTGGCTGATGATGATGATGGGCAGAAGTATTCTGGATATTTTGAAATTCAATAAGATTATGATTTTAAGGATGGGCAACGTAAAGGTGTTGTACATAGCACACGACGGGTGATTTTTAAGTGATCATTAGATTTTTGTTCTTGGCAATAATGGCGAACAGGAGGTAATTGCGTTATAAAAACAATGACATTTACAGCAAATTTATATGTTACTAAAACCCAATGAAATAAAGAATGGCGAATTGGTGCTTTTCAAATATAAAATACTGTAAAAACAATACAAAAAAAAACAAAGTCACATCAAAAACACATGCAAATAAACACCATAATTTAAATAGGCAATAATAACATATAACAAACTAATCGGAAACATAAGGAACCGCTCAGAAAACATTCCCGCATATGAAATTGCCGCGAATACCTATAGAAAGGCGAATGTATTTTAAAATCAATTTAATGTTAGTATGGACGATATTAATGACACTATTGAACGGGAGAGACACACCAGCTGCCGGGGACTCGCGGGGGTCCGGCCAAAGAGTAGGAGTTAAGTGGACAGATGGGATTCTCTTGTGATAATAAGAAGTGTTAAGATATTGATGATGATGATGATGATGAGATCAGACCGATTTCGGCCAAGGCGATTGCTTCAGATTCATTGTTTATTTTTATTTATTTATGTACACAGAACACACAAAAACAATAAATAACATTTAGATAAAAGAGCACAAAAGCACTGTTGTTGTTGTTGTCTTTCGAGTGCTGTTGGCTTATATAACCAATCTTTTTTGAAGATCCTCGCACATTTCAGACATGTGAGCACACCATGGATGAAGTTATAAATGATACCTATCTATATTACCCTGTACCTGATCCCCGAATGGCAAAGGAGTATCTAATAGTACACCCACATTTAGCCAGTTTTGTTTAAGAAGATGTATGCTTACGTATGGGAACAATACTTAGATAGTGCAATCTGCTTGTAACCTGTAGAAATCAATAAAAAATATTACTTACAATATACAGGGTGATTTTCTAGGTCACCATCCAAATTTTAATATATTAATCTTTAGCGAAAATCATTGAATACGTGTTTTTTCTTTTTGTATCACTCAATACAAAAATATCGAGATATCACGTCTCAATGTTATCTATAAAAAGTTGATAAATCTGGACACCGCGCTGTGATGTGTCGCTCAGGTGTAGCGGGGCGGGGCGGGAGGTCAGCGGGGTGCGCTCTGTCCGTTTCATGCGTCGGCAAGTGTATATTATTAACGTTTAGCTTAGTGACCACACAGAGCGGATGAGAAAATGATTTAATATGACAATTTGACGTATCGATTTTTTTTCAAAAATGGGGTAAGTAATTGATACATAAAGTCTAGAAAAATTTTGGACGGTGGAAAAAAAGTCATCCTGTATATTATTAGTGTATGTGAGGTTGAATATTTGTAAAGGCACATGGTATACAAGAATAATACGATTCTTTGCAAGGTTAAAACTAGCCCTTGGAGGCTTATTTGCATAGCACTTCTAGCGAACCTACACGTTTTCTTTTCAGTTCTGGCCTGTCATGATCTGATTCACTGTTCTCTCACGAGTTTCAAAGTTGTTTTATTTAAAAAAAATAGCAACAATAGAGAAAACGGTCAGTATTTTTTTTACACTGTCTCATCTCTTATATCCATAATCTATATCCGAAGTCAGGTGAACCGGTGGCAAAGCACGAAGTGACCATTAGTTAAGCGCCACGTGATGGTAGGTACTATATTATTTATTGGCCTTCACGACTTCCGATGGGAGCGGGCAGGCGAGCAGGCTTCTGCGACATTGGTACATCTTCGAGGAGTTAGAATCTCTTTAGAGTTGCGTAACTTTGTCTAGAAGATTCTGATAATAGATTTCATGAATGATTGTTATTTTATTGCGTGTGAAGAATTGACCAGCTGCTGTTTTTTTGGCTCTATTTTTTGAAGGACTGCTGGTGGATAACCAGTCAGATTAATAAGAGGCAAGATCTGAGAATATATCTAGGTGAATATACAGAGTTAAATTAACTGACGGCACAGTTCATAAAACATTTTTTTTTTAATTCGCGCAATTTTGTGTTCTGGTACAGTGCAGACCACTTTTCTATGAAACCAACCGAAATTATGTGGCTCACAATTCAAAATTTTTGTGTCGTCTAGCTCCAGCCTTAAGGCTTGTACTCATACATTTTTAGCTGCTCTTCTAAGAACACCAGACTCAGTTATTATACAAAAATTTAGGAGTCATATTAATTAAAAAAATAGGATGACAGCAACAGCTTCCAGCAAATTCTTTTAACTAATGTGTAGAGATAAGAATTTCACTTTTGTTCCAAAAGATGGTGGTTTGCACCTGCAAACATGGACGATATGAAAACTGCAGGTAAGTCAGCATTGATTTGTTGGCAATATAAAATAGATGTGACATTTATAATGAAGAATGTTTGTTTTAAGACAGACGGGGGTATTTTTTTTGTTGTGTTACCGGTTTTTTTTTCTTAAGATTATTCTTTCGCTTCGTTGGGCAGAACTGGTAAGAAGTGCCACAAATTTTAAGTTACTCTCAATTGTATATGTTGGTTGTTTAGCAAAAATACAATTTGATTAAACCACTCAGAGGATATTTTTGCTGTGTTTCTGTATGTCAAGATACAGGGCATCTATAGTTCAGTTGCAGATGTTGTGTTGTTGTTTCTTAGTTAGTTATTATTTTGTATAATCTAATACGGTTGTAAAGTTCCAAGTACCAGTTTTGTCATAAAATACCTACATTATTTTTTCGTCTAAACGTGTTTCTTTTTTCTAATCCGTCTTACATAGAAATGTATGAATGAGAAAAGTAAATATGATGCATTATTCATTCATGACTATTTCTAAAACTGAAGAATAAAACAATGTATGTGTAACGATAAAAGTTCGCGCTCATGAAGAATGACATTAAACTATTTTTTACGAGGATATTTACATATCAAAATTATAGTACCCTCAGACGTTTTTTCTGAGTCTCGCAGGTGTTAAGAACATCACAGAATCGCATAAAAACACATTTTATCTTATTACTCGTAGGTGGGGGCAAAAACTTTAATTGTGGTCACATACCTGTTCCCGTAACAAGATCTCATATTCTCGTCTATACAAAAAGATAAACAAAATCAACATAATAAAAATGGTTTTTATAAAAGCATCGAAGGCGTGAAGTTATTTGAAGGAGGTAAGCGAATCGTATTTCAAAACAACGAATTCGATATGACAATTTTTCGCCAGTTTTATGTTTATTGACAGCGCGGGAATGTTCTTTTTTTTTCGCGGGTTTAATATGGCAATTGCATTATAGCTGCGTCCGCAATAAAAACGTAAGCGACAGACGTTATTCCTGCTTATTGGTGATTACGGATGTTTAATTTTATAGTGATTTGCTGTAATGACTTCTGTGCATACTTATACGTCTTTTGAGGACATTAAATCCTCTCCCACAATTTATTCTCATGATTGAAGGCTATCAAACTAACATCGAGCACACGCGTCGAAAAAATAAATCAAACATTCTTTTTACGACGCCCACCATTAATAAAACTCTTTAAAATATATTTAATAATGTCCACAAAGGTACGGAGCACAATGCTCGACCCATAAAGGGGCAGCATTTATTATGGCGACAATATATCGAACACAAAAAGATATTGTGACAAAGACGCGTACTTTTTAATAATATTGTCATTTCTCAGCAGCAGTGGACTCTTTCAAAAAGCCATAACGCAATAATTTATCTCTTTATAAGAGTTTTTTATCTGTGGGAGAGCGCGGGTGACGCCAGGTGAGCACGGGTTAACTCCATACAGCCTTCTATAGATCCTATTATGTGTCTATGTTATAGTATTACGCATTGGTGGGCTCCATTTTTTATTCGAGATAATCCTGCAGGGTTTGAGAGTCAACTGGAAAAGGTAGCGCGCAAAAATATTATAAAGAAAGTACGGGTCGTGTTATTTTGAGTGATTTTCCACATGGTTGCATTTTGCAACGATTTTTCCATACATGAGAAAGTTCATCGAAGATTATATAGATATACTTTCTTAAAATCTAGTCTAATTAACAATATTTTTTGAGAACAGTTTAGTCAACGCGGTATTTATATAGTAAACACAAATCTTACTCAAAATTGTGATTACCATAAAAATTCGGCGAGAAACACTGTTTGCGTTATTGCGCAAAAAATTAACGACAGTCTTTATAGCTATCGTCGAGACGAGGTTGACATTGGAGCCACAATAAAATTGATGAAATATTTAAGGGCCAGTTGCAATAACTCATAGCGGGCGAGTTAAGGGTGAGTTAAGGGCGAACGCCTATTGTCACAATGTTAGCACAGGTAGCCGCACAGTGGGCAGCCGATAACACAAGTCGTGAGATTCATGCGATCCCTATACTACTTGTTAAATTTTAATTGTTTAATTAGCATACAAATGATCGCCGTGTACGAGTATAGTTTAAGATATTGTTGAGTAAGGAATTTTATTATTGCGAATTTTTATGTTATTTTAATAGAGCTATTGGCTCACAGTTTATCGTGATTGCTTTTATTTGACATTAATTCTCATCTCTACTCCTACGTGGTTCGGAATTCTTGAAGCAAGACCAGTTTGCGGCATCTTAGTATGTTTAGGTAATCAACAAATTGTCACAATGTTATGTCTGATTGAAAAACAGTTAAGGCCTGCAGTACTTGCCATTGTCGCACAACCCTCCAAACGGGCAACTGTGACTTTAGAACGAAGACAATTAAAAGAAAAAAGTAGTTTTTGGTCAGTACCAGTCTGACAGCCCCTTCCAGAAAAGGCCACCAATTCAAATCATAATTATGTGAGAATTACAATTATTTTTGGAACAACTAATTGAAAAAGCGCAGCAATTTCACGTCAAACAAAAAGTCAAACAGAAATAATCTAAACATCGACCTAAAAAAATGCTGTAATGTATGCTGTCAACCCTGCAGTTTGCAAGCACTATAGGTTCCAACTAGACCACTTTAAAAAGCAAACGCTTGCATTTTACGCCTGCATCCAAACTATCCAGTCCGCTGACCCGTGATTCCGTGACGTAACTAGTCGCATTCGTGTCACGTAGCCAGGTACCAGTTTCACTAAATCCCGTGTCCCGTTCTGTCCCGCTTCGGGGAAGCCGCATGAAGTCGTCACGGCGCCCCGTCGGGACGGTAGCCGTGCGGGCGGTCTGACCCCCCCTTAATTAATTTAAATGCATTTACCTGCTGTATGAGGGTATGTGGTCCATGTCATCCGTGTGTATGGTGGCTTATGAGAATTTGATTGAAGACCTGTTTTAACAAAGAATTTGTACTCCCCGTTTTATACACATGTAGACAAGTACTTGTCTACATGTGTATAAAACATGGTTTGTACAGGTTTTTAAAACTGTCATGGTTACCAACACTATAATTATAATTTAAAACGGGTACGATACCGATCTTGGCACTTGCAACAGTGCCGAAATATCGGAAACTTAAAATAAATAATAAAGTAGAATACATATTCGGTTGAATAGACATTAAATAGACTATTTCATAAGTATTTTCAACGAATAGTTAAAGATGTATGGGAATTATTTAACAAAGGTACGAGTCGGAGTTTTTGATGCAAAAATCGAATATCTTAATAAAGGCATAGGCTAGCCGAGTCTACTTATAGCCGACCTAAGTTGTAGACCCCGTGCTATCCTGCGATACCCTATAGAATTCACTAGATGAACAAGAAAGTCATAACAGGAGATAATTATATTAATCAACGACAATAACATTATTTTAGCAAAATAAAAGGAAACTATAGGTAGGAATACCTTGAATAATTTTAATGTTACGCAAAGTTGGACTAGACAGTATTTATTGATAAACATTTATTAATATGACTCAATATCCGATTAAAACTTGTCTACGACTTATTTGGTTTTGTATGTTTACATTTAGCTCATATTTTGTTTGTAGCGTGTTCTAAGCAGAATAAATTATCACTTCTTGTTGATAAATAAATCAACGAATTTTTTTTATATAATAACTAGCTTCTGTCCGTGGTTTCGAATTCTAAACCGTGACTGAATAAAATTTTAATTCGTTATTATGACGCAAGGCGTAGTTAGAAACACCCTTGTCTCATAGAAAATTGGAATGGAATGATCTGCCCGACTATTTCGCTGGGTAGGTATACTCTACAGCTTGATACGTAAACATTTTAACAGGGTGTTTCATATTTCTCATGTACCTATTTATTAAAAATAAAAATTGTTGTTACGATTAAAAAAAAAAGCTCGCCTAGAGGTATTTTAGGTCGGATACATTAAGTGGACCACTTTTGTAAGACGACTAAAACGTCACGGTGTATAGCCTTTAACCGACTAGGTTTAGCTAGCTTTAGGTTCTCATCTATCTCTGTACCAAAATTCATCAAAATCGGTCCGGTTTAGGAGTGAAGAACAAACAAACTCCCGTTTGTATTTCAAGTATTAAGACGCGTCATATAATTTTCTCTGCGGCCATGGCATTGACCTCATAACAAGTAAGTATTACGATTGACATAAAATTGTGTCAAATAATGATCTAGTCCAGCTGTCATTAACAAATAAATAAAAATGTCTAATTTGACTTTTAACCCGCGTGGGAAAAAACAACGGATACTTTATATTCCGTTTCAAGATTAGCGCGGAATACATTAATAATAAAAAGTCATTAATTCCTAAAATGGCGCCAAATTATAATAATATTGCTAAATATGACGAAAATATTATTTACGATATGGGAAACATATAAAAATATGTCGTACGTTTATAGTTACGATGAGGCTGTCCAGCCAGCCATTTTAGCATCCGGAGTGTGCACACACGACCTAACCTTGTCGTAATGGCTTCCAAATGTGAATTTTATATTACATTACCCAATCGTTACACTAATTTACAAGCCAGCTACCGGCCTTCTCGGAGAGAAATATAATTAGACTAATTAGATGTAATGAAAGAAATCGAGATGCGTTCGGAAGCGATTGTAATCTCTATTGCTTTGTGGCAAGGATTACGGGGCTATAAAATATTAAATTAATAGTTCGTGTGGAGACGTATGGTGCTTACTGGCCGGGAGACTAATTAGAAGATTTTGTCGTTAAATAATAGACACGTAATTGACGTTTAGAACCTGTTTTAATTGAGTCGGCGACGGAATTAGGAAATAAAATTGTTGTTGCAATATGTTTTAATGTCAATAAGTACTGTCATGGTCGTAAGAAGACTATGTTATTGGTAATGTTCAGTAATAATCTTGTATTCGATTAGATAATTGACTTGTCTTTATTTATACAGGATGGGAATGATTTGTGGGTAAGATAAAAGTGTGTAAATTCTAACGACTATAGATTACACTCTGTTAGGGACTTCTTTTCAAATATATTGGAGGCTTTGAACATTTAGGACTATGAGGCTGGGATATGTTGGGTTTCTTTTTAAAGTATAAAAATACAAAAATACCTATACTATACCTATACGAAACTGCTAACTATAAAATGATGCAAGACAAAAAACCGAGTGTACTAAGATGGATCATTCTAGAACCCCGTTCTGGGGTAGTAACCTACCCCAGAAGTGTTTTAAGAAGCCCATGTTATAGTATTTACAGGAACTCGGGCCCAAGGTTTGCGGAGCCCTGGGCATCTGACCAGAGTGCCCATTGGAGAAGATGAGCGTGCTTACAGTTACTCACCTAATATCAAGATTCTGTACTGTAAGAAAGGAGTTTTGCTGATCCCAGGACAGATACCATAGTTAAAATAAAAAAAATAGAGTTGACGAAGCATGATCTTATATTTTGAAACCTAAGGTAGCTCTGACTTTAGGAGCCCACAGAAAATAAAGCTTTCGCAATAAATTTATGAAGACATTTAGTCACTTTTTGGACGAGCATAACATAACACATCATTCAAGCTCACAAATTAAGCAATGTATCTCCTGTTTAATTAAATGAATGAACACCAATAACGCGTGATACCAACATACAAAATAGATAAATAATAATTTGCTTACGGACCGCCCCTAAGTTTATCACCAGCCATGGCGAATCTCTGATGGACCGCACCTAATCACGGACCCTAAACACAGTCGTAATTTGCGTTTTATTGGCGTTACGTATTTACGGCGTATTATTTTATAACCAGAAATACGGCGTATTATGCAAAATTAAGTTGAGCAAAAGTGTGCCGCTAGTGCGACCTTGTGTGTGCGAAATTGTGGTAATTAGGCGAAATAAACAGATAGAAGAGGTGATTAAGTTGGATTTATGTGCTTTATGTGGCTTTGAGTGTCGGTGCAAATGTGTTAGAAATATTTTGCTCATTGCTAAATTAATGGGATTCTATAAATGCAATACAAGGGCTACACTTTCAAAAACTAGTTATGAACAGCAAGAAATAAAGCAAAACTTTTTATTTTGATGGAATATTTGAAGACTAAGTACCTACTGTAAAAGAGTTAACAGATAGAAGATAAACAGTTCAATGTTCAGAAAAACTGCTTCAGATTTCAAGAGATGGAAGTCTCGAAGAGTAACGACATCATCAACAAGACTTGCAAATAAATTGCTTTTTTATCATGGTAAAATCATGAAATGAGTCCTCAAACCCAGGCTGGGATGGGAGGTACTGTCAGACTTGTACTGACTAAAATCCACGGTGTTCCTTCAATTATAGCCCTTTATATTCCAAGGTTACAGTTACGTGATGACATAGCCCCGCAAGCCCCGCTAAACAAATAACATTCAAAATGGGCACATTTTTAATAGAAAACAAAACAATAAATAAGTAATTAGCCGAATGCAAAAATCTTTCTATTGCAAAATAAATTAATTCATGAAAATCAACATTTACGATACGGCGATTCGTGGAGACGAGATAGATTCCATAAAATATTTGATATCAAAGTACCGACGAATGATAATAAAATAGATATATAAGTTGCTATGGCGTGAGATAAATGTTCGTCAGTTAAGATTGACAATTCAGATTAGGTATATAGGTTTTTGTAGCTTGTACCTACATGGCTAAGCATGTACAAAAGTAATCAAAGAAGAAATAGTCTTTTGGGGTATGTGGTCTCAAGTCTCCAATACCTTCTGACGGGAGGGCCCTTACAGGGCCAAAGCCTGCCGGGGTAGGTAGCGGGATTGACTTATCAGGTAACAGTGATCCTGAAACGTAAAGGGCTATTGAAGGATCACCGTGGATTTTAGTCAGTACAAGTCTGACAGGCCCTCCCGCCCCGCCTTGGGTACGAGGACTTATTTGGTGATATTAACACGTTATAAAAAAAAAACTCGTTAAAAAGTCTCCGATACCTTACAACTTTGGTATCCATTGGCGCGTGCCTGTGTACGAACCTCCATGGATTTGTATTGCGATAGTCGCCTGGATACCAAAGTCGAAAGGTATCGGAGTCTTGCGTCGCGTAGTGTACGAAGGAGCTAACAGCACCACAGGCTATCTGTAGCCTTAGCCCCTTCGTACACTAGGCGACGCAAGTCTCCGATACCTTACGATTTTGGTATTCATTGACGCGTGCTTGTGTTCGAACCTCTATGGGTTTGTATTGCGATAGCCGCTTGGATACCGAAGTTGTAAGGTATCGGAAACTTGAGTCGCCTTGTGTACGAAGGCCCTTCTACTGACCGTAGTAGGCCTCACCAGAGCCGCCTGTTTCGCACCACCAATATGTCGGAGTCCGGCGCCAAACGTTTTTACTGTGTTTCGTCGATGGGCAGGAGTTCCAGCTTCTTCTGGGTGAGTTCGCTCCATCTTAGGTATCATATTTGCTTCTGGGGTAGATTAAGGAAGCCAAAAGCAGTGGCGGCCTTAGGGGGGGGCGAACCGGGCAACCGCCCGGGGCCTCGCGCTTGCAGGGGGCCTCGCGCAACAGACCATGCAAAAGAAAAAAAATAATTAATTTTTAATTAAAAACTTTTGATTTTGAACGGCAAAATTAAATAAGATTTTAGTTTTAGAAAAAATCAAATCATCTATTAGTTTAATTTCTCATCTCAGAGTTAGTTAATTTTGTAAATCTTTTATTTAGTACAATAATTTTGTCGCCTGAACGTACGGCTAGTTTAGGTTAAATCCGGTAGTTCAGACTTATAATGTTGGCCCAATCAGTGACGTAGCGAGACAGAATCTTGGAGGGGCAAGACGCAACTGCGAGGCCCTTTTCTTTGATGGAGGATGAAAAATATCGCGCAGATTTGTGATTTTTTTTTAAGCTCGTCGTGTGGGTCACCGCGTGGGAGGCCTCCGTTTTTTTTGATGACTTGATGATAAGATCGCTTTGCGAGGCCTCTTTGCCTCTTTCTGTTCACAGTTAGAAATAAAAAGTAACCAAGCTATCATGTAACCTACGGGGCCTCGAGCGAGAAGCGCAATTGATAGACCTAAATATGATCGTCGGCGCCATCAGCTTTGGCTCTATCAGTTCTCAGTTAGAAATAGTAGTAGAAGTTAAATCATACTGCTTTACTGAGTGGTAACAAAGTTGAGATTGTCGTTGTCAATTTGATTTTAGTAAATCTCTAAGTGCGAGGCCCCGTCATGTACGAGGCTAGCTAGGGTCCGTTAAGCCCCCGCCTAGCTACGCCACTGGGCCCAATGAATAATCAAAGTTTGAGACCTCAAACACTGAACGCTACTTTGTAAAAAAAAAAAAAACCTCGAAAATTTCGTTCTTTTTTGAAAATTTTGCGTTTATGACCGTAAAGGACTAGTTGTTGATAATAACTTCTCAGAACGGTTTCATAGATGCCTTTTGCTACAATATGAGAACGATTTATATCTGTAGACCCAGTAGTTTCAGAATTGGGCTTTTCAAAATTTATATAATATTTCGTACTTTGCAATTTCTAGCAATATTTAAGACACGCGGTATCTCGAATCAAAAACAAGTGTGGAAGAGGCAAAGCATCAGAGTTGGGATGTCTTAAAACTTTGTGACTTTTTCGAAAAAATGAAAAATTCTTGGGAGGGTTTATCTCGGAGTCTATTAGGTCTACTGAGGAATTATTTATATTCACTCTTCATCTTCATCAGCCTATAATGTTCCCACTGCTGGGATACAGGCTTCCTTTCTGTAAGAGGGGTCCATAATCCACCACGCGGGCCCCGTGCGGGTTGGTGATGTCACAGTCTTAAAATTTTAGGTTTGAGGACATGCCGGTTTCCTGACGATGTTTTCCTTCATCGTTTTGAGAGCAATGGTGATAAAATAAATACACAAAGTAATCTGGGCTGGGTTCGATTCCGCGACCTGCAACTCGTAAGTCGGGTCGACTAATCGCTATCACCGCGAAACCGCTTGAGACGCACACACCCGCAAATGAAAATGGATTTCAAGGTAGCAGTGCGTGTTGTTGCTCTGATAATAAGAAATAGAAAAGAAGATGTCAACGCAAATTTCGAAAATATTGGATCCATCCACTTACTGGGCGTAGATCTGAGAAAGGTTTCTTCCTTAAGAGACCATCCCAAAAAATTCGTATTCTGGTTCGTTTAAAACAAACTCCGACTCGGTCGAAGACATGGTTGAAATTGTGCGCTAGCGCTCTGCTCTGCAAGACTGTCTCCCGAAAAACCACAGTTCTTTATGGTAATAATCGCCAAAAAGGCAAACAAAGTCTGCAAAAATCAGAACTATATCCATTTTACGCAAACACGGATGTGCAAAGTTCCTGTATGAACTGTAAAATGTTTTAAAACTCAAATTACATTTATTTAATTGTATAACTTTAGCTTTTGTTCTCAAACATGACAGCCAAACCTACTTTATCATCACATACTTTTTATGAAGGGCAAGGGGCCTCGCAAAGGCTTGCCGCCCGGGGCCTCGCAATGGGTAAGGCCGCCTCTGGCCAAAAGACACCATTAAAAAAGGAGTCCAAAACCTTTACAAAACTCTTTCTAGAATCTTGAAGCGACGGAATTCCGTGTAAATTTTAAAACCCTGTTTAACCACTCTAGGAGTGGTATTTCGCGTCGCAAGACTGTATAAGCAGGATACTGTGGCTTTAGAACGCAAAGGGCATGTGATGAAACAGGATGGTTTTGATTTATTTATAGGATTAAGTCAATACCTATTGCTTATTGTAAATATAGAATTATATAGTATAAGTTAGAGGGCCACCTAAAATAACGATATGAATTTGTCTCCTCCACGTAAAAAATGGCATCTCGTGCCGTACAGTTTCATATTTTGATGATGTTTTTATTTTTTTGATGCTATCGTACAACATTTTTTATCACCGCGATATAGCGCCCGTTCTTCCGCAATTAATTTAACAACAAAATAATTGAACGTAACTTTCTCACAATTAAACGACACATTAAATTGAAATCGTAGCCTGAGCAACACGCCCGGACGATAACGAAGTTGAGCGATCTTTGTCAGCGTATTAAAGTCTGACCGAATTATCTTCTTATTTAGGGGTAATGTTGCCATGTTCACATCGTTAATTCTAATATTGCAATAAATATGTCTGTTTGGTAACAAGGCGGGCCATGCCGAATGCTATTAGGTCTAATAGAGCGTGCAATCGTGGGGTTTGGGCCGTAACCGTGCGCCGTGGATCGTGGTGGTCGATTTTTTTTTCTTTACTTGTAAATTGTTTCTGGTTTTGCGTTTGTTTCTGATTTATTGTTGCTCTGTTTGAGCTTTAACCTCTCGAGCCCCGGGAAAATATTTTTGCCACCAAAACCTGTACGATTTTAAGACTTATTTTTCCAAAAATACAGTTTAAAATCGGTCGGGGTTTGGTGGCTCAAAATTGTGCCATTGGGGCGCATTGGGGTCCGAGAGGTTAACTTGAGATAATATTTCGTGCAAATATTTAGGATGGCTAACATAGTTGTCACTTCGGAGTTAAATGTTTTTGTTGTTCTTTTGGATGATTGCGTAATTTTAATTGCTTTGTAATTGTTGTTAAAGTTTTGTATTACAATTTGCTCACTTGCTGTTTCTAAATCGTAGATAGTAATTTTTTTTGGACAGTATACGTTGTATGCTTAAGTTTGGATTTTCTTAGGTAATAGAGAATTTTATTGTACACACGGCTACATATCAAGCTATGCAAAATCAGAATAAGCTGACCTTTGAATGTGCGGTAAGGTAAGGGAAGGTAAGTGTGTACTTAAAGTTTTTGTTCTGGTCAGAAAGACTCTTCTGAAAAGTTTTGGTCTATGTATGGTATTTTAGTTAGTCTATTCTGGAAACGTTTCAGGTAGGTATTATAGGTACAGAACTGGATCAAAATTATCGATTTCTTCTTAAATCCCTATTTTGTTCTTTTACATTATTATTTACACTAAATATTTATTCACTTTCCACATCTATCTTGCTCTATTATAACAACGAAATATCCACAGATTATAATCCGATTTCATCGAAATGAAAACTCACTCTCAAGTCCCATTACATAAAAACATAGCTATAATCTCCTTGAATCCTTTGTTATGTGATGGTTAACAGAGCATTTAACGGGGATCGTCTAAGGTAGCGAGACAAAGGCATCAAACCAAGCGACAGATAAAGGCTAGTTGGCTGGTTGTTTGTTTTTTGCACTCTTGCATGTTCCAGAAAAAAAAATAGATGAGCTCTCTGGATCGGAGAAAATGGCGGAGCGAAATATGACGTGTTGGCGCCAAAAATATGTAATCAATTTTACACTTATAAAATGAAGAGAACGTTTGTAAGTTTTGATTGGAATAGGTAATTTTTGAAATTGCTTAACCGATTTTTAAAAGCAAGTCGTTTTTGGAACACTCATTAACGAGTGAATGTACTATAGTGAATGTAGTGATGCGGCAAAACAAGTGAGTAATAAAATGTTTGTTGTTTTCAATGCATCTGGTGAATGTATTCTAATTTAAACCAATTTAGATAAAAAATTGCTAATTAATTTAAATTTGGAGATAAATGGATTTATTTTTAATATTAATTAGAAATAACCACGAATCAAAACGGATGTAGCTTGCAATTTCGCGAAATAACGAGTTATAAAATTATCAAAAGATGTTACACGTTACCTTGCAAGATATCTGCAGCCGGATATTGGCTTATCTTTTAAAAGAAATTAAGTATTAATTTTAGTATCTAATCGTCTGCAAAAAATATGTTAAAGATAATGATTCGTAAATGACTTCATATGACTTCCGGGACTTTTTATCATTTATTTAAAATCAAAATGGCAAATATCCCGTTTTAAGTTCTACGTTAATCTAAGCCTGGGATACATCAGGAAAACTGCCTGATCAGGATTCCTGATCAGGAAAACTGATGTATGCGGCCAGGCTTAGTGCTTATTTTTATTTTTAGAGCCAGGAGCAGCTACTGGTACAAAAATATTGAATTTCGAATCAACACTGGCACAAAAAAGGTTAAGTGTACCTCTCAACTTTTTTTAATAACACAACACACTTAAGTGTTTGCTCTCTACAGGAGCAATGGAAATCATTTGTACAGCCATTGAACCGACAACAAAACATCAACATTGTATCTTTCCAAACAAAATAAATAAATAATCTCCTCTACACAAATAAATATCGGCATTATCGTGCTCTGTGTTGCCAACCGCGACCCACTGGGCTGGGTGTTGCCAACAAAAGAAAATAATAAATTCTAATACAATGCTGTGTCACCGCATTCGTTATGCAATTATTTGAAATTGGATAGTGTATGTGAATAGGCGTGATGAGTATGTGATTGAGTATCGATTGTATTTACAGATTTGTTAACAAAAACATTCGGTATTATTTATTTATTTTTATTCAAGCGGGATTTTATTTAATTGCGAACATCATTCTGTTGCTGGACTAAACTTTTTTCGTGTGGTATAATAAACAAATAATGAGTTTTTCCACCCAGGGCAGGGCAGGAAGGACGGTCAGATTTGTACTGACTAAAATCCACGGTGTCCTTCAATAGCCCTTTACTTTCCGGGGTCACGGTAATTCGTTAGTCTCGCGACCTGCTGGCCTAATCAACTGCTTTTTTTACTGCAATTTCATGTAGCTTATTAGAAGGATATCAACTGATTTTACTGATGAGGAAAGGTGCGTAGTATATAAGATAAGATAAGATTTTATTTTTTCTCACCACAATACATAGTACATATCAATAACAGTTTTAACAATTTTAATTTATACATAATTTAATAACATTATATTGTGGGGAGACTGGTGCCTAAGCTAGACGGAAAGTCTGTATTTCAGGTCACCAGGTCTCCACCCCTTAGGTAATGGTTACATTTTAATAATTTTTGTAAGTGCTCTAAACATTAATTCCGTAACTTTAACATTAATAAATTGATACTGTACTGTAGGTAGTTTAATATGAATTAACATTGTATTAATTGTATTGTAAGTAATTCTGTATTCACATGGCATTAATTAGATAGTAAGTTTTTATTTTATTTTATTACATTCTTATTCAATTAAACTAATTCATTATACTATAATAGTGTTAGTTAGTATTGTTAGTATTTGTGTGTGCGTGTGCGTGCGTGTGTGTGTGTGAGTATGTGTAGGAAACTGTGTGATTGAGTGTTGTATCAATGTGTAGATAATTCCCAGTGAAGTTGATGTAAGTGTAGCAGATAACAATAATATGTAGTACTACAGGTAGTCCATAAATAAATTAAATCGGTGCAACAAGCAGCTTCTCTGTATCATCATAGCTCAAGTCTTGCAGCCAACCCATTACTTTCATTTTGCATTTATACTTAGTAAGATTGAAAATAACAAGTGTCTTATTGATCTTATTATAAAGATATCGGCCCAAATAGCAAAAGAAGCACTTCGAAAACATAGTGCAAAGCCTATTTTGACGGCGGTCTACGGGTTCAAATCTTCTTCCTCCACATAGCAGCTGTAAGGGGTTATAAGTTAGACGGCCATGCTGTTTCAGAATAGTATGCAAGACAAATAGCTGACGCACAGTTAGCACTCCGGCTTCCCTGTATAGGAGTACAGTGGGGTATCGAAACGGTAGAAAAGAAGACACCTTCAAAATAGCCCTTTGCGTTCTTTCCAATTGTAAGATTGTACTTTTTGGGGCACCACCCCATGATGTTATACAGTATGTCATAAGTGATTGAGCGAGAGCAAAATATACTGATTTTTTCAGTCTTTCGTCTGCAACATGTCTTAGAGTTTTAAAGACGTATATTAATTTACGCAGCCTTTTACTAAGGGTGTCAATGTGCTCCTGGAATTTCAAGGTCTCATCCAGTATAACGCCTAAGTACTTTATACTGTTTACTTTTTCAATACGGGAACAAGAACACGTATTGCTGTTTGAGTTTGGACAGCAGTGAGCCATTATAGAATACAACGATGACATTGGAACCGTGTGCTTGAGATTTTTTAAGGAAAATGTTATGTATTTGGTTTTGTCTGCGTTAAGTGTGAGGACATTGTTTTGTAGCCACCTCGATACAATGTTGAAACCTGTCTGAGCATACAAATACGCTTCATGCCATGTTTTAGCTGAAAAAAGAAGGGCTGTGTCATCAGCAAAGGTTATAATTTTGCCCATAGGAAGAGTGAGCGAACCCAGTTCGTTAATATATATGAGAAAGAGACTGGGGCCAAGCACACTGCCTTGCGGAACACCGCATGTGACAGCGCATATATGCAACCAGCGTGCTTGTATGTCCAGGAGGCTACCATGACGTGCTACAGTCAGACTAGTTCCAGTGTAAGTAAGAAGGGGTGCTAAGACAGGAAACCTCCACGTGCGCCCATGGATTGGAGTTCCCTCTCGGATACGTCCGGGGGGAAGACCAGTTTTTTGGGCCGGTGCACCCTGAGATGCGGGCGAAAACTCTTTGCCCGTATGCGAATAGCCTGTCGTGTGGACGTTCCAACGCGTGTCCCTCTGATCAGCAGAGGGCACAGCGGCGGAGCGGGCTTGCGGACCAAGGACCAAGCCCGGGTCAGTGGCGCGTCGTGTTTCGCGCCAAATGCCTGCTGGGGTCGCGGGTTTTTTTTAACCCAGGGTACTGTGGCCCCGGAACGTAAAGGGCATCCGAAGGAACACGGGTGGATTTTGGTCAGTAAGAGTTTGACAGTCCCTTCCGCCCCACCCAGGGTGGGAGGACTCATTTGATGATTTTACTACCTAAAAAAAAAGTGTGAGTAAGAAACAGAGCTAAACAAGTCGTCTAGCGCCACCTCGTTCCCTCACTAAAACTGCTCTGGAAGACGTCATGGTAGGCCACCAGATTTACCATAAATGTGGATGGGGCGAAAGAGTATGGAAGGATCGTTGCTTGTGGCGTTTTGTAATTTTTACCTACCCCCATTGGAAAAGGCATGAGTTTATGTATGCACCTAAAGTATGTCTACATATTTTAAAACAATATCAGAAAACTTAGCCTGATTAAAGTCAAAATCTTCCAAATTAAATTAATGGTTTGGTGGTTGATCTTGACTCTAGCGTCTCCAAGGACAAAGAAGAAGAAGTAAGTCACCGTATAATAAAATAAGACCAAATCTAATTTTGACTTCAACCACAGCTTCAACTTTTTTTTTTGTTATCGCGTTAATATCATCAAATGAGACCTCCCGCCCAGGGTGGGACAGGAGGGACTGTCAGACTTGATTGACTATAACCCACGGTGATCCTTCAGTAGCCCTTTACGTACCAGAGCCACGGTTACCTGGTGAGACAGTCCCGCGACCCCGACAGACTTTGGCCCTCTTAGCACCCAGTCGTCCCCGATGTCCCTCAGGAGCGGCCCCAGAACCGGTCCCTGTGGGACACCGCACGACATCTCTCGCCGGTTCCACCACAGCTTCAACTTGGCGTGCACATTTCTGTAACTCGGTATACAGAATGCTCTCAAACAAAGATACTTCTAAATATTTAAACTTAGGTCCATAATTCAAATGGCATCATGATAAATGGTAGCATTTACAGAAGTAATTAGATACATTAAAACTAGGAAGTAATTACTAAATAGCTCCTGACATACGAATGCATGCCTAAATATGAATCAAAGAAATTCGTGCCTATTAAATTTCTAACAGTCATCCCTTCTGTATCCATTAATATTAATTAATATAAACTTAGGAATTAATAAAACAAGTTTATACGCATTATGAATGTCAAGTGCGAAACGCTAGTGTATTTTGACACACGGCAGGTTATGGAACTAAGTTTTACTGTACAGATTTTGACGGTTTCTTTGACGAGTAGCGCTTTGGTCGTAGTTCAAGTTATAGTGGATGGTTCCAAAGAGCGGTGTGTTGAGATTAAAATGCTCGATTTTTAAGATCGTAAGAGATGATACGCAAAGGAATTTACTAACGAATGTAGCTGCGGTTATAATACATACGTAATAAGTGAAATAATTAGGTTGTTACTTTTTTGAGTTATCTAAAATGTTTTTGGCTGCAGGAATTCACATTTTACCGAGGTCAAAAAATCAGTTTTATGTTGATGTTGTGAAAGCTTGTGCCTTATATTCTCTTTATCTAGATACATAGGAATGAAAGTTTAGAAAGTCAAATTAAATGAACAATGTTTAATTTTAGTATTTTTTTGTTTTGTTTTAAGTCTTCATAATTATAACATTGAACCGTGTGCCTGAACCTTTAAACTTATAAAAAAAATATTACTTTTGAACTTAGTTGCCAAAGAGTATGAATAAATACTTAAAAAATGTAACTTTCAGTATTTTTCAGTAGGTTTCCTTTTAGCTTATAATAGACTTAAATGTTGTCACTTGTACAATCAGCAAAAAGTGAAAGTATACAGTCCAGGAACGTTTATCACAAAAATGCAGTTTTTTTCTTAAATCACGGAATTTTGCCCACACTCTCAACTATTAAACGATCATTAGCCAGTCACCAGCAGATACCTGCCCCATACATTATGTTGTCAAAATATTTCGTTCAAATTTTGAGAAGGTTGTATTTTTTCTGACATACATATTTCGTGAATTCGTTTGTTGTCGTACAAAGAGCCGTGACATCTCAATTCGATACAATGGGAATCATTTGTCATTGTCCATTAGAAGATATTGTTGGCTAACATTATCTATAAAATATTAGCTCAAGTATTGATTTACACTTGGCAATGATTTGGGATTTTGAAGTGCTCTTTGTTGATGTTTGCACTAGGTTTACGAACAGGGTTTGTGAAACAGAAAGTGAAAGAGAGTATAGAGTGAGTAACTGAGTAATGGTTGGCGTAGGGGTCTATTGTATTTTTTACTAACCTAAATGTAAAGCCCGGTTTCCACCGCGAACGGACACATTAATGACCCAGCGGGTGAAAAGAGTAAAACCGGCCAAGTGCGTGTCGGGCCACGCACAGTGTAGGGTTCCGTAGTTCATCAAAATACTTATGCGAATTAACTAAACTGATTCGCTGAATTTAATTTTAAAAAGAAGAATTTTCAAAATCGGTCCAGGAGTCTTTGAGAAATCGGGGAAAATACATAAAAAAAAAAGATTACGACGAATTGAGAACCTGCCCCTTTTTTTGAAGTAAGTTAAAAATAGTTGAAGGTAAAACCTACCTATCCCCAAAAAACATACCGTAAAAACATACCTATTAAAGCTGTAAAAATAAAGTTGACAAACTTACATTTGCAGTTGAAGAGCATGTTCTCCGATACATTTTGTTTAGGAAAATATGTTATCCAAGTACATTTTATAAGTTGGTCGACTATTACTCGTAAAGTTGTAAAGCCTACTTAGTCATGATAATTTTCTTTTAAACTTCGTTATTTAAACTACTATTGTGAATTTTTTCACACCCCCAAACATAACCGTTTAGCTGGTAGAGGGGGGGGACACTAGAGTCGAGCAAAATTTAGCACTTTAAAGCTTAATATTTCACAAACGAATTTTTTTATCAAAAAATTGTTAATGGAAACTATCAATATTTTTTAAAGACCTATTTAATGATACCCCACACTAAGGGGTACGCGAGAAAAAAAAAAACATCCCCACTTTACGTGTACAGGAGGTACCCTAAAAAAAATATTTTACGAGATTTTATTTTACCACTTTTTCGGCACAACAAATCCGTATATTTACACCAAATTACAGCTCTCTAGGACTGTGCGTCTCTGAGCTAAACTGCGGACAGACGGACGGACGGACGGACGGACGGACGGACGGACATGGCGAAACTATAAGGGTTCCTTGTTGACTACGGAACCCTAAAAATGAGCTCGCTCTGGGAACGCAAAAACGATTTGTTGGTGGAAATACAAGTATGCAGTTTGCGCTTGCGAGTTTAAAGGAGTCATTAATGTGTCCGTTCCGCTCGCGGTGGAAACCGGGCTTTACGGAAAGCATGGTACCGTATATATATGTACGGATGATGCAAATGGTAGTATTTGCTATTGACCGATAGAGTTATAAATATCAATTCTTATTAACCAAAAATTCATGTACTCTTTACAACCCTACATCCTAATTTATAACTAGAGAAATGCAAACTTTAAATAAATAAAATTTACAAATGCGAAATAAACAGGTAAGGGAAATAAACATATACGTTGAAGAACCTAAATAGTTAGAAGTAAAAAGAGAAGAACCAAAAGATAAGTAGACTGTTAGAACTTACAATGATTGTGATTTAGTAGTAAGTTGACTCTCCCCCAGTCTGGAAACCGCCGGGAAATGATTTCTAAGGTCCTAACGTTAGCATAAGACGTTAGAAATGGATTTAAAAATGGATTGAAGACGCTTGTGAGCAAGACCGCGATGGCTAGGTAAGTAAGTGCATCCGACGTACTGAATCAGAAGGTTCAAATCCTGCCTGCAGACCAATGTTTTTTATCCGCAAAGAAGCTTTAAATGATTTCTGTCTTATCTTTAGTCAAACTTGTGAAAACATAAGAGAAGACGAAGAAGTCGTCGTTTGTCATCACGAACATTAATCTCTACACTGAAGAACTAGAATCAATATTAATCTGTAAAAGTGAGCATATACCATTTAGCAAAGTCGTAAAAAAAACAAACATATATTCTACAACCCCAAACATACAGCAACAAATTCCACATAGGTAACATAAATAACTTAACATAAAGACAACGTAAGTAGGTTGGAAGTACCAACGAATATAGCATGAAATAAAAATCACATTGTAATCCGGTATTGGCTATAGATAAGGAGAGCTTGTGACAAGGCAAGAATTATGTGCTCCAGAGGGCAATTTTTCTTTCCCGGGATTTATTCCCGTAATTTATAGAGGATCGGTCTGTATCTGGGCTAACCCGCCCGCCCCGGCAAGCGGCTCGCAATTAAGACTAACCTCCTCCCCTAATTAAGATGCTATAATCTATAATATAATAATTTATCAACAGTTTTGCTTATGCAAGAGAAAAAACGTGTTTGTTTTCATTTGAAGACTATATTCATGTGTTATACACGGTGTTATTTAAGTAGAGTACTTATGCTATGTTTTGAAGAAGCTACTTTATAGCATCAAGATTGCTCACTCAACGTGCCAGATGAGTTATCAGTAAAAAAGTTTTGTTTTATGTGAATTCCCCAGACAAGTAGTCTGGTGAAGTTTATCAAAACTGAACAACAAAATTACTTAAGTAAACCTCCATTTATTTGCTACAAAAGAATCTTTTATGCCATCATTTACATAAGTAATAATCGTAAAGTGAAGTACGTTTCATAACGACACTCGTATTGCCTAATCTCGTCATCAATCGAATGTTCGCTGCGTTGTAATTTGACACGCAAAATTTTTGCCGAACGTGCTTCAGCCATGAATTGTTGGTGACAAAAGTGTCTGTCGCAGCGAAGCGACGAGAGTCGGCTTAATACAGCCCCCACCCCTCGCCACAGTCGTAAATTTAGGGTTTCATAAAACCAGATCCGAGATAAGACACAGTGTGGAGTGAGTCCCGGATCAAATGCGATCCTCCGAACCCGCAGCTCTCGCGCACACAATAAAAATAACACGGCCGCATCTGCGGCTACTTATTTTACATCACGAAATTTGTCGTGTTTACATAAAATACTCCCCGTAGATAGTGATCGATTCGCTAGAAATCGTGGACATCACTTTCGCGACGCACCGCTCATGGCCGGCAACACGAAACCACTGTTGAAAAAACCAAGCTGTCAAGAGCACAACAAAAGCGCATTATGATTTTAACAGTTTCTGAATTGCTTCACTATTATGAGGCGTGTATTATGCTTTTCATCCAGTGTAAGGGTATTTGGACGCCTTTGTGGCTCCGTATTGACAAATAAGTAAGATTTACTTTGAGAGTAAGAATGAAGGATTAGGACGGCGCAGTTTTTTTAAAGTGTTCTCTCAGAAATGCTTGGCGCCATTGCTTGGTCCAATATTGCATTATTCTGCAGTCGGTTCGCTGCTTATGCAGTGTTAGCTGCAATACTCTAAACAAATCAAGTGGAAACTGGGATGCAATCGAGAGCCAAGGAAAGCGAAGCTTGCGTAACTATCCACTAGAATAAACATAGCTGATACAAAGGAATGAATAGGCTTAATTCAAATGGATTTTATACTTGCCAATACATTTGTATTGTATCCTTTGTTCGATTGTTCGCTTTCTTTTATTTATTTTCACTTTTACTGAAAAGTTTAGGTACAAAATCGTGTAAAAGCAATTCTTTATGTGGAACATCTTATAAAATTTATATCAAAGCATCGTATCCAACGGAGGAACGGGTTGTAGGCATAACTACGTGTCGGGGACATATATTTAAAGCTTCAGTAGATAGGGGTGCAATAATTTTGACAATGACTAGCAGCCTTACCCGGGCGAGGCGTAGGCGCGGGGCGGGCGGGGCGCGGGGGGCAATCTGCGCACTAAATCACGCTACGAATAAAATTTATGGCGCCGAGATAAAAACTCGCAGCTTTTCTCTTTTACGTTCCTTCCCCCTGCCCCCGCGCCGCCGGTCGCCCTCGTCACCCCGCGCGGAAAATCCATAGGGATTTTTCCAAGTGTTCGGGCGACGGCGTGTGTGGGGTCGAAACGATTTTGTTTTATGCTTATTGCCGGTTGCGATGTTTTGTTTGCTAAGTTGCACAGATAAGGGATAGGTACGGAGATTGTCTGCTCGGCCGGACGACGTGTGTCGCCGTATTTTTGTCAACTACCCACTCGTGTTTTTCTTTTTATTTTGTTTCGTCATTGTTTTATTACGTGCTACGTCGTAGCTTTGTGAGAAATAAAATTAATTATTCATTTACAAACAATCCATCACGGTAAGTCGGTGGCACGTGAGGAAAGTCATGAAACTGTTTAAATGACCAACCGTGGAACAGAACCTAACATTACCTGCGAGTCAGACGGTTATCGCACTTTCACTTAGCACTACTTCATGCAATGTTCCTTTTTATTAACGTTCATTTAAATACCGCGACTTTATACGGCTGCTATTAATTCTAATCCGAATGTCTTAGGTTTAAACGAATTAAATGCAACGCGAGTAACAAACAAAAACGAGTTTGTAATGTGGAATATTTCAGATTCAGTCACATGAAATTCTGCTTTGTATTACCGAAAAATTTGGTTACAAAACATGGTATAAATAAAAAGAAAAGGGGTTTTTTAAAAACACATGATTAACGTAAAATATTTTGCCGAGTTAACGAACTTTGACGTGAAATTAAAATGTTATCAGATTAACACGAAGCCAAGTTATAAAGAAGGCGTAATAACGTATTGAGTAGGTAGTTACGTATATTAGGTATTTGAAGTGCGCCTTATCGATATAATGTAAAATCCTAACCTAATGCTGTGTTATCAAAATACACACTTACTAATGTCATCTGCAGTATTCAGGGTAGAAAAAAAAAACAGTTTTTTAATAAAACAAACAGTTCAAATTGTTTTAAACATGTGTTTTTTGTTTTTTTAGTTTCCGGCATTACTTATATCAAATTAATTCGACCTTCGACGTCTTAACTTATAAATAAATTAAGTATAATTATGTTTCATTTCTAGACTACACTTTTTCAAATTTGCCGTTTGTAATAAGTAAGTAAGTAATTTATTTATTTCTCTCATCACAATTAAAGGTACACAGTTTAGAGTCAAGTTATCACTTCATAGAGACTGGTGTCTATTGTAGGTAAAACCTGTATTACAGATCACCAGGCTAACCCTCCGTCGGACATATAACTTATAACATAAGACACTGTTCAAGATTTATAAACATCTAGATTAGTTGATTAAGAATATAAAAATAATACAATTGATGAATTAAATTATACACTTTAAAATAAATTAAATTAGATTAATATAACATTAAATAAATTAAATTAAGTTAAATTAATATAGGATAAAAAATACTGACAAATTAATTACATTTAAAAATAGATGATTTAAAAGTAGGTACACGTTTCAAATGTCAAGAATACATTAGCGTCGATTTGGTTTAGCGTATAATGGGTTGTGTGTGTGGTTATGAGTGTTGATTAAAGTGAGAAGATGATGAAGACCGATTGTGTGTGAGTAGTGTGCGTGTGTTGTTGTGAGCGTCATCGCAAGATCAAGTCAAGGGTTTCAGTAAGAGTTCTGTTGCATTATAATCAATATCCTGCAACCACGAGGAAACTTCCCTCTTGCACTTTTCCCTGGTGAGGGGATAAATATTCAATTTTTTGTTGATATTATTGTATAAGTATGGACCCAGGAAACCATAAAAATTATATGCTAGACTGGACTTATATCTAGTTGTTGCACAGACAGTGGTATTTCTTCTTTTACCCTCAAAAGATTTTGGATCGTAGAGAAGTTCAGAGTGTTTCTTAGCGACGGTCAATAATATAAAAAGTTGTCGAACTGTCAGTACTTTACATCGTTTATATAAATCCACTGTAGGGTATCGTAAAGGAAGGAAATAACTTACTTTTAAAATGGCCCTTTGGGCTCTTTCCAACCTCAGTAGGTACGTTTTAGCGGTACCACCCCAGGAGGTTATACAATAGGTTAATAGGGATTGGCACAATGCGAAATAAACTGATTTGATGATAGAGGTGTCAGCAATGTGACGAAGAGATTTAAATATATATATAAGTTTACGAATCCTAGGAACTAGGGCGTCAATGTGATGATGAAAATTCAGTCGGTTGTCAATTATTACGCCAAGGTACTTGATTGTGTCTACTTTACATAAACGTGGACATTTACATAGATTGTTGTTTGAATTTTTGCAGATGTGGGAGATAATTCCAAGCTTTGGTACGTCTTGATTTCTAATTGTGTACGTCATGTACTTGGTTTTATCCACGTTTAGTGTGAGGATGTTGTCACAGAGCCATTTAGACACTTTATTGAAACCATTTTGGGCGTAACTATAGACCTCTTCCCAAGTGTCACCATAGAAGAGTAGTGCAGTATCATCGGCGAATGTAATTACCTTCCCATTAGTCATGTTCATATTGCATAGATTGTTTATATATACTAAGAACATGGTTGGACCGAGAATACTGCCTTGGGGGACGCCATATTCAATTGGCAGTTCATCACTCACCAAATCGCTCACTCTAACTAATTGTGTTCTACCGTTTAAATAGTTTGCAAATAAATTCAGTGTTTCCCCTCTTATGCCGATATACTCTAGTTTCTTAATCAAAATGGGGATAGACACTGTGTCAAATGCTTTAGCTAAATCCAGGTAGATGGCTAGCGTTTTTTTTTTGTTATCTATCTTCGATACTATGAAGTTCGTTAATTGATGAACTGCATCTGATGTTGACTTGTGAGCACGAAACCCATATTGAGACAAAGACAAAAGCTCATTGGTTTCCAAAAACTCAACCAGTCTTTTATTCATTAGGCGCTCCAATATCTTAGATAGGGTTGGAAGGATGGAGATAGGTCTATAATTATTAACACAGTGTCTATCCCCACTCTTGAAAACGGGAACTATTTGCGATTTTTTAAATGCAGATGGAAACACTCCTGTAGCAAAAGATAAATTGCATATAAAAGTTAGGGGGGGAACAATAATATCTATAAATTGTTTAAGGAAATTTCCTGAGATTTTATCGACTCCTACGGCACAATCATTTTTCAGGTTAGTAATCAATGATTTGACTTCCTGTTCATCTGTAGGTAACAATACCATTGACTTTTCGCATGGGTTCGCAGATTGAGATGAGTTAACGGTGAAAAATGAGTCCGTTTTAGTAGAGGCAACTTTTTCTGCCAATGTTTTACCAATGCCCGCGAAAAACGAATTAATATCATTGACAGAATTTGATGGATTATTTGGACAAATTAAATGAGAAGACTTATCCTTTCTCTTTGAAGTGTACGTAATTGTTTTTATACTTTCCCACAGTTTCTTTTTGTTATTTCCTGCTTTTCTAATCAATTCCTTTTCGTAGTTAAGTTTTGCCTTTTTTACAATATTGTTACAGAAATTCCTGTACCTCCGATATGTAGATTGTAATATTTCATTTCCTGGATTTTTTTTCAGTTTTATATAAAGTTTGTCACGGTTTCGCATGCATCTCAAAAGTCCCTTTGATATCCAAGGCTTAATAATTCTTTTACGTCCTGTACTAGTAACAGTAGTCGTGTTATTATCGATAGCTTTAGCGAGCGATTCTGTGAGAAATTCTGTCGCCAAATTAACGTCTGTCATTTTGTATATAGGACTAAAATCAATACCGTGCATGCTTTCATGCAATCCTTTAGCATCAATGCGATCGAATGTTTTCCTAATTATTGGCTTGGATTTAATATTCATGAAAAGAATGACAGAATCATGGTCAGTAATAGAAGTCTGCGCGACATAGCAATAAGAATTACGCCTTGTTTTCAATAATACATGGTCCAAGCATGTTCGACTATGGGTAGGGATTAAATGGGCAGGGAGCATGCCGTGGAATGAGATCATATCCAGATAGCTGGATGATCTTTGGTCTTGGGTCCCAGGTGAAATATCAACATTGATATCACCAACCAGGACAATATTCTTATAGGAAGAAAACTTGGAGAGACAGTCATTTAGCGAAGCCAAGAATCTATCTATATTTCTTTCACTTGGTGGCCGGTAGATGGCAAGTAAGATGGTGTCTGGATCGATCTTCAAAGCAAGATAATTTGCATCTGAGAATTCTAGATCATCAATCGCAGAGAAATCGTCGCTTTTGAAATAGATTACCACACCTTCATTTTGAGTTTTGTTGTTGGCAGTTGAAAAAGAGTGATACCCTTCAATGACAGGAATAACAGGATTACGTGACAGCCAACACTCAGTCAGCACAATAATGTCCCATTCAATGTTAGATCTAGTTAGCAACGTTTGGAAGCTTGGCAGGTTACGGTGAATACTGCGGATATTTTGCGTAATGATCTTTAATGAAGTTTCGGAATGTTGCAACAGGTTTTTGCAGTCCTCTATTTCACACTTCGCCGACTGTGCCACAGCCACAGAGTCCAGATCATGATTAAATGTCATAGTAAAATCAGCCATTTTCGATGTAGTACATAATATCATTGTGCACATAATTATTTGCCAGCTGACCTCTGTGAACGCAATGCGAATAGTTATTCTCATTGTGTATTATTTTACTTTTTTGTAAACAAAATGTAATGTTTGTGCTTTTGTGGAAAGGTGAGTGTTGTGAATGTGGGTGTGTGTTTGAATAACGAGGTTCAATAATGTGATAAATAAACCAGGTAAACGCCAATGTTTGTCTCAAAGAAAAATGATTTTTAAAATAATACAAAATATACATGCAAAATCTGTTGAAAAACATGCAAAATTCAATCAAGACAGTAATAAAAATTATGAGAGAAATAACTAGTCATATTTTCACTTCAGTTTTTAATTTATCTAAATCAGCTTCTGCTTTAATGCGTATGTGTCGTTCCCCTTCTCTTCTACGAATAAATATCTTACCGCCCGCCGTCCAACAGTACTTATAATCATTGGCGCTCGCGAAGCCACGCGCCAGGAAAAAAAGTCTACTGGTTTTGTGCGTGAGACTTTCAGAGATGTAGACATTCTTCTGTGGACCACCGATTTGTAGATGCGTAGTGTTTAACTTGTTGGTTTTATGCTGATTATTAAACTTCTTACAATGCTCAAGTACACTTTCTTTTGTCAGTATTGAAGTAAATTCTACAATTATAGGTTTATTGCCTTCCGTCTTAGTGTTGATTCGAAAAACGTCTCTTATTTGAATGGGTAGAATAGGCAATTTGAGCGTATTACCAACTTTGTTTACCAATTCTAAAAGATCATGTTTCGACTCCTTTTGTTTGGGTGGGATATTTTTGATCTCAATACAAGAACCTTTATGCGTACTCTCTAGGAAATCAATCTTAGTCTCCAACACCTTTATATAATCCATATTATGTTTTCGTTCATTTTCCATATCTTCGAGTTGTTTTTTGAGACAATTATATTCATTTGATAAGTGCTCGACAGACGTGATGATGCCGGCGTTCTGCTTTCGGATGTCATTGATTGATGCTTGCAACTCATCCAACTTGTGGTTCTGTTCTTCCTTAAAATCGGTTATTATTTTAGTAATTTCCGCCATAAAAACGTTCAGTTCGTCGTCATGGCCTCGTTTTCGGATTCTCGATCGGCTAGCTGCGTTTTGGGTGTCTTCATTCACAGTTTCCGAGGAAGCCATTGGGCTCTGATGAGCATCAGCTTCGCCGCTTTGTTTTGGCGTGGCAGGTGGAGTTCCTCTAGGACGCATTTCAATTTAAATTTAAATATCCTGGCCTTTGGTTACTAATGATCAGTTTTTTTCCGTTGTATGTTAATCCAATAAGAAATCTCAATAAATATACAAACTATTAGCCAAAAGAAAAATCCAAGAAAATAAACATCCAAAAATAATAAAGACGTCTGGGACTCGAACTGCCGCCCTCGGCACAGCAGTCTCGATCGGGAGCCTCGTGACCAAATGTGTTATAGGAGATTAGTTCAAATACACCAACTAGTGGTAGGTCTGTTACACTGGCATTTGATGTGGGGTAACCTTGCTTTCTCTTTGAAGGTCGCAACCGCACATCACACGATTCAAACAGTTTTGTTCACTTATTATAACGATAATTTTAAAACTTTTTCTGCTCACTATTGTTGTTATTATCCAGAATATGGGTCCAGTGTTGCACAGGTCGGTTTATTAATATGACTGTCACGATTGTCTATAAGTTTTAGGTCGTTAAAACTAATTAAGACTGCTTTTTGGAAATTATATCCGCGGAGCGTTTAAAAACACGTCAGCTCGCAGCGGAGTCGCGACGGGGGGGGGATAAATATTTAAATAAAATGAAATATTTACAAAAAATTATCAATGGAAAATAAACATGTAGGCTGTACTGTTTTTATCTAATGTTTTTAAAATATTATTTCATTACAATGCCAATTAAAGTTCAACAATAAAACATAGCAATGGCATAGACTCAAATGGTTTAATGTCAAGCTATTAAGACTCCTGAATATTAATTTAGATTAATTTTATATCCTATCATCCGCCATGTAATTTAATTTTTATTTTAATCTAACCACTAACAAATTTAAGAAATGTATACCTCATTGTTTCCATGAACTGTAAAACTGTACCTCATTGTTTCCTCATTGTTTCCATGAACCGTATACCTGCGTCTCATTTATAATTAGAAAATATGTATTACATGAAGTAGTATTTTCTATTTATAAACGAGACATTAATATTTTAAAGGTTAAAATGCACTATACCTACTTAATAACAGATTTTTACTTTTTCTTTTTTGTAACTCACGTAGCATGAATTTATTTACTACTAAGTACTCAGTAATCTGTGGGTGTGGATAATGGTGTTGGTTGTACAACAAGTGTATTTTGAATTAGTACTACACCACATCTGGCAGCAAGGAATCGCCTTTTTCCGTTGCCCTTTCTCTTTCTGTCGCTTAGAACTGCCATTTGCTAGACCGAGACAATGCGACAGCAGCCGGCCGCCTCGCGGATTCCGCCGCGTGCTATCGCATTATGCATTCTGTCTCGGTCTAGCAAATGGCAGTTCTAAGCGACAGAAAGAGAAAGGGCGACGGAAAAAGGCGATTCCGTGCTGCCAGATATGGTTCAACCCTTAAACTCAAACTAATGTATTTATCGTTGTACTTCTGTTTGTTATCCCAAATAAAATAAAAAAATAAAATAAAAATAAAATGTAAAGTGGTTCAAACGTGTGATATAAAACACCGTTTAATTTCAAACTGTTTTCAAGGTGTTTTAATCATGCCAACCAGGGCAATATTATATTTAGTATGAAACAACACTACTTTGTGTACATTACTATTATGCAGTCTTTGATCATTCTATAAAATATATTTTTCAGTCTATAAGAAACAACCGACACGCGTTTTGCATTATAGCTATTGTCAAACAGACAGGCGAAGCGAATGCGATCCGAAGCGTTTTTATTTGTAATGTATGGAATTGTTTGAATCCATTTAAATAGAAAAGCGAAAGCGATCCGACAGTTTATGTGACTGGCTTCAAATAATTCTATACAAACAAAAACGCCTGTATGTTTGACAATAGCTTAAATACTGCCCCATTGCTGGGCAAAGGCCTCTTCTCCCACAGAAGAAGCTGATTATAAGGTTTGCTCAAGACCGTTCGGCAATTGCAGACATATATTAATAACAGTCTGGAGTTTAAAACACTTTAAGCATATACTCCTATCTAGCTGACCCGGCAAACTCGTATCGCCTCAGAATTTGATTTCTGAACGACTTTTAAATTTAATTGATTTCTGAATAGTTCCTAAGGGAAAACAAAATTGTTGCTTTTACTAATTACCATTTTTTCCCTTTTAAACCTTCCCTGATCTTCCTAAAATAACTTAAAACCATATTTTGCCAAATCGGTCCAGCTTTTCTCGAGTTTTAGCGAGAATAAGGAACAGCAATTGATTTTTATATTCCTAATGATTGCGAAGTGCGCAACTTCATTAGCTATTCTTCCATTATTCATTAACTAAGTGAATCATTAAGAATATTGCTTTCCTTCATCAATAACAGAGATGCCCAATATAAACTTCGAAGGTCAATAAACTTGGTATGCCATCCTCAGATTTTAGTTTTTTAACTGGCTTTTCCTGCAGCTTTGTTCGCGGATAATTTTTTACTATACTAGTCAAAAAGTCGGAAGCAGTCGAGAATAAGTAATTCCAGTGATAAAATGTATGTTATTCCATCCAGACCATAATCAATCTGCTCTGTCGTGATTGAGTATGCATTCATCCGTCCATCCATAAAAAAATACAGTATTATTAAGAAGAAAGATTAGCCTGCTGTGATCCTAATACTGGACAAAGGCTTTCCCCAAGAATTCCGTTCGTTCCTGTTTAGTGTTATTTTTATCGCTGAATTAAACTAAAACCTTGTTACTGGAACGTTGATCGCGTTGGTTGATCGTCAACTGTCACACGAATCTTTCCATAGAGGTTTTCATAAAACCAATAACATTGAATTTGTGTTTGCCTAGCTTAAAAAAAACTTGTTTAACAAGAGCTGTGGCTTACTCTTAGCGTGGGCTAAGTAAAGGATAATTGTTTTCATTATCAAGTTTGAAATGTTTAATTAAAATTGTGGGACTTTTGATATATTAGAAATGTTTATGAGATCTTGTAGGCAATTAACAAGCTTGTCTTATAAACATAATTGTACATGTTTTATGTATCCATACTTGTATAGATAATGGTTCAAATTTGTATTGTGCAGTAGCATCATTAAGAATTTTCCGCTACAAATTGTATTATAATGACTTCTATTTATATGAATTCAAAACTAGTGGTTAACATAATATTTCAGCTTAGTACACACTGCCACATTTATCTTTGAACTCAACCAATAAACAAACCATCTAAACACCTGAACTTGCAAATACCTATATTGTTTATTTTCCTGTTTGTTTCCGTCCTAAGTTTGACCATATCTCAAAATCGCGGCCTTTCCGTAGAGCTGAGTTTGACAAACAAGTAAAAAATATACGTGTTATATTTGTTATCCGTAGATCGTACGTAGGTATATTGTGCTTAACACTTACTCCAGCGTGTACAGAGGACAGCTGCTGAATATTTCCCGGTAACATCAAGCCTCAATCTAAGGCTTAAATTCGCGCCACCACAAAAAGAACCGTCACAACCAAGGACAAAATGTCCGATTGTCTTACTTATCTATACTCAATCAGTGTTTACAATATTACAGCGTCGTGCTCCACGTCAAAATAATGTCCCTATTAGAGCACAAAGCGAGATTTTCAAAGAATCACAAGCAAAAAATGTCAAAAATATCCACGTCGGGAACAGAGATTACTCCAGAGCAAGGCCATCTGTGGATATTGAGACCGTCTCACACGAGATAGCTTATCGCACGATCTCGACTCAGATTCTGTGAAGAAAAAGCGAGAGAAAAGGCTCCTATTTATAGATGAAGAGCAATAGACTCACTCACGCCACAATCGCATTAGTCCGCCGCAGCCCGCTGCAACGATGATTTGAATTTCCATTGTTTATGGTGGCAGACATGTGTCAAAGTTCGATTGGAATTTAAATTCGGCTCCTTTGTTATTATTTTTTTTGTCGAGTTGTAAACACGGCACAGTGATGTTCCAATTTGGTTACCAGCCTCCACTGATGGGTGGTTGGATCTATGACTCCTCGTGTATGTCGGATGATGTTTTTGACGTCGGTATGCGGTTTGAATAATTACGAATCATGTTCCGAACGATTCCAAACGTACCGACAACTTACCGAACATATTTCTCAGAAATTGCTTCGTGTTTCCTAACTACGCAATCAAATAAACAAAACGTTGAAAGTCCATTTTCCTTAGTTGGAAGCTGCAGTCGACTTCAAAGGTAGTCGGGGCTCTCTGAACATCTGCTAAATTACCAAACTCGAGTCAGGAGCGGGGGCAATACACAAAGCGACTACCATTTTGTTCCGACACTTTTCAAAATTGGAACGTGACGGTTGCAAGCGCTCTCGGCCAGAGACAATGACATGAAAAGGAAAAATGTAAACGGACCTATTTTAAATAGGCGTATTGCGACGACTAATATTTTATATCGTACTTTTCGTGCATACGATTATGGCGTCTAATATTTTCTAGACGCTGTTGCTAAGGTAGAAAATGGTATGAAGTTTGTGTATGATATAAGTCGTTGTGGAATTCATAGCGGTTAATTTAAAAGTGCGTTCTTGAACCCTTTCAGAGGCATTGTATCTTTGTGCTCTTTGTACGGGAGATGGTTTATCTGAGTCGCGGGGTACATAAGTGCTGTTTTTTCATTCCGTAATGCTTTTACATTTCAAAGGGGTTAAATGTTATTCAGACTGGCTGCCCGCTTAGAAAATGTGTGGGTGTCGTGGGGCCTTGGAACCCGTACTGTTTTCGGTGTACCTAAGTAGGTATTTTATTTTATTCTCATCCCTGTTATTATCCTACATAAACATTTAGAGGGTTTATCTTGAATTAAAATATTATGGACTACCTATTTGTTTTTACTAAGGCGTTTACTTGACAAGTGTTATGTACATTGGTAATAGGTAATTCATAGAATTTGGTAATTACAAAACTAAGGCAAATTGTTGATTTTATCTAAAGGACATGAAATTTAATTGTCAGTTAGATTAAGAACTACGTCGGTGGTCGCATCTCGTCATTTAGGTAAAGCATCAAGCGACAGAAGTATTTAAATTCTCATTCATTTGATCTAGTATCAATGTTAATTATGTGCATCCTGTTAAACATTTTGAAAGTTGTGAAACATTACTTGCTCTCAATATTTACAAGGGTCAAGAAAACAAGAGTCGTTTTGAAGAGACGTTTTAATAGAATTTAGACGCGTTGTAGGTAGGTCGTGAGTTCGAACCCGGGTAAGAATAATTTTTAACATGTTTACCATCACCAGTCTAAGCAATGTTACCAAAGAGAGATTTCTTTTTGTAGGGGTAGAAAATCTTCAAATGAGTCCTTTCACCCCGAGTGGACTATCGAAAAGGACTATCAGACTGGTACTGACTAAAAACCACCCTAATTTTTCGGTTACCAAGGCCTCACTACTCTGTTTAGTAGACTATCCCACGATAATTTTATAATTTATTAATATCAGAGGGAGAAAATCCTATTGGTCATCGTGAGTGTACAGACGCTAGTAGGTAAGTACGTCATCCTAAAACTTTAAAATATTCCCAATGAAAAATGAACCTTCGTTATCGTAATAAGTAAATTGAAAATCTATTTAAGAATTTTGACCACGTATTAAATATACATAATATATTTATATAAAAAAGGTAAAAATTTATAAGAGAAAAACAGATGGGGTAGGTTGATGTGCTGACTTCTGTAGGTAGACGTTCTTACACGTGAAGGCTCTTTATATCCAATGTATATACGGACCTACATTTGATAACACAACATTCTATACTTACTATAGCACAGAGCCTACTAAGGTCGAATGTTCGTTGAGATATTGATTAACCACCTCAGGCACTCAGGCTCTACACTAACTAGACATGCCTAAATAATAACCTACATGTAGCTACATTATTACATTGTACATGACACGTGGATGTACAGTACAGTCGAACTCATATTTGCGTTCCCAACGGTTGAATGTCATAAAACGTCTACAGTCTCATTTCGGTAGTCGAATGATCTCGACATGGTATGAATTTGTGCAATTATTATATAACATAACTAATTTCTACCCACGTTCTACTCGATTATTTTTATGGATAATTTAGTACGCCCTTGATAAATCTATGCGCAAGCGCATCTGGTTTTGCCTTACTAGAGATAGAAATACAGTTTTGTCTCTAGTAAAGCCAAACCAGAGATAGCTTTAATGGTTGGAAAGGAAGTTGGTAATCTGTAGCTATAAAGACTGTCAAAAGCTCTACATAACAAAAAACAGCCGGGTACAACAGTTTAGGAAAGTAGATAATTAGGTATGTGATACACATATTTGATTTTGACAGGAACGTCTTAACCTCGAAAATCGACCCAGGGGTCTTTAATTATTTAGCCACGAGCTCCACTAATTGATTTTCCAACGCCCAGTTATTTCACAAATTTAAACCTTTTGTGTTGCGCGAGAAAAGCTCCCACTTTTTTTTATTTAGGTTTAGGGTTGTGTTGGAAAATCTGTTGGAGTTTGGTAAAGCTATGATTTTCACGAAAGATCAGTATTTTTTAGTAATTTGACTACACGGTTAGCGCAGTAGCTGGGGAATTCACTGCTGCGTTGTGTCGCGAGTTCTAATCCCGCACAGAACAAATTAATATTTGTATGATCAACAAGAAGTTGTTCCGGGTTGTTTTTGTATGTGTGTTAAAATATTTTTAAACGCACCCACGATGGTGCAATGGGACATCCTAGTCTTGGAAAACGTAATGAAAAACCTTAATAATTTTACTGTGTAAGTTTACTGTTACTTAGCTGCTGACGAAGAAATTTTCTACAAGACGTTATAGTACCTACTGCTCCCGTCTTCGCTCAATAATTCAGAGATACACTACCTCGCCCTGATTAACTGTTGCCGAGACATTACAGACGCATATATCTACATTGAGTAGGTAGTATATACGTGGGTATTTAATGTCTATTGATGATGAAGAGCTTATGTATTAAGCATATTGTGTAGATATACGAGGGCTACGACCAAGACTATGTACAAACGACAAAGTTGAATCATGACCCATTTTGACAAAGAATCGTTTGAGTCCGTCAAATTGACAAAGGTCAAAGTCGTTACCATGGAATTTGTATATTTACGCGAGTGTGGACCTAATTGTATTTGAATGTCTGTTAGAAAATAAGCTTATGGTGGGTCATAATTCAACTTTGTCTATTGTACAAAGTAGTCACAGCGTCAACCGTGCCGATCATTTAGATATACCTAAATGATCGGCGCGGTGTGGCTGAGCAATCGACTGCTGCTCATCCCACAAACACATTTCACAAATATTTGCATAATCTACAAGTCGTTTTTCCGGGTCTGGGTGTTTGTGGGTGAGTTTTTATGTTTGCAAATACACCCACTACTCAGGAGAAATAACTAGTGTATGGCAACGATTAAAAAAATCTAGATTACAGGACTACTCTTTCTTTTTTAAAATTACTCGTACAGCGGAGTATGAAAATTGATACAGTTAAAAACAGAGGTTAAATGAAGAAAGTTCAATACCGGTCTTGGAGCTGAACAGAGACCTCATGATCAGCAGAGTTACGACCGCCTATCGACAGCAAAAATGCTACGCCTTTCTTTACTTTAGCAAATGTTTTTACTTATTACCTACTATTGTATTTGTCTTAGCATATTCTATTATTAACGCTCTAGATTCATTGTTTTCTTGCAATACTTAGTTCCTCTATAAAATTAAATAGGTCCTACGGCTTAATAAAAAGATAAATTATTTGAATTCCTTTGCTACGAAAAGTGCTACGCTTTTTATTTGTTCATTTTGGTTTCATAAAAGTTATTCGAAGTCTGATATGTGTGAGCGCATAAGTGTGGGTGCATTTGATCAAGTTAGTTAATCGCCTTGTGTATTATACAGTATTTATATTATTTTTTAATTTTATTAGAAGTAACAATACCTATTCAAAAGTTTCATTATTTCATTGCTACGAAAAGTGCTACGCTTCTTTTTAAAACTTATTTCATTTTCTTTTATTTAAATATTTATTAGTTGACGGGGCCCTTAAAGGGCCAAAGCCTGTCGGGGTCGCGGGACTAACGAATACGTACGTAAACGGCTATTTAAGGACACCGTGGATATTAGTCAGTACAAGTCTCACAGTCCCTCCTGCCATGCTCTGGATGGGATAGGACTCATTTGATGATTTTACTACACTAAAAAAAAAATGAGTCCAGCAGTCACTTTTACCATGACCTATCGCCTGTACCAGAGAACAAATAAAACCTCTTTTATCTATTCTGTGGTCTGTACAGTACCAATTTCAAAATTTTTCAGAAAAAAAATCTTTGCCACGTACTAGGAATGACTCCTGTATATCGGGTTGCAAGTTCAGTGGTTGTAAGTTCGCCACAAAAATTATTCCCCTCGAAAAAAAGTTTTGATCCTGTTCTCCTAGTACTTTCTGTTCAGATTCCACATTGTGTCCTCGTTTTCGGTAGTTTTGTGCTGGATTTTATAATTTTATTGTTCTGCTATACCCGTGCGGAAAAAAATGGGTAATGCACTCGTAAATAATCAAAATTAAACAAAAAAAAACAACAAAAACCTTTGGCTAATTTATACATACTTTTTGGGGAATTTTTTTTGTGGCGAACTTACAACAACCCCCTGTATCGTGGGTGTGTTTACAAACATTAAAATTCACATGCACAAATGTGGAATAACTATCTAGGCTATACAAATATTTGTTCCGTGCGGGAATCGAACCTATCACACGCATCACTCCAGCCAATCGATAAATGCTGTGATAGCCCGGAGGTTTAGCACTTCGCTTCTCATGCATGAGGTTATGAGTTCAAAACCAGGCAAGTAGCAATGAGTCTTTTCCAATTCATTTGTAATTTTAAGTTCATCTTAGACATCGATGACAGAAAATATAGTGAGGAAACCTGGACTCATAGGAATAAAAAATATTTAAGTCCAAGTTTAAATAAGAGGTCTGTGGTGTTCCTAGATGCGGCTTAATTATTTCTGACACTAGCGGGTGACCACATCCTCACAAGAAATAGAAAGACAATCGCTCAGACACTTAAACATCCACTTGACAAGAACATCTCTTCATCTATACTTTAAAGTATAAACGAATCTTCTCTACCCTTAAACATTTATCCATACAAGCCGATTAAGAAGCCATTTTTAGCCCGAACTCTGGCACCCGAGTGTTATGTCATTAGCCATTACCGCGCAGCACTAGCGATAGTGTTGTGCCCGACAGATTTATAGCGACGGTATATAGAATAAATCACGCTCAAAGGAGGGTAGTCTTAGACATTCTGGGTAGCTATTGTCTTCTTTTTTTTTACTTGTCGTTTTCAGGTTTGATAGATGCGTCGCGGGACGATCTTATCAGGTAACCGCGACACTGGAACATAAAGGGCTATTGAGGGTTCACCGTGGATTTTAGTCAGTACGAGTCTGACAGTCCTTCCCGTCCCTCTCTGAGTGGGAGGACTCATTTAATGATTTTACCACGATAGCAAAAACAAAGTTTTTATAGACGCTTTGGTGTGCCTGGTGTTAGTAATTAGAATGCCTCTGCGTGGATTTTAAGTAAGTACTGTGACAGCAAAGTTTAGTAATGATATGTTTCATATAAAATTCAGCACCTCTTATTCTGTCCCTTTGAAGTTTTATAAAAATGGCGTATAGTTGTCTTCAGGATCCCATGTATGTATCTGTGTACCACAATTTATTAAAATCGGTTCTGCGCTCGATTTCAGATTGAAACCGTAACCAACGGGTTTGAATTCTTCAGTGCATTAAAAAAAATAGGCAAGAGGGAAAATGATCAAGAAATGAATCACAACATTGATGGATTGGTAAGTAGTAATCCGATATTTATCAAAGAAAATATTTGTGTTAATAGGAATAACTGGGAACCTTGCTTTATTCAGTGACTCCACTTTTGGATCCACTTTTTACAAAAAAATCTCAGGTCTGATTAAGTAGGTATTAATTCTCTACATTGCAAAATTGAAGAGAGTCTATTAAAAATTCAAGTAAGTAGGTCTTAATGAATTAAAAATATGAGTAATTAATTTATACCCGTGGCATTGCCCGCGAGAAATTCAGTGGGTAAGTAATAATTCAACAGAAACGTTATAAACTATCTTTGTACCAAACTAGATCCAAATCCGTTCATCTGTTTTTGTGCGAAAGAGTAACAAACAGCCATCCATCCTTACAAATTTTCGCAGTATTTAAATAATTAGTAGTTATTAGATTGGTTCCTTTTATCAAAAAAATATATAAAGTAAAACCTAATATTCCTATAGGTACTAACATAAATGACCACTAAGTAAAGGTATTAATTACTAGGTATTTTAAATATTTCATAAAAAGAGAGAAGTTGTTTTCTCCAATAAGAAACTAAAACATTTATTGATATATTTTTTTTAAATTAACAAAAAGACCATTGTAATATAATATTTTACTGGGCTTTTTCTGAGGTTTTCATTCAAAAGCAAACTTTCTATTAGCAGCCCGCTACTAAGCAATCCCTGATAGAAAAATTCCAGCAAATAGGTATAATAATTGTTCTGGCAAAACGACTAAATAGGCATTATGCCTGAAAAATCTGTAATTATAATCAAGATAATTATGTTACATATTTTACTTAGGTACTTATTCACCTATCTATTAATTAAAAAGTATTAGGTAAAACCTACTTATGGGTAGATAACTACACTACCTATAGATACATGAATACAGCGTTATATAAAACATATTAAGTTATAGCTGTATCTGAATAAAACCTTAACAAAACCTATAATAAGCTAATGATTGATTAACCGTTAATGCATGTACGTCGAGTATTTGCTTAATTAAATCAATATTTAACTAGCATGATGACTGATGGTTACGTGCTTATATCCTAATGGGGTAAGTAATATATGATGTTACTACAAAATCTCTAATATTTACAAGAGGTAACAACTGAATATATAATTTTATTTGATATAACCATCTGTTAATATAGGTAATAAACGATTGACATAATTTTAAAATGACTAATTTCTATAAGCATAACAATCAATATACATAAAATCGTTTTGTATACCACTCAAAAGACAAAACTTATTTGGTCTATTTTTTTTCTTCCTGGTAAGTAATCTAACTCTGATGTAGTACCTAGTAATAGTACCACCTGCCATGAATGCTCGACGGAGGCTCCGCTTCGCGGGGCTCCTACTTCTGCATACAGGGTTTAAAGTAACCTAACCTAACCTAACCTGTCCGTGTCGGGGTGCCCCAAGTCCCGAGCTCGCTTCGCTCGCTAAATAAACGTTATATCAAATAAAATTATATGAAATGAGCTTTAGAGTAACACAAACTATGTGTAAAGAAATTTTATCAATTGTTGGTATATCTCACGTTGATTATATCATGTGAGCGTTATTGAAATGAAAATATATCAATTAAATTTATATGAAATGAGACGCACCCTAATGGCACATCTCAGGAAATGGTAACTCAAAATCTAAGCATCAATTTTCACAAATGAAAATAATCTTAAATGGTGTGGCTATGGGCGCTATATCTCTATGGTTTAATCAAATAAGCCGTTAAGCTACCAATTGATGATGCTTAAATTATTTATATCGTATAAATATACAATGTTTTTATCAACAAACTCACAAATAAGAGTTAAAATAGACCGGTTCTAAATTAAGTGACCGCTATTGTTTAATGGGGTGTCGTTTTGATTGTGAAAGTACCACAAATTTCAGGCAATTAATCTTGTTAGGAGCCGTCGGGCGGCCATCATCACAGAATACAGTACATAACAGAATACAGTGCGGGCAACCGCGGAACCATCCATCAACCGCGGCGCGCGCGCCTCGACTGACGCACACCACCGCACTACCGCCCAAAAAGAGAAAAAGAAAATTTTAAAAGAAGAACACTCCCATCGCGGCGTAGACTCCTCCCTACGTTTCTCGCGGGGACCAATGAGAGTTGCGCGCCAGCCGATCGGCAGTCGTCGGCGGCGAGCGCACCCGAGGGCGGCCGATTGCGCGCGTTCACAACAAAAAGTCACACGACTGGTTTAGTGTCGGGTTGCGTCCCATCGACGCCGCATCACGTGCCGCTCGACTCAACGTCGCCGCACTTGCGCTTGCGCTCTTAACATGGACTGTTTTTGTAATTCCAAACAATATTAACGCGCTTCAGTACTATCCTCCACATAAACAACCATCGTAGATTATAGGACCAGTTGTGACCTGTGATATATTAAAGAATTTTCCGATGAAAATGAACATGCAAACGGAATGGAGCTCATGATTTCAGTGTGTTTTTGCATCTGCACAGTATTTAAAGTGATAAATAGTGATAGTGAACTAGATTGTGATAAGCATCTGATAAGGACATTTGAGGTATTTAATCATTTTTATTATTTAATTCGCGTTACAAACTTGTAAAGCCGTATTTTCTTTGGAATTTTCCGAAATATTTTCATGTTTTCGTTTTCAAACATGAAGTGGTCATTCTTTCTTTAGTCCCGGTAAAGGATGCCCCATTTTTGAAGTTATTTATTAAAATAAAATAAAAAACACTATTTCATCTCTGTTTTGATGAAAATAAATGCGGCAAATTCTGCAAAAAATATATGTAAATGGCACAATATAGGTTTAAATACCTAATACATACATAAAGTTTATTCAAATTAGTTGCTGAATACCCTTAAAGCTGTATAATTTTATTTCTAAGCCTTAATTTTTCGCATCACATAATGTGAAGGCAACGCTGCGGCCGACGGAAAGAGCGCAAAAAGCAAAAAGCAACATTTGTTGCTATTAAAACATAATTTAAAAAACATATAAACACATACAATATATTATGAGAAACTTGGAAGGTGTATCGTATAGATTTATTGAACAACATACATTATCCATTATTTTTATCATACTGGGATGAAAACGTGGGATGAAAACGGAAACACCCTAAATAAATGTAAGTACCTAAATGATTATTTATCAGCATTGGCAAATAACAATTTATCATTTAAAATAGTTCAAATTATCTTTTCAATATAGAATTATTTATGTATTTCATTTTCAAAAAGTGACTTTATGCATTAAAATGATTTATGTCATATTTTGTATGAAATGTGTTTTGTTTCTAGTAAAAGACATAAACGGGTTTTCCCAATTATTTAAATTAAAGTTTTCAAATTAAAGTTGCAATTTGTTTCTGATTACTCTATTGTTATTTATTTGTAGATTTTATGGTTTTAATATGGTATATTTTATAAAATTTAAGTATTATTTTTATCTGTAACATGTTATAGGTACAATTGTTTTATTTCAACAATTAATGCAATAACTCTCATTCAGGTTTACGGTTATTATTAAATATATTTTACTTTAATTAAACCCATAAAAATATAATCTTATCTAAGAACAGAGTACATACAATTCCATATAGGTGTGAAAGCATTTAATTTATGAATAAATTACTTATAATAGAAATAGAACCTTACGGTGGGTTCACACATTAGCAACTTCCTTTATTTTTATATTTATGCTCAACTAATAATAATTTAGATAAGGTAAATTATGAAGTAAGATTTCATTTTCTATTAAGGAACAAAGAAAAATCTTTATTGTAAAAATTGTTTGTAGCACGGATAAGTAGGTGCTATAGATAACTATAACGTTCACTCACATGTAAATCCAACATATATATACATCATACATGTATGTGTGCATTATAATCTGAATAAATTTATACTTAAGCCAGTGTGTAACCGAATAGAATCTATGTACACCTTTGTTTCAAGTTTCCCAACAACCAATCAATGTCAATGTCACTACGCTTCGTTTTCATATCGACCGTTCGGCTGTTTTCGGCCAATCGTGCCGCCATGACAGTCCGCGATCGAAATTTGAATGCGCCCCGAGATGCGCAAACGCAAATCGATTAGCTGCCGATAAGCCTTCAGTTTGTGTATGTGTGAGTTTGTATGAAGTAAGCATTTCCGCTGGTAGTTCTATGTAGTGTTACATCCTGGCTAGTTGAGCTATAATTTAATAGAAAATAAGATTTTAACATTATGATAAAATATAAAAAATAATCATGCAATTTGGCATTTACTAAGGCATTTATTGCACCACTTCTTATTCCCAGCTAGAGTACTAGAAATAAACACAAAACACTAGAGTTTTTTTTTTTCACTTTTCTACAGTTGTTTACAAACCTAGATAAGTACTTTGAATAAATCATCTATACGATACCAAAATAACAAGGCGAAAATATGACGAATGATTTCATGTCACGTATAGCCCAAAAATAAATTGAATACTCTCAAAATAATTAGCATAAATACCTAGACACCAAAATAAAGCCTAGATCACCCAAGCCGAAAGACATATATAGAATATATAGATAGTTGGCTCTTAGGCCGTAGATTATATCTCTGAATAAATCCAAATAAATACGGTTTATTGATATTCGCGGATTGTATTACGTGTTAACAACGTTCCAGATTTTGAATTACAAATATATGGTGATAAATTAATGTATTTAAATATACACGACATAAATATGGTAAAACATATTTTTTTCCACCTTGCTGTGTCGTGAAAAATGTCATGGCATTAATAAATACGTAGTTAACCGGATTATTTTAACTATCTAATATTAACATGGGTTCGAAAATGGTTTTAATTTAATTATATTATATCATTAAACTGTAAACTTACCAAAATATATTATTTACAAGCTAAAAAAAAATATATAAGTAATTCAAAAGTAAAAAAAGGGGAAAAATATTTACAGGACGTCAAAAAAGTCATCCGCGTCGCTGTCAACGGGAAATGTGCCCAGACGGCTGGCAGCACTGCCACTTTGAAAGGCATTGGAATTTTTTGATGTGTTATTTTTAACCATACCTACTACTAATTTAACTATATTTAAATTGATGAGCTAATTAAGTTGATAGTAATCAAAATTGCAATAAAATCTAAAGTGGGTACCGCAATACTTATTAGATATTAGTCTAGATTTATTTTTTGCTAATCTAAATTCTTAAATAAAGTTTTGCTTGTCTATTAATTAAATGCATTTCTCTAGGCGTTACCTTATAGCTGTAAGCATAAAGAATATAATATGTCGGTTCTACGTTTTTTGCATGTTGATGATTTAAATATATTTAAACTAATTTTTGGAAACTAAATTATTTATGCAGTTCAGAAGATAAGTATCATGGGTTATTTATTAAAGATCAGATACTACTTTAAACATTATAATTTAGTAAGTGTTGAAATTTTACATAATTTATTTAGATGCGTTTATTGTACATCTAACATTCAATATATGTATATTCTTTGGTGTCAACAAGGTGTAAATATACAAACATAGCATTTAACGATCAATAATATTAAACGGTACTGCTTCGTATTGTATTAATTGAATGATTAATTCACACAATTAATAAAAACCTCTACAAATCGTTTAGTTAATAAATTCAAACGGTTGAATAAACACTTATCAACATTCGATTAAAGTTTTCGATGAAAAATTGGTAGAATCGATAAATTACTCGATGCTGTTATTTTAAAAAGGCATCGATCAATCTGAGTGATCAGCGCCGGTAATCGATTTGACTGTTGTATCGTTTCGTTTTAGACACAAATTGGTTAAAATAAATCTTAGTTTAAGCCACAAATTAAAGGTGACTGTCGTATTACTTACAAATTGCGTACAGAACCTGCAATTTGAGAGCAATGACGATTTTCTGGGAATGCCGTGGAACTGGAACACAAAGGTCACTTGAAGGTATAGGGGTGTGTTTTAGTCTAAACAAAACCGACAGTTCCATGAGCGGGTGTTCATTTGATAATTGCCTCACCCATAAAAGATTAAAAACTTACAAGCTATTGCTAGGGACTGACTTTTACATTCACCAAATAATCTCATTGTAGAAGCTTTTTGAAATAGGACAGTTACAATACCATGTAGGTGTTACATGTTGACCCTTAAGTGGGGACGAATAAACATATGATTTTTTTTCTCCGGTATATTATTAAGGGACTACTCTTAAGTCTGCTTTAACCTTTGTTTCGGTGCTTTTTCTATTAAGCTATTAGATTCTTTGTGGCGTGTACTCCGGTTATTGATTTACAGTTTTGTTTTGTTTAAACTTACAGTGGAGTCAATTTGTTAGCTAACATTAGGAATACAGTAGTTGCTTACTGCTTTAATGTCACTCATTGTGATCCTTATGTGGACAGTTTAGGGTTAAACAGAATAAATAATGCTTGAAAATATATGTGTACGGACATAAGAACTTAGCTTTTACAAAAAGATATCTACGTTTTAGAATGGGTAACCAGCTTCAAGTTACTGTCTAATCCAACCGACTTTATACAAGACAAAAAAGCCTAAAGGTTTCATTAAATAAATGATTTCTTAAAGCTCAAAGTTATAATTGAAAGTCTAATTTAAAAACCGATAAATCAATTTACAATGCAAACAAGGGTTATTAATAAGAACATTAAATGCGTGTTAAAAATAGCTGTTGTCCTACTCAAATTATTTTATCTACAATCTTCAGCCTAAAGGTTAAAGCACACGTGGGAAGAATATCTAAAACATCGCCATTTCCATCGAAATATCTTTCCTCAGATCATAATAACAACAATAAAATAACTATTAACAAAAAAAAAGTTTACACTAAATATTTTTATAGTAAAACTTCTTGATCGATTTAGTATCGAAACGAGTCGATAACGGGTTGAGATAATGTTTTTTTTTTCGTATAAGTTTTAGGCCTCGATCAGCCGGGAGGTCTGAAGGAAATCAATTATCTTAATTGGGCTCGGCCTAATCTAAGAGTGATAGGGAAGTGTAAACGCGTGTGTGAGGTTAGATGATGACTGTTCTATTTAATTTGTTTGTTGATCATCTTTTTGTTGATAAATATCAGGTTTTTTGATGATTGTTAGATAGTTTTGATTTGGCGACGATTGGTTGTGGTAGATATTTGCGACTTGTTTATTATTATTTTTAGTTTTGTCTTAGGGCAATTCTTCAATCTAATCTAAATATTTATGTATCTATTTTAATAATATTAAAGTTTATGCAGTGATTGGTTAACTGGACTGGATAGAATAGATGTTTGTTACTCAATCGCTTCAAAGCCGATCAGAGCGGTTAAACAAACAGACTTTGATTTAATTTGGCTCAGAGATCGGTTATAGTCCGGAATACCTAGTTCGTTTATTTTCGAGTTACAGAGCTAGTATGTTTATAAACCTTTGAGGTAAGCGTCCACGGGTCCGCATCGCACGTATCGGACGTATCGTACGTAACGGATTTTAGTTTGCCTTGTATTAAAACTCATACAACTGCGTCCACTGATCCGCATCGTACGGACGGCTCATCGGCAATGCCTACATGCGATGCGTACCGATGACGTCATACGGAATGCCGATCAGTGGACGCGCCCCGCACGCTTACTGAATCATTTGTTCTTTTTCTTTCTTGTATTCCTCTTCTGCTAAAAAACAAGCAATAACAACTTCTGCATCGCTTTCCTCCTTTCTCACAAACACTTTCCGAACGTACGATCACTAAAAAAATCCAAATGAAGGTGGCATCGGCAATCCGATTGCTGATACTCGCATCGGCAACCCGATCGCTGCCGATACAGAAATCCGTTTGATGCGATGCGTCCGATACGTACGATGCTGACCTGTGGACGCTTACCTTTAGAGTACAAAAAAATCATAAACATTTGTTATCATCTTAACATGCTAAGTTTTGTGACATTCAGGTAGATGGTCAGTTGGTCAAAAGTTTGCCAAATAAAACAGAAATTGTTATTTTTCAGTCATCAAACCGTTGAACTACTCGTATGTTCTAAGTAAATGTTTCTTTAAAATCATAAATACAGTAATAATAAAAACGTTTTCTAAAAAAAATGTGACCGCCTTCAAAAACAACCACAAAAAAGGGTAAAATAACCTACAAAACTTTTCTTTCGGAAGTCGGTGACTTTTTTTATTAATTTCATTGTCTCTTTTGCCACCGACTTCCGAAAGAAAAGTTTTGTTGGTTATTTTACCCTTTTTTGTGGTTGTTTTTGAAGGCGGTCACATTTTTTTTAGAAAAAGTTTTTATTTTACTCTTTTTAGTTTAAATATTCAACCAAAATTCTTGTCAAATACATCATTTTCTTACATGTGCACTAGAATTTTGTAATCCGTAGCACCGGTAATAACATCGTTAACATCTTTTTAATTCATTCCTTTCCAAACTACTGAACCGAAATTGATGAAATTTGCAGTATTCCCTAAGTTGAACGATACCTAGTACAAAAAAAAAAGAATCACTTAAATCGGACTTGTAGTTCCGGAGATATGTGAACACAAACATAGTTTTCTTACTTGAGGTTCCATCATCAGCTCAGGTACATGAGATGATGATTTCCATACGCAAATACTTGAATTACTTCATATGATTTGCGAAAAACTATGTGTCAGCCAATAAAATTTGAGGGTTGCCCTCGATTTCTCCAAGATCCAATCATCAGATCCTGAAATGGTGACAATGGGACCACACGGGAAGCACCAGCTTTCGAATAAAAAAAGAATCATGAAAATCGGTTCACCCAGTCGCAAGTTATGAGGTAACAAACATAAAAAAAAAAAACAGTCGAATTGATAACCTCCTCCTTTTTTGAAGTCGGTTAAAAATATGTTCATGACTGTTCCTGCTGCCAACGGCAGTTTCAGTCGCCTGCAAAATTACCACTACACATGTAAAATGGGATAAACGGTGACAATATATTGGATATTCCTGACTGTCTTTAAGCCACCATGTCATCAAGATCCTTTCAGCCGTTCTGATGAGATTGAGTGACAAACATCCATCCATCCAAACATAACATGGATTAGATTGGATATTCCTGAATACATTTTCATATTTGAATACATGGGGCGTCAATTGAAAACGTCACTATGTTCTGAATACATCAGCACTGTTTGATGCAAACACAAACTCATTGCAAAACGGTCAAGCACCAATCGATGCTCTATTCCTGGGTTCTTGCTTATTATTTTAAATAATTTCTTATAACATGAATTATTTTTTTATACTAGAATTTTCTCCTATGTCGTGGGTGTGTTTAAGAACATTTAAACTTACATATACATACAGCCAGACTCAGAACAACTACCTGTAGGTCATACAAATATTTGTTTCGTGGGGGAATCAAACTCGCAACACTTAGTGTCACAGCCAATCGCTTAGCCACTGTGCCGTGATTATTAAAGTTGTTTCTGTATTATTTTAATTATTTTATTGGTAAAAGGTAGATCCTTTAGTTATGCATCAATATTATGAATCACTCTATAATGTTCCCACTGCTGGGACACAGGCCTCCTCTTCGTACAATCTCAGTGGGCTGTATCCACTAATCTACCTGGTTACCCGCGGGAAGAGAGCGGTTTGGTAGAAGCCACATGTCTTCGAATTTTTGGTTCTAGGTCATGTTGGTTTCCTCACAATGTTTTCCTTCATCGTTTTTGGACGAATGGTAATGAAATAAATCACACAATGTAATGATCCTATCTGGGTTCGAGCCCACAACCTACAACTAGGCAGTCAGGGTCGTTATCACTGCTACTGCTCTCTTGAAAAAGACAGGGCGAAAAGTTATGAAGTAAAACTTGACAAGTAAGGTTCTTGATATCAGATATTCATGACAGATCTAACCGAGATACGTGCCTATTAACAAACCACAATGACAGCTACAAGGTTGTTTTTTTTTAAACACAACCAGATATAGGTACGATTCTGATATTAATTTAAGTTCTATTTTTAATAAGTTAATTTGTTTAAGTTTAAAAACCGATGTATAGCAAAATTTAGAGAAAGAAGTTGAAGAAATGGGAAATGCGTAGGACATTTATTGGGACAGTAGTTTTTTAATACTTTTTACTCTGAATCCTTTAGACGTGCACGACGTTCTACATTTTTCTCACATTTGTAGTATGCATAATTTCAAGATTAAGGATGTAAATAAAATTCTGTATGATAGAGTGTCCATAGAATGTGTTGCCCAGTCTTCTTCAAAGAGATCTACAAATGAATGAGCAAATTGGACTGTAGCTACATTTGTGTTTTTTTTTCCCACATGCAATTCATTTTCAAATATATAAATCAATGCTTTGAGTTTTTGAGTAAATGAAAACAATCGAGAGAAGTAGAAATAATGTAGGGAAGCCCTTAAAAAATGGCACAGCAACAGAGGGATTTTTAGCAACAATCCACAGTACCCTAATAATATTCATGAAGTTATAATTTAAACCGTTGGACGGGTGTAAAATCACAGTGTTTATCATTGGTACCGAGTTATAGGCAATCAGTGATGATTTATAACTTGAATGTGCTACCGCTCGCGATCGTTCGATCCCAGTTGCGATAGGCCTACGTACCGTATAGATAAGTAACAGACGCGGGCGCATCGATCACATGCGCTCGCGCAGATCAATTGTAAGACCAGTTTATGCAGGGCTACAGCAAATAAAAATACTAAGAAACTCACCGTTCGACGTATTTAATTAATATACATACTATTTTTGGACCTTAAGGTGAAACAAGTCAACCTTTTTTTCCATAGAAACTTCGTTGGGGTTTTACTCCACTATTTGACAAGGTATACAATTATACATCCAAAGTTAAACATGGTATCGTTTTGTCTCATTATTAATTTTGTCTGTACGGAAGCAGAATTTTGAAATAACAAGCCATTAAAAAGTTACGAGCTTCCAAAGATTCGTTTTTTTGCTAATTTTAACACATTATTACTGTATGTTAAATAAATTTTCGTACTTGCATATTTAAAATTGCAGTTTTATATATAAAAGTTTGATTCCATAAAAACAGTTCTCTGTAATTAAAAATTCCAGCCTAAAAATATAATTTATGGTTATGTTACATATATTTTTTGATAATTTAATGTCATATAAAATGTATGATAGGCAATGACACAGCAGGAGAACATCGGCGATTCGTGAAATTATGATCAAATACAAAATTATGATAATCTATTATTATGATATGTTTATATGAATAGTGATTCATCAGTATTGGGTGTGAATTTATGCATTTGAATTGAGAATTGCCTAGTTCTGACGTACTTGAGCTATGTTTATTGAATTATATTTGTGTAATTTGGACACTTTTGATGACATCAAGCAGCTGGAAAAAGCGTGTTTAAAAAAAAGTAGGACAAGCTATTGTGAGTGGCTTGGCCAGCTTGTGAATCGAAAATTATCCCACGGAAAAGTAATACTGGGATAAGCGATATCCTATGTGTTATTCAAGACTATTAACGATGAAGATTCCTTCAGCGGTTTTGACGTGCTTTAATACGAAACAGCCATCCAAACTTTAATGCTTTTGCAAATGATATTAACTAATATTATAAATGCAAAAGCATTGGTAATCTAACAAGATTCATTGAAATATAAAAAATTTGATTAGATACTGGTATTCAGCTGGAACTGGTGAGATTTGAAGCCGAGCTTTGTAGAAGAGAGTTGGAGTTAGCTTCTTGAAACTTTCATGGCATATTAGATATACACAATTAACATACAAACATTCTTGAACCGACTGAAATTAATAACTGTCAGTTTCAATATCCAAGATATTAAAAAATATACTCATAATGTTAGAGTGCCTTAAATCAATTGGTATATTAACGATAAAAAGTTTTTAAAATCGTTGAATTAGTGAAAAATAGTGATTACAGAGCAATGGTGCCGCCCGATAATAATCCTTATCGGCTGATATTACGAGGAAATCACACAAAATCGACGTAATTTGCGATAAAAATGTAAGATTTCTTTTTTTTATCGGCAAATCCATTTTTCAGTCGATGGTCAGATAGCGGTTGTGTTGGTTGTGATAGATCATTATTTTGCTATATCTCTGTTATACTTATATTCTTTGTGAATTATCGAGCAAGCTGAAGATTTTCATCTTATCAGTGGTAAGATATACAAGAGCTACTTGTCTATTAGATCTCTTTTTTTTTTGTTTTGGATTTGAAAGACCTTGAACGTTTTTTTGGTAGTTATCAAAATGTGTTCACGATTAAATCATTATTTTACATTGTCATAAATGTGAAAGTGTCGCCCAAAATCGGCCCGACCGACGTGATGCTTACCGCGCTGGTGCAGACGGTCTTAAGTGTCTACGAACTGACTAATTTTCTTATTGGTGCGGAATGAACCTTCGATATTTGTAAGGGAAAGACAGATCCCACCAAAAACATTAAATGTAAAAAATGCCAAGTCTCTCGATGCAGTCTTTCCATCGTAAAAAGTTTTGAGATCTCACAGAAGCCAAGTCCTATTCAAATTATTTTGTAGTTATAAATCAACATTTAGTAGTTATATCAATAGTTTTCTTTATATTATAACTATAGTGACTTGGCAATGAGCACAAATTAAAAGCTGCTTGCTGCCTGGAATTATGTGCAAATGTTACTGACGAGACCTGTGATCAGATTATTTGTTATGTGTGAATCATGATGGTCACTACCGACTACATGTTCCAATACAATAATTAAGAATACCTTACGGGCCATCGCTTTATGAAAGTAAATGATGAATGTTAAGAGAATAAAATAAAGTAAATAAAAGAGAATGTTTATGCATGCGGTGTGTGTAACTTTCAACTCCTCCAAATATGCCGTTTTATTTGTTTTTACTTGTGCTCATTGCCAAGTCACTATAGTTATAATATAAAGAAAACTATTGATATAACTACTAAATGTTGATTTATAACTACAAAATAATTTGAATAGGACTTGGCTTCTGTGAGATCTCAAAACTTTTTACGATGGAAAGACTGCATCGAGAGACTTGGCATTTTTTACATTTAATGTTTTTGGTGGGATCTCATTTATTTTTTGTGAGTGTATTTCTTTCTTTTTTTTTAGGTGTCCTCATAATTTCTTGGACTTCAGCTACTGTTTTGCTTAGGACCCATTCTCTATCTAACAAACTAAATAGAACTAAACTAACTAACAAATAACTAAATAAATATATATCTACTAACTTACAAACTAAATGTAACTAAACTAAATAACACGTAAACAACTAGATATGTAACTACATATGTCTATGTTATATTAATAAACTATTTTCCTAAATAACTGTTTCAGTAACAATAATAAATCTTAATATATATAAATCTCGTGTCACAATGTTTGTCCTCAATGGACTCCTAAACCACTTAACCGATTATAATAAAATTCGCACACCATGTGCAGTTCGATCCAACTTGAGAGATAGGATAGTTTAAATCTAAAATTATAGTCGCAATTTTAATAATATTATAAAGATTGCACCCGTGCGGAGCCGGGGCGGGTCGCTAGTCTACTATATAATCCGGCTAACTTAAGTTCTCCGAATATCGCTACAATATTTTTTTAGTTTCGAAATGGTTGTTCATAGATAGATGGCGCTATCAAATGAAAATTATTGAATTATTTTAAAGTACTACTTATACTGCGCTCTGTAACTAAACCATAGCGCGATTCAGACAGGTACAACGCCATCTATCGAGCGCGCATACAATATTTATCGCAATACAATGGAGTTTTAGCTTTATTAATTTAATGAATTATGAACTTTATGTATTAATTTATATTAATTGTAGTCTATGTATTACATTTATATTATTCTTTTCTATTCTATGTATGTATTCATCCAATTGAATACTTAAACAACGAACAAAGTTAACAATGCAGTCAAAATCCATACACAATGTTCTTGCCAAACCGCAAATATAAAATTGTTTTCTATGGTTTATTATTTTTTAATGTTTTTATAATTTTTCCTTTATATGTGGCTAATGACCTATCTTGGTGCAAAATTTGAAATTTCTAAGTCTGCTAGAAGTACCTTAGATTTTTGATGATCGGTCAGTGAGTCAGTCAGTCAGTGAGTGACAAAATGGTGTAACTTTGATCGACCGTAACTCCTAAACTATTCATTCAATTGGCATGTAATTTCGAACTTAAGCTTGTTCTAATGCCTACTATTATTCACCGAAAACCTAAACTCCTAGCTTTGTCCACGTCGAAGATATAGGGGGGGCGAAACAGCCGCGAATCGCTTCGAGAAAAGATGGTACGGCCGTGCCCTTTTGCTCGAGACTTGGCGGGGCACTGCCGTGCCCCCAGATATAATGATTTCGGTTCGTGGTTACTCGATTGACTTCCATCGTACTGACGGTGAAAACACCAGCTCTCTGCAAGCGTCGCTCGGGGTATTTTTGACCGCCACCACAACAGATGAAATTCAATGGTTTTTCTTTTGTCGCAGCTTGTGTTAAACTGACCGTATTGACTGTTTTTATATAGTTTTGTTTTACATATAGTTAGCTCGTTTTTACCTTTGTGGGTCATGTCAAAGTCATAAAAGTTCCACTCATTTAAATACTTAAAAAAGTTAGATTTTTGTTTTACAACAGCAGAAGTGTTGGCTTATGCATAGATTTCCATGTTTTACTATTTTAAATGTAGCTCTTTACTTTAATAACTGGTTTTATTTATAATGGACAACGATGGATAATATTTGTCCCTTTTTAAATTCCCTTTATTAATATATGTTATTAAATATTTTTACTGATTAATAAAACATAACAATAATATATGTTTTTATCAACGTGTAAATTAATGTTTAACTGAGGAAAAATTTCGGTGTTTTTTTACGGTTTAGGTACTGTAGGTAGGGCATTCAAGGTCCACCAGCTAAAACGAGTCTTACAGCAGTCGTCTCTCACCTTGACTTTGGCTAACTTTGACTTCGAATTTGACTTTGAGACAGAATATATAATATAAATATCACTCAAAGTAATCGTTTATTGGCATTAAATAAATCTTAGAACTATGCAAAATAAATTAAGAAAGATACTAAAATACCAAAAGGGCCCCAGCTCAGCATAATGTCAGACGACGCCACCAGGTGTTCCATCTGACGCTGATTTATTTTCAGCTGTATCCCACGAGTGCCATACGCTCGAAAACATATTCGTAATAGGTACTCAATATTTTCAAATGCTGCTTCCATCTGACAGCTATCTCTACCACCACTGTTTCATTTGACCGTTCCTATTCCACTTCTCTGCAGAGCCTTATCAAGTCTTTTATGCGCTACGTGCGACCTTCTTTAACTGCGCCCTGGTCTTGGCAATTTTGGTCCTGGGGGGGTATTACAACGTCTTAAAGCCAGGCTTATTCCAGTGAGTGAACGAGATGGCGCTAGACGACTTGTATAGTTCTGTCACTTTCACTCGCCGGAACAAGCCTGGTTTTAAGACGTTGTAATACCCCCCCTGGTCTGGCCATTTCTGTGCCTCTCAAAGGTCTGCGCCCTGCGTCTTTGCAACGTTGGCATGCCCCTATTTTCAGCATTGCTTCTTTCTGTACCGTTCCATTTCACGATAATTTCACAGAAGCGATAATAAAGATGTAACACATCAATATAGCCCATGTTACTCACTGATGAATATGTTAATATTTTGTAGGTGAAAGAATATTTAAAAACGGTCCCATAGTTTATGAGTTTATTACAAACAAATCTTCTACATTTAAAAATACGTCAAATGACAACACCGATGTTGTTTTTTTTTGTTGCGTCCTTTTATTGTAAGAAAAATCTACCGGGAAAGTAGAAAATTGCAAACCGAACGAAGCTGGGATGGGCCGCTAGTATAGGGTACAACTAGGTTATATGGTTGACAAAACGCCCCTTCATTCTAGCACTCAAATTTACTGCTCGGAACCACTCGGCCGCTCGGCCCTCGGCCTCGGCCATATTATACGCCAACAGTGGCCACACTAGTGCGTATTAACTAGTTTTCCCCTATAATAACTTATATTTTTCTCTCGATAGAGTTTAATATAGATAAATAATGCATAAAGCAACAAAACTTCTGTCACAGTACCAATAAAGTGATTTCTCATTTATATCGTGTCTTTCAATCTGTGACAGTTGCAAGATTTTTTGACATATTTTGTGCATGATTTATCTGCCAAATACCTTGTTTTGTTGATACAGATTTTTTTCTGATGGAGAGTTCTAATGAATCAGTCTTTTTCCACAGTTATACTTACGCATCGGAAACTACAATTTTTTTTTGTACCAGGGATTGTAGTCAGTACGAGTCTGACAGTCCCTCCCGCTCTGCCTTGGGTGGGATCATTTGATGATTTTAATACGCAAAAAAAAATTATCAAAACAAAACAAAACAATTTGAATATATTTAATAGATTAATTAGAACTAATTTTTTCCAAAAAAAGGACTACTCTATGATAAAGTTACTAACTACATACGCACATAAATAACAAAGGCTCTTCATGACAAAATTACCTTTAGGAGATATTTTTACCCGTCTGTGTCAGAAGGTTGTTTTAATTTATAATTTAGATAAACTAATTGAGATTTTAGATCAAATTGCTAAGTTTAATCCAAAATTAAATACACTATGTAAAACATTAACTCAAAATCATTCACATTTTTCTGCTGTACCTATACCTTTTTTAAATATTAATACTTTTTTTTACCAGCCATTTGTTTATCTTTGTATTACTCACCAAATTTTATATCTGCACCACTCAAATGTTGACTGATAGAAAATGCCTCTGTACATTAGAATTATATATTTTATTAAGATTGTGCCCAACTTTTTTTTCCTTTTCATGTCTAATAGATTCTTATCGCTATCTAAGGGGCAGGAAATTAGGTAAATACAAAAATAATTTTATCAAATAATAAGTTTGATAAGTAAAGCCAAGTGATCGAATTTGCTTTTAATAAAATAATTATTTTTGCGATAATATAAATCGATATTATCGCGATTGGGCTATCTGACGTCCTTATCTTAACGATAATTAATCGCTTTAAAATATTTTTTTACCAAACTAAGTACTTAGTACTTGTTGCAAGTGGATCCTTGAATAATTTGAAAATGACTACAAATATTTCAAAGATAAAGAGTTTTACTGCAGATTCATTGTAAAAGTAATTCGTCAAGTCGAAAATTTTGGACTAAGTATATAACCCGGGAATTCGCCGGCAAAGGTGGTATTTGGAAATCCTATGTCCTAATTTAGGTTTTATACCACCCAAGTTCTTATTTAGTGTAGGACCTAGGTACAAAGGTTTTCTTTAGATCAGCCTCTACTCTGATGAAGTAAAGTCTTCTTAAAGATTTAATGTCATAATTTTTAGTCGCCTTTTTACCGTGGAATAATCATCAAATGACTCCTCCTCCCCTGGGTAGGGCGGAAGAGACGCTGTCAGATTCGTACTGACTAAAATCCACGGTGTTTCTTCAATAGCAACGTACAGGGTCACGGTTACTTGTTTATATCCTCCCATGACCCCGAGACAGTCGCCTTTTACGGGTTCTAAATGGAATTCAAATACATAACTTGACTGAAGCCAGCCGGAACTTCAAAAGATAAAAATATATTTAAACATTTTTCATTAACAGATGAATATTATGCTAAATAGCTTTCTACATTACTGAAATATTAAGCTGTCATGAAAACTTTAGTGTCATGTAAAGCAATTCTCGATGGGTATTATAATTCTTTGAATAACAACTTTAAACTTAGTAACTTAATATCAAAAATGTTTTAATTGGATTGGTCGATTCTGACTGAATTGTCAGTAACATTGTTTACGAATAGAAAAGGAGTTAAAAATATCTTAAATCATATAATTTATGTGACGTTTTGCTATTTTGTGATGTGCATATTTTTGTATGTATATATTATAAAATTTAATTGCAAAATGACCAGATGGTTTTAAATATGTAGGTATTATTCAATTTACGTATCTACCTATTCATATGACACAAATACCAAAAATTATATATAATTTATATTGTAAGCTTAATGACATGAAAATACCGCTATTATGTATTTAATAGCGCATATATTTTGGCATGCCTATAAAATTCTTTTATTGTTAACTTACAGATCGGGGTTAACTAATGTAATACTTTATGGGTGTGGCGATGGGCTATCAAGTATCATATTATTTGTACGCCTAGAATGTAATGTCAACAATTGCTAAACTTTATGAGCTTGTGAAATGTCAGACACGACATGAAAGGTGTTCTTATGAAATCAATTCAGGATAATGTATTAGTTATAAGTCACTCTCTACGTGTGCTTATTCTATTGGAATCTATTATACAGTTTGTTAATTCACATAGAACATATAATATTATATAGCATTTAACATCACGCCTGTTAGCCACAGTCTTGGTAGTAATATTGCACATATCAATCAGAAGTTTTCTTCGAAATGTTTTCTTCTACTATCATCTTGTCTGAAAGATGCTGGTTTTTCACAAGTGTTAAACAAACGTGTCTCAAACAGATAAAGATATCTGTGGCAGCTTTTCGGTAGTAATAAAAATCACTGCTCGGTTGGCTAACAACGCTTAATACCCGGTTATCGCTTATCGTGGCGGTTTGAGTGTTGTTCGCGCCTTATCACTTAATCAAATTGGGAGCGTATCGATATCGCAGACGTATTTGATAGCACACCACTATTATCTTAATTGATTGTCTATTTTTTCACAAAATACCGGCTCGGATTTATCGTAAACATTTCTTTGATGCCGACCAAAGTGATTTCATGATATCCGTGTGCCTTACGATTGATATATGGTTTTTTGAAGTGAAAACTTCTTTAGCGGCGTTGTACACTTTTTCTGTAATGGGTAAAAAATTTAAAACTCGCGTCAGGGTCACGTGACCGTCAGGGTCACGTGACCGTCAGGGTCACGTGACCCTGATCGAAAATGAGTAAGACGTCATTTTTCCTTAATTTTATTTGTGCAATATCCTTTTTTTTTGTTCTGATTCTTAGAATCAATAAGTACTAATTATCGTTTTTATCTTCCACAGATACGTGCAATATGAACTGGTCGTCAACCTTCGCGTCAAGTTGAGGCCAACTGATGCAAACACAACCCGACTGTTCTTAGTTCGGGTTCTCATACAATAAATAAAATTGACTTTAGGAATGTTGAAAGGGGAGTGGACTTATAGTGTGTGTGTATAAAAGCGATGCATGGTGTGTGAGGTCGGATCGACCATGGACATGAGCGGAGAGGGCGCGGGGGCGGGGGCGAGCGCGCTGCAGCAGCGGTGGTACGAGGGCCGCGTTAACGGCAGCCCGGCCGCCGGCGACGTCAACGCTGACGCCAATGGCGACGGCTTCTTCCACTCCCCGCTGGAGGGCGGTCATCACAGCCGCGCCCGCTACTACCATCAACAGATGCACGCCCCCTACTCCGCCGCTGTCGGCTCGCACGGTAAGTACGCCTTTATTGATCCGTTCGACATGCCACAGTTCTGTACAGAGCTGTCAATGTTGTATTGACAGTCCTTTCACAACTGTGATGTTACTCATCGCCAACAGTAAATATGTATAAGGAAAAACAAGTTTGATGGCTTCTGTCGGCCTAAAAGTTCACAGCACCCGTTTAATTGATAATACCGCCTGATCTCTAAATCACTCACATTACATACAATTTACGAACATTGGCTCTCAGAACTGGACGTCGTTACAATTAAGCACGTTAAGCAGACCTCTAATTCCGCGAGCGAAACTGTCAGAATTAAGCAAATTGCTCCCACCGACGCGGGACGGTAGGCAGCTCGTCCATCCGACGTTATCGCACATCAGACGATATCTCTCCAAAACTCCACAATTAATTCAACGGACCCGAACCAGTCAAAATCGCCATTCTGTAAGGTGACAGCTTAGGTAAACACGGTCTAAAATGGGCCCCGCTCGGATAGGAAAAAAAAATGAATCCATACTTTTTGTTTTTTCTTTTGAGGTTTAAATTTTATGGCGGCTATAAAGATTTTCGTGGGGACAGGTGTCTCTTCTTTATATTCCAACTACCCGGCGGGTACAAAAGTTCATCTATACGGTGGTGTTAGGGACTAGATTGGCATGTGGACGGTATGGGACGATTAGAATTTATTTAGCGGTCGGTCGGTAGTGATGCGACACTTAAGAAACTGTGTCACTTCTCGGAATCGGAACTGGGAATTGATTTCGTCGCGTTCACAGCAGTTATGTGTGTTAGTTTATGTGTGTCGAGCTCGCAGGACGCGCAGTGGGCCCGACCGCCCGCCACCCTCCCGCACTTGGGCCTGTTTGTAAACCCACTCTGTTATCGTGTTAGTGTCGAGGTCCGAAGCTTCTTGTCGCTCTGATTATATCTGAATCTGGTAAATTCGTCCGTCGACACACGGCGGCGTTTCGATTAGGTTACTTACATATAAAATAATGTGAAACATTGATTCCCGGCAGATAAGTAAATTATAAAATATTAACTGAATGTCGCTGTTCACTTTTGTTATCTCTCATATTAAAGTAACGCGGGTTACTTAGAACATTCTTATTTATAAATTGCGTATAAATAGACGGTTTTTGGAATGTTTCTCTTTGTGGTTCATCGCGGTGCTTACATGGAGTTATAAAAAGTGTATTTAACCGTGTTGAGACGGACATAAACTTACTACGATGACAACTCGTATCGTTTTCACTTTGGTCACTAACTTTATTACCAAGTTTATGCCTCTCCGCGTCACCGGCATAATATCTGGCTTTATTGTGGTTATTTTATTTACGAATTAAACTGCATGGAAGTATCGTGTGTGTGTCTCGTTGGTTTAGTAGTTGCTAAGGCGACAGACGTTGAGTAAAATGTAATTTTTGTACAAGGGATCCCTCAGTAACAGTCTGGGAGTCTGGATTTGTGCCTAACTATTGAGAATTGAAGCCAAATAAATACGAAGAAAAATTAACCCATTCAAACGATCCATGTACGTCACATGCCAAGGAATTTTTACAAGGAACAAGGAACACTTATAAAATTTTCCATAAATTAAAAGCTTATGCTAGTGATCACAAGCTTTTTCTTTTTTTACGTGTGTAGGTGTGGTTGTGATCGTTAAGTATTTAAGAACAAGAAGTTATCTAGAGTCAAGGAGAACTATTTATGTTAATTTTCAGTGGAATTCGTAGCGACGTTTAGAAACGTTTTTTTAATGACAGCCCGGTTGCCATGGTGACGGCTGTCCCTGTAACGTGATATGCCGCGTCAAACGCGCACTCCACAATTTATGGTTTAGTGAAGCGATTGATGACATAGTGGAAATTATTTATTCCACTGAGAGAGTTTCACTTTTATTGTTGTTTTTATACGGTTTAACTTCTGAAATGTTACACCTATTGCGCGATACCTACTTAATGGTGAACAGCTTATGTTTCATTTGATTTGTGGACTGACGGTAGATGAAAATAAAAATGTCTGGTTCTCAGGGTTTTTGTTGACGAATTGAATGGTTCAAACGTCATGAGTTTCCCCATTTATTTATTTTTAGCGAATTTATTTTACTTACTCGTTGTTGTTAAATATAATTAAATTATATTTTAATTATAACTTAACATTATACATGTGTTAAACCAAATTTTAAAATATAACTGTTTTAAAAGGTGACCTTTAGCTTTTAGCTCGCTTTTATGAAACTCAGCTTAATCAATCGTATTTCAGTAATTTTACCCTCCTATCTTTCAATATTCATACTTACTAACTCAAAGTCCCTACTGCTGAAAACAAAGTAGCAATATGAAAGGCAAGAACACAAACAGACAAACAAAACCAGACACATTATTCAATCCACCGTTCTGTATCGACTCATCGGCAATTTCACACCTATTGAGCAATGACAAACATCGGGCCACTCGTAATCTCTACTAAGATAACTGAAATACAACCTTATACTACACCGACATAGAGTTGAATATCCAGTGTCCCATGTGACTGTAAAAAATAGTAATTGTTATGATACGTTGTTTTAAATTATTGGCTTGTGTGCGCTTACGCAATTCCACACGTAGATAAGTGGATTGAAATGACTACTGAACTGACCTGTTATTGCCAACAAATTGTATGTAGTTACGACGTTTCTATGAAAAAACAAACGTTTCAATGTCTAAGTTTTGTTTCTATTCCTGTGTCGTTTTTTTGCTACAAGTCTATGGACTGGAATGCAAATGAAAGCTATAAAAATCCCATGTGGTAGGTCCTAACACTTACAGTTTCGCTTGGCTGAATAATGTGGTTGAGTAAAACTGTAGGTAGTACATACCTAGACCTACGTACGTATACAACATGAGCAAACAAGTAGCCGGCAGCCGGTAGGACCGAACGCCAGACGTTCATTTGTTTTTTATTATTCCTTTAACACAAGTTTACATCACTAGACGGGAGAAAATGAGATTTTTTCAATTACCGCGTTCTGTTGGTTAAATAAATGAATGTAGTAACGAGTGTGTCAGTGCTGGCTGTCGTCTGCTCCATCCACACCCACCTTCCAATTGATTAAACATTCTTTTTTTTTTGCAAATTGGACCTGCAAACTCAGCTCAGTAGATGTGTCATTTTTCAGTGACTTCAATCCCACATACTTTTACGTTACATCAACTTATTACGGCAATTAATTGTGCGAAACATGGCACAATTAAAAATAATTGAATGTCTGCGACATAAAAAAAGAAAACATGAACAATTCCCACTAAAATGATGATCCCACCTTTGTGAGCGCTCCCGTATAATGAGTGCTGTTGTTTCCCTATACAATTTTCATTTACATACACTAGTAACGTAGGTATACTACATACATTTGGCGAATGCAGCGTTTGTCACCGTTGGGGCTCAGTGTGCGTGAGCAGTGCGCGTGTGCAGTGCGTGTGTGCGTGCGCCGCGCACCACAGATTGGCGCAATTAGCGCGGGGGGTGGGGCCTGCGCCCGCGCACGACGCGACATCTCCTCCCAGACGCACACTGCTGCGCTACCCGTAATCATGCCACAAAATAATGTTGCCATCAACGGTTAATTATTTTCCCCCTGCGCTTTGCAACCATGGACTGGCGACATGCATAGTTAAACCACATGAATTAAATATTTTTGCAGGAAAAAAAACAGAGTTGAGAACCACACAGGCGTCTAAATTAGCACTTCTTTGCATTCTTTACTTAACATAAAAGGTTTGTTTACCTGTTATGCCATTAGCCTTGATAGTTGAGATATGTAGGCATGTGCTGGAAGTTATTTTTGTTTTAAAATTTTCTTTTTAATCTAAAAAATATTTTAATTTAGCTCGTTTGGTTCAGAAGTTTGTAAACTATACACACAAGAATACACACTACAAGAATACAGATGGATTAATAAATATATTAAAATGTAAAGTGTCATAAAAACGTTGCTTTTTTGAGAGCCTAACGCTTGTTGTGGGGTTTTGAAATTTTCTGCATTTAGAAAGTTAAAAAGAAAGCCTTTATATATTTCCACAACATAAAATAATCGATATAATATTTTATTTTTAACTGATACCTATATATTATATTGATCAAACCTTTTATCCACGTCAGTACCTAGTCTGCTAGCTATTTCTTCTTACATTCAGGGTTACCACACAATCGATACTGGCCGGATAGTCGACAACGATCGCTAGAGAATGGGGTTGCCATCAGTTAGAAACATAGCCGCTGTAAAATAGACACGGCTTAGACTTGTGCTACTGCTATTCATAGGTTCAAATAAATGTGGCCATATTACCTAGATTTATGAGGATACTTCTTGCTTACTCATCAGTATTTACATTTTTTTTGTTGATATGGGTTTCCACGTGAGAAGTGACGGATACAAAATAGACGGTTACTATAAAATATGATAAAATGATAATGTTTATTTAGAGAAACTTAGACATAATTTTACATATTTTTAACAAGTCTATAGATAAATAATGGTATAGTCATCTGTAGGCGAACTAGGTAGAGCCTGTATTTCGACTATTGACGCCAAAACCCTCCAGATTTACACATATAAAATAGACACTTCATTTAAAATTTATAATTATTTTAACAATAAAAAAAAAAAAAACAAAGAAGAAAAAGAGCTTTTTGCAGCATTTGCATACAAAGCCTTTTATTTTTTAAGAAAATGGTAGTTTCTTTTGAATCTCAAAGAATGACTAGACTAGACTGTCCCTAGAAATAGATAAAGTAAAAGAATGGAATGTCGTTATAATGAAATGATAACAGCAACAGTCTAGTCTAAAACTAGGTACACTTAAGACATTGATAAATTGTGTGTTTTTCATTATACAAAGCCTACGACGAGACGTTTTAGGAAAAGACTAAATCAGGTGATTGGATAGAAGTTATTACTTAGGTACTACTCATTTTTCAGGCTAATTTTATTAGAAGAAAAATATCTACATTACTATTATGCCTATTGAAATTGCCTACGTATAAGAAAATAATAATTAAGATAATTTAATAAAAAACTATCTATTCAACTTTTTTAGGCAATTTAAAAGCAAAGAATAATTAGGTTACCATTATTACTACATGACACTATTTATCTTACTCATGCTACTGTAGGGTGACCACATTGTTTGAAACGCACCGCTGGACTCAAACAAAAATATTCTAAGAGTTCAGATGTAAAGATAATAAAATAATAACTAAATAAAAATCGAAAGTAGACGTTCCCTGCGCAGAAGCACATCAACACTAATTAAGTCACTCTGTCCGATATACTGGCCACTTATGTTATTACACGTCACAATACGTTTGACGGCGGCCATTTTGAGATACGTTTGAATTAAGAATCGTGGCGCAATCTCAACTGTAGATATGCAAAGCACAGTCTCCATATTGGAAAGTTTATAACATAGGTATATCGGGTCAGAGCCCATTCGTACCCTAAGATTCGCACCCTGTGCCCACTCGTACCCTGGAAGTTTTGAGGGGCCCACTCGTCCCCTGAAGAATATTTATTTTTATTCATTCTTCTAATGTAAGTACATGTACATGTGTATACTGCAGCTTGGTAGTCCTGGTACAGTCGCGCAGAAAAGGGTAAAATAAAAAATACAATAATTCGGTAGATATCATGTTTATTTCAAATAAGATTAAGTCAATCTTCAAAATAATAAATAAACTTTTGGTTTCTTGTACATTTGTAAATATTTAGCAAAATATATGATAACTACATTTATAATAATCTGTATGCACTAAAATAAAACTGTATAACTATTTAAATAAAATCTCAGTAGTAATAACTGAATTTTAGATAAATTTACATCCAGTGTACAAACAAATAACCAAATTTCAATACCAATATAACAAAAATAATAATAACAAAATAATAAGTTTACAAACAAATAACCAAATATCAATAATAGTAATTAATAATTGTTAGTACTTTGTACAGTCAAAGAGATCTACAAAATACTGATCACAATAACTTTGTATTAAAGAAATATAAAAAGCAAAAATCAGTCTTTATCAACTATGTAAAAAACATAATCAGTCTTTAGCAACATTTTTACTAACAACAAATACACATGCAAAATCACAATGTCCTAGAGACTAACAAAATACAACTCTTTTTACAAAAATCAGCCTGGATTGACCATCATATAAATCAACATTAAAAATAAAAAATGAAAAAAAATAGAACACATAATTATCAACAGTAAATAATCACTTCTTATTTTTTTGTATATTTACCAACTACATACATGCAAAATCATTGTAACTTAAATCTAATTTGCTTGCGCGCAGATACTCTGACTAAGATTACCGCTCCCGCTTTGGCATTCCACACCCCGCGCACATCTGGAGAGTACTTACCAATTTTAACGCAATTTTTGGAGCAAAACAGAATTAATGTTAGAACGTTGATTATTTTTAACCGACTTCCAAAAGGAGGAGGTTCTCAATTCGGATGATTGTGTTTTTTTTATGTTGGTTCGGGCATAACTCCGTCGTTTAACAACCGATTTGAAAAATTCTTTTTTTGTTGGATAGGGTATACTTCCGCAATGGTCCCATTAAAATTTTATCGAAATCGGACTAGCACATTTTGAAAAATCAACAAAAACCTAAAAAGTTTTCAACTTTGTCTACACCGATTACTCCGAGGTTTCTGGTCCGATTTCGATGATTCTTTTTTTGTTCGATATACTTAGTATATCTGCCATTTGGCCCCATAAAATTTGGGTTGAATAGTGAAACTAAAAAGGATAAAATAAAAAACTTTTTCAAAAAAAATGTAAGTAACCGACTTCAAAACAACCACAAAAGAAGTTCAAAATAATCTACAAAAAAACTTTTTTTTCGAAAGTCGGTGACAAAAACAAAAAGTTTAGTTCGTTAGGCGAACTTCATTTTATAAAAGACCAAAGATACATTTAACAGTCTCGTATTCGCAGTCACTTTCAAGAACCAATATGTCACCGAGGCAGCCATAACATACAAACAAAACACCTTATCTAATTTTGTAACCCGTTTTTTTTTTAACAAGCCGTATATTATTATCATGACGGATATCATTCACCATAGCTCTTTTTTCAATGAGCTGTTATGATTTATTAAATTAATTCCGTTAATAAACTGTTCACAAGTGTACTCTGTTAACCGTTTTTTATGTAAAATATAGCAAATTTTATCTCAGGGGACCAATAGGCACCTGAATAGGTGCCGAATCTTTAACTTATATTGTATTATATTAGAGGGGACGAATGGGTACCTTAGAAATAATATTTTTTATTAAAATTATAATTGGTACCCTACGAGGAGACCAATGGGCACCTATATAGGGGCCGAATCCACAACTTTAATGCTGGGGTACGAATTTTAGGGGGCGAATGGGCTCTGACCCGGTATATCACATTTAAATAAACTAAACTTGTCTAATATAGTTACATTTTCTCCCAGTAGACCAGAAAAAATTAAATAAAATTATTTTTTCTAACAGATGGTCCTTGTTCCTCGTCATAATTATAGTCTTGTTTATAATTATTAGGCTTTACTAAGCTAATATTGTGGGCTGAATTCATAATATTTTGAATGTGATGCCTAACAAAAATACGTATTAATTGTAAGTAGGTCACTTAATCTAAAATTGAACAAAATATGACGATTTGGTATTACATGAGTTTATTTTTTAAAAATCAATGTTTTTGTAACTTTAAAGCAACTTTTTGACTAAAATTTTCTAAAATTAAGCCTACTCTTCCATTTTTTAAAACTCTTTCTTTTTTAAAATTCTTGATTGTAATAGAAATGAAAATACACCAGCACACATAGCTAAAGACGATTTCATGAAGCAGACACTGTTTTTACTTCAAAGCAGTTTTTCTTGTAGCTTTGATTAGCAAACCGAACTTAGTTAGGAGAAAAAGTAAATGGGAACAAAAACCAGTACTTTACACTGTAAGATACATTGGTCTATTGGCGGCCATATATGTGGATGCAATGTTCTTAGTTTTTGCCCGACTATAGTGAAGCAAAAAGGACGGTTAACTGATTGTGCTTACTTTATTATATTACTTAGTAGTGTTTGCTTTAAGAAACAAACAGTTAAGCTAATCTTTTTCTTAGGAAAAATATCTATGTAGGATAAAACAATGAGCTTACAAGCTCGGAAATAATGTAATATATCCCTTTTAAAAGGCAGATAAATCATCAATAGACTCCCAGGTCAAAGTGGATCGAAAGTGACTATAAAACAAACTTGTTCCTTCAGTTGTCCTTTGCGTTGCTAGACCGCGGTGATTTTACGACAGTACGACGACCCAACAGGTAATTTAGCCCTGACAGTTTGTTGATAGCTCAATGAGGCCTGGTCCTTAATCAGACGGCAAGCTACCTATTACTCACCATAATAAATTTTTAACTTTTAATTCACACAATTATTACAATCGAGGTGATTTGGTTTAAAACGTATATGAAATGTGTTTAACGATAATCGACCTAATCCTCTCTTCAAGAGTAAACTCTCAAAACCAAAATAAGTTTCCCTCTCAATAATCCACATTAAACAACATACTGAAAACTTAAACAACAAACAAAGTATAAAACAAAACAATTAACAAACAAAACACGCCAACAACGCTTACAAATATCGATTGCTGGCTTCAAACAAACAACTAGAAAACACGGTTTTATTGACGTTTGCCGTAGTTAAAAACTTTGGCGTGCTTCCATACCATCGATCGAGCGGGGAACAGTTGACCTAATTAATGAAGTTTTTAAATTACCACACATTTGTTCTTTGTCTAGAATTTAAGTTCTTAATACTCGTTTTGTTTTAAGCATGTTACAAAACAAATAGTGCACTTGGATAAAGTTTAATGTGTTACTGAAATTGTTTACGGACATTTTCGTGTGGTTTTGTAATTTTGGTTGGGTTGTTATATTGTAATAGACTCTTTTCGTGGTTTGGACATTTTTTTAAACTTTTATTTATTGTTTTGAACAGAAATTACAGTTGTTTGTGGTTCTAATAGAGTAAGGTACATCTTTTGTATCGACCAAGTTCATCTAAGCACAGATTTTAAACAAGGCAGTGTAAATGCTAAGAATACAAAAGCAATTAAATACAAATCTTAGTAACTAGAAAACGTCCAGCCAACCAATAAACATTATTTTAATTTGTACTTAGCTACCAAACAAATTTACATATAAAGGAGACGGCCAGACGGGTCAGTTTGAGAACCATTGGCTCCATTTGATTACCTCCAGCTTACCATTCTAATCTAAGCTAATTAATATTTAAATGTGCTTACGTCATGACAATGTATTTAATACAATGGGCAACAGAGTTCCCAGCGTATTTTTTTTCCTAATCGGTCATTATTAGGCCCGTACAAAAAATAATGCCGGTACAGCTCGCTCGAATGCACCCGACGCCGTTCACTAAAGAACTTAATGTATTCATTTTGCTTTTATGTCTTTCGCGTGATTAACTTTGATTGATTGCATCCAAATATTGATATTTGATATTAAATTCTGGCGACCGGCCCGCGAGAGGGACGGATATACACAATGACATCGGACGAAGAAGGATAGTATACTATTTTCCATGTCGTTCGCATGATTATGAATAATAATCGAGAATGGGACATGTTAGGAAGTGTTTTTCTGAAGCGGCAAAAAATTCCCCTGTGATGAAAATGATATTTGCCGCATGAAATTAAAAGTAATTGTGGTTTTTTGTTAACTGTTTACTGCTATAAAACTTAATGTTGTTATAACTCCACGTTTCTTTTCCGCGATGAAGTTATTAACAGCATGACGCTTAATGTACGCGTGCAAATAAAAATATGATAGCGCAAACTCCTCAAAGTTAATATCTAAATGTCATATTTACCTTATCTCATCAAGTTGCGATGCACTGGGCATGTCGCAAAAAAAAGAACATGGTAGGCAATACAAAGTTGCAATGAGAAAAACGTTGTTCAAGAAGTAATCCTTCTTGTGCATTGAAGTTTGATTCTTCATTGTATGTGTTCGCATTAGGTATAAAAACTGTTTAATTACGTGGTCTGTCCAAGTCAGAGGCTGGCAGGGCATGTTTCCGGTCGATTGCCGCGCTGAAGGTGATGCGCGCCGAGCTTGATGGATGAAACCAGCGCAGGCGCAGGCATGCGGCTCAGCCACATGAATTCGTGTACGCAAACGCCAACTTTATTCTTCTGCCCACATCGATATACTTCCAACTTATTACTCTCTTATCCCAACGGAACAAGGTTGAAAATACACTGCTCCTAGTTTTACACAACTTTGAACTCCTAACTAGTGTAGATGAGTTGGTGGTTTTGTCACGATTTGTCATACATCGATATGCGGTTACGGACGTCCCTAGGAATGGTTACAGCTCAAAATTTAAGCAGAAGTTATGACAAAAATGTCGTGGGAACGGCCAACGAACTGTGGCCGTACTCTTTTTAATTGATTGGGCTCGAATGTCCGACTAATGGCGATCGTGCCTCAACAAAATAACTTGTTAACAGAGCGACTACAATAAACTGAGACTTAATTATTAATTCACGATTTATATGTATATACTGTGTTTTATAGACAGTGTATCTAACAATAAAAGATAAGAGGATCGTTAGTTTAACTGATGAGATAACAAAAATATTTATATAAAGTATAAAGGAGTTACCTCAGGAGCTTGTTGTTTTTTCTGCTCTCAAAAATGTTTCGAACACAGTTAGCTGTGTGTCCGCTGTTGTTTTTTGTTTTGGTTGAAGAGAATTACAAGTGTATCAGGTTCGCGACCGAGTATAAATAGGAACCGATTGGTAGCCTGTCATTAACCTTCGAAAGAAATATAATTTAGATACTGATTCATCAATTAGGTTTTCAGGTAATGTTTTTATAAAAATCGCTTTCTTTTTATACCAATCTAAAGTCTAATCTAGATCTTTTTAATAATAATTAGAGCATTGGCTTAAAGAACCGTTGTAGTGTAAATTGCCAAGAATTTTATTAGATTTATATTTTCATTAACGTTGTGCCTTTTTTTTACTCTATAATACATTTAGGGCGTGGGGCGTAAGCGTCGCGGCGCCGTACCGAATGGAAGCCTATTTTCACAGCACATTACTGAGGATGAATGATTTCCTGGCCAGCCATGATTTATGTCCCACTGTTCTGTACTAGCTACCAAGACATAGACTCATTACCGCACCGCCGCTAAAGAATGGACACTCCTTTGTGCAACAAAAGTGTGGCATTTGTCTGTTACTTTTGGATGTAGATATCCATCGCTTTGGATTCTTGGAGCTTATAAACTGATTCTTATTTGCTACTGAAACTATATGGATTAGGTATGCCTACTATTACTTTTTTGTGAATATATTCTAAAAACTAGTATTAAAAAAAAGTTTTAAAGTTTGTTTAATTAAAACAAATAGTACTTCATAACTTGTTACTTTTGTAGTGACGTGTCTGTACTATACGGTCGTTAATCTTTGTCAGGGACGCAAGTACCGGTTGCTTACCACAAATTCTTAGCTACAAAGGATTAAAATTTAATGAAATAACCTTAATACAACATCACACTTATAATCCTTGATGCGTTAGGCAACTGGGTGCCCCAAACCAACCTACATCCAATTTTTCAGGTTATTTTTAGGTCTAACAAATGTCAAGTTTATTATCATTAAGCAGCCCCAAATACAGACTCCGTAGCTGTAAGTGACAATATCCTAATAGTAAATATTCAATAACCTATACTCTAACTGGGAATTAAACGCATTACGTCAAGCTAAGCGGTTGTGCGACCACTACACTATTGAGCAATGAACTCAAAACCCAATTTAAAATGTACGAGTATCTAAGCTCAGGAATAAATTAACTTTTATCTTCGTCACTGCAAAAACTATAAGTTTGACTAAAAACGCGTTTACAATTTTCTCAATGAGTGCACTTGATTGTAAATCTACATTTCTATTGGTTATGCTTGATAATTAAATAAAAGCGTCGTTTATTTATGTGTGAGGAAGCCAATGTTTTTCATTAGTTTACAGCTCATTACATATGTATTTACCATTAATGAATGTTGATTCACTTATTGTGATTAAATTAATTGAAACGGTTACTTTAATTAATGGGTAACGGTTTGTGTTGACTGGCGTAGCTGTTACTAATCCTTTTTAACGATAGTACCACTCTTTTAAATCGCATTGCATATTACAATTAAAACATTACTCCTTTTTTTCCATGGAAGAAGGCAGAAACTTCATAATACTAAATTCGCCAATCAGGTTCTACTTACAAATGTATACAATACTATACAGGGTAAATTTTTCAACGAGGTGTGGATGGATATATTCGAAACTAAGAGAACTTTCGAAAAACGTTGAAAGGAGTCTCGAGGCCGATTTTGACGAAAACTAAAACTGCATCATTGGATTTTAGAAAAATCAATAATCCTGCCCAGAATTTTGGAAAAAAAATCACACCCTATATTATTACACCATTCGATAGTGTTGCTAATAAGGATAAAATTCTTGGAAGTAATGACTCCTTTCAACGTTTTTTGATATTCCTCATAGTTTCGGATATAGCCATCCACGCCCAGTTGAAAAATCCTGTAAAGTTACGATGTGACGGCTTTAAAAGAATAGTGTGGAGCGTGACAACGAAGACATAATAATAAAAAGTTAGTATGCTGAGTTCCTTTCCTGAATTATTAAAGGCCTATTCACAAGAAAATGAGAGGAAGAGGTGTTGTCAGGTCCTCGATCCATTGAAAAACTGTAGTTCTACTAAATTCCTCATCCACGAGCAGACCAAGGAAAAGCGGCTGTACAAGCTTAAAGCCCGGTTTCCACCGCGAGCGGAACGGACACATTAATGACTCCTTTAAACTCGCAAGCGCAAACTGCATACTTGTATTTCCACCAACAAATCGTTTTTGCGTTCCCAGAGCGAGCTCATTTTTACTCTTTTCACCCGCTGGGTCATTAATGTGTCCGCTCCGCTTGCAGTGGAAACCGGGCTTTAGGCTGCGTTTCCACTGAGACGGTGCGGAGTGGAGAGCAATTCACCAATCACACGGCTTGAGTGGAGAAGAGATGTGGATTTCAAGCCATGTGATTGGTGAATCGCTCTCCGCTCCACTCCGCTCCGCCTCAGTGGAAACGCAGCCTTACTCCATCATCATCATAGCAGCCGGAAGACGTCCACGGCTGAACATAGGCCTCCACTAAAGACTTCCAATAGGACTTTACTTGAGTTTACAAACAGAAAGAAATAAGAGGGGTCAAGTAATACAAGGTCTTTTATACATTTTGTTCTGCAATTGGGATTTTTTTAATGTAAATGAGAAAAGGACGGTGTTATCCTACTGACTTCCTTAGCCAGTAAAACTGTACGAATTTTACTTCAACATTATCATATCAGCCGACAGCCATTAGACTGCTGAACATGGTCCCCACTAAAGACTTCCAAAAGCACTTTACTAGAGCCCTAACAAATAGAAAATAACAGGGTCAAGTAATACAGGGTCCTATAAACATTTTGTTCTGCAATTGGGATATTTTTTAAATATTGATAAAAGGACGGTGTTATCCTACTGACTTCCTTAGCCAGTAAAACTGTGGTCATCAAACCATTGACCTCAGCCATACTGCACCTGACAAGGCAACAATTCGCCAGTCTGTGTACTCGGGTAATAGGAGCACGGTCGGCGGGTGCGCGCGCGCAATAACCGTCATCAGTGAGCTGCGCGGGCGCAGGTGTGCTGTTACGTGCTTATGGCGACTTGTTTACTTGTTAGTGTTGTTCGGACGGGATTTTGCACATTTTTGTTCAGAATATCTTTAACGAGGATAAAACTTAGGCTTGTTGAATACTTCCTTGTATTTAATAGGGCTTCGGTACGAAAATTGTGGTTTCTGATAAAGTAACTGTTGTTAAATAACGCGAGAAAATCAAATTCCTAATGTTGCAATACTAACTTTTGGCAGCGGCTCTGCTTGCATATTGGTCGAAAATTATCCAAGGGAGCGAAATACCGAGATTAAAGGTAGCGAATGTGTTGTTCCAGACTTTAATGTCCCCGTCCCAAATTTTATTTAGATCCGTTCATTCATTCTGGTGTGATCGAGTAACATCCATCCATCCATTCAAACTACCTATAATACTAACTTTGATGACGTCACCAACATAGTTATATCGAAACACGAATTAATCCTACTACTATTATAAAGGCGAAAGTTTGTAAGTATGGATGTATGGATGTTTGTTACTCTTTCACGCAAAAACCTCTGAACGGATTTGGATAAAATTTGGTACACATATAGTTTATAACCTGGATTAACACATAGGATAGTTTTTATCCCGATTTGATGTTCCCGTGGGATAATTTTCGAGTTGTAGCGGGTGAAGCCGCTGGCAACAGCTAGTATGGTTTATAAGCAAACTATGGCCAGTATTCGTGACTGTTAGAGGCTATACATTGTTCTCAGTGTACATACGGGTTCACATCAAGCTATACAAAACCAGTTTATCTTGGCCTCGCCTTACATTAACTATTCGCACAATGAAAGGTCACCTTATACTGGTTTTGTTTAGCTTGACGTGTAGTCGTGTGTACCTACGGCCGATCGTAGCGATCTGTCATCGGAATAACATTGATTAAAATGTCCACTAAGTAAGTAATAATGTTGCTATTGATTTATTATATTTGATTGCAATGTTACACCGAAGTTGTCTATGGCACTTTGATGATAATAAATTAGTGTTTCGAAGAATTTGGACACTGAGATCGAAAGTCTTAGCTGCATTGAATTAAGCCCCATTGGTTTAGTGGTCAATACTGTTTAGAATGAGCTTTTGAGTTCAATTCCCTGGTCTGGTCTAGCAAATTGTATCCTCCCCGGATTGTCTTTAATGGGCACCGCAGCCCTGGACCGCAAAGAACAACTAAAGGAACATAGCGGTGTTTAGTATTTTAATATCTGATAGTCCCACCACTCCACACAGAGTGTGAGGACTCATAAGATATACCACCAAAAATATATCAATCAACAATTTCGCAGTAACAGCCCTGAGACTGCACTTTTGTTTTTAGATGGACAATAGCCTACATTAAAGTTATCTCGATGATCGATTTGTAACGCAAAATAGTAAGAAGATAGCAATTATGATCGATCAAAATCAATTGCATGATCGATTTACCTAGGTAGAATTTTTTAGATAAGTCAGCATTTTGTTAAATGAAACCAAAGTTTGGAATCGAAAGAAAGTTTAAAAGTCTCTCTTTGAAAACGAATGTTCAACGATAGTTATTTGTTAGGCAAGGCTGCAAAAATGAGTTGATTTGTTGAAAGCGAAGGATTCTAAGATTGAACCGCGAGAGAAACGAGCGGTTCAAATGTAGAATCCTGAGCGATACGAAGTTTTCAAAAGTATGAGACGCAGAAAAACTTTGCTGCCGAGTGCAACACACAACTTATCACCTCACACAGCGAGGAAATGCAGTGGGGGCGGCTGGCCTGTTAGTGTAGAAAACAATTGAATACAAGACGTGTTCGTATTTTGAACAACACTTTGAGCTCTAGAGCACAAAATGGAGTTTTGCGCTCAGATTTTGAATGAGAAATAGAATCTTTCCGAGCGTGTGAGGTGAAATAGTTATTTGTTATGCAAGGCTGCAAAGTTGATTTTTGGCGCGAGTACTTGAATTGAGAACTGAGCGAGCGAAGGATTCTAAGATTGAACCGCGAGAGAAACGAGCGGTTCAAATATAGAATCCTGAGCGATGCGAAGTTTTCAAAAGTACGAGACGCAGAAAAACTTTGCTGCCGAGTGCAACACACAACTTTTCACCTCACACAGCGAGGAAATGCAGTGGGGGCGGCTCGCCTGCCAGTGTAGAAAGTGGTTGAATACAAGACGTGTTCGAATTTTGAACAACACTTTGTGCTCTAGAGTACAAAATGGAGTTTTGCGCTCAGATTTTGAATGAGAAATAAAATCTTTCCGAGCGTGTGAGGTGAAATAGTTATTTGTTATGCAAGGCTGCAAAGTTGATTTTTGGCGCGAGTACTTGAATTGAAAACTGAGCGAGCGAAGTATTCTAAGATTGAACCGCGAGAGAAACGAGCGGTTCAAATATAGAATCCTGAGCGAAGCGAAGTTTTCAAAGGTACGAGACGCAGAAAAACTTTGCTGCCGAGTGCAACACACAACTTTTCACCTCACACAGCGAGGAAATGAAGTGGGGGCGGCTCGCCTGCCAGTGTAGAAAACAATTGAATACAAGACGTGTTAGAATTTTAAACAACACTTTGTGCTCTAGAGCACAAACCCCGGTCGAACCCCGCACGGAGCAAATATTTGTATGATCTTCAAGTAGTTGTTTCGAGTCTAGGTGATTGTGTAAACTAATTTCTGTGTGTAAACGCAGGAGAAATTCTTAGTGTATGGCAACGGTATTCAAAACGTTCTTTCCATATTCCAAATCTTTGAAATTCGTGACAGAAGAGTTAAAAAGGTTAAAACTTGACCTCAGAGTCAAGGATCAAGCAAGAAGTCTTTACCTTGTCTCGTTAAACTCTAAATACAAATTAATTTAATCAAGTCAGTCCAGAAAGGGTGCTGACAGCTCGTAACACAAATATTAATCAACAATACCCATTATGAAGACTACGCCCTGCAGTTCCATACACAGCCATTAAAACTATGCATTTGTTTGCACTCCCATAATCCCACTCGTTAAACATTCCCTTTTTATTTGATTTTTTGTTGAACGTTTAATTATGAATTGACATTTAGGTACGTTAATTGATTTTTATTTTGCAAACACTTTTTCACGCCAAAACACATTTTTTTATGAACTAGATGATTCCGGTTTTTCGTACCTAGTTTACTCGGAGAAGATACTGCCGAAACAATATAATATAATTGTATTGGTTAAGTCATGCGAGGGTTTGAGATGGTCTTTTGAAGAAAAAAAATATGCAGATTTGAGTGGACCTGTCCAGTCAGTGCAAGCATATATTGACAGTTATCGTTGATTATAAACTTACATAATAAGTAAATTATTGTGTTGATAACTGAAACGATAAACAGTAACTGAGTGCTCATGAATCATACGAAAGGTCGAACGGACTTACCTATCTGGTAGGATTAAGTTATAGTTGACGACCTGCGAACGAGTTCCTGCGACCACAGGGGCGGACTCCAAACGTCGATAAATTCAAATTAAATACAGAAAGATACTAACTCATTAATACACAAACCAATAAATTAAGAACACTTTTTAATGTTTTCTTTGCAATGATCAAAGTACTAACCCGATCGCGTGTTAGAAATGCCTTTTTACATACAGCTGATTCTAATATTCTATTGCAAATTTTATGGCTCTATAATTATTTTAGAAATTTATTATTTGTTGTACGGCTTTGATATAATAAAAGTTCAGCCGTAATTTAAAATGTTAAATCAAATATAAAAAGTTTTACAGAACATAATATAGTTAAAGATCTTATATCGTTATTGAACTGTGGATGTTCGGAAGTGCGCCTCTGGCTTTAAAGAGTACGGTTGTGACGGTTATAATAACTTATCGCTAATTAATTAGCTGTTTCGGTTCATTACTTTTTATTAAAACACAAACGAGGCATACTTTGCACTTCCCTCATTGAATTTCTTACGAGAAATTGTCGGTAGCTGTGTACTATGAATTCTAACAGTAATTTTACTTTATTTCTGTTAGTCCAAAGCCATGTCAGAAGTTTGTGGGCTCCCCAAGAGTGGTTTAATTAGTTCTGACACCAGAGAGTGGCTACATCCTCACGGAAAAAAGAAAGAGTAGAATTTAACGAATAAATGATGGATTATCGATACAAAACTGACGTGAGGTGCGTGCCTGTACGTTGTGGACTCGTATTTTTCTCCCGATACCGTAATGCGCAAGTCACGAACTGTTATGTAAGCATGCTGCTGGCCGGCGCAGGCGCCGTCATTATAGGCATTATTACAGGAACACTCGGCCTCTCGCCCGCCATTGTCAAGATTGTGGGGTCAGACAGACCCCGGACGATGTTAGCCAACTTGTAATTTCGCAATTCCTATAACCCAATAAATCGTAGCTTGTAAAACAATTTGTTCGTGTTCGCTGATGAAAATCCTTCTAGCTTCTCCGATCACGCTCTGTGATAGACATCGTGACTTGTACACGGTTATTAATTATGAAAATGATTATGACGACTCATATTGTTCTCGTGTCGTGTCTGTGGTACGTTATTGTCATTATTTGCTATATTTTATACGAGTTATGAGGCTTATTTGAGTGATGGTTATGTTGCTAAACTAATTTATTTTATACGTGTTTTAGGATGTTTTCTACATGTTTATTTTCCTCATTTTATTGAGGAAGCATGAGTTTGGTACACGATTTTTTACTTTTATTCTGGATTTGTTTTTCTACCTACTTTGGTTATACGTAGTAGGCACAAACCCCATCTTGGGGCTATCTATGAACCTTTTCCATATGTCACTCTGGAGAAATGACTAAGTTCCAGCAATTCTTGAGGGCCCTGAGTTCTTATAAATATTACATATCAGTAGCATATGAGAATAAAACCTAACTTATCCCAGAAGGATAAAAATTTTGACCTCGCTACGCTCGTTTTTTATCATAGATTCTCTTGACTTTCTGTATAAATCTAAAGTAAAATATTTTTTTGAAAAAGCAATCAAAAGAAAACTTAATGTAGGTATCACTTGTCTCTCTTTCATATGCTCCGTGGGCCCCTCAGTCCTAAACTGCCCAGGGCCTCAAATAGATTACAGACAGCCCTGCGTCTACAATTCTACATTATAAAGAAACCATCACATGATATTTGGTTGTTGACGTCCAACTACTGACACTTTATTTGATATATGTATGATTGTTTGTAAAACTAATCTAATCAGTTCTTACGTATTGTTCTTATTTACGTACATGTCTATCGTGGATGCGCAGGAGTCGATCTTGCTACCGTCAATTGTTATCATAAAGATTCGACATCTTAGTGAGGGCGTTTATTATTGGAGGCAGTACAGTCAAGAGCAAAAATATATGTAAATATATTTATGAATACATAAAACAAGTTTTAATAGCCTTTTGTGCTTATATACCTGGTTAATTTCTGAAACTTTATAAATATATCTGATACCTCAGATACAATAACAGCATAAACACATTTCCTGCAGCATAAACAAGTTTATCACATATTTTTGTCCTTCATTGTACTTGCTCTAATATTAGACACGTGCCCTTGCGCTTGCGCAAACCAAAGCATGTGTTTTGATAGTCGGTTCTGATAGATTTAGTCGCTCTTGAGATAAGCTATCATTTTGTTAAGACCTGGATTATCAGCTTATGTTTTTGAATTGTATGATCGTTTTTCTCAGATTTATCTTTGTAGTATCTTTATTGAGCGGTATTTTAACTTCTTACTTGCAAAATATGCGAATGTTTGTAAGGATGTATAGATATATGGACGATTCTGTTTCACCCGAAAACTACTGAACGAATTCGGATGTAATTATGTAAAAAGATAGTTTTCAAATGGATTTACACGTAGGATACTTTTTATCCTGGCATGATGTAGGTACCCGTGGGATAATTTACGCGATAAACTCCACGTGGTCAACTCAGCGGACATAAACTATTATAATTATTATAAATGCAAATGTGAGATTTTTTGTTACGCTTTTCATCTAAACTGCTGAACAGATTTTGGTACAGAGATATTTGGAACATTATAGACGTTTGTTTCTTCTTTATTATTCTGTCTTTTTCGTGTGAGGATGTGACTACTCTCTGGTCTGAGGTAATTAAGCCACCTCTGGGAACAACTCAAGCCTCTTATAGGGAGAGATGAGTGAAGAAGGGCGCAAAAGGTGGTAATAAATAAAAATAATTCTAAGAATATTTTTCCCGTTGAAATTATTGTCATGATAACTTACCATGTACAACAGTGGCTATTTATAGACTTATGTACCTATTGTGTTTATATAAAATAAAGTAGTAAACTCATACATGATAAATCGCTTTATGTTAGAAACGTGTCATTAAGTGCCTTCATATTTAATTCATAGCTTGAGGCTCAGTAAATCTAACTTGAGTAGGTACTTGTATATACTTAGCTAGGACTTGATGACTAGAATTCATGAAGTTATCTGACTGGTAAGAATATTGCAATTTTGGATTATTATGCTAGTTAACCTGAGGTCCTATCACGAGATTTTACGTTTGCGACGTAAAAGGATATTTTGATGTTTAGTTGTAAGATAAAAATAGTTCCTCGTAATAACACTAGAGGCGCTTTTTACATTTTCATTATACTTTGAGTACGCTGTACGGTAAAATACTGAAATCTAGTCAGTAGTATCTTATGTAAAAAAGTAACAAAGACACACACATCCTCACAAACTTTCGCAGTCATAATATTAGTAAGATAGTAAAGAATGAGATGTATTTTTTTTAAGATACGTATCGTTACAGAGAGCGAAGCTGCTTGCAAACAACATATTACTACATAAACTCTATTTTTTATATTAAATAGCATTATCAAGACAACTGGTCAGTCAGTAAGCATACAAACATATTTTCTTTTTCTTTTGACCTATAACATATAGTAACCAAGTCCCTCATAACTTCACCTGCTAAACAATCTCAAGTGAAATGTAGCGGAAACTGGTCAGTTCTCCCAGCACGGCGCGTTTGATCTTGTGATGCTGTGTGCCGTGACATACTGGTTAACTGGCCGACAGTGGCCCTGCGGTCAGCCGCCTTCTTACGGATCTATGAGCGCTTTTATGAATACCGACTGTGAAAGTATATGTAGAAGGTTTAGTTTCTACAATGAAATGCAGCATCAATAAATTGCAAATCGATTTAGTTTGTCAGTTTTTTGAAAAATAATAATAATTACTTCTTTTTTTTCTTTTGTTAAATATTTACATGAATGCATGAAATTTCGAGGGTTGGGTGTTGTGGCGTATTGATATTTTTTAAAAGCCACGTATCTATTATTATGGGTAAGTTGGCCACAAAATAAATTTGCCACAGTTTTGTAAAGCCCATACATTGAAAGTAAATTCGCCACATGCCCAAAATTCATATGTAAATAATAATAATTGTTTATTGATCAAGAAGGTACAGATGATGTGAGAACAGAACTTAAACTAGTAACAGCAAGATAGTTATACAAGAAGAACATGATTATGGAATACGTGGTACATCTGTTGACAATATACGTTTCCCTGTCTCTTAAACTAGGGTAAACCTGTATCTTAAGAGACAGTAGATGGCCAAAAGGCTAAGTTCTCGTACTACATATTTAGTAAGTGAGGACACTGTCGATCTGTCTATTCACAATTTAAACAATTATAATGATTAAGAAAAAATTAAATAATGAACTAGTTAATAATTAACAAACGAAATAAAAATAGAAACTAGTAATGAACTTATTGGAATTTTTGTGAGTGTGTATGTATGAGTGTGTGAGTGTGTGTGTGTGTGTGAGTGTGCGTGTGTGTGTGTATGTGCGCGCGAAATACGTCTTACGTTAATTTTGGTTTACATGACAAAATGAAAAAAAAAACAGTAAATTGCTCTATGGTGGCGAACATTATCGGTAATGAATTAAGGCCACTGGGGCACTGGCTATTCTATTTAACCGACTTCTAATAAGAAGATTCTAAATTCAGCTAGTTTTTTTTAACCTATGCCATACGTTCCACTGCTGGACAAAGGACTCCCCCAATTTCTTTCATGAACTCTTCCCTCGGGTCGCTTACAACCGCCTCTAATGGTATAATGACTACGGCAATGCCGGTCCATCTCCCGTTATTCTTACAAAAATATAGTTTTTAAATTTTGTTAAAAGGTAAATTGATAAGAAGAGTCTAATTTTGTCTTCGGAGAATGTGATTATTTCAATTCTACTACAATAACAGCACCGTTCTAATGTTATCCGGCAGTCGTATCGCATCATAGAGAAGCTAATCGCAGCGTAGTTGCTCAAATAAAATTACTTCATAAAGAAAGTAGCGTAGTGGAGTCGCTCTTTATCTGCTACGGATTTCGTAGCAGCAGCGTAGAAGTTCTTCATTATCGGCTACGGATTTCGTAGCGTAGCATCTGCTACGCCGATCGTAGCGCCTGACCTACTACGCCCACGGACGCGTAGCAACGATGCAAAATGCTTGCGTAATCGATGTTGATGAGTAGTTTAACTTCTGTATTTATCTTTTTATATGGAAACTCTGCAGTCAGTCAGCTTCATACGGATCCGTGAACGCTTTCAAGAGTACCGATGTCTCACTACTGGCATATCGATATCTGTCGGTTAAAAATCGAGTCGATTCGGATTCGGGTTTCTAACTCGTGATAGATTGGGTTTAGTTATTGCAATGTCTGCACGTAATTATATTGACTGTAACATCCGTTTTGCGCAACTTTTGATGTAGAATTAACTTACTACAAAAATTGTTTAGTCGAATAGAAGAAATTGGATATGTATCGTGGTTCCTATTGATTTTATCGATGGTGCTGGCTCTATAGACGCGTGAGTCCCATAATATATTCATATTCAATAAACGCCTTTAAATCTCACCAATAAACAATAACAAAACGTAGGTTCCTTCCTAAATACTCGGAAATGTATGGAGAGTCCCATTGACAAGTTGGAACAATGAAAAATTTATTAAAATGCAATAACAATAAAATTCGTGTCCGGACATTAGTGATGTTAAGTTATTCTCCAAACGCCACTTAATGAGAAGTGATGGGTTCGTCAGAAAATAAAATAAAAATACAATGTACCCACCCCGGGTTCCAACGAGGCGGGCGCATTCGGTATGCGGCGCGCATGCGCTTGAAATTACATGTCCTGTATGCAAGACATTCCTTCCACCGTGTCACTGCAACCGAGAAGAAATTGTCCTCTCATCTCGTGTATTAAACTACCGCATTATGATAAACCTATTGCTGTATTTAAGCATGATTAATTGAAGGTACCTCCTTACTTGACTAGTGCTTCTAAATTAAACCCTAATTCCACCACTTAAGGGCAAGAATCACATGATCCAATGCCACCTAATCGATTAACAGAATCAAGAATCGATTGATGCAATACCTAACCGAAGCGTTAAAGTAGCTTTGACCAACAATTATTCGTAGACGTAGATTCTATCTAAAAAGATAACGTCTAAATGCTTAGATATTCGCTGAGTATCATATTTTAGATTCTTTAGTGATGTTCTTCTATTCATTTGTTAGTTTGATACTACGAAATTCTTGATAGTTATTTGGCATAATGAGATAAGACATAGTTAAAGTAGTCGGTAATATAAGCATAAATGAAATGGAATTTCTTGCGTAAAACTTTATTTGGTGAGTTAAAGTTCACAACAGTTTCTTGCTTACCGTTCGTTAATTAGTTATGTTTACTGCAAGACAAGGAGGTTTTAGTGGTATTTATTATATAGAAAGTGTATAACCGTCTCGTCGTGAGTTGTCGTAAATCAAAGAGACACCCACGATGTGATGACGTTCGACTAGTCGTACTCTAATCCGAGTGGGCTTAACCGATCGTGTCGTGTCGAAAATCAAGTTCGCTGTAGGCGAACAGTGTTGGCGATATTTTGAAATTGTCAAGTAATTAATATCATACATTATATCGTGATTAAATTCTGAACTTATTGTTGAAAATCAAATTCTACACCAGAAATAATAATAGATATAAATTTTGTCAGATCATTCACGTAATTGCCGAAGTGAAGCACATAATCATTAGTCATTTAAAAGTTTATTTAATAAAAAGATTTTAATTAACAAAACGTCAAAACAAGATATTAAAAGTACGATTGTTTCGAGTCTATCGAAGTTGTGTCGAACGTTCGACAAGACAGCTTTTCCGTCCGCGTCCGACACTAGTTGTTATTCCCTGCGTCACTTGTCACACGCCACTCGGTAGCACCCATCCGTAATAATAAGAATTGTAATATAAAAGCATTATAATCCAATCAGGAGGTAAGGTGAGGTGTGACCGCCCGTGAGCACGTTTACCATTCGGGACGCAGCCAGGTCGATCATAAAAATAATTTTGGTCGAAGAATTAGAAGTAAATGGTCGGTACCTACAAGACACACACGGCGATACGGGAGTGTGGGAGTGGTCGTACGCGTGCAGTCGCATTCGATCACTTTCGACTTCAGCTGCGGATCGCCTTCCCCGAATTCTGAACTAAGTTCATTGACGTTTTCGAACGTGAATTCGCTCATTGCAAAAGCAAGCGACGTTTTATAGTCGGGCCGTTTGATCAATAACGTCTCAACAGAGAAGTTAGTCTAAGCATGTCAAGCATTTTTCTATATACACATAGTTCACATGGAAAAGGAAGATCTGCACAAAATACAAAAACAAATAACTTGTATAAAGCAACGAAACTTCGCAACTGGTTTTGTTTGGGTTTCACTTTTTAGGTTTAAAGTTACCGTGCGTTGAATAAGAACATCGACCAAATTTTGAAATAAAGGTAGATATTTTATTGCTCAAAATATAATTTACATACTTTCATAATAAGGGAAATCCGGCTAATTAACGTGCGAATATTTTCCATCTGGCCGTCATGGCTGGCTCACAAACGTTCCTCACTCCTTCACGATAAATGATTTTTTATTTTGACTGACAATTATAAAGTTAACTGCCGAACACTTTTCTAGCAGATGTTAAATTGCAAGAATAAAAATTCTACATTTTGAATTGCATAATTCCCGCGTTAACAGAGAATCCATTACAATAACTTTAACCTAAATCGGAAATAACATGCTATGCATCTAGTTTATGTGGTGAGTACATAAGAAAGTACGCGTATACTTAACATATTAATGCAAATAGTCGGTTAAACGTTACAATTTGGTCGATAACAAGGTGAGAATACAACAAAAGAATCATGAGAAGTAGCCCAACTTCACAAGCAATATATTAAAGCAGTAAAAAGACAATGTTGTAAATAAATACTTTAAAAGCAAAGCAGCGTTGCGACGTTAGTAGGCACCTAAAATACTCGTCGTCGATACGACGATCAATAAATTAAAATTAATTCGGCGTGCGAACGGTGAGATCCGATACGCGATACCGACGCCTACATTTATCATTCGCTAACACGTCGGACATTTCACAGGGCGCGTTCGTCGAGGGAATGTGTCCTTTATGACAACGTACATAGGGATTACCGATGTCGTGATGATCGGGCACGTAATGATCCACCGCGGGAACAAAGGATAACACGTCTAAATACAATAAGTGGAAGGGATAAGATGGCGTGTGTATTGGCGGTTGTAAAGGCGTGAACACACGCGCGGGCACGCAGTTCGCATGCGGATGCATGCTGATGTCACGGCGTGCAAATAAACCGCGGCAGACTGGACGACGCTGGCCGGGTGACCTTGACGCGCCCCGGGAAAGTTCTCACGAGGCCTGTCACTTCTTGTTCATGAGTCAATTCCAATCAACAACTACATGTATACTACACATCAAATACCGGGTGTTTCTGTCAAGAACTAAATTACTTATTTAATAAAATAAAAAATAGATCGTCAACAGCCTGCCCTTTTAAATAAAGCTAATTCTCTTTACTTTATTGTATTTGTAATTTATTTATTCTTTCAATTCCGCAGAAAACATAATTTGTTTCATTAAAATGCATGTAGACGGGCGCAATAAAATCACCTAAGTCTAGGGCTATAATTATTACAAATTGTAACTGTCACCGGAAGACGTCACGCTGGCACAACACACATATTATAGTTTATTACGTACCTATGCAGCCACCAGTTACGAGGCACTTTGGGCCGTAAGGGGCAATTTTCGCCGCAAGCGAGGAGCATAAAGGAGGGAGCTCAGTGTAACCCCGCCTTAACGCTTGTGTGGATGCAAGACCAAGGGGCGGGTTAATGGAGTCAATGAATTTTTACGGATATCCAATATGAACGCGATAAATTTGGCGTATGCTCTCGAGTAAGTGGTATGAAAAAAGAAAACCAGACAGACTGTTACACTCTGGAAAATCTGAGACTGAAACCTAGTTCAGTTACAATGATTTTCCGATTTGAAGCTAGTTTGGAAATGTTTGTTTCAAGTTGGCTGCTGTAATGCCTAGTAATATTATTTATTATAATTTATGACAAAGTATCACAGCCCTCATCATCAGAATCCATTTAACAAAAGCAGTTAACTAGCTCTTCGGTTTTAATAAAATTCAAAGAACTTAAACCACTTCAAAATCAAAATGTTTCAGCATTTACATCTTAGTATTCTAATGATTATATTACATTTTCATAATATTGTTATTGCAAAATTTTCCTGCCAATATTTTCACTAATTCGTAGTCACAAGTTTTCAAATAAAAAACGAAACTGTAAACCCATTGGCACAAAGAAGTTTACATGTCAATCGACCAATGAGTTCCCATGTTTAAAAAAAGTAACCATATTTCGAAGTGCGGGCAAGCCAGTACTTTAATTATTCTTAACCCACCCAATGAGTATGTGAAAAATTCGCAACCCGAAAAAATTCGAAGGGTTACAAAACCGTTACAGTAAATGCATAAGGCGGGTGTACCTACATCGTCAATTTGAACACCAGTGTTAGTGCCCTGTGGCGCGGTGATAAGATCTCTTGCTGCATCTGCCGAGGGTAGGCACATGGCAAGGGCCGGGGTTCAATTCCGGTGTTTTGTTTCGGCGCCGTCTGTGGGAACTAACGGCTTAGCTATGATTGGTTTATGATTTGATTTTCGTATTTACTTGGCTTTAATTACTGTGTGAGAAATGGGGGTTTTTCACCAAATAATGATTTATTGACCCCTATGAGTGTTAGGGGTCGATTGGTCCCTTAATTGTATTGGGTATTACTTGCTAAAAATAGAAGTACCAGTATACATATATAGATACTTTGTACTCAAGTAGTATTACTTTGGATAACGTAAAATTTTAGGAAAATATGCGAAGGTAACAGATGAATCGACGAAAATCCTCAAGAATAGGTAGATATTTAAAAAAAAAAAAGTATTTACTGAAGTTTTACTATTTTACACAACTAACATCACCAACAAAACATGCTGGTTTAAAATCCCGCTTTATAACTTCACATTCGCACAGAGACCCAGAGATAATGACAAAAGAGGATCTCCTAATTCAATTTCCACCGTATTTACTATTATGTTTATAGTTTTTGTTTTCTATTAGCCCCGCGTGCTTGTAAAACACGAAATCCCATAACAATCAAGGCTTAGTGGTATACAAACTGCGTATCTAGTACAATGGCCGAAACTTGCAGCCCTCTAATGAATAAAAAGCGCCGGTGGCCACCCGGTACCACGCTATCGCCGGAAAATCAGCTTTGTTGTGTTATTGTAGGGGAACGGATTAAACTGTCGCATCGGAACGGCTGTTTTGGAGGAGCTTGGTAGCGGCCAGGTAGGGCATGTGGCGAGATGGTGCGATAACAGGAATTATTCATACGCGCGTTATCGGTCCGCCATCGCTGGGGCTATTGTGAACCCGGCCTAACGCGCGAGGGGTGGCTCCCGGTTGTCGCGGACGCTGTCACAACGTTGTTGTGTGTATTCGGCCTAATGTGACGCCCGTACGGATTGATTATTGTTTTATTTCGTGTTGTTTACCGTAATGACTCCAGTTCGATGTTCGATTATTTCACCGAAGCCCACCGCGATGTTATCGAACATTTAACTCGTCCAACGCAATTCGATTCAGACAAACTGGCCCTCTAAAATAATTATGATAGCTGCAAGTATACTGATTGAAATCTATATGTTTCAATTGTCTCATGAATATGTCATGAGTGACTCTTTTGTGACTTTATTTTTGAAACTTATCAGATTTACAGTCATTACAATCTGTCATGTGATTTGGGGACACCGGCACCGGTCTGATTGAAGGTTTCAGGTGCTGTTGACTTATCTGATGGTACTAATTAAATGTGTACTTTCAACATTCAGCAACATTCACTGTCGGTAAGGTTCATTCCCCCAGCTGGTCTAGCCGTGACTAGGCCGCAATGTACGGGTGCCCTTGTGATAACAATCGTTGATAATCTCAAACTGCGATCGACACCTGGATCGACACGATGCGGGCTTGTGTAGATATATCTACAACATTGTTTGCGACGAATTCATTGACGCAACGATACCATTTTATAATCGGCCAGCTTTGTTTTGGAAGGTCAAGGTATTAATTTGTGTTGTTATATCTCGTTAAGGCATCTGCATAGGTATTGTAAATGTATTGGCTCGTAGATCAATCGTATTTGGTTGAAATCACATAGTATTGAACATATGTTTGGAAGTAAGTTAAGTGTAACTTGTTGTTAAGTACCCGCAGTGCGCCGCGGGGATGCTCGGTGTCTGAGCTCCCTGCCGCATTACCGTAGGGAATAGCGTGAAGGGATGCGCCCCTTACAGAAATCAACCAATCACCGAACAGTTCACCAACACAGATATCATTACAACCGCCACCCTCGGCTAACAAATGCACCCGTACGTACTACATATGTTTGCTTTCACTTCTATAAATAATAATTGACGAATGTTGCTTCGGAAATTAAAATGGGGAGCGACTCAACATGAGCATTTTCAGACCCCACGTTTTTTTACGTTGGAAAAGTTCAACTGCACTTAAATCTGAACGTAAACATAATGATCAAAACATTTACGAAGCGAGTATGCAAACTAATGAACACAGTGTATAATCAAAACTAACACTACTACGTACATAATTAATGAAATTTCCAGCTGGCCTACAATTTTAATTGTAGCTGTTGTGATACGCCGCTTTTGAAACGTTTCGGAAAAGTAAGGCCTTTTGTTCACGGACGCAGTCATCGAGACCCGCGTAATGCCTCCATTATTTGTTTATCAAATAGCCATTAGAACCCGGAATATTCATGATTACAATTACAATATTTGAGAATGAAGATGTCGTGTGAAAGACCAGTTGTTAGATACAAATGATATTAATTTAGGTGAGCTTGCCGGGGTAACAAAACGCCTCGAAATTGTCCGCTTTAATGACAACAAGTTTTGATGTTTCGGACTCGTGTTACGATGACTGTCTATCGTTGGATCTTAGCTACGATAATGATTACTTAAACGGTCGTAAACATGAGAGGTTTAAGAATAAAATTGTGGAGGGATCATCACTATTATGGCTGTCTTTAAAGAGTGTGTTTTTGTATGCAGGTCGGACGCTAAGCGGCGGCAGCGGGCAGGTCTGCCGGCCGCACTTCCACACGCCGCTGCACCCCTGGTTAGAGTCCAAGGCGTTGAGCGGCGGCGCGTGGGGCAGCGGCTTCCAGCAGGACGCGGCGCAAGCGGACAAGCCACTGTCACCTGCGCAACACCACCACCCGCACCCGCTGTTCTCGTTCCCACCGACGCCGCCGAAGGATTCAACGCCAGACTCGGTGGCGGCGGCCGCGCTCGGCCAGCAAGACTACCAGGCTGCCGTCGCGCACGCCACCGCCATGAGCGTCGCCTTCATGCAGCAGCAGCAGGAGCTGCCGCTGTGCGGCGACGTCAAGCCCATGATGGGCGCACCGCCGTCCAAGCAGCGTGAAGGTGCGCAGCCGGACTCGTGCCCCCAGGAGTCGAGCCAGCCCTCCGGGGAATACAACGCGCAGTACAACGCCGCCGGCGGCGACTACTACAACTACCAGGGCAAGGGGTATAGTGGGCAGCAGCAGAGCAAGCCGCGCCCGAACAAGACGCGCACGAGCGCCGGTGAGTCCGCGGTCCGCTCCGCTCCGCACCGCTCCCGCTGTGCACTCACCACACACACCGCTCCACGCGCTTATCCGATCACTAATAACAGCATCACTGGCTCGAGATATCACAGTAAGCGTTCAGATGATCCACATCTCTCGCTCACGATACCCACTCACATTATGCCTAGAAAAGCTTTCATTTAAATGGTTTCTAATCAGTTAATAAATCAAATACGCGACCATCCAAGGCCTAATAGAAGGCTTTACAGAATGGCAGCGGAGATATCCCGCGTAATTAGAATCTCTACAGATTGTCTCATCGACAATTGAGATATATTAATTCGATAAACGTAGCAAGATTAATATTTCATTTGGTTTCGAAATGGCATTGTCGAGTGATATCGCGATGTGTTCGGATAAGCGCGGCTCTTGCACCGGGGGTTGTGGCGCCTCACGAGTCTGTGACACGGTACTAGGGCTTGGGATCATGTCGGTACTAACGCTTCTCTTACTAACTGCTCAACGGTGGAGGTGTTGTACTAATAATTTATAATATTGGCTCTTTGCAGTTACGGAACGAGATAAATTCTCTGCTAGCGGGAATCGTGGTTAGTTTTTCGTTGGAAAGCGTATAGTTACAAAGCGATTTAATCAATCTTCTGTCGGTATGAGAGCAGGAATTCCCCAATTAACTTGTCTAATATATTAGTGTGTAAGCCGGGCGGCAGCGTGTGCACCTCATTGTTGCGCTACATGAGAACTGACGCGGCCTCCACTGATGTTGACCAAACAAACTAGACGTTTCTCATTATTTAATTGCGACCTGCCATTGTTTTCTAACCAGATAATTAAATAAATTCTCTTAAGTAGATTTTCTATTAAGTGTCGTGACAGTCCTCTAAATTAGGAAAGACGGTTCTTGTTGACTTTCACAATTAACTATGACGCTTCTTCTCTTTATTTTCTGTCGAAGGAAGTCTTATATCTATGTATCTTTAGTCTCGAATAAATAGACCGGTGCATATAATTATAGTTTAGTCCAGTGATGACCTTTAGTTGTCAGGCGCATTTTCATAACGAGATCACTTTTAGCCATCACCCACGTCATTGCCAACATAACACAAAGAATTACACAACACTAATTGTATTAACACCACATAATGCAGCTTTATTTTATATTCGAAAATGTAATTATATCTCCCGTACTTGTTAAACTTTGACAATGGCCGGGAACTAAAATGGCGGCTTATTGTCTCATATTAGAATAATGAATGTGCAGAATTATGTACAATGACTGTTAATATAGACAGACAATTAAATAGTTCCCGTTACAATTATGTTTGTTCAATATTTTGTGAAATTTCAAATGGATTAGCATGCTGGCTCACGAACACGGTCGCTTCTAGATTATTATAATGGATTTCTCATGATATAATTAGACTCGTATTGAAAAAAAGTAGGCGCAGCGCTAATTGCGCCGGATAAAGCCATTAACTAAGTACTCTCTTATTTATTCTTTTACACTTCCGTGTATTATGAAAATAAAAATCTCTCCAAAGAATTCGTTTCGCAAATTCTTTCAAGTGTTATACAACACAGCTAATTTGTTGTGTTTTAAGATGTCGACGGTAATTATTTCTATTGTCTGTTCTAACAATTCATTTTTAATTAAATATTCATAGGAGATTGAATACAATCATTGGCACTGCAATGGGAGAGAGCTGATTAAAAATGTCATTTTGACATTTAGCAATCGCCCACAGATTAAAAAGTCTCCCACAGACAAAATTTGCATTCGTTTTTTTTAATGCAGAGGCAAAAGTATGTCAAATTAAAAAAAAGTCGTAAGAATTGTTTTTCAAGTTCTAATCCAATTTACACAATGTCACGCGTCGTTAGGTTTTTGTTAAAGCAACGTGTTCTTGATAATTGTCGTAAAAAACTCAATACACGCCTGCTATATGTGTGTTTGTAATTGGAAATAGTTTATTAGCTCACTTATTTAATTGATAGTCTGACGTACACGCTGGTCGAATCATTTGTTTTTAATATATTTTTTTTTCATAATTAATCATTACGAAACAACGGCTTCTGATGCTTTTATAATTGGTATTAACAACAACTAATTATTTTTTATTGCGTATATTTGTGAGGATGGATATAAATAAAATACGAAAGATGGTGGTTCCTATTTTAAATGAGGGGAAATATATAAATAAAATACGAAAGATGGTGGTTCCTATTTTAAATGAGGGGAAATCTTATTATGTTTTATCTTTGCTAACTGAAGGCGAGTTGTTTGTTTGTTAATTATTCAAACTATTTGTTAAAAATGTTTAATAAGATTCAATAAATTGTTAGTTTAACTACTGATCAAACAACTGGCCCTTGTCATCACTTGTGTGTTTTAGGTGGATCAAATGTTGAGTATTATTAGGTCATCTCGCTGGTTTAGTGGCCAAAAGCAAGATTGAACATGAGGTCCTGTTTTCAAATTCCAGGTCGGTCAAAGTGTTATTGGATATTTTTATTTGTAACTTCTCCGTAGAAGCCACGCAGTTTGGAATTTTGCCAGGTTGATATCAATAGGCTTGTTCCCTATTACATAAACATAAAGACGATAGGATGTACTAGACAGTAGTTACACCTCTGCCCAATCCTTCGGGGGTTACGTGTTATGTGATAGAATACATAGAAGTGCTTGTAGGGATATAAACGTATTTGAACAGCAGTAAGTAGTATAAAGTGCTACCTATTAAGATGTGCAAAAACATTTATGAACGAAATGGGCATAAACTTGGCATATTGGGCATAGATGAGTATACGCCCAAATAAATGCCCGGACACTGGGCATAAAAACTAACAACTTAGTTTTTTAAAAAACTAGCATTCATGCGTTGAAGAAATAAAGGTTCACTGTTCGTTCCCCGTACGTGATAGCGTGATAATATGTAGCCTATATGTTTACCCGACTTCTTTATAATATTCGGGCCAAATTTGAAGTAAATCCATGCAGTGCTTGTTGAGTTCATCTTGGACATACATACAGACAAACAGACAAAAATAAAACTATATTTTTGGTTTTCCTACCATTTTACTATTATGTATAAATTAAGCAGATACTTAACTGGGCAAAAAGTCCAAGTAAAGGGCATTTATTAGATGTTTACAGGCATTTATCGGTCGTTCAAGTTTAGGACATAAACCCATCTCTAGCTATGTATATATCGGGCAGTAGGTGGCAGTTCCTTGGTGGAAGCGGTATTATGATAATGCGCGGCGGCCGGATGTGGACCATTCCATTGTGCTAGCGATCGCCTGACCTCGAGCCTCCTGCCTAGCACAATATACGCTGACTTTAGGACAAATTAATACAGCATCTAGATAGCAATGTTTGAGGACTGTACTTTGATGTTTTTGGCACACTGTGATCAAACACTGGATCCATTCTATTCAGTTAAAAACAGTCAGTGAATCAAAGGCACATTGCAAAAGGTTATCAAAGTCAATTGTTAGGTAAACCAAGGTACTCAAGTACTTCGGCCTTCGGTCCTGAACATCGGCTAATGTTATAGTATCAATTCTTTGTGGATTACGAATTAATGATACAAGATTAATTACAACGTAGCATTTAGATCGAACAATCGAAAAATCGTGACCTAAAACGTAGTTTGTATTTGAAGAATGTCATGGAAAGGGCAATTCGAATAATAAACGGTCAGTTCCAATGGTAACCTGTTATTATACAGGGTATTTCTTAAACAGTACCATTCAACACTTTCTAAAACAATGTTGCGTTCACTTAGACTGTATTCAAATTATTCAATGATTTTGTGTTCAATAACAATTCAAATGCAACCGCTTTGTTCGACTGATAGAGAACCTTGCGATTATTTTATTATTGCCATTGAATAAAGCCGAGAATTGAACGCCGACAGACATTCAAAGCAAGCCGTATGAACCTCTACCTTCGTAAATTTGACATAATAATGTGGTAGAAAACCAGCAATCAGAGTTCGTTCACTTGAATATAGAGAGTAATCCGTGTGAAAATCAATAATTAATTGGAAGATACGCGTTGACAGTGGTAGAGAAAATTTCGCGTGCAACATCGGGATGCGAGTCACGCAGCGTGTTGCAGCAACGCGCGCGCGCCGCGGTTGCGCAACCAATTAGCGATGACGTGCGCCCGCGCCACGGACCGCCACACAACAGGAATGAGGCTCCGGCCAACTCTTAATATGTTATTATTTTTGCCCCACGACCGACGCAGTACTTTTTGTTATGTCCAGTATAATTCTAACAGACAATACTAAATACTAATAATAAATCTTTCTCTCACGTTTCAAGTAGTACTTACATACTTCATACGTTCTAAGTTGCTTACTAACCAATTCATTTAATCTGAACGTATATTTTAAATGAATGTTTCCAAGTTTATTGTACACAGTTAGTGTTGTTAGGTATAGTAAATTCGTCACGGTCTGCCGACGCGTATTGTTGCTCACTGTGTTGCATCAACATGAAATTTGCATTTTACGTTGGACATCCGCGGAGCTATTAATTCAATTAAAAAATTAGAGGACAGAAATGTTACGTTATCTTGCTCGGCTTGTAAAACACGGTGCATCCGAACGGTTCATGGTTTCATGCAAATCGAATAGTTAAAGTCTGGTTATAGCAAAATCATAGTGAGGACCGGTCGAGGGATGCGTGTACGTATACTCGGACATCACATGACCGGTATATAATAATTACATCGGGTTCAGTGCAAGTTGCCACTGAGCGGCATCGCATCGCTCGTCACACGTAATTATCTCGCAGTATGCTAATAACGAATGCAAATACGAGCGTCCGCCGACCGCCGACCGGCACAGCATCGGTGCAGTGCAAGCGCCGTGAAAAATGGCTTCATTCCTGATCAGCACACGTTACATCACTAACAACTATCAACCGACACTAAATGACTAAACAAAAGTGAAATAGAATTAGCCAGTCAATGACTTGTAACATCCTTTTTTTTGCTTTTAACATATTTCCTGGCAACACAATGCTCAATAAAAATAAACCATCAGCTTCCATTAAATTTTTCTATTTGCATACAGGCATATAATTAAAGCGTAATAACAGCCTCTGTGGTGCAACAAAGAATAAGTTTTGAGCAATAATTTAATGGTTTGTATGCAAAATAGCCTCACCGTTACGTGTTGATGGGCCGGCTCCGATGCGCCGAGAGAGCGCGTCACGCTACACGAGAGCGAATTAGTCCTTCATTTAAATTACATTACCCTGGTGAACATTAACGTTATACGTGACTATGTACGAGTTTTTACTTTGTGGTTTCATCGAGCAGTAACGGGTCGGCTTCGTTTGTTTCTAACGCATCGATAACTCTGAGGTCAACATCGCTGGAGTGGCGCTGCAGTCTCAGCGAAACGCGCCGTGTGCAATGTTTTCCCTACGCGGCGGGAGCGTGTGAAAACTTTGCGAGTTCTCGACGGGTCCCGAGTGCCTGGAGACTCTCGAAAAATAAAAACCGCCCACTCGCCTACGTAAATATGGCAGATGAAAATCTTTTATCGCGGTCACGTAGCGCCGCCGCGTCACGAGCGCACGTCACTCCGGGCTATAAAGAGCGCGCCGCATTCTAATTTTGAATAAACACTGGAATTTTTCGCTGAGCCTCATATGTTTTGCAGTAGATCAGGATAGGCAGTCTCTGCGGACTCGTACCGTTACGGATAAAATAAAATGATATCTTTATGTCGAGTCTAAATCACGTGGCGGGCGGAGCAACCCGCGCAGCCGAGATCGTCCGTCAGGGGAAATTAAGAAATAACTCTTCGGTGTGAATGTATTAAAACGTTACCATTGAACCGGATCGAACAATTAAATCGGATAGTAATTAATCAGAACAGTGTTCTCTTTAATAATACGTGTAATGTCGATGTATGAGGGGCAGGCCGCTGTAAATCTTGTGAAACGTCGCCGCCCGCGGCTCTCGGGCTTTCACAAATGTTTTTACCAATAGAGACGTTACTAATGAACTAAATCCGTCTCTAAAGCTAGAGACACTATCATAAAACATCGCGGCTCGAGTAATATCCTGTTATTTTTTCCTAATAATCGTTATTGGTGTTTATTTATTACAAACTTCGATACAAATTACAGGTTTTATCGATGTAACAAAAAAAATATAAAGGGTTAGTCCAAAAAGTGAGTCGTTGGCCCGATCGCAATAAGTTTTCGATAAGGTCCGGGCGATTTAATTGCCGGTTTTGATCTGGTTTTACATAAAAAAGATGAATGGCTGCACTGCCTAAAGCTCGTAAAACATTTTCGGTTCGTTTAAGGTATTTTTTCTATGAGATATTTGAGCACTTTCACCTTCGTGCCGTTCCCGCATATTATTATTTATTCAGCGCACCGCCGGCCGTCTGGGGACTTGGATAATCAGATCTAGATACATAATTATTACGATACCTATTGATACAGTTCCGATCGATATGCGCGGCTCAAACCAGTTCTATACAAACAAACTAATAGATAAGAGCGGCGGGTGTTTGTCACGCGTCCCCTGATTTCCCACACTGATAGTAGTTAGTTTGTTATCGAACGCCTCTCAGGAGGATGCAAAGGTGTAACGAGCTTTTAAATTCGATCTCGGTAAATCATCGATCGTGTAATCGAGTTTAGAGAAAGATTGTGGGCGGCGCGCGCGCATCCCATATGTGAACACATCCTCTCACTAACCATGTAAGCACTTTGGTAAAATTGCTTATTGTGTCTTTAAAAATCGTTTTAACAAAGTTTCCCGGAGGACGGCTCATCCTGGGGTCAGATTTTGCATGAATTTATAAACTAACGCATGAGTAAAGTATCGAGTTAGCGTTTTATTTAATTCTGTATTTCATCGCTTGGCTAGTTTGATGAATTAGGTGTCAAACGTAGAATTTATAAGATCGTTTTTTGTTTCGATTCGTTTACGAAGATTTGCAATTCAAGTCGGTTCATGGATGAGGGGCGATGGCTTGCGTTTGAAATTGTTTTCGACGTAGGTGTACAATTACACACAGCGAAAATTAGCATGTGGGTAATAGTTTATAGCTCTGGTTCCGCTCTGTTTAGTGCTAGACGCTCACCAATGTTTTTGCAACAACTATTTATTTTTGTAGCAACTCGCTTTTGTTGTTGCAGTCTCAACTATTATGCGTTATTGATCTACAGTTGTTGATTAAGTATTATTTTTTATTGTTTCCTTTTGAACGTGAATTGAGCTGGTTCTGTTAGCTTGTTTCCGTTTAATATTCGTAGATTTTTAAAGCCTTGAACTATGTTGATTAATTGCAAGTTTTTTATTTTTAAATTTAATTGTAAATGATGTTATAAGGGCGTTTCTCAGTTGTCCATCAAACTTAACTACCGATGCAAGCGTTACTTTCTCTTAGTTTTCCTTCGCGTGTTAAAAATCTTGATATTTTTTCTTCAAAGTGAAACTCGTCGCGCTTTCCCTAGTTAATTGAATATTTTACTTTTTTTTTCGTAGTAATTGCAATTATGTTGATGTTAAGATAAAAGTGTTGTGAAGGATGATGTAGAACATTTGTGTAAGTGCTTGGTGTTAGCATGCTTTGTTAGTTAGTGAAATTCTATTTGTAATGTTTCTGAATGTGATTTTCTCTCATCTTTCCCAGCCTGCCAGGAGACAGGTAATTTCCACCCTTCCATAAAAAGCTATCTTATCTATGGTTTAGTACATACATTTGTTTTCCTTGGCATTTTTGACGACTTTGGTTTTGATGTTACCCTATTGCTTATCCATTATTTTCGCCTTGCATAAATCATTTTGTTTTCAACTCTAAAACTAATTGTAACAAAAACCATTTTCATAACATCAATTTCAATAAAATTCACTTTTTGATTTCAAACCTCCTTGGCATAATAAAAAAAAAAACTTCTTTGCGAACTTTCTTAATTCAAATTCTGTCTCAACTTAAGGCCTCACCACACGATTCACTCCCCTTTTTTCGCTCCATCTGACTTTCTTGTCTACAACACAGAGGGGCGAGAGTGCGTGAACTGCGGGGCGACCAGCACACCTCTATGGCGACGTGACGGCACGGGACACTACCTCTGCAACGCCTGCGGCCTCTACTACAAGATGAACGGACAGAATCGACCCCTGATCAAGCCCAAGCGAAGATTGGTGAGTGTAAGAATCCGACCAATTTTGTTGTTTTCGATTGTCTGGTCAAACCGATTACCAAAAACAAAATGTGGAAAATTTTTCCTAGTCTGATTTTTTGTAATTCTTATATTTATTTCATGAAATAATTTGTCGAATATATAAAGAGATGAATAAAAAAAGTCAATGCGCGCTAAACCAGAAAAGTCGGTATAATAAATAATACAAATCCTGACGTTTAGAATTTTATGTTCACAAACTATGTTAGATCGGTTTATCTAGACAAGTTCTTAGACACTTTTTGGAATTCTAACAAATTAATATTTTTACTACGAAAACACTAAAATATTCGCTATCGTTCGTATATCATGTTTTAATTAAATATCCGACATTTGTTACGTTTTACGATTCGACTCGTTAATCCCAATCAATCCCATTTAGAAGTAATGCATGTGCATTCATTAACAGACTATTATAATAATTAGATTAACGTGCAAGTATGATGTATTGCTCACTACACCACTTTTTACCACGATCGTTTCCGAGTACACAGTCGTAACGAAAGCGATTCATTTTACGAGTGTAGATCACATCAAACACCCGTTTTATTAGCATTTGGGCGCATTGTTACCCACAGTGCATCAAGTCGCGTGTGTTCGAGATAACATTCCTTCATCTACAAATAGCATAGCGAGACAATCTCGGAGAGAATGGGTGTTGTATACAGTTAAGGGGCAGCAATAAAAAGGCGGAGCATGCACGCCCGAGCACGACACCGCATTAAGCGCTCCCACAAATTGGGCTCTTATGAAAGTTGAACGTTTCGACGAAAGACCTCAACGTCCACTAAACTAGCCTCCGCATGACCGCCATAAATCTTGGAGTTAACATTTAATCTAAGGTCGGGTACGCATAAAACTGAAACAATGCGACATACGGCAGGCCCGGTGTCACGTCAGCCCATGTCGGCTAACGAGTGGCCCGTGCGCGCAATTGTACCTACAATTTACCTTAATACCCGTCTCGCAGACATAAACTAGCGGAATGGCTCGGAATATTTGCCTTTTGTTGGCCAAATTACGTAATGCCAGCGTTATGATTTCATTGCAACGTACAGCGCTATGGCTGCGGGCCACATGCGTATAATAGCGTTCCTGTTTAACGATTACTTAAATTGATAAAATAACTTAAAGTAACGTTTTTTTGTTTGTACAATAGTATAATAGGAGCGATTTTGTAAAACAACTTGTGCGAGAGCGAAGTCATGGTTTTTAAACCCGGATGTACGTACGTAACGCGGTTTTAATATTTAGATTCACTGTAGTGTGGAGAGATACCGTTAATGTGCTACGGGGAAAGATTGAATTCTCACTTTTATTTTCGTTGTGGGAAATGTGAGACAATGCGTGCCTCTCGCCGCTGCCCGTGCTCTTGGCTAATCCTGAGGAGCGTCTGCCACAATGACTCTAATAACGTTATTTAGAAATCAAGATAACGTTTATTTTTATGGCGATACAATAGATCTAACTACTGCTAAGTACGCTACGTTTCCTTTACCACGTAAATATAAGCAGCAGCTGTTTCTCTAAGCTCACTTTTGAAGTACAATCTCGCAATATGAATGTATCAGGTCGAGTGCCTCATTGGCAATACAAACTTATCGATTGCAAAACAAAGGCCCAACCTAGCCCTTACAGTTCGTGTCCTAGACAATAGTATACAGACTTTACCAACTATTTAAACATCAAACTGCAAACGTTCTTATTAGAATTAATTAAAACTAAATTGTTACACGGCAAAATGGCGGCAATTAAGGCATTAAGAAACAACGACCTTGTTCTAACTAATTGGACAATACCACAAATACGTTGAATATTTAATGCAAGCACAACAATGAATTAAAACAATAATTTCTATTCATAATAATTGGACTAGCCCAATTATAAACTGCACTTGACACGAATTAGAATTAAGTGGGAAACTTGGGACAATACGCAGCCTAATGTGTGGACTAAATACAATTATTTTTCTTAATAAAATAATGGCGGTAACCTTGTACTAAGACAATAGTGTTACAAAACTATAACCTTTGTGTAATTACGGCGGAATATTGCACATAGTTATTAATTTGTGAAATAGGATTACTCTAATAACAATAACAAAGTAATGGTGCTGTAACTGAATTAAAAAGCACATGAATGAAAAATGATAATTCTTTTTTTTCTTTCCTTAAAAGGTGAGAAGTTTATGAACCTTTCGTGAAAATTGTGACTACAATTTTTCCTCAAGCCCTGAAACGATTTAGGGGGATTTAGTAAGAGCTTGGAAGATATTTTATTTCTTGTTTAAATCATTTACATTACATAATAAAAAATGATTAATGTATAATACACACTTTTTATTAGTATTTTTTTTTATTTATTTTATGTTATATCTACCAAAACATTTTAATCTAGTAAATGCAATACAATAAATTAAACTAATTTACGAGAACCGTAGACAGAGATTAATTTCCTTACACAACTTTTGTCAATTTGCGAAATTAAAAATGCAAATAGAGCTACAACTATTTGCTGCTGTGGCAAACATATAGCATTTTTATGTTAAAAACTAAGATTGTTGACGATAAAGATTTGATTAGGTACCAAAATAAGACAATTTTAGCAAAAAGTTAATAAAAATAAACTTTATATCAAAAAGAAAAAAGATAATTATTTTGTAGCTAGGCAACTCAAGTTTCAAAATATGGGTTAAAATAAATTAAAGACCATAAAAAACATGTTATAGTTTCTTAATTACTTTTTTTTTATTAAAAATCAAAAGAATTACAGATTTCGTCATGGTTAAAAAGGTTTTATTTGCTTTTTTATGCACATACTTAGTCTGAACTTTGCATAAAACATACCTTGATACACACAATCCACTTGAGTTTAATTTAAGTAAACACTGAATTTCACATTCTTTAAAGTCTCACAATTAATTCACTCTATAAAAATAAATGAAATTAAAAGCAATTTTTCACATTCATATTTAAAATCCCAGGCATTTAAAAGAAAAGAATTAAAGTTATGTCTTTGCGGTATAATTCATAAAAATATTTACTTTGCACAAACTCGCAATGTCGGCGAGCTTTGTTTGTCAGTACTGACAACGTGAACAATAAATTGTATAAGTATAAAATAGAATTATGGAAAATAAAAGAGTATGCGCGTGCACCTGTATTTCTGAACGCATAAGGAACCATGCCCACTTGACACTAACACGTGTTCGAAACCTCAACTTTGACGTTTGACAAGTGTGTTTTTGAAACATGTTAAATACATGTCTACAAATGTATGACAACATGTTTTTTTTTGTTACATTATGTTTATTTTCTCCTCGAATGGTAATCGTGGTCATGTTCTAAAATAAAGTTGGTCTGGAAATAACTTTACTGATACGTGAAAAAATTACAACATATGTAGTAGAATGTTGGTATATTATTCAATGTCAGTAAATTATAGGGACAGTTGTACATGTCCATCTATCACACATAATTATACACGACTAGACGTGTAATGAAGTCCTTATTGATGGATAAATTAGTATGATTATTTGCTGTAACTTGTAGTTTTTGTGTCACGTAGTCCATTGATTTACTTGTAGTATTCTTCTTTCCTATTTTTAGTTGAATTAATCCTCTTTTTTACTTTCGTAACAAAAGAATCTATGTTTTAGTAAAAAAAAACAAATCTATGTTTTATATTGTGACGTAGACATAAAATAATAATTATAAAGGCCTTAGAACAATTTACGTAATACATAACAGTTAGCCAAATAAACAATTTTTTGTTTTTTTTTTGTCAAACAATATTAACAATATATTGATAATCTCAGCCAGTGTACCACCACCCTAAGTTCAAAAGCAATAAAGCTGCGCAGGCGACTATAAAGAGCTTCATACATTACGAGGAGTATCTCGCAATATATCGCTGGTCACCGAGCCGGGAGCCGACAGAAATATAAGTGGACACTAGTGTTAACGTTATGCGTTTTTGTTTGCATGTGTTATATGGTAACTTTGGCTCGAATGATTGTTTTTTTTTTATATAATTGATATTATTAAGCTTGTACTTACTAGATATTTTACGGTATGGTTAAGGTAGCCTTAAAATATAATCAAATTTAGAACGATCGGTCAACGATCGATCTAATCCGAATCAAACTGAACAACTGGTTGTTAATACTTACATCGAGTATAGAAGAAAATATAATATGGTCGATATTACTTAAATTCTCTTCTTAAATCACTGTACTTACGCTTAGCTACGCAGTAACTATTTCTGCTACAAGGAAAAAATTCAAGTAGAATATGAAGGTAAGTACTAACTTTATGTGCTTCTTGATCTAAACGTACTGAAATGGACAGAGAATTGAGATTTTGTATGAATTTTCCTGTACTCTGTGAAATCCAGTTGTTTGCTGTTTAGGAACCGAGGGCCGGCTCAGTAGTCAGCTCGACTGCCAGGCAAACAAAGCACCACAATTTCTCTAGCATTGCGCAGGAGTTGAATAAAGTGCGATTCCACGAAGGAGGATAAATCGCACGGCGCGGGCGCGGGAGCAAACACAAATATAAGTGTACCGCAGCGTGGACACGTATCCTAGCGATTATGTTACATGTATTGTTTCTTTCTTTCTTTTCTTTCTTTCTATGTGTAACTTAACTACCTGTTTATTAACAGAAATATAAAGTTTTACAAGCAAGTACAGTACAGTTTATTACTTTTGACCTTTTTGTATTTTACATAAACGTAAATGAACAAAGTTTTCAAATGTTACACGCTTTCCATTCAAATCCTGCAATCTTTTTTAAATTACGATAACACAAACTTTCGTCTGAATCGCAATCGAAAGTAAGCAAATATAGTACATTACTGCCGCGGCCTATAATGGCTACTTTGCTGGTCGCACTGATGATGGCCGACAGCGCAGCGTAGCGCAGCTCCAGGCCGACACAGCGCGGTCAGCATGCAGCACTGGATGGACGAGCTGAGATAAAGGCCGAGGCCGTAGGCCGAGGCCTTTACAGCGAGGACAGCAAGGGCTGCAATGATGGCCAAGCTGGAAGGCCTAGAGCGTAGCTAGGCTAGCTCGAGGCAATCATAGCGTGACCAGCGAAGCAGACATAGTGGGCCAAGGCTTGTATAGTGCTTTACTCAAAAATGCAAGTACCTAACCTACATAAAACCAGCAAGTGATTTAAATAAAATATAGGTATAATAATTAACTAGAAATTTAATTAAAATAACAATTATGAAAAATACAGTTACTAAATAAAATTCAACACCGATTTTCCCGGTTTCATATTACTTACTAATAGTTTGCGATAATTTTAATGCGATGTTTGACTGCTATATTTTCTTCATTTATAACTTCATTTACATAAAGCAAAAAAGTCACTAAATAAAAATAAAAAAATCGCTGAACCGCGCTTTTGTTCCTTCTTTTTTTTTTTAAATATGGAATACAATCTTTTTGTGCCTACCTCTTTTATACAAACAGCTGTGTTTTAAATAAAATCTTTTTGCATTTGTTTTTTTAAAACGTTGAAACGTCAAAATAGCGGCCGGCAATGTTTTGCCGGCCTGTTAGAGCGGCCAGCAAAACATTGCTGGCCGCTCCTTGAAACAGACCGGCAAAGTCGACTTTGCTCAAACAAGGTTGTCAAAATAATTACCACATTACATGCATTTTTGAGTAAATAATATAATACAAATAATGCGTAACGCATTATTTATTTTATATTATATTTACTGCTACGATCTCAAGTACAAAATAAGTAAATAGTAAAATTGGGAGTTTACAATCAATTTATGAAAAAAAAAAACTCAAATAATTATAACAAATACAAACTATGTAGGTATGTAAAAATCCTGACTTTATACCATTTCATTCCATTGTCATAATGTTAATTATAGATATTTCATTAATATACACACACTAGGGATTATTCACGGGTAATGAACTAAATATCAGGGATTATGCAAATTAAAATATCTATAATATGATGAACTTAGTGGGTTTTCCGTCGGTGGTAACCTCATGCTGTTTTACAACATAATTTTACATTTTCAGGCCGTAACGAAAAACTTTCTTCCTTCATTCTTCATTGAAGTAAATCTCATTAAAAACACGGATTTATCTGTAAACAGACTTCTTGGTACTCATTCAAGTAAAATTGTTTCCATTTCTGACCTTGCTCAATTTGTTTTTCCAGTTTTTGGTCCCGAGACATCTACCAATTCGCAATAGGTCCTCGTGCTGCATTTTGGCCTTTTTCTCACAGAGAGAAGGTATTTGAGCAGCAAATATATTATGAGCAGACTAGCTTTTCTCAGTGGCTTTTTCCATGTGGTAGTCGTGAATTACTCCACGGGTTAGTAAAACTGGGATAAAGTACTGTTTTATTCAAAAGTAAAATCTTTCTCTCTCATTTAGAACTATTCAGCTCTGTTCTAGCGTGATTTAATAACATACATCTATCCAAACTTTTAAATTTGTGCTCTAGCAGAAATCTGGGGTTTCAAGTATTGGCATGGATATTATATATTTACTTGTATAACTTAAGTTTTCCATGCTCATAAAAGTACAACACGAATCCAATTATCTGAGCACATAGTTTTAAAAATAAATGGAACTAAAACTAACTTCAATTAATTTTTATTGCTCAACATTTGATGTTCTTTGAATACATAATAATGCCACAGTACATGTAGAACATACATATTTAAATATAAAATCAAACTGACGGTCATAGAACTTTCCTATTTGGCATTCAGGAGCAGAACTTATGCCAAATAAACGATTACAATAAGAATTCTGTGCCTTAAAAGTTGTGGCAGGATTCGGTCCCACACTGTCTGCCTGTGCCTGATCTATTAATCAGCGTGATGTCATAAATTACGGACAATTTATTGTGATAGGTGCCAAGTTTTTTTATTGTTTCAATGAATTCTATTGATGAATGAGGAGGGACAAATATGGTCACGTGATGCTTCTAATATTGTAATAGGTGATGAAGAAGACTATGTACCATCAGGTTTACTGATTGTTTGTTTGCTAATAATATTAATTAAATATGCAATATTGGTTGGTGTACGCGGCGTTGGTCGCGTGAAGTTCGGTAACTCCCACGGAAATGACTGGGGTAAAAGTATCATAAACTATCAGTGTACCAAAACATGCAAATCCGGTCAGTCGTATTTTTGCGAAAGATTAAAAAATATCCATCCAACCATGCTCACAATATTTCGTATTTACACGTACCTAATAGTATCTAGTAAGATGAAATCATGACGAATATCGGAAAATCTACTTTTAAATGTCTAGATAGATTGCATTTAAAGCTCAGCTGTGTTATTTCCAAGGTTTTTTTGTGCTAAATTTTGTAACTTTTGACGTAGGAGGTAAGATCCGGATATAGCCATCTGGTTTGTAAATATTTTAAAATTAATGGACATCCTGGTTGATATAGTGGCGCGTTTAAAGTCATAAGTATAACTTTAGTATTTAAAAAAATCTTAAAAACCCAATTATCACGACTTAAGTATCTCCAAAACAATGAATGCGAGTGTAAAATAAAATAAAGAAATAATTAAATTTTTCGTATTTGGATCGTGGTAAAATATTTTTTGTAACATTAGGAACGGTAGTGGCCGTTGTCCGTGTCTCGGTGGCCGGACAAGTCTCGCCGGTCATCGATCACCGCAAGCAGTCGAATAAATTGTGGCCGGGAGCGTGGTCCAAGAGAGAAGCTAAAAGTGTTTTTTAATAAAAAAATTGTATTTCTCATATTGTGTATTTTTTTGCGTGAGAACAGCACTAATAATAGTGAAAGATACAGTCATATTTTGTGTTAGTTATTTTTTTTTATTTAAGTTGAAAATGAATGTCCATGTAAAGTTATAAAAAACTAGCAATTCTTATCTTATTGTTTAGTAAACTACTGCAAGTATACCAGAATCAAAAATTTATGCTACTTTTATGTAGGAAATCACCTTTTTTGTAATAATTAAGAGACCACAACTAATGTAACTAAAAGTTCTCTTGTAGACATAATATTTTGTAAGTTATTAAAACATTGCATGAATTTCTAATACGCGCAAAATATAAAAAAAAAATTGTCCCTGTATCTGTCTCTATAATAAAAGGAATAATTAAGTGCAGTAGATAATGACTTACATACACTGAATTACTTTTCCAAAACAGAGATACAAAGTGACCCATATGAACAATATCAGTTTATTAGACAACCGTCTGACTCATATCATGTCACCGGTAACTGATTGTGTACAGTCGCGCACGTTTGCGGTCACCCGCTACCACTGATTATCTACTCTATTACCAGACAAACAGATCTTGACACGCGGCAGAATTAAGAACTACGTTTGAAATGTACTAAATTTGACAGATGGATGACAGATTTCTTAGCAAGCAGCGCCACCTTGACGTCTCAAGTTACATTGGTCAGTAGTCTCTCTACGATATGTTGATTTGTATTATTGTTTCTGATTGAAATTATAACGGGCTGTTGAATTAATATTGCAGTTTAAGATCCGTATCGTAATCCTTGCAGACGTGTATGCATGTTTGTTTGTCTGTCAACTTAAAGGCTTTAATTGAAATTGATTTTGACAGTTTGCAGTAATTGTTTTAGAACAGTTGAAAGAATAAGTTCGTACTAATTATATGTAGAAAAGTTACGTAAGTTTTGCTCGTGTAACCTAATTACGTATACTTGCATGCTAGTATTAGATATTCGATCTAGAAAGTAATGCTCAATTTAAAAGAGTAGCCGATGGAAAGTTGCAGTATACTAAAATAAAATGATAGGTAGCTTACCTAGGCCGTTTTGGTGTGGTGCACAATATAAGCTGATAGCGACTTTTAATTATTCGGATTTTCTATGCACCTTAATTTAAATTATTGATATTTTCATACAGTGGGTAGCCCTGTAGAATTTCATACCTACTTAAAAGTTGCTTAGTTTTTTGACTCTGTTTTTTTTAGGTGTCATTGTTGAGTTCCTTTAGCTTCATAATATGATACTTTTAAAGGTACAGAACTCCATCAAAAACCTTAATAATGACATGATAAACGCTACGACATGAGTAAGTCCGGCAAAAAATGCCCGGTCGAAGGCAACATATCGCGCTGTGAGACCGTGAGTGACACACGGCCCTATCCGCGCCGCGGGGGTCGCATCGTACTAACATTTTTACTGTTCTCGCACTCCATCCAACCTACCTGACTGTGTGTCAGTAAGGTGGAAATGTTAGTGTTGGAAGGAAGAGGTTCGAATCTTGGGTCGAAATATTCAGAAAGACGTAAATAAATGTGATATTCTCTCTGCGTTTAAATCTTTACTTGTCGTAGTAGTTAATGTTAACAAACTTTAGTCTAATTTCACTAAAGGTACCTACTATACAATATACATACAATATAGTTTCAATTTGATTCCTCTCCGTTGTTCCCTATAAAATAATAATAAAACTACTTGATATTGTCAAATAAAAAGTATCCGAAAAGCCATCTATACAAAAATATTATAAAAACGAAAACAAATGCCCACTTAAAGCAAGTGACGCTACAGAGGGGTAGAGTGGGCCACTCAGGCAGCGCCCGCGCAACGCTCGCTTCTCTTTTATTGCATTTCCATAAACACGGACCCTTTTTTCATCCCACGGACTGTACGAGGAAAAAAATACACTTTTGTCAACGCCTTGATTGATATGGTAACCCTCCCTTGTTTTAGCAATAACCCAAAGACTTTAGTTTTGTTTTTTTTCTACATCGCTTCGTACATTTTTATTTGCTACGTCGAACAGGTTTGACATATCACTAAATTTTGTAAGAAAAATTACTATTCTTAGGATTTTATACCGGTGGCCGGGGTGTTATAAATTTTGAAGCTTTTTTTTCACCTGACTCACCGTTCATTGTATGGGGAATTGAACGTTTTTGTACGTAGTTTTATAGTTTTTTTTACCTGTGCTAGGCGCCAGTAGCCATGACATTTATGGTCAGGATATTGGGACACAATTAATGTTGATATTAATAACGAGGAAACAGACATTGTGGGGTCCATAAATTCTGATGATGGAGTGCAATGGAGAAACATGGTCTTTTCTTGTCAAAATAGGGTTTGACATTTTTTTGTTGGCTATTATTTTGTTTGTTTTATCTTTGTTCAGGTTAACTTTGGACTTAGGACAAACCTCCTGAAAAAAAAATGAGTTATTGATGAGTCTCTATGGTAAACGTCCTACCTAAGCCATCAACTTAATCATCTTAAAAGCTACTCACATCACCGTCTCCCTAACCTGCAAGAAAAGAAAACGATACAGTTTCATTAGCGTAACCAATATCATGTTTAGTCGGTATCGATTTATCGAATAAGGGTTTGTGTAATCGAATCAGGCGGTCGAGTAAATGGCAATCGATTGTAAATGAGAGCGCGCGCCCGATTTCACGCAGCGAAGCGGGGAGAATCGATTCCTCGGTTTGAACGTGCCTCCATTCACAAGCCAGGGAGTCCGTAACTAGGCCTGCACATGTCAAGCTAATAGAATACCTATTACCTTTTTAATTAGACGATAGAATTTATAAACAGAACGTTTTATTGGGTTCGTAATTAATGACTGTTGGGTTGAAGATTCATTACATTTTTTTTGTTTGTTAATGGTGTCTAACATTATACTAGATCTAAAATGCTATGAATTCCTAACTCCATAGTCATTAATCCAGTCAGTCTATTAAACATGGTTGAGTGGAATTTACAGGATGTAGTATAGTAGGTACTCGCATTTCCTCTTAGATGAGATTTAAACCATCCAACTGAATGAATTTCCCATGAAATTTGAGTGGCGTAATTATTATGAAAGGAGCCCAAATTCGTCTTAGTTTCATAGTCTGAATTAGCATATTCTGTTACACCCTATATTTGAAAATAATAATTAGGATTTCCATAAGTCATTACTTTTATCTACAAGCTCAAAGAAACCAAACATTTTCTCAATATGCTGCAACTGGACATTCGGCATTATTGATGTTCAGTGGCATAATAGCTTAATAAAAGCTGTATTGCAGTTAAAAATGAATGATTCTCTTGTTACACTAATCGTCTCGCGGCTCCGCTGTTATTTATCAGTAGCTGCTGGCAGGGCAGACGTCCCCAATGATTTAGAGCCTCAAATTGCACGGCGCGGGATTACCGGACCAATCATCTCGATTTAACATCATGTGCAATCAACACTTCTATACCTTTTATGTTCCAAGTAGGTAGCTCGTACGATGCAGAACTTTAATTAAAAATATTTAAGAACTAAATTACATTCCAAAGAAAAAGACTAAAACAAATCAATCCGCTTATAGAACATTAAAATCTAAACATGTATCTAGATGTTATCTCACGCTCTAATAATAAAAAAACACGCCGTGAACAAGTGCCTAATCGTTCGCGATTAATCGTCGAAAAAAATCTTATCCGTGAGTGTCAAAAATTCGTCACTAACTTTTTGTTAGTCGTCCAGCAATTAAATGCATTAAGCAATCGTTTGAATGGCACAACAGACAAGCAAACTACCGTATTACGTTATAATCTGGACTAAGCCTCGGAGAGACTGACAGACGGGTAAGTGCCTGTGCCTGCTACCGAACGTGACGCAAGAAAACAAAACCAAAAACTGAATGTAATAAATAATGCGATGCGCCCGCGCCTATTGACTTCCTCTACACAATTAACATAGCAGGAAGCTCAGGCTGTCATTAACCCGTCAGCGCGCCGCACCACCAACTGTTCCAAAAAGCATTACTCGAATCACAGTTTACGTTCACCGCCAATATACCTAATTAGGATCCGAATGCTTTATAAATACAAATAAATAAAAGTAGCGGTGCGAGGTGGCAACCCGCAATTTACTGGTGCGTTCGCCGAGTGCGCCGCGCTCAAATTGTCGGGTTGAGCGGAGCGAGCGGTGTCTCCCTGACTAATGACGCGACTCCCGAACAATGCCAACACCGTGTTATAAGAATATTTAATAAGTTCGCTTTTCAATTATTGATATCTGCAACATATGCCGCGGGACACGAAAACCTCTGTTTTGATTTTATTCATTCACTTTAATTGTATGTTTTATAATGTTATTTATCAATGTGAAAAATCGGTACAAATTAATCTTGGCGCGCATGCGAGTTTGCGTTGTATCTGGAAGCGCGTCTAATTGTATTTAACTGTATTCGCGAACGTTAAGGCTGGGTAGGTAAAGGCGAGTGTTTTGTCAACGTTGTAATGTCGGCCCACGCGGGCTGGATACAAGCCACCGGGACCTACTTGGGGTCTCCGGTCACTTCCGTGTCTCGCTACTGCTCCGCTAAATGGAACAAACGACACTCCCGCCGCGGCCGCCCGGTCAAATTAGAATCTGATAGCTTGCTCCCGCTCTTCTTATTGGTGATACTTGTACGTCCAATAAATGATAACAAGGTCCCTAGTCCCTACCGTTTCAGCCAGTGTACTTGTTCTGAAACAAACGTGATCGAAATGTTCTAATGGAACAAGTCTCATCAATCAGGATGATATGAAAAGTTAACGCTACTATTCTAACGGTTAATCTTAACAAAATGAGAGCAACTCGGTAGTGGCAGGGTTAATACTGGCATTTATTATGGAGAACATTGCGCGCCTAGATGGTTTTATTATGTAAGAAAACTTAACGGAATAGCTGTAGAATACTGTAGATGATTCATACACTACATAATATACAATAAATCTATAATTTAATTTGGAATCTTGTTCCTACGAACTAGCTACACTAAGTCATCGGTTAGTATTAGTAGGATTGTTGTACCTTTTACTTTATGATTCGAATTGTAAAGCAGTTGTACACAAGCTTCCATTCGTCCGCTAAATAAAGGTCGTTGCATACAATACATTTGTATGTATCGCGCGATCGAGGCGGATCGCGTAATTGACGCAATCCGATATTATCCGCGATGTAAGATCACGCATCGCGATGCGATAGCCTTATCGACTGTGACAATATTTACTCGTGAATTGTTTAATGAGCTTCGGATTAGCATAATTGTTTTTATTACTAGGTTTACTGTATTTTGCGTAACTGTTACCATTGATGTCATATTTAAATGTAAAATGTTCGCACTTTAACCCGAACAACATGTTTCGACGTCGGTGATTCAAAAATTCACAAATATTAAACATAAAGCCATCTAAATGGCAAAATACACCTATCAACATTAGAATTAACTTAATTTCAACCACGCCCCCAAAAACATTAAAATAAACGCAAAGAAATGGGCTCCACAATTAAAACAGGTCGGTGAGCTAATGTCTCTAATACGAGCTATGTTTCACCGCGTGGAAGATGAACGGCTACTATGTATAGAGTGATCATTGTCCGAGCGTGTTAAAGACCGGTTGGACGGCGCGCGGCGTCGTAACGAGCGTTTCGTATACAATAGACCTTTTAGCGTCATGTGCTCGGACGTCAATCGCACCAAGACGCGGCGTGTCGCCTCACAGCGCGAGCCTTTATTGTCTTACCCCGATATTCTATCTCAGCAACAGTTACTTTTAATCAGTCTCGTGAAATTTCTGTGATCTGATACAAAATGACGAATAGCCGACCTAATGCCATGAACATAAACTTATGGACGTTTCTAAACTCGTTCCGTTGCGCATTTCTTGCGTTTCATAATCTAGGCTGCGCTGGATAGAAATAACTTATGAATATTAATTTTGCTATCTAGACCCATCTGCAAAATATTTCTCGAAATTATGTACCGGCTATAATAATAAACAAAGCTCAAGAAGTGATTTCAAAAACATTATTTAGTAATTTTTTTGGAATGTTAGCGACGACTAAACGAATGAATTTAAAATCAAAAGTTACAATAAAATTAAAAGTCCAACAAAGGCTCACACGATAAACAATTATAAAAATATCCGTATTAGGTACGAGACTCGGTTACAACAACTATGATAACAAAAAACAAGTCGAGTCAGTCCGATTCGTATGAAAATAAAACACATTCAGGGACTGACGTGCGTCCGGCGTCACTTAGCAGCGCTGGAATGATGTGACAGCCCTTGCCGAACCGAATACCTTTTTTATATTTAAAATTAAAAATAAAACAAGAAAATCAACAAACTTTCTGAATCTGTTCCATTGTGTTCACGTTTTGGAAAAATTTAAATGACCGAGCGCTGGCCGCTTTTTTGAGAATCGGAATCTCGAATTCGGCGTTTAAATACATACGGATTCGCGGTTTAGCGCCATGTTTTTTCCATTTTCTGCACATTTTGGCGCGCCGAATGCGACGCGATGCGGTAGATTTTGCGCGATTAAACGCGGGAGGTCGATAGAATAAGTTGTTAGTGTTAACGATCTAAATCGTTCGCAAACACCTCAACTGATGTGAGTTTATACGGATCATAGTGGTTACAGGCTGGCATTACTGTCGTGTTATTGGTCGCGCGAATGAATACTTGAATGCATAGAGATAGTTTTTATGGGCGTTGTCGTAGACACTGGTCACCGATGAGCTCTGATGCCGAGAATTAAAGAGCTGTGCCATAATGAATTCTGGAACAAATAAAACGTAATAATGTGTTGTTTAATGGATGATCGTTTTTTTGTGGTGCGTCGGCATTTGAGAGGCGTACGGAGCATCGATCGCAGATATTTAGAGTGGCAATATGAATGTATTTATTCAGGGCTGAGGGCGGCCTCCGCCTAACAATGCTACGCTTGTCGCTGCCGCCACGCCGCTCACACAGGGCTGGCTCAACAAGTTTCACAATATGCCCTTGTTGTGGCGAATAATGGGGCACAAGTACTAAACAAATTAACTGAAAAAGCTTTAAAACGCTGCAATTTTATGCTTTGTTCTAATTTATCGATGTCAAAATCGTATGTTCATAAATGAGCATAAAACTTACCTTTAAAAAGACTACTCGCAGTAAAATGTACTTACATAAAACTACCAATTCTAATTAACACTAACATGACTATACAGCAGACGGTATAATAACTGTATTTTTTCTGTACTTTTTATATTTTTACCTCTGGCAACCCTAAGTTATACGTCAGTGAATCAAGGGCTGACACCGCAGCTTGGTGGTCCTCGCGTCAGTGCACGCGCGTGCTCGGCGGTGTTCGCATGTATTTCAACCCTAAACATTTACATACAGAGCCCCACATGTAGGGAGCAATTGCTTTCATACCAGTAGTCATTAGCAGAAAGTACCTACGGAAAAAACGAGATGTTATAGAAACTTTCCCTTAAGGTTGAAGTTTATGATGGAAAATAGAAGTGAATTACTTGTTTGTACGCTGTGTTTAGGCAGTAACAGAAGTCTATTAATGTAATTAATCGTTTCGTACATTTCTCCTGGAGTCTGCATATGTACGAGCATATCTCGCGGCGCGGGCGCTCCACTTTTGCTCATTTTGCACCCGTTTCCCATTGTGTTTACCGCTTTTACCATTGTTCGGGGCCCGGGGCCCATATAAATTGGACCGCGACGTTCTACACTCGTGACAGGTATATTTGAGTCGTCGATTTCGGCCGATAATTAATCCGTATTGTTAACTGAAACGGGCCACCCTTGTTTACCAATCGAACATCCCGACCCTTTGTCCTGTTACCATACTTTTAATTTGTGCATCCTTTTTGTTCTTCCTTCAGAATTTATAAAACATTCTTTTTCTATATAAATCTAAGGAATTTAATACGCCAATAAAACGCAAATAGGCGTATGTGAAATAAAGAATACGATTGCAATTGGATATTAATTAAAACTGATGTATTCTGTTTTTCGCACGGTATAAAATTTTATGAATAGAATGCGCTTGTGCATGCAATGGTATAAACTACACCGTAAATTGAATAACACCCTATCTTTTAAAGTTCTTTGCGAAAAAAAGGTTGGTTTAAACGAAGTCTAATGATTCGCTCATTAATTGGATAGCGAGGTATGTGCCTGCGCAGCTCACGTGTTGTTGCCACAAAAACTGAAAATATGTTAGTTTTTTTATGAAACAAACAAACATTATGTTATTCAAATGTCATTTCACGGTCATTTGGGGCACGTGGAGGTTGATTAAATTAATTATTGTTGTATTTGTGAACGAAGTAACGTACACTGACACGAAGATCTTTTTTTAATTGAGTTTAAAGGGTTTGCAATTTAGTAATAAGTTGTTAATTAATTGTTGCGCGGACGCATTAATTTGCTCTATTTGTCTTCACATTGTTGTCTCAGATAGTGTAATAATTTATTGGGTAATTTATAGTGACCTTTGTAATAAGTCTGCGGGTACATTTGTTATATAAATACCATTATGTTAATCAGGAGTTAACTAACTTACGGGAGCTCGTTTGGCCTCGGGGAAGTAAACATTTATTAATAAACTTTAAATATCGAGCAGGTATTTTTATATATTTTCAAACTGCATATTTTAATTTTATTCTACTTTATTAGAAGCCTACCTACCTTTACATAAATAGATATACTTAACTATGACTTAAGAAAACTTTTGATAAACTCTTATTTATTCTTTTCATAAAAATATGAATAAGAATGTTTTCAGTTTTTAAATAGGATTAAGTAACTTTAATAGAGTCATTATCATGTTTTCTTCATGTATTTAATGAAATTATATATTTATAAAAAAAAGTTCAAGCGTGAAGGTCACTTAGCAATAAATTTAGTAATTAAAAATTTTCCTTTAATAAATTGATATTATTTCTTAATTAAATTGTAATTAATGTAATTGCAACCATATTCGCGTGTATGTTGTGTTCAGTATTTCATTATGATAAGTGCATTGGTTTTGCTAAATAAACTTTTACAAGATAATTATTTAATTTACTGAAATGATCACGTAGGTATTATTTCTGTTAGACCTTTTTAGCTAAAATTGATTCATTTTTTCTTTTAATCTTTTATTTTTATATCTCGTATATTGTATTAAATTGATTATTTACACTCAAACAACGCTACGATATACTAACTTTAAAAAAAATGTAAGAAAGTGTTTATTTACCCTCACGCCTAAACTACTAAACCAATTTTGATGAAATTTGGGACTCTGCACAAAAACTTTCTGCGTATTTAAATGAGAGAAAATAAGAGAGCAAGCTAAGCCGCGGTCGAAAGCTTGTCCTATTTAATTATCATAGAGTTCCCATAGTAACGAGGCAGTTCTAATTTATTTAAAAGCATTTTCCTTGAGGCTATGAGTTGATCAATAACCAAGCGACTTATTTAAAGTTCAAATTTATTATTGTGCTACTGACTATGTTTATTATTAAAAAAAAAAACCGGCCAAGTGTGAGTCGTTCTCGCGCACGTAGGGTTCTGAACCTAGCCTAAAAGGACGTTGAAAAATCAAGTCTGTTGAATGAGAGCCCTCCTTACATTTTGTTTTAGTATTCGTTGTTATATAGGCAACAGAAATACATTATCTGTGAAAATTTCAACTGCCTTACTATCACGGCTCATGAGATAAAGCCTGTGTGACAGACAGACAGACAGACGGACGGACAGACAAAGGAGTTTTAGTAATAGGGTTCTGTTTTACGCTTTCAGTACGGAACACTAAAAAAACATGTCAGAAATCTTAGGAAATTTTCTGTTGAAAAAATGAATTAGTAACGGAATTTTCTTGTAGTAGTAACAAAATAACTATTACCTATGCACCCCACATGACAGAGTGTATGAATAAAACAACAGTAATTTACACTAAATTCTTTAAATTAATTTACACTCAATTATTTAAATTGACACTTATGGCTATCGTTATGATAGTGCAAATTAGTTCAAAGGCACCAGTAAAATAGGTGAAATCGACAAACTTCTTGTGATGAATACCTAAATATGGATGATGGATGGATGCATGTTTGTTTGCCGCTCAGTCGGAGTGGGATGACTTTACCTCGAAAAAAAAAGCACGTTATAGGTACTTAGTGTATAACTTGAATTAAAACATTTGATACATTTTTTCTTTTAGTATATAGTTTTTAATCCTCTGGGACAATCACTGAACTACACTATCTATTAGAAGATAATTTTCACAAAATTACGAAATAAAAATGTCGCCTGCCCATCATAGACTGCAGATAAATTCAAAGGCACCTGTTAAAAAACAAATACGCGTGCCGATCGTCACCGCTACCCAACACTATTGGATAAGCCGCACTAAATAGGAGCGATAAACCAAAATGCCATCCACCTTGAACGACCACGGCACTCACCTGCCCTTGTACCTTTCTACAATATACGACGGCACTAAATCAGCCGGTCTGCCTATGTACTATTGTGACGACATTTAAAAAAAACAAATGAATATCGAACGAATTGGAATACCATTTTGAATTTGAAATAAATTCTCGTCTTTGTGGCCAGTGTCTTACGTGAAAATAGTAAGTACTGGCCAGTGTGTGAGTGGTAGAAACTTTTTGGTTTTGTGGCAGAAACGATCAAAGCTATGCATTACTGATTGATGTATCTAGAGGATAAAAATAGCTATTTGTTATGGGACTTAACTAAACCTTTCTCATACTAACACTTGCAATCTTGGAACTTATTTTAGGGCCATACCGGGTTCATAGAGAATCAATAAAATTTTGAGCTATTTTTCACAGTTCAAAAAAAAAATCATTAAAGAAAAAGTATGCTAACTGAACGAGTAGAAGACTGATCCATATATCAGTGCATTCATCATGATTTCGTTTTCTTTTAGAAACTTTCTTCATAGGTTTAACAGGTGCTATGGATTACCTGTACCAACTTATATAAAACCTCTCACATCCTTTGTACTACAGAAATACTAGGACATCAAAATCCTGTTCATTCATCATATCGAACAAAACATGCAGTAGCTTTAAACATTAACATAAAGTCGGGTCGGATCAATAAATTCAATACAAATGTGTTTATTAACTACAATATTTTATCTTTATGTTGGCAACGTTATGTTGCACCAAATAAGGCGGTATTATTGAATTATTTATCAATTAACACTCTACCATAGTTTTAGTATTTAATCGATTAAAAGATTAACTTATAAATCGATTAATAGATATCAGCCGAGTTGATAAGAATACTTAACTTCATGTTTGTACTTCGTTTAGGTACTAAGATTTATGATGTGTATTTATGCGTTCCAACTAAGAAGACCAGTGTCTATGGTCAAATGACACTTCAAATGTATGGAGAATAATATACAAATGTTCCGATTTGACAGGTGTGACGTCAATAGAAGGTGGTCTTTTTAATTGGATCGCACTATATTTAAATATAAATATAGCAATCTTTATGATAACTCTTCGACGGGCTTATCTGTGCATATGGAAAAATATAGAACTAAAATAAATGTACTAATTTTGACATCTCCATGGTTTTATTATTTACAAGCAGCGCCACTTTGAACTGCAAATATAAAGTGGTTGTACTGCACCTTGTCATTTTTCATAGACAATAAATTGTAAAAGCAAACTTATCAGATGATATAAGTCTGACAGAAGGAGGTTGTCAACTTGTTTTATGTCCGATGAAGCCTTATTGGATGGAATGTGATTTATTGAACCTAGAGTATTTTTGTCCGCGGCTCTGCCCTCGTAGTAGTCGATTATTATTCCACAGGAACTCAATATCCAGATGCATGGTACCCTATGTGCTAAGCCAGTTTATAAACTAAATGCGTGCCAAGTTTTTTCCAAATCCGTTCAGCCGTTTTTGCGTGAATAAATAACAAAAAATATCTGGTTGACCGAGCTTCACTCGGTTTTTAAAATGTCTATATCTTGGGAACCGAGCTTTTCTCGAACCTTGTTAAATCGATTCCTTGAGCCGAAAAACCCCTAATCTGTAACTTTCATAAAAATCCTTGGAGCCGTTTCCGAGATCCTGATTATATATAAATATATATACAAGAATTGCTCGTTTAAAGATATTAGATATAGGTCCATCCATCCTAAGCTCAGAAACGTTCATGAATAGCAGTAAGATAATATTGTGTTGTCTAACTGGCGTAGTGATTACTAAAAGCCAGTTGTTTGATAATTAATTAAGCTTACTAATTGTTGATGTAACGTTACTACACATATTACCACGCATTTACTACACAATGTTACCAATATTTTACACTACTTATATACAATGAGCAAAGTATGCAAAACGAGTGTACACAAATTTTCCTGTAACAAGTCGACACAGTTACAACACATAGAAGTTCACTCCCACACAGTCGAAATATGTCGTAACGGTTTCGGAACTGACGTGACTTGTTACAGCTTTTACAAATACGCGACCAAAAATAGCTATATGGGTAGTGTTTTTTTTTTTTTTTTTTTAGCGTGGTAAAATCATCAAATGAGTCCTCCAACCCCGGGCAGGGCGGGAGGGACTGTCAGACTTTTACTGACTAAAATCCACGGCGTCCTTCAATAGCCCTTTCTGTTCCAGGGTCAGCGTGATTTGGATGAACTCATTTTGAGTATGCCAAATCGATGTTCTTGTGTTGTTAGTGTTCGCGGTAGAAACACGGATTATTAATTGTTTAAGGTAAGGAAATAATCCCGCGACCATATGGGTAGTGTTTGGGAATTTAATAAATAGTTAGCTTAACTGCTGATCTGACAATTGGCCCTAAGTTTACTTGTTAACTGGCTAAATGTAAAATAAACGAATAATATTTAAATAAAAACTACAGGCTATACAAACCACAAAAATCAAACATAGAACGTTAGACAAAAAAAAAAAAAAAAAAAATAGAGAAAAAGACACCTCACTTTTACGCACTACGCATCGTCGGCAAAGATTTTGATTAAAAAAGTACACTCATCAACATTATGTCTACCCGATGAGCTGTCAGGAGTGATGGCTACCAACCGACGGCTGCTCACGTGGGCTCCCTGACCTTTGGGTTAATCTGCCGGGCAATGATGGGTGGCTATTGATATGGGTAAATTAGTGGTGGGTGCTGATTTTAAAGTAAAGAAAGATATTTTTTAAAAGCAGGTTAGGATAAGAAAACTGGAGGCCATACCTACTGCTGGCCTAAATTAAAATGTTGTGGAACTGCTCAGTTTATAATCAGATCTAAGCATCCTGCGTCAGGTCGCTGGACTACCGAATTACCGTAACCCCGGAACGTAAAGGGCTATTGAAGGACACCGTGGATTTTAGTCAGTACAAGTCTGACAGTCCCTCCTGCCCTGCCCTGGGGGGAGGTCATTTGATGATTTTTCCTATTTTTCAAATTAAAGATTCCAGTTTGAGAGATGATCACGACTGATGAAGCAAGTCAAGAAAATAAATATCAAAGATGTTATTTTTATAGTTTGATGACTTTTCATTTCATGAAGTTTTGCCAACGAGTGTAAGGAGAGTTAGAATCTCTCAGTCTTCATTGGACTGCCGGCGATAACCTTAAAATATTTTTCTCTATTTTCAACGCATCCGATCCCCAGTCAACCATCCTCAATTATGTTAATAAAAACATTAAATTATTACTATTCTAACCAAATTACAATAAGTTTATTAGATAACATGAGTGGAACTAAAATTTGACACGACGTTAACTGTGTGGGACCGAGTTTAATGCTTGTCTACTTTGATCGCCTCACATGTTACCCGTGACGTTTCTGTTCACATTCCAGCTGTGAGAACCGATTACAAAGAGTCAAAAGGCCTCCCGTAGACCATGGAAGCCTCTGAGAAACCTTTTGTATAAAAAATACAGGTTCAACAACATTCTCCAATAAATTTGCGAGATCGATTGAACCACGTAATGATCTCGTCTCACCAGTGATCGAATGTTATCATTTCTCGTTAAAAAATGATCCAATTAAAAGGTCCCGCAGCTTCAATAAGTTACCGAAAGCGAGTTTAAAATCTCTCGCACACCCATTGTAATAACGCATGCGCCCTCAATATTAAATTTTAACAAGGTATTAATTAAAAAAACTAAAGCGAAATATCTTTAAATTTTCTCAGGACGCGCTCGCCCCCTCGCGTTATTTTATTTTTAATTCATTTTATTCGGCGCTGGTCGAGCGGTTCGGTACGCCCACCGGTGATTTAAAATTTTGATTTATCGGCTTGGGCGCTGCGCGGGAGAGTGCCTAGCGCGCATGCGCCCGCCTGCCGTAATTATAAATATGACGCGGTGCTAAACTGTGCGAACTGACCCGCCGACCCTGCGGGACCGCGGCGTTCGCACTCCTGCGCAATGCGCTACATGCGTACCGTACCAACATCTAGCGTGTGTTTTATCAAAACGACCCTTAACATAAAGTGTTAAATCAGATAAACCGACGATTCAATCTAGGAACGCCTTTACAGGCTTTTGTTTTAAGCATTGCAGTTTAGTTTTTATTTTAGTTTTGTTTTACAGCATGTTAACGACCTTATAGTTCTTGTTCGAATTGGATGTTCATTTGCACATTTTCAAATACTGAGTACAATTTCTATACAAATGTCAAATCATCAAGAAGGTAGAACTGTATATTAAGGGGATTGGCGAGGGGCAGCTGCCATCGTATTTACGACTTCCACAGGCGCGGGCGCAGCTTTACAGCACAACCCGGGGCATTCGCTCACTTGCACTGTTTTATGCACCTGTTTCACTTGATTAATTGCTACAACCAATCGGCCTGTCATATAATTGTATCATTATCTACACGTTAAGAACGAACACTTTGATGTGAAATGGTTTTTTTGAAGGACTATTGCTTCTGTATTATTTTTTTTACGATGACAGGTTGAATTTATTCTCGGTATAATTCAAAAGGCTATGGAATGCTGTTTATTACAAACCCTAGCCAACAGCTGACCTTAAAACTCATTTCAAAGTCTTATGCCACTTCTGTTTCGTCAATTTTAATTGAAATTGTTCTAGTAACCAGTAATATTGACTGCAACAACTCTCCTCAACAATGGGCTATTACCGACAACTGTTTTTCTATTGTAATATCACGCCTAAGCCATATTACTTTGTTAAAATATTCATCTCATTTCATATTCAACAAATATGAATTACGTCATTTCGAATAAAGTGTTTACTGAGTTAAATCAAAACTCGAAAGGTAGTCGTGAAGCCTACATTCGGGTAATACATTCCCGAGTTGTTTTCCAGCTAAGTGTATAAGAAACACGGTGTTCGCAGATGAGACGTGAGATACACGACACGGAGTTTCGTGTGTGTCGGTTTTGAAAACGCCCGCAGTGTCCTTTGCCATTCAATGCAAATTCATACGTTATAAGAAGCGTTTCGAGGTAGAATTACTAGCATTTAGTCGCCTCCAGGACATAATTCCTGAGTTACTTTATAATTTCGCGGTACTGACGCCTTGTTTGTGTAATTTAGAAGTTACTTGTATTTCTTTTTAAGTGTTACACCTGTATTTTCACTTGAAGAAACATTTACTTTGTAGATCGCTAACTGAATTATTAGATTATGTAAATGAGACGTGTTCTTAACGTTTTTTTATGATGAATGGGAATATTGATCGTTTATATGAAAGAATTTTATTAGTTAGTTAGCTACTGTACGTTCTATAAAAAAGTTAACAAATAACGTCAGTTGCTGTGAAACGACCCTAACACTACTATATAATAACGTAAAATTAGTAATTTATCACTTGGAGTACAGCCTACTATTAATTTATGAAACAAGGCTGCAAGTGGGCTCTTCACAATAGTTCACTGGGAACGGATCTGAGCTCACGACCTATCGATTAGAAGTTCGAAACCTTGCCGCTGGGCTTTTTGTATCACGTAATAGGTTGCTTTAGATAAATAGGCATCTATCTATATAAAGATTCATATTACAACAAAGTCTAAGTAGGTATGTATAATCTGGGTTGCGGGAATGTCGGAAGAGGTTACCGTGGCCCTGGAATTCGAAGAGCAATTGAGGAAACTGGGTGCTTGATAGTCAGTAAGAGTCTGAAAGCCCCTTTTGCTCCGATCAGGGCTGGAGGAATCAATTAATGGATTTTTTTATAAAATAAAAATTATATTTATAATGTTCCTACACTTACTACTAATACAATATAGCTTCTGGCATCGGGTTGTCTTGAAAATTATCCCATGGAAACGTAATACCGCGATTTTAAGTGGCCCTTGAACTATATTGACCATAATCTATGTGAAAATTTTCATCCAGTTCTGTGAATTCGTTGTGGTGTGATTGAGTAACAAAAAATCAAAGTTTTGCATTAAGTATTAATAAGATAATTATTAAAAAGTAATTCGCTAAAGTTTGTGAGGATTTGTAGATGGGTCGATCTCCAGAGGCATTTTTTTTCGTGTCGGGCTGAATAAACCCATTTTAAAATTGAAAAACGTTTTCCCAATATTTTTTTATATGCAGTTCAATGTCTAATCTACCTGGTACAAGGCTAATATTATGAATAAGTTAATTTAAAATATTTAAAAAAAAATCTTAAACCCTAAAATCCTGATCGCTCTGGGTTGTCCTCACTCCCGATTGAATGAAAAAAATATTCTTTATTTTTTTAATGAGAAGCCACATATGAAACAACTTATTTAGATTACATAAGAAATAGTTAATCTTCATTGTTATAAAATACTTGTAGTTTTATTATGAATACTTTTGCCACAATTTGAATTTAAATTCGTGTCAGGGCATTTTATCTCATCGCTCTGCGCTGAGGTAAAACATCGCGCTCATGCCTAGTTACGCGTTATAGACACTCTATTCCACTCTCGCTGGGTAGCAGCAGCAGTGGTCTAACCGTTGAGGAAGATACCTTCGTGCCACGTATCCGCGAAGGTAAGTTCACGAAGGCAAGTTTATGATTACTCTGGATTTGGTTCTCGAATTTTATGATTGGTATGGCACGTTATTCAAATTAAATATTAAGCTTGTAAATTTGTTTTTTATGTGAATTGGGTGATCTTTATGATGGTTTTTATGACACGTAATTATAAATTTCTACTGCTTTTAAATTCGGCTATATTCATGATTTTGTGACTTTTTCTGATCGCTATGACTGTGATTGCTCTGTCCAAAAAGACCAGAGCAATGATATTTTGCATTAATTGTACGTTATAAAACTATTTAACCATCTTAAAAAAAAAAGGAGATTCGCAGTTCGGCCTGTATGTGTGTATGAATGTTTGTCCGCGATTATCTCGCGTTTGGCTGAACCGATTTTGATGTGGTTTTCAGAAAAGTGTTAGTTTTATTCTAGGAACGGTTTTAATATAATTATAATTACACGAACCGTCTCGAACACAGACTTGATGACTTCCAGCCTCCCGAACAAGCCGGTTTCCGAAGAGGCTATAGTACCATAGACCACATCCATACGCTGCGGCAAGTTATACAGAAGACCGAAGAGTATAACTTGTCATTATGCTTAGCGTTTGTGGACTATGAGAAAGCCTTCGATTCGGTGGAAACATGGGCGGTACTTGAGTCACTCCAGCGATGCCGTATTGACTATCGGTACATCGAGGTGTTGAAGTGCTTGTATAATAACGCCACCATGTCGTTCCGAGTACAGGAGCAGAGCACGAAGGCGATTCCATTGAGAAGAGGCGTAAGACAGGGGGACGTTATCTCCCCGAAACTGTTTACTGCCGCAATGGAAGACGCCTTCAAGCTCCTGGAATGGCAAGGACTTGGCATCAACATCAACGGCGAATACATCACTCACCTTCGGTTTGCCGACGACATCGTAGTCATGGCAAAGTCGATGGAGGAACTCAGCATGATGCTCGATGGCCTCGACCGAGTTTCACAACGGGTGGGCTTGAAAATGAACATGGACAAGACGAAAATTATGTCAAATGCCAATGTTGTGCCCACCCCAGTCTCTGTTGGAAACTCGGTACTCGAAGTTGTTGACTCATATATCTACTTAGGACAAGCAGTTAGGTAGGTCCAGTTAGGTAGGTCCAACTTCGAGAAAGAGGTCAACCCTCCGAATCCAACTCGATTGGGCAGCGTTCGGGAAACTACGCAATGTCTTTTCGTCCGACATACCTCAGTGCCTCAAGACGAAAGTCTTCAACCAATGTGTGTTACCAGTGATGAGTTACGGCACCGAAACGTGGTCTTTCACTATCGGCCTCATCTCAAAGCTCAAAGTCGCTTAACGAGCTATGGAGAGGGCTATGCTAGGTGTTTCTCTACGTGATCGAATCCGATATGAGGAGATCCGTAGACGAACTAAAGTCACCGATATAGCCCACCGGATTAGCAAGCTGAAGTGGGAATGGGCAGGCCATATTGCTCGCAGAGCAGATGGCCGATGGGGTCGAAAAGTATTAGAGTGGAGACTACGGGCTAGCAAGCGCAGCGTAGGACGTCCACCAGCAAGGTGGACAGACGACCTTATAAAGGTCGCCGGAAGACGCTGAATGCAGGTCGCTTCCAACCGGTATATGTGGAGATCAAAAGGGTAGGCCTATGTTCAGCAGTGGACGTCCTATGGCTGAGATGATGATGATGAACGGTTTTAATATATAAAACTAATGGATATCTTGTGACATTACCCACATACATCCATTTTTTTGATGACTTGTATTGTAGATTTTCAAAGACACCGATTTAATTGAATATCTAAACTAAAAGGGAAAAATAAAAAAAAAGCTTTTTGAAAAAAAAGGAACCGACTTGAAAACCAAACACAAAAAAGTATAAAATAACTTTTCTTTCGGAAGTCGGATGGCCATAGTCAGTGAAATAAAAAACAAAGCCACCGACTTCCGGTAGAAAAGGTATCACTTACATGTTATTTGTTACTATACCAACTGAATATGACTAAAAACGCCAAAACTAATAATTTTTTATCAATATTCTTTTTTTTTTAAATTGGTTTGATCATTTATGATCGCTCTGGCACCAATTATGATTGCTCTGGTCGCGAAATTTTTTGAACTTAAATATTTCCATAACTGTTAGTGTAAATTGAAGGCCAAAAGTAAAAATATACTATTTGAATATCATACTTTTTAATGAGATACATAATTACCGTTAAATATCAATATCTGAAAAGCACCAGAGCGATCACACGAATACGCCCGTTTTGGAGATCCACCCAGATGTATGTTTGTTACTCATTCAAGCATAAACTACGGAACGGATTGGGATGACATTTTGGCACATATGTAGTTTACAAATTGGGTTAAAACAATGGATAGTTTTCATTTTGATATCACAATACCATAGACAAAGTGCGAACTACTATCACTACGCAAAAGTTACACATACATATAGTTTATGTTAATTTTAAGCACCTCATTTAAATAATAAAACTAACATCAGAAACTGAAACAGCTTCGTTTTCCTAGAAAAGCTCATTAAGAATAAAACTCTTTCATTTTTAATTAAATTATCATAGTTATGTGCAATAAATATGTTATATCCCATCAGTGTTTTACCAAGTATGTTGATTGTTGGCGATATACGATTATTTCTCAGAATTACTGACATTCTGTTTCAATTTATGAACTTGGATTCAGACATACACACAAACAAATAGCTGCAATACAGGGTTATTTGTAAATTATTAACCATCTTTCATGGACTGGAAGTACCTTGAAAGATTAAAAAAACAGATGTTTCATACAACATGGAGTAATTTTCAGTTGAGAATGTATGAAACACCTGATTTTTATTTGTTATTTCTTTGTTGGTTTCATAGTAAAAGTTATTCAAAATCATAACTTCTTTCAGCCCATGAAAGATTAACGGTCGTACCACAAAAACTTTTAAACGTCTGTTGAACACTTGTCTAAAAAAATGTCAGATTATGACGTTGAAATAAGGTCCGTTTTTCTGTCACACTTTTTTTAGACAAGTGTTCAACAGATATTTAAGTTTTTGTAGTAAGGCTGTGAAAGTTTTATAAATAAACTGTAAATGTAAGTGTTATAACATTCTGAATTTAAACACACACCCATCCTACCAACTTAATATAATGATATTGTATGCAGCATGTAGGTAGCTAAAACAATTTGTAATAGAATACAACTAAAATTACTTATGTTAGATCCATATCACTATTGTTTTGTTAAGTTCAGGCTATAAATCTAAACGGGTATTAACATATATATCTATTAAGTATCAAGATTGGGCCTTCACCCGGTGACATTGTAGCGTATGATGCACTGACGCCTGCGTCTGCGCAACTGTCATCCATCTTGAACGCGCCTGGGCACATCCTTCATTCGTGTTCTGTAGAAGATAGCGAATAGGTTATTCCATTTGACGTTTGTCATTATCGTGGATTAAATGAATGGATGGCTTTGTGGATGAGGGATTTGCTCTGTGAATTGTATTCGTGTATTAAAGGAGCTTATATTATGACGTTGGTTTGCAAATGTTTTCAATTAAATTTTTGACACGATACATACTGCTTCGGAGCAAATCAGATGGCTGTAGGTCCCAGGCTATTTTGTTTAGAGTTCATTAATGTATTAGAAGTCGATTGAATTATGGACGGGAAGTAGGTAATATTGAAATTCCATTAAGTTTTTTTTTGGTAAAAATGTTGTTATTTATAAATCTCTTCTCTAATTAATTCAATAAATTGTTTACCTGCTGCGCTAATGAGACAGTGGTGTGACTCAGTAGCAGTAGCAAAATGTAAAGTATCATCAACGTCGGAACAAGATAATTATTGCGTATTATACTGCCCATCTAATTGTAAATGACATAATCTCCGCATTGCGACTTTACGCCATCATTATATTCATGAAGCCGTCCGTGCTAGGTGTCAGACATATAAAACAGCTATTTATCTTGGAATCTTAACTAGGATGTTTCTATTATTGAACTCGGATAAGGATGCACGGAGAGATATTTGGCAGCATCAATGAGGCGGAGCGTGACGGCGGCGTGTCGATTACGAGGCGAATGTATCTCGATGGTAATCTGAACGAGCGACTGGCGGTTTGATGTGTCAATCCAAGCGAACGCCGATCGCTATCAACCGCTAGCTCCTATTGGGCAACCGCCACGCTTTGTTATCCTAACGGACTTATAAAATTCGACGGCCCATGAACAGATACCTGGCGGACAATACCAACCGACTTTCCAATAAATATTTCCGTGAAGCCTCCATTTACATAGACAACCGACCGCGACAATTAAAGTTGAATGAGTTTCACGCGTCCCATTTCTGCTTGTAACACGGCAATCGAGTACGCGGCCGGCTGGCGCTACGATCCGCACACAAATAAATCGTTAAGCGAATTTCCCAACATGGCTTCCGCGGATACGGCCAATGGGAGGCAGGGGGCGGCGCGGGGCGGGGGCGGCGTGGCGCTGCATCTTCGTGTGAAAATTTAAAAAATTACGAGCACCGCTTTTATTTTTATGACCGCTTCGACGATGCTCGCAGGCGCCCGACGACCGACGTGATAAACTTCCACCGAGACACGATCGACAAGTTGTAAATTACTTTATAGCTGTACACACAATATTCGTACTTACACTGAAATTACTTTGTCTTTCGAGTATAATCAACGAAAAGTTTCAGTGAACTGTACATCAATCATTAACAAACACATTTACGACGATGTCACTGTCTACACATTCTGTCTAGCCGGTTTGAGAATTACTTCATAGACATTTAATCACCCAACGCCACCAAGAATGTATGTACTTTATGAATAAATAGGCACGATAGCAGCCTCAAAAGAACCTACACAACATCAAAGTTTTGTCGACCCCCGCTCTATTCGGAGAGCCCTTCCGTCTATACGTCCCCGTTCCTATGTGACCGACACACACAACGACACCGCTATTACATTTACATTACTACACGGCTGAAACTATCGTGGTGTGAGTGAACACGATGAAAATCTTTATTTTCACGCTCTATCTCTCTTTATCTAATCGCCCCGGTCAGATAAGGACGGAGCGCCGGAAAAACTGGCGCGGGGCGAGGGGTAAAGGCTACATCGATTCCGCGCTTTCACTGCTAGGGGCCGTGTAAACCTTTAAAAACATTGCTTTTGCCGCGCGATTGTCATCTCTAACTTTATATGGATAAGAGGAAATTTTCCGTGCGGTGTCGGGCCTGGTAAATGGATTGCCTCCCCCTTGGGGGTTCTCATAGTGGGATCTAGATGGTGTAGATATGCTGATAGGCGGCGGAGTGTGCGCGCGATGTGACTGCGCCGTGTCTGTGTGTGTGTCTGTGTAGCGCATAGCTTTGTGTTTTCCGGCTACAAAATCGTGTAGGTATGTATTGTAAGAGGGCTGCTTCCGGGCTGGATAAATTTCGCTTGTGTTAGCAAATATATGAGGGGCCGTAGGTATCCCTTTTTGCAATATAATTTTACGTTGTAGCGTAGATAGGTAGATAGATTAGGCAAGACGGAGGCTGTGATTTGATTTGATTAGGAGGTGTTTGCTAGGGACGGGGGAGATAATGCTGATTGGATCGCTCGGGGGGCACGGCTTTATGGAAATATGTTTTTAATGTGGGTGGTTTATTGAATTAGCGGGAGTTAGTGTGAAGCGACGCGGGAGTAATCCGTTTGATGTGTCGCTGTTGATAATTAACTTGATGTTCAATGGCTCGGTTATATAATTTGGATATTTAATACGTGCCCTAATCACTTTCTAACCACAGGAATTTTGTTTGGAATGTTTTTATAAGCAGCTGTTTTGATGTTTAGAAGTACGAGAAATTGTTCAAATTGTTTGCTATTGTGCAGTGTCCACTTAATACGGTCAGCTTACATCTTTATACTATAATTCCGTTTGTAGAAGCACAAAAGCGATGTTTTTGTTCGCGTCACACTCACAATAGAGTCCTCTGTTGTCACAGCTCTTCAGTTTACACTACAGTGGAAATTAAAGTGGCCAACAATGTGTACTGTCTGTTCGTGATGCTTTTTATCTTTGTCGGCGTTTGTTTGGTATTTTTTTGGCGTGTATGTAAGATATCGATCCAAGAGGAATGTCGTTGACAGTGAAATGGGTTTAACAATTAATAAACCTCTCTGATATAGAGGACAAGTGTTCGAATACTCGGGATTCTTCGTATTTTATTTAGCCGTATCGTTTTTTAAGTGGACATGCTATGTTATCATGGAGGTAGCTATGATTAATCACTGGTAGTAAGCATTCAGATTCCGATAAAGATTTTCTATCAGAGAAACAATACATTTTATCGACGATAATAAACAAAACCTTTATTTTATTCTGGGTCATCCAAATACAACGGTTTCACTGGCAAGGTCCGCGCAATAAAAAATGACCCAAATAAAAAATAATCCGACTCGTAAAATTTACGACTTTTTCCAGCCATTTCAGCATTTGAGGAGAGAAAGTAATTCGTCCATAAAATTACGAGTAAACAGCCGTTTTTCCACTGAAATAAAACCGGGGGTGACTGGTGGGGCCTGTTATGGGTTGACTCCTGTAATCGGCTTACATTTGAACCCCTCTGATTTGACCCCCTTTTCCCCTGGGATCATGCGTGATGCACCAACAGTTATAACTTGATGCGAACTCTTATCTCGCTTAATATAATCGGATTCTGGTAATTGAGTTGTAAACTAGTGCAGTTAATTTTGATATTAAGCTGATATGAGTAACGATGTTATATTTGCAAAAGTTGGATCGGACATGGGCACTTCACACTGTAATGTACAGTTAGTTAAAATAATAAAATCCATGAAAGGATAATAAAACTTGTAGAATATTTTATCATAATTAGGTACTTAAATCATCGCACAAGGTTTTGAAGGATATAATATACACATACAATATGCAAGTAGTTAACACAAATTATCTTATTTTTATCTTTTCCATTTTTATTAAGACTATCCATCTTTAGACATCACATCTGTCACAAGTAACATATTTATATTTATTTAAAAACATCTCTCAACTCAATATACCACAACAACAAAAAAAAAAACTCCTCAGCTCGTATGTCACAAATGGAACATTCATTCGAGTTCACAGTGGGAAGAAAAAGTGTGTGTTATAGGCTCGGCTAATATGGCCAACTCTAATCTCATGCTGGCACAAAGGAGCTGCCATGACGCGGCAGATATTGACGCAAACCATTTAATATTTAGGTATTCCAATATGCAAGTACTGACGGGTGGAACGGTCGTTACTGTGAATATTTTTTGTTTTATTAATATAGATAGTTCTACGCTATTTCGCGTGTTCTTAATTTCGTTTTAAATTGTTATACAAAATTATTAAAGCAAAAACTAATTTAAATGGAATAAATTCAATCAAAATCATTTTTTTTTGTGATAGTTACGAGGGTAACTACCTCACAGATACCTACATAAAACGAGTATATGTACATAATGATTAAAAATTAATTACGAATGTTTATGATGAGTTATTTATCTAAATCACTGCAATGAAATTCTCAAGGGCATAGATAAGCGGGACTTTTCTCCGAAAACTGTTAACTGAAAATGCATGTTTGATTTTAATGGATAACTATCTAAAAAGATAAAAATTGTAATCAATTACATTACATTAGTTGCGAGTACCTACATGATTTACAAATCAGTTCTTTTATTAAACAAGATTAAAAATATTAAAAACGGTTCACTGAAGGCCAAGACAAAGATAACGTTATCATAAAATCAAAATTGTGTTGGGAATTGATAAGATGATTGAATGTCACATTATCTAAAAGATAGTGGTCATAGTGGATTAAAAATGGACGATAGAGTAACACTGATTTGGTATTGCGCAGTACCTACTTGCGATACCTATATGTCTGTATATTGTTTGTAAAGCCTTCTGTGCTCGCATGTACCGATGGCTGAGTCCGACACAGTCACTTACGATATTAAATCGGTCAATACGGCCGCGGTGCGGTCACGATAATCTTTGGTAGTATTCGATTCTAGTTACCGAGAACCTCATCCGTCCGAATAGTTCCTCTCGTAATGTTTTACGACCTCAATACTTTTTATTCGATAAATGACATGACAAATTAATGGATTTATTATGAGTCGGATTGCGCCGGCTCTTTTTATTTTGGTGTCGGTTTAGGACGAATGCATTTTTAATTGAGTGAGGCACTTTTGTGGACTGTATAAAACGGCCACCGCATGCCGTGGATATTTTTTGTCTGATTGACGGGTAGTAATGGGCAGGTGCGTAAGAGAGCCCGCCGATAGCTACCTCGCTTTTTCGTTTCGATATTCGAATATTCACTTTTTGTCGGTCGCGTCGTTTTGCGACTCAACGGCGAGTATTTTATGTTGATTGTTTTAACGTACATTAATAGGGTAGTAAATTTTGGCTCTATAATGTTTTCGGTAATAATTCGGACGCACATTTTGTTTTAATCGCCTTTGTCTTCAAAAATTGTGGTTGATTACTCTGCAGGGATATTAATACGTTAATTTGTATGTGGCCCTATATTCGTGTTTTAGTGTCGCCCAACGACGATATAGGTAATACTAGACTACGCATGCACGATCTAAGGAACAAAATTATTCTGCCAACTCGCTGAGGTACTACGTAAGCGAGGGGGACGGGGTACTGCGTTGTGATTGGCTAACTCAAGGTCTGTTCTGTCTCAACGTATGTTTACGGCTCACAGGATTGGTCGAAATTCGACGAATATAAGACTTTTTTGCCTAATGTGTTGGCAGACATCGGTCGCCTGTTATTAGGAGTCTAGTATTATATCGTCGTTGGTGTCGCCATTCAGTTGTCATTTCGTATTTCCTTTTATGAAATCAACATAATCATAAATTGTCTAGGTACATCTGTAGGACTTTAAACTCACGTATTTAACCATTTCAGTCGCGTATTCTTATATTTATCTTTATTATTCGATTGCCCTTTCAAAAAATTGTACTTAAAATAATAAACGCATTACTGTCACTTAACTGCATAATAACTTCTTCGATGGGTACAATTAATAACAAGTGTTGTAATACAATAAAATTAAAATACAATTTAATTTTCATGTGATACGTGGTCGAATTGCAATGATCAGCTGTTTCGTATACTGCACACGTAAAACTTTTCATCGTCATTGTTCTTAAGACTTTATACAGGCAATAAAACCCAATTTACCATGGCACCATGTGATACTTTACTGTGTTATTTGTGGGCCACTAACTATTACAAATTACCTATTTGAAACCCTAAACTCTTTGAAACAAACATATAAGTAATAAATGCTGTCTTTTATTGTAAAAGCCTTTTAGTATTTGGTACTTCTTCAATTCTCTATATAAAAAGAAAGGGACATAGTTGCACGAACAGTTACCTATTAAAAATTAGGCATGTCATTCTGGATTTCCTAGCTGCTATATTTCGACAATTACTTAAAAAAAACTTACTACTGTTTCTTACAAAAATAGAATACCTACAAAGTCAAAATGTACCTATGGAATAGCTGCTTGTATACATAAAAAATATTGCCTTCAAATTGTACAAGAAACACTTAAATATATCACAAACCTGGGTTCTTAGTAACAGTTTATTGATGTTCCTTCCATCCAATTTTTTTATCGTGATAATATCATCAAAAGAGTCCTCCCACCTAGGGCGTAACGAGAGCGACTGTCAGACTTGTACTGACTAAAATTCACGGTAATCCATCAATAGGCCTTCACGTTCCACGTCACGGTTACCTGACGCCTTCCGTCCTATATGATGGGTTATTTAAATACCATCCATCATGTTTTCAGGGTCCTTAATTTACTAGGTTTTGTCTCATTAATTGTCTCTATTCCACTTCCACATCAAATCTAACCTATATCAATGTTTGTTACAGTCGCTACAAAGCGCAGCTCGACGGGCAGGAACCTCGTGCGCCAACTGTAAGACCACGACCACGACGCTGTGGCGACGCAACCAGAACGGCGAGCCTGTTTGCAATGCGTGCGGCCTTTACTACAAACTGCATAATGTGAGTACACCTTTATAGTAACAGTACTGATATATACAAGCTGTTTTTGATGGAGGTTATCAAATGACTTCTCCTGGACAGAACAGCAGAGAGAGTCAGACTATACTGACGAAAATTCACCATGGTTCTTCAATTGCTTTTATGCTCCAGAGCCGCGGAAGTCAAAAAGCTTAAAAGCCTTCAACTTCTACTTCTCATAATTTAAGATTTCCTAGCTAAAAACGACTCCTTTCTTCATTCTTAACACAGTTATCTTAAAATATTTTCTGTGCCAATATTTATCACCCATATTCTTGAAATACCTAATGGCTATTAATTTTATTTTAATGAAAAAAAATATTAAATTAATATTTAATGATTAACTGGAATCGACTTTCAAACTTCTACAATATCTATGTCATACAACTTACAAATATTTAAATAAAAAAATTAAAATAGTGTTACAAAAAGCGTAGCACTTTTCGTAGCAATGAAATAATGACACTTTTGAATAGGTATTGTTACTTCTAATAAAATTTAATAATAATATAAATACTGTACTATACACAAGGCGATTAACTAACTTCATCAAATGCACCCACACTTATGCGCTCACACATATCAGAGTTCGCATATCTTTTATGAAACTAAAATGAACAAATAAAAAGCGTAGCACTTTTCGTAGCACAGGAATAGTCAAATGTTATCTTTTTTTAAGGCCACAGGTAATAACCTTAATTTTATAATAGTACTATTGTAAGGAAGCAATGAAATTAAGTCGTAAATAATAAGATATTATGTTAAGTCAAAGACTCACAATAGTGTTAAAACATTTGCTAAAATAAAAAAACGCGTAGCATTTTTCGTAGCACAGGAGTACTTTTTTTAAAGAAGTTGGTTCATACCTTAATCTTGTAATAGTAAGTACTATTGAAAAAAAAGGAAATTAAATGTGCTAAGTCAAATAATAATGCTATGTAATATTAATTATGTGCTAAGTAAAAAATTCGTAGCACTTTTCGTAGCAAACAAAACTTTAATGTGCATAACTTTAAAAACTATAATACAACATTTGATTGAAGTTATATTTTTATACGCAATAATGCCTGCGTCGCGTCTTCGCAAAGATATTTTTAAAGAATTGAAAAATATCTTTGCGAAGACGCGACTCAGGCGTTATTGCGTATAAAAATATAACTTTAGTTTAGAAGTCGCTCTATAATACAGCATTGATTTATTTGATTGCAATATCAGACGCGTTGGTTGGTAAGTAGTTTGATACACTACCAATAGATGGCGCAACGTGTAAACAGTGTTCGAAAAAACAAGGGAACGAGAAATTCAGCTTTGTGAGTAGTGGTTGCGATGGCCTAGTGGTTAAGGCGTCTGGAGTACCTATCCAGAAGACGCAGGATCGAACCCTGCTCGCAACTGAATTTTTCGTTTCTTTAAAAATATCTTAACATTTGATTGGTACATATTTATTGTTATGCACATTGGTAATTATAATTGGTTCACACGAGTCTAGAATTAACTTCTAGTTGTCTTATTATTATGCCCGACTAAGCTTTGATCGACTGCTTCTGAAATGGCAAATATATCAGATTTCATTGAATGAAAGTGATTAGATTCAAGTATTCTATAAAAAATACTGGATAACTGTAATGAGTCGTTGATATTATGATTATTTTATGTCTTAGTTTCTTCTATAACATTACTAGCTGTCGCCAGCGGCTTTGCCCGCGTGTACTTCAATAATTATCCAATGAAATAATATCTGGATGAATTCTAGGTGTTATTCCGGACAAAAATCTATCTGTGAGAATAAAATATCATCTATATCAGTTCAGAAGTTGTGACGTGATGGAGTAACAGACATTCATCCATACATATTTTCGCATTTATTATAAGTATTAAGTTAAGTTAGATCACACAATCCAATTGGAGATAAAGCTAAAATATTTTACACCCTAGCTGTTATAAAATACCCTTAAATAACCCTAAATAATCTCTAACCCTACTTCTTCATGTATAAATAACACCCTAACCCCAAAATTAAAATTAAAAAATCAAATCGTCTATAACCAGAATAAAATAACTCTAATAAAGTCCCAAATCTAAATCGGTCCCTCGCCGGTTAATCCCGGGGTGTCCCGGGGTGTCCCGCGATCCCCCCGGGACAATTGACGGTATCTTGGTGACAGATAACTGGGGGTAAGCTGGGCCCGTAATGCGTCATAAAAGGATATACGATTGTCTCGGATGAATTACTGTTGTGATAACTTCTCTAAATCGTTGAATAATGCTAGTTTAGTGGTTGTATTGATTCATTTTTCGATGATGGTTATTTAGCTAATTATAAAACCAAGATGTAAGGACTGTCTTGTATCTAGTTTATTTTATATCACATTCCTAGGAATTTTTGTAGAAATGAATTCGTGACAAAAAATATTTCGACGGCAGTAAAGAAAAACTGCTATCTACAAAATCCCTAGTTTTCAGGAAAAAGTTAGCGTCATGTCTTGAAAAAATCTCGAAATTGTATTTGTGAATTTGTTCATTGATGACGTCAATTTTTGTTTGACTGTTAGTTAAACATCTTCTCAGTTTGATTATGTAGATATAAATAGTTTAAAAAACCTTAAAAAAATAGCAGATTTTACATTTTCACAAAACGTTTCGTTATTTCATTGTGTTAAGTTTATTTATCCGCAATAAAGTCATTAAATAAACTTATAGCTATCTGATGATCTATTTATCGAAGCTAAGTTGCATTGCTAATGTATTAGTAACAAATATGGTGTGGATCCACCTTACTATCTGTATTTTGTATAGAGTTGAAGTAATACAAGTTTTTACTGCATTTGTTAATGCCTTTCATGGAAACCCCTTAAAGGAAAATACGAAGAATGGAAGTCTGCAAATACATAGTTTTAAAAAGAGGTAAATTTTGTTCGTATGCAGAGATTAATCTCAGGAACGAATGTTTAGTTAATTATTTTTTTCTGGTAGATATTAGTTAAATTATTACTGAGCGTTATAAGCTAAACATTGTATTTATATCATACATGTTAACCGAGTTATCATAATTATTTTTGTCTACCTAGTCGGCAAAAATACGTGGCGGGTCGGGGGACTCACGGTCTAAAACTTTAAGAGATCGGATTCGCGGGCAGAAGCTAGTTGACTGTTTTTACAAGCGAATTGTATTTAGGAGCCAAGGGAAAGGTATTAGATAAAACAACAAAAGATTAGTTACATTCTAAGGTTATTCAATTAGAAGTTATTACGTAAAGCGACGTAGACAGTGGCACAAAAATTAAACGAACCGAGATTTCGCTCCAAGATAGTTTATAGATAAAGTGTTACCGAACATTGAACAATGGTAGTAGCGTTTCCAATATCCGGCTGCGGCCCGCAAAAATAGAACCCGTTTTATCGCAGATTTAACAAGATGTAAGTTTAAATGTCAAGCAGTACTAAGTAACAATTCTCACGACTCTCACAGCCCGTCGAAACAATAAACATAAGCCCTCACGCGATCCCGGCCCGTTGCGCCTTCTATAAAGTGTACATTCGTACGGAAAAAGTACAAACACCGCGCCGGTCTCGGGAACAACAATGACAAAAATTAACTGTCAAAGCGACCCTTCGCTAAGGACTCTCCAGATTTTTTACATTGAAATGTATACTTTATTGCCGAGTACAAGTATCAGAGCAACAATGTTGTTTGCTCTAATTATTCGGAAGGAGCGACAAAGGAGCGAATGGGAGTGCCTGCTACTTCAGACGTTGAAGGTATAATGACGGGGGCACAATACGGGAATGCCAGTAGCATTGTCAAGGGCCTGTACCCGCCTCTTCATACATATTTATACACGGCTCACTTGCACATTCGCTACAGATTCCATCCCAACTAGCATTTTGGTAATAAGAATTGGTGATAAAAGAGTTATTTAAAAGTGCATTTGGCAAGCAAGAGTCATACAATGGTTTTAGCAATTGGAGTTAGAGCACGCTCTAACCCCTTACAAACTCTCGATTGGGCCCACGTCTTATAGCGCTATAAGTAATATAATGATTTTAATGCTCACTCTTTTAACACTGAGAGTTACATAATAGTTATAGGGTGGCGTTAGTGGCAAACAATTTCTTGTATCTATAATGGTGGTATAATATAAATCTAGCTACCTCAAGCACTTTAAAGTCTGTATTATGGTTATAATAAAAACTATAGGTGGTACACAAGTTCTGAAATCTACTGGTATAAAATATGTAGTAACATATTAGTTCTTTTTTAGGTCCATTTTTTTCTTGGATTTGCTTTATGTATCTTGATCAGAGTTGACTAGCAACTCAGGGCTGTAGCGTGTTTTCTTTTTCTATTGTTTTGCATATACATTAGTTCCAAAAGTGTTACTTTATTTCTCAAAAATGATGGTAATAAGGAGGTGAAATTAAGTGAACTTCAAGTTACGGATTGTCAATAACTCGGTGAATCAAGTTTGATTTCTTTATCACATGGCTAAAATTTATTGCGAGGGTTACTTTATTGAGAAAATAATATATGTTTTGCATCTCAATTTTGCAGGGCCTTAAAAATAAGTGATATTTAAAGTAAAAATAAATTGCATTTTATCATGCGGGGCATACACTCAATCTAAATTTAGATAAAAACAGGATATTGGCTGTGTCTTTTACATTCATTGTGTATTGTAGTAAATATGTTGCGTTTTAAAATGAGAAAATTAAACAAAATATGGGTTTTAAACAATTTATTTTTTATTTATTTTTAGGTTATGTTTGATTTAGAAAATGGTGTCTACTCCTTATTATCCTAGGTTCCTATTATTACTATTAATGAACAAGAAGTACTGGATGGGCTGTAGTTAGAACTATTGTAGCACTTGTTATACCAGAATAGGGTTTTAAAGGTAATAAGAGTACAAGTTTAAGAGGTTTGGTTCTATAATGGTTCGACTTAGATGCAAAAGTAGTGGTATTTTAGGGTTACGTTTTTCAATCGATAAAACCCTTCCATCAAAAAAGGGAATAAATATGTAAAATTGAGATTAAATGCTAAAGAGTTACAATGTTTAAATTCCGTGTTATTATGGCTTAGAATAACATAAAAGTAAATTTGAACCCCACTGTAACGATTAGGGCTCTAAAAATAACTCCATAATACCAATTGCTATCATAAATAGGGGTTTCTGATTACTAAATTAAGTAGCTGTAAATAAGTTGCAATTAATACTTTTATAGCAACGTAGGTGGTAATAATATTTTGCTAACTATTTTCAAGAGCTCTTGTCGGTAGGAAGAGTTATAACAAACTATAATATTACTTTTAGTCATTTCTGTTACTTGAATTTATAAAAGCAGGTGCTATGATGGTTGCGACTGTACCGTTTATACCTCCTTAAGTAATAATACGTTTCCTAGGCAAGTTAGGTGGTATAAAACATTTACTTAGCACTCTTTAAGAACACTTGAAAATAGTGAGACTTATTAGAAATCTAACTATTACCTTAGGTACTTATTGTTACTTGAAGTTACTACCCCTAGTGTTACTGTGGTTCAGCTTTTATCTTTTATACCTACCCTAGTCATATTATGTATTCTTGTTACTGTTACTCATCTTGATGAGTTATTTAGTTATAGTCATAACCATTGAATAAACAAAAGTTTTACTGGGCGCTTTTATACACCCGTTAAACCAATACAAACTATAACAGAGGTGGAAATTAGCGTCAAAATGTTGGTTGGGATGCCCTTTAAGACACAGATTCCAAATACAATAAATAATTAATCTAATACAACCCAAACCATGTTCTTTATGAGAATACATGAATAGTAAAGAAGACAGAAATTCAAATTTCGACACAAGTTGTTGACACATAAAATTGATACCCGGATTGTAAAGTCGCCTGTTAAAATACTACAGTTTATTCAACAAACTAGAATAATTTAGCAATTATTATATGCATACGCATAAACTTATGTATCTAATGTGTACTGACAACATAATTTAATAGCATAATAAATTCGGTGTTATGTCGTGTGAACGAGACTTAAAAATACCTTGGACTTACTTAATTTGAGAGGATCTGCAAATGACTTAGTCCATTAACAAAATTACGATAGCATGAATCAAAATATGAGACAAAAATTGCAATCGAACCAAAATATCCCATTTTTTTATTTTCTGCGTGTGTAAAGCGGTTTCGGAAGCCGATTGCTCATGTATAGAGATTTTAAAAGCAAATTTAAAGCAACAATGTGTAAATAAATACAGTATGATATTAGCCAGCCCCCAAGGCGGACACGTCGTGATCGATTTCACTCAAAAAACGCAATTCATATAACAAAGCACGAGCGCATTGTGATTTTGAGCCAACGTCACCCTCCCACATGGGACTGTGTAGTCTTGATACTTATGAATAAATTAAAAGTGAATGTAGCGCAAAAGCTTAAAAAATACGGGAAAAACTTGGTACCGAAAATAATATTATTAATGTGTGAATTAGTAAAATAGTAGTTTTTTTGTAGTTATTTTATTTCACTCGGACTATACTCGATTTTTGACTACCGCTAACAACATTATGTGTGTTATTCGTATTTTATGTAAATAAAAGGAGGTTTGGAGGACGTCGAGATTATTTTGAACAACGGCATAATCTGTGCGGATTATCCGAAGTGTGATATTTTATGTTTGTAATTAGTTATTTATTATATTTGTAGATTTTCTCACGGGTCGTGAAATTCGATATGTTTGATTTTTATCAGGATTTTAGATACCTATGAAAACAATTTAAAACTAATTCCATTAAATTATAGCTCCAATCAGTTGCTAAGTGATTCTTCCATCATGAATACGGCTCAATATATGAGCAACAAGATTTAAAAAAAACATGTGCTTTTATATTAGCCGGTTGTGTAAAACTGTAAAATGAAGCTAATGTTTTAATTGAAATTTTGTTAACCGTAATTCTCCATTTAGTTTAAATCATACCATGTACGATGTAGCCATTCTATTTCTCATGACGTATAAAGATATTATTATTCTTTCTTAGCAAAAGTACCAAAAAGGGTCAAATATCAACATCGTTCGGTTGGAGTACAGTTCAAACAATGCTCAAGTATGTTTACTCAAAATATATCCTTTAGTGGGCCTATTTGGTTGTGTAACTTAACTATAAATGCCCATAAGCGCTCAAATTGCCCTCATACAGCCCATATAGACCCGAGAAGCCGACAAGGGTCTTGTTATTTTGGCCTGAGAGGCCATAACGCTTTGTGTTATTGTTTTTAATAAGAACGTTTATCGGATTGTGATACTGTTTTGTTTGATTGATGTGGGAAACTAATTGAATGGTTTTAGAAATGTTTAAATTTTATGGACTTGGATACTCTAAAAAACGAGAAGTTAAGAGGTATTGTTTATTAAAGTACAAACTGAATAAATTCAGGATTAAAGTAGATTTTTGCCCCCAAAAAATATGACAATGAATTGCAATATTTGCCAACACGGATGAGTTGACAAACTGTTACAGCTCCCAAGGGCCCGAACTTAACTCAGTACCAATAAATGTGTGATTGAAAATAAATTATTTATTTGGCCATCCACAATGGCCGGTTAATAGGATTACAGTACGGAGCGTGGGTTCGACTCCCATACCTGCCCACCGCAACAAAACGATACAGCCGTATGTTGGCCTCACTTTTTATAAAATTTGTTTATTTAATTTATCACGGTCGTTTATACGTTACTTCCTTCGTGTTATAGCCGATTAGCTTTTTGTGGTTTGTATTCAATATTTTTTTTCGACCAACCTTTTGCTCCGAATGAATTGGTATTAAGTTTTTGCGGTAACATTCGATTGTTTTCGATTTCTTGCTTGGTTAGCCGACGGCATGCAAAGGGAAGTTAAGTTTCATAAAAACTATCAATTTTTCTGTAGTTAAGCAATAATCAAAGATATTTTTTCTATGTAAATTGCTTGTCATACTTCATAGAGCTAATAAAGAGGACGAGGCTTGTAATATAGCTAATAACTATCATCCTGTACGCTCTAAAACATTTGTAACAACGTGTACTACGATCTTCAAACAATAAGTTTCTTAAACGTAACCCAATAAAACACTAAACAAATTAATACCTTATTACACATCGGACGTTTCGATCCTAGAGCGGTACGTTAAGTGCCTGCCATACAAAAGTATTGGATTACCAGTTTGTATGGAGCTAGAGAGAGAGGGACCATAATAACAGCTCAAATGATACATTTGGAATACAATGGGGCGATCAATTCAATTTTTGAATCGAGAACGCTCTTCTAGTTTTCTTTTTTTTTTATCGTCTAAAGTGCTGTTTTGTTCAGCCAACATCCGAGAGAATTTGACAGTCACTGTTTTTTCACCCGTTTTTCTCTGACATTAGATTTAATGCTATGCTATGGATACAATGTGTTTGAGATAAGGATATCTTCACGAATTTGTCCGCTACTCTTTTTGTTTGCGATGTTTATTTGTCTAGACTCAATACTGTACAACCGTGTGACTAAACGTTCACGAAAGTACAATACTTGTGTATTCGTAGAGTAAGCAGTTTGCATTTGAGACGCGTAATCTATGATTTAGTTACTTACTGCGCTACAAGTCTCGCAAAATGAAGTTTGCATTTCCGAGCTGACTTAAGTTAATCGCAGCGAACATGCGAAAGTTAGGCTTGTTAAAATTCTCTTCGCAACCGCCAAACATGGCCACCGATAGAAGTCAGGCAGCCAGGCTTTAACTCGCGTGTGAGATAAAAAAACGAGGTACGTTTAATTTACTCATTACGTTACATTACATATTCGTCGGTGCGACTGGCTGTCGGCCAAACGGCCGACGCGTTTGGCCGAATGTTATAATGACATCAATTTGAATATTCAACATCGAACTGCTATCCCATTTACATAAGTTCGACCGTTGAATTTTGTGGCGATGCAAATGCTATTCGCTACACTAATTGTGATGTTCATTGTACAAGTTAACATTTTCAATGTTAGTTCATTATGCTTACGGTTTTTAACTTGTTAAAGGCTTGTTGGTTTTATTTTGACTAATTTTCTAATGTAAGTACCACCACATTGCTGTCTTATTGTTTCTATTGTAGATATTGTATAGATACCCTTAAGTTATTCATAACACTGTTTCCAAAGATGATCGTAAGACATTTTGTAATCCCACGAAGCCCCAGAATTTAAAAATACTTTGTAACATAAAAGGCTGAATAGTTAATTGTTTTTCCTTTAGACGTGCCAAATAGAAATCAATAACACGAACTCGTTTGTTTTTTCAATAAAACAAAATGTTGCTTTTCAACAAATGTGTATAATTTTGCCAAAAAGTGATCACATAAAATAAAAGGAATAAAAGCGGGCGTTCGCGCAGTAGGCCGGAAAGATTTTATCTGTTGGCAATACAGAAAAAATGGCGCCCACCGGAAGTGTCCGAGCGGCGCGCGGCGCGTTACTATTTTTTTTCTTTTTTTGTTTTAGATGGCTTTTTCCCGGCAGCGTTCGACCGGAAATGCGTTTGCGTAGAACTACCTTACATTGCCGAAAAGCGTTATGTCCGATAATGTTTATAAGCAATTTTGATTCTTGCGACTGATATGTTTAGGGTAACGTATCGCGTATCAGACTTCTGGTCAGATGTTTCGGTAAACTTGAGTACGTGGTGAGTGTAGCGCTAAATAGGATGTTTTTATTCATGAGCCTTAAGCTCCCATTTTGTTTAGTGAGCGGGGCTCAGCTGATTTACTGTCTTGGATATAAATTTTGTGAAAATGTGAGAATTATTCACGAAACTGCGCAAAAGCAATTAAATTCTATTTTAAGTACATAATAAACGAATATGTTTTGGAAACTAACCGCCTGTTCTCAGGGTTTTAATTTAATTTAATTTTGGTGCTGTTTAATTTAAATCTAGAAAATCTAAGATTTAGTAATTGGGTAGCATATACCCTTTTCATTTACTTGTTCCTAATTTAAATACATAATATAATATTGCCCCAGTTTAGATACATCTCAAAGGAATGCCATTGCCGTGCCACTTAAAAAAGTCAGCATTAATTAATAAAAAAAAAAGGAAAACCATCGACAACTATAGAATTTTGACAAACTGTGCAACAATGCTGGCCATCTTCAATTCCCCACAAAAAAAAAATCAAATCACAAATACCAACGTAACGGTCAAACCAATTTCCATTTCCACTAGTTCCATGGGTATATTAAAAAAAGGAACAGAAATAGCAGCTGCACGTCACTCGTTGATCGTTCGCGCGATAACTTGGTGTGTCCTTCTACAAAACAATTACTTGGGCTTGCACCGAGAGTTTCGCAATACTCATTGTACCAAAGCTTTTGTCGCGATATTTGTAACTATCGATATTTTCGAGTACTATTCTACTACGGCACTTTTTATTTGATCCTGTATCGATTACAGTTGTTGTTTTTTGAATATATTTGGCCAGTGACAGCTTTATTTTCGACTTGAATATGCATACTATTTTTAGGTATTTATAATATATTGATCTATCCATATATGCAATTATGCATTTGAATTATGTCAAATTAATTACATCGTTATCTTTAACCATAATTAATAATTGTTAGAAAAATATATACTTAAAAATATTGAAGAAATCCTTGACTTGACTTTCAAATCAAGTATTTAATTTTGAAAACATAAATAACATTAAAATGTCAGAAGGCCGTCATTCTTAATGTTAGATGGCAATCAAAGCGACCTAAATGAAATTTAACAAAACAACCAACTTGCTAAACAGCATAAAAATAGAAAAACTATTAGAGGAAAGATGGATACTCTGATAAGTGAGGTTAGTAACGTGAACGTCTTGTAATTAGGCGATGAAACGCCGGGAATGAGATGATCGCAGATCTGGCGCTGCGCCACACTATCAGCGCCATCTAGCGTGATCTACGAGCACAGAAATAATCCGCACGTCGCTTTACATTAGAATTTTATTTTTAAAAGTGATAATTTCTAAAGTACTCTAAAAAACGAATGGTTTATGACAGCTATACGTAAAACAAAGCACATAATTAACGGACAGTCTATCGAGCGCATTAGTGTTGTACGGTTGATTGCTTCCATGAGATGTTCGGGCCGTTACCCCTCCAGTACATCTGTAAACATCTTCCTGATAAACATCTGACGTTTGACACAAAGCGCGGTTGCGGGAGATACTATCTCAAAACTATCGTACCCTGCCCCCCTGCCTCCCCCTCCCCCGTCCGCCGCGCCCCTGACTTCCTCTCCTCCGTCTAATTATTTATTTATGTCCTCCTATCACACCATCGATGCGCTTGAGTGCAAAACTGTGCGGGCATTACACGAATTCATATTTAGAATTTCGTTATCATGTAGGTAATCTCGGTGACAGTTGAAACTGAAATTAGCGCAATGTCTTCGTTTTTTGGTCGTTTTTTAAATCCGGGATTTGCTCCCGTGTCTCGGGTGCTACTGTTTGTGACAAACGTTGTGTTAATCTGTTTCTATTGTTCCTTATGTAAATACAAAGAAACGCTTTTGTCAGTATTCTGTATTTGACAATACGTTATCTTAATCCTTAAGTACTTGCTCACTTCAGTCGTTTGTTTGGGATTACTTTTACTCTTCTTTGATGTCGAAATGTTTTTCCACAAATATTTGAACGTATTAAGTCCAGCGAGGAACACGTATTTTATTTGACCCCAAATACTTTAAAATTAATAATAATTGATAATTCTTCGTTTTACACCGGCACGCAACCGTCGTAAGTTCGTAACATAATTGGACTTAAAAAAAAACTTTTATGACATCTCACTCGTACAAAGTGGCCAAGCCAAGGTGTAATTTGATTGAAAGCACCAAAAAAGTCTCGTAATCATATAATAAGTGGTGGAATAATTAGTGGGGGTTTAGGAGCAGGTGCCGTGCGCACGCGCCGACCGAGCGGCTTTTACTGCTGACCGAACGAAAGACAAATGACTATTACATGATATAAGATAGTGGTTTTTGTTCTTTAGTTATATGACGGTTTTTTATACGGTTGTATAAAATGTGGAGCATTAAGTATTGTTAAGTTGTAAACAGAGGACTGGCAGCTTTAATATTTAGATCATAACACTATTGAAAGAATTTATAACTTATAATAATTATAATTAAAAGTAAAAAATAACTTCAATATAACCGTACTCAAAACTTCCGTGTTCAATAGCAACTTATTCAGCTGTACGCAACATTAGTGTTGGGAAGCAGAAGTTATCGATAATCGAGAAGCTGTTAAAGTTTGTGTCGACGTGGACAGTTACGAGGTCTCGTTGGCGGGCTGCGGGCTCGTATGAATTAGTGTAGCGTGGTAGCATCGTGAGATTTAGTGCGGACGCCGCCAGACTCTAATTGGACCGGGTTCACTGCCACAGGCGCGAAACATTTAAATTTATTGGTTTCCATAATTGTTTTTGAGATGTGAAGTTGGTGCTCCTGCCACATATACTATCTTCATTGCAAATATCGTTTTATGAAAGAGTACCGTTACGTCTATGCCTTAATCGAATAGAACTGGACTATTATTACTATATCAAAATGACAACATTCTCATTTGAGAGGTACAATTCATTCGTGACAATTCAATGCGATACTTAGCGTCTTGCACAACTGTCAGACATTTCTTAATCCTTATCTAAAGTGTTAATAAAACGACAAACATAACTTCATTATCAACTCACTAAATTGGAAATGTCGATATTTTTATCGATACCTGATAATTGACTTAATAATAATTTGTTAAATCCGTGCCACAAAATATAGGCACTAGTAGGTACTCTATAAGATAAGGATAAATCATAATGATACTTTTGTAAAGAAACGATTTAATTTCTCCAGATATCAACGGCAACTGATCTACTACAATAATTGCATTTCACTGATTGTCTTGTTCAGATGATAATTACTAAGTGACATTTTAATTGCGTTGTTTAATTACATAAGGTTATTGAGAAACCATACACTTTACGAATTTATCTTTATTTGAATCGCGTTATACGTGAAATGATCGAGAGCTTGGCAAAAATGAAACGTTACAATAATAACCGATGCATAAGGCCTCGCTCACACTATAAATCGTGGATGTCGATAAATTTGGCGGGTGTATAAATCGTCGTTTCAATTATCCCCCGGAGTAGCAGCTGTCGGCGCACTCCCGACTACTGCCTGGAGTATTTATTTTAATCACGTGCACATATCAAACACGACCGTGTTTTATCGACATGTCTTGCAACACATCCTTAATTATGAAATTTACTTATTTTAATTCTGGAGTTTCTATTTCACTTAAATTGCGTACAAGTAAAGTGCATGTTGATTGTTAGCTATAAAAGGAGAAATTGCATAAATAGCAGTAATTGTTGTAGTGTAACTTTACGGTAGTTATTTTTCTTAATTAAATTAGTTGCGTGATCCGGCAGGCGTTTGGTCGTGTTAAATAGTTGAGGCGCCACTTGATTAGAGGCAGTAGCCCTATTTGATTCATTGCCACACGCGCATATAAAGTACTGGAACCTACTCTGTCCTTTACAAGGAATACTTAAAAGGCGTTTAGTTAGCTGAGAACGTTTAGTGCACCATGTACGTGAATCCGAGTTAAAAAGTGGAATTCGAACAAAAAGGCTGGTATTTTCTAATGACTTACTCTTGCGTTAGGACTGTTGAGTTAAGAGTAAGTAAAAAGTGATGGATACCTGGGTTATTTTTGAAAGAATGTGTATGAATGTTGATTGAAATTAAGTACATTTTGTAACTCGGATCAACGATTTTAAAAGTGAAAAAGTAAATACTCTTATTTCTCAATTCTTTAAGAATTTAATCAATTCATCATTTATATTTAGCTTAAAAATTAGTAGGTTAAGTTGCGTTGACTCAGTCAAAGCATAGCCGTACGAAATGATAAGTAGACTTTAGCTTCATAGAGGATTCATCCAAATTTTGATTCCATAGCTCTATATGAGATCAGAAGGCGTCGAAATATAAATGTTGTCAATTGCAGCATTTTGATTATGTTTTTTGGTATATACATTTGTACTCGTATTACTATTCTAAATTTTGTAAAAAAAAATATATATTTCTGCCTTAGTGGCTCCATAAAACGTGATTTTCAGTAGCCTGCGCAGGCGCCGGGCGCGGTTGATTGCCGCGCGAACTAACTATGCGGAACTAATTCACTGAAGACATTACCGCGGCCGCTTTTTGTCTTATTAGTTCATTGCACACGTCAACGAAAATATACTTTTTTGAATTATTGGAGGGCAAGAAAAATATTTCTATTTCTAGTTCTGGGTTACTTTTCAAACCCTTTTTTAGTTACAGTTGTTTGGGTATTGCTGAAGCGTTTAGCTGAAAGGAACCGATACCTGAAGTATTTTTATTTTTAAAGGCCTTTGTCAAACAGACAGGCGATAGCGAACCGAACCGAATCATGCCATATAAAAATGCGAAAGCGATCCGATACTCTATGTGACAGGCTTCAAACAATTCCATACATTACAAACAAAAACGCTACGCCACGCATTCGGTTCGTCTTTCAGTTTGACAATAGCTTAAAAGCTTTTACTTAACTTGCAACTATGTTTGTTCCGGTGGAATCTTTGAACTCTTTTTTTTTTAATATCGCCCCTAGCTAGAAATTTCTCTTTTTAAGATATTATTACTAACATTTAAACTCATATACACAAATACCACACTAGAAACCAATACATGTAGATCATACAAATATTTGTTCCGTGCGGATTCGAGCCGGTGATACGTGACGTAGCAGACAATCGAATTTTGCTGCTAGGATATTCCACTCAGCAAATGCTTCTCCTTAAGTTGAGAGTTGATGGCCAATCTTCAGTAATTGGCGACGTACCTACTAGAAGAAACGATTATAAATAACCTTACAAAGTAATTTCTATGGTGTGTTTTTGATATTCGCCTCCAACAGGTGGAAGCCAAAATTACAGAACTTAGTCAACAATAATACACCTTGCAATAATATTCAGCACACGATGAATTACTCTCGAAAATAATGTACACTTTCGGCCCAAAAAAATAAGCTACCGATTATTTTTAACAACATTTCACCGGAGCACATGATTCCCCGTAGAAGCTGTGTGGCCTCCGCTGGCGTTCGCCTCGCCCAATTGACAACGGCTTGTTTGTTTATGCTCCACGGTACATCTCCTGCACTGCTCTTAATTGCAACTTTCAACACGATTGTCGCGACTACGTTTTTTTGGTCGGACGTGTAATGTTTATAATTTTAACTGACGTTAACGGGAATTGGAACTGCAGGCTAGTTTTAGTATCTAAGTATGTATACGCCAAAATCTGGGGTCGCGGGAGTAACGAGTAACCGTGGCCCTGGAACATAAAAGACTATTAAGGGACACCGTGGATTTTAGTCAGTACAAGTCTGATAGTCTCTCCCATCCTGACCTGGGTGGGAAGACTCATTTAATGATTTAAGCGCATAAAAAAAAGTATACGGCAAAATATTTCATTAGGATTTAGCTTGGTACTGAGCAGTGCTGAAACTAGCCTTCTTTGCGTCCAGTGTGAGTTTCTTTTACTGTGCTCTGGTCTAGCCAATTTTGATCCTCACCATTTCTGCGCTCCTCTGGATAAGCGCCCTGTGGCAGAGCACCGTAAAGCACATTCCTATTTTCGGCATTGGTACAGAATTTAGATTTCTACAGTGATTTACACGCCCCTCCCCTCCCTCTAAAGTCTATAAATCATCTCCAAGGCTCCATCTATCTTTGTAACAAAATTTATTAAAATCAGTCCAGGGTTTGAGGCGTAAAAGCATAACAAACGGATAAACAAATGCATTTTAATATCAGTAAAGATTTTGCCCAAAGATATCTTCTCGTAGAAATCAATTAAGTATTTACTTCTTCAGATGTCTACTTCCTAGCTTGAATAATTCCAGTACCTATGAATTCTATTTTATAAACCGAATTGTCTTTTCCATAACCAGATTTGATCAATTCCACGCAAAGCTTTCCAATTTGAAGAATTCCAACACGATTTTCAAAATATTCATCTAAATTTGAAACTGTTTTCCATTTCTAAAGCTGAGAGCGATTACACAAACATTATCAAGATTCGAGCAACGAGTTATGGCCAACTTGTTAATATCCTATTGCGAGATAGAGGCTTCCTAGAAATTATCAGTTTAGCGAGAACTTACTGAATATGTTGGTGTTTAGGTTGATGGCATCGGTGAGATTAGCACCTTATGATTGGAGATTTGAGTCAATTAGAGAAGTGGGCTGATTTCATCTCTTATTTTTTGTGGCTTTACTTTTGATGTGGAGCTGAGCCAAACTGCTTCTTTATAACCCTTCCCAGAAGTACAGGATGTATAGTTATGGCAATAGTGTATTGAACCTTCCCTCTTCTACTAATTCTACACTTCTATTCTCTCACTCTTCTCATCCTTGGAAGAGACCCTAAAATAGCAAATATATATTTTTCAGGAACAGCTAGATGCAAATCAAAGGTAGGAAGCAACTTCTGAAATGTTCAATTATTGATTATAATTATCTAACATACCAACTCTAGATTTACAGAAGTAACTAGGCCTCGTAAAACGAGGTGCGCAAACGTAGTATTTATTTCATTACCAGCCAGTTTTATAGGTAAGAAGAGTGCAAAAATCAAATGCAAGCCACGCGACACGTAATGTAAGATACCAATTAAATTATCCCTGACCGCAGGTTAACTATAATAAATTCTTGCCACTTATGTCGTATATTGAATTAATTCTTTCTTGCATTTTTTCATTAGGGACCTATTACATCGGGCACGCCGCAATTGCGGCGGTAAGACCCCTCTTTGAGGAGTGGCTGGAGAGAAGTCATGGCGTCCTGACCTACCGCTTGACGCAGGTCCTCACCGGACACGGAAGTTTCGGGAGGTACCTGTGTCTGATGCGAAAGGAGGAGACGCCTGGGTGTCACCACTGCGAAGATCGCCCGGAGGACACGGTGGAGCATACGGTGCAAGACTGCCCAGCTTGGGCAGAGCACCGACGTGTCCTCACGGCTGCGATAGGCGGAGACCTCTCGCGCCCAGCATTGGTCGCGGCCATGCTGCGGGGCGAGACGGAGTGGGAAGCGGTCGCCTCCTTCTGCGAGGCAGTAATGCTCGTGAAGGAGGAGGCGGGCCGCGAGCGAGAGAGGACAGAGTCCTCCCTCCGCCCCATCCGCGGTAGTAGACGCCCACGGCGACGGACGTTGCTAGATGATCTCCGGCCACCGTAGGCGCGGGCATGCGGGCAGCGAGTAAAGGGCAACTCGCTGCCCGACCAAGGACCATGCCCGGGTCGACGGCGCGTTGTGTCCCACGCGCGCCTCAAAGAGCGTCAGCATAATGACGGGGCCCCCTCTCAGAGGGCCAAAGCCTGCCGGGGTCACGGGATTATTTCCTTACCGTGACCCTGGAACAGAAAGGGCTATTGAAGGACACCGTGGATTTTAGTCAGTAGAAGTCTGACAGTCCCTCCCGCCCTGCCCGGGGTTGGAGGACTCATTTGATGATATTACCAAGCTAAAAAAAAAAAAAAAAAGGGACCTATTACATGGTGGTTTAATTATGAAAGGGTTTCGAGGAGTTTACTTATTGCAGAAAGAAAAAAGATAATTAATGGAGATTCTTTCTGCTGTAAATTCTAGACAGCTTTAGTTATATTCACTGTGCCATTTAATGGTTAAAGGGCTGACCAAAAACAGTTTTAATCTAGGAAAAGATATCTTTTCCCCACAATCTATCAAAGGAAATAAAATTCAATCTCATTACTTTCGACTGACGAAAACATATTTATTACTCTCTCTCTTCATCGTTATCTCCTCACTTTAACTACGTCCATATTCCTCGCAATTTATTTAAAGTTACCGCCACATTGCTGATCGCTGTTTCACTTTCTCTCCTACTTTGGAGCCGTCAAACGTTGCTCTCACAATTCACACGTTTCGCGAAAATGCGCCGTCGAACTGTAATTCTTACTATAAGTGGTTGGAATATAAAAAGCGCTTGAAAAACTCGCACGCGACGCTTAAGGTGTCGCCAGCTCGGCAAATTAATAAGACAATGCATTGGAATGACATATAATAATTTATAGCTTCACGTACAACGACGTGACAATAGCTTTTATATCATATAAGAACTTTTTGCTTACCTTATCACAATCTCGCGCTAAATACCTGACGTTTTGAAAGAGTGATCCAAATTAAGAACGCTTTTTAAATTACTAAGTTGAAAGCCCTTTTTAATGTAGCGATTTTAGTTACAAGAGTGAGTGGTGTGATTTAAAAGGTAAAAAATAAAGCGCTTTATTTGAGCGCTGTAGACGTTGTCGCCTTAACGATCTTAAGTGAAGTGTCACTAATAACTTTACTAAATGATACGGACAGACAGTGCACATAACTACTGAAAACTGTTTTTTGCAACTGATATTTGATTGATACTGTCCCGTTTTTGTTAATTGCAAACTTTCTTGCTGTGTGAATGTTCAATATGCATGTTATAAATCTTTAAGTTACTCAGTTTAGTACAATTTCTTTTACCATTGTTTTTCTGCTTTATAAATAAGTAGCTAAGTTGCTTTATATCTTTAGGATCACTTGGTATTAATTCTTTCACTTTTTTCAGCCGTATAAATACCAAATAAATGTATTTGCTGAGTTGCTGAACCTTCTAAAACATAACTCGTGCACATAAAAGAAAAACTTACTAATTAGGTTGTACCGCTGTCAAAAGCCATAACATTTACGTGTTTTTAACACCTATTTATCATTAGATACACTCTTTAGGCTATAAATCACTCGCCAAGTAAGTAATAGGTGCATTACAGACGAAAAAACATGCAACTTATCAACAATACATGAAAAACGTTAATCGTAGAACAATTTCTTGAGACTAACAACAGGGTAATGTAACCAGCCGTTATTTAGGTAAACATTGACAAAGCGTATTTGAGATAAAAACTAAAGTCCCACAGGTTAATAGCGTCATCGGTTTCAATATAGCAATTTGCTAGTTTTTGTCCGCTAATAGGTGTATAGTGTTTTTGCTATGTAATTGGTGATAATTCTTAAAGTATGTGGTGTTGGTTGATTTAATTTTTATTTGATCTTTATCTATTGATTTACGTGAGGTTGACACTTTAGTTTTTCATGCCTTTAGTGTTTACGCATGGAACTTAAGGTACAGTCAGCATTAAAAGTCGATGACCACATTCAGATTTTCAAAATTACTGTACATTATATCACCCATAAATCGCTCAACAGGATAGGTACCAGTATTGAATGAACATCATTAAAGTTCAAAATTAACTGAACACTAATTGTCAAAAGTCACTGAACACCATTTTGTCAAAAATTGCTGATCGTTATGATACCCGAAAATATCATAACATTCAGTTTTACAAAAGTTAATGAACAATACAAAATGCTTGTTTTGGTTATCCAGTATAATCACGGCAACGTCCAAGAGTAACTTAACATCATAAATAACAAAAGTCACTGAACAATCTAAAATGCTTGTTTTAGTTAAATCTAGTGAAATCACGGCAACGTCCAAAATTAGCTTAACATCATAAATGACAAAAGTCACTGAACATTACTTTGTTTCGGATACGTAGTGTGTAAACTTATAACTACTATGAAAAGTAGCGAATAACGACTTCAAAAACAACAGCAAAAAAGGGTGAAATAACCTAATTAATAACTTCTTTCGGAAGTCGGTGGCTATATTTTTATTTTCATTGATTTTTGCCACCGACTTCCGAAAGAAGTTATTAATTAGGTTATTTCACCCTTTTTAGGGTTCCGTAGTCAACAAGGAACCCTTATAGTTTCGCCATGTCCGTCCGTCCGTCCGTCCGTCCGTCCGTCCGTCTGTCCGCAGTTTAGCTCAGAGACGCACAGTACTAGAGGGCTGTAATTTGGTGTAAATATACGGATTTGTTGTGCCAAAAAAGTGGTAAAATAAAATCTCGTAAAATATTTTTTTTAAGGGTACCTCCAGTACTTACACGTAAAGTGAGGATTTTTTTTTTCTCGCGTACCCCTTAGTGTGGGGTATCATTAAATAGGCCTTTAAAAAATAATTATAGTTTCCATTAACAGTTTTTTGATAAAAAAATTCGTTTGTGAAATATTAAGCTTTAAAGTGCTAAATTTTGCTCGATTCGAGTGTCCCCCCCCTCTACCAGCTAAACGGTTATGTTTGGGGGTGTGAAAAAATTCACAATAGTAGCATATATAACGAAGTTTAAAAGAAAATTATCATGACTAAGTAGGCTTTACAACTTTACGAGTAATAGTCGACCAACTTATAAAATGTACTTGAATAATATGTTTTCTTAAACAAAATGTATCGGAGAACATGCTCTTCAACTGCAAATGTAAGTTTGTCAACTTTATTTTACAGCTTTAATAGGTATGTTTTTACGGTATGTTTTTTGGGGATAGGTAGGTTTTTATCGTCAACTATTTTTAACTAACTTCAAAAAAAGGAGGAGGTTCTAAATTCGTCGTAATCTTTTTTCTTATGTATTTTTCCTGATTTCTCAAAGACTCCTGGACCGATTTTGAAAATTCTTCTTTTTAAAATTAATTTCAGCGAATCAGTTTAATTAGTTTTTTGATGGGCAACTACGGAACCCTACACTGTGCGTGGCCCGACACGCACTTGGCCGGTTTTTTTTTTGTTGTTGTTTTTGAAGTCGGTTACTTTTTTGAAAAAGTTTTTATTTTACCCTTTTTAGGTTATTTATTTATTATTTAATCAACCCAAATTCTTGTATTGTAAAATACATAGGTATTTGTCAATATCTTGTAATCCGTCACCACATAAATATCCATTTCTCAAAAACTACTGAACCGATTTTGATGAAACTTGCAGTGTACCCTAAGTTGAACAATACCTAGTATAACAAAAAAAGAATTTATCTTTATATATTAAATCGGACTTGTAGTTCCGGAGATATGCGAACACAAACATAAAAACATAGACCGGTACATGATACACATACATACATAATACAGGGTGGAATTTTGTAATGCCACCTGGAGGGAAAGTACTCTTAATACTGCAGATAGAAAATTTTACTCCAAGGAAACATTCCTTTATTTTTGAATAGTAAGCAAACTGCATTCAAATATTTTCGAAAATTCTCTTCTCCCACCCGGGAATCGAACCGGCTCAAATCTGAAAAAATTATACCCTGTACTTTTATTGCACCGAGCGGTAGGGTATGCCCGGGTCGACGGCGCGTAGTGTCCCACGCGCGCCTCAAAGAGCGTCAGCATAATGACGGGGCCCCCTCTCAGAGGGCCAAAGCCTGCCGGGGTCGCGGGATTATTTCCTTACCGTGACTCCGGAACATAACAGGCTACTGAAGGACACCGTGGATTTTAGTCAGTAGAAGTCTGACAGTCCCTCCCGCCCTGCCCGGGGTGGGAGGACTCATTTGATGATTTTACCACGCTAAAAAAAAAAAAACCGATCGGTAGGGTCAATTATAAGGATGAAATCTCTCTAGCAAACATGATTAATTAAATGAAAGGAAAACCAGGAAATCTTAAATTAAAGCTCTCGTAACATTGTAACATGGTTTCTTGGTTCGATTCCCGGGTGTGCGAGAAGAGAATTTTCGAAATTCTTTGAATGCAGTTTGCTTTCTATTCAAAAATAAAGGAATGTTTCCTTTAAGTAAAATTTTCTATCTGCAGTATTAAGAGTACTTTCCCTCCAGGTGGCATTACAAAATTCCACCCTGTATACGCTTTCGAAATTTGGCACATTTGTTCAGACGCTTATATATATAGACCAACATATTCGAAAACTGGACAGTTCTGGAAATATTACATACATACGGGTCGAATTGATAACCTCCTTTTGAAGTCGGTAAAAAAAGAAAATTAAATGGATGTAAATTACGAATTTAACTTTCCAAAATTATTATTTTTTCATACTAAGTATCAATGAGAAATATTATAAGAGGGTGTTCAAGCGACAAGCACATTTTTTATTTTATGGTTCTGTAGAACGAACGAGCGAAAACGAAAATAAATGAGAAATTAGAACTTGGCTCTTATTTCACATTTATGTTTTTGATGGGATTTCATTACTTTTTGAACATAAATATTATTAGTAAGTAGCCTGTGCTGATTGTTACATGTGTAATCACAGTTACACGCAGTAAGTATAAATTTAGTGTGCCTAAGGGAAAAAAAATATTAAAACTAGAACTCCGCCGAACTTAGGTCTCTTCCTCTGTGAATTTCAATTTAATTTTTTTCGTGGGATACTTTCGGAAAATCTAAATACATGCCGTGTCACCTCAGTTGATTTTAGGTTTTCAAGAGGAAGGGGTTGTGGATGGGTCAAAATTAAGTCCAATAGGACCGCCCGGAGGACACGGTGGAGCACACGGTGCAGGACTGCCCTGCTTGGGCGGAGCACCGCCGTGTCCTCACGGCGGCGATAGGCGGAGACCTCTCGCGCCCGGCATTGGTCGCGGCCATGCTGCGGGGTGAGACGGAGTGGGAGGCGGTAGCCTCCTTCTGCGAAGCAGTCATGCTCGCGAAGGAGGAGGCGGGCCGCTTGAGAGAGAGGATACCGTCCTACCTCCGCCCCAGACGCAGTGGTAGACGCCCACGGCGACGGATGTCGCGGGACGATCTCCGGCCACCGTAGGCGCGGGCATGCGGGCGGCGAGTAAAGGGCAACTCGCTGCCCGACCATGGACCATGCCCGGGTCGACGGCGCGTTGTGTTCCACGCGCGCCTCAAGGAGCGTCAGCATAATGACGGGGCCCCCCTATAGAGGGCCACAGTCCTGCCGGGGTTGCGGGACATACGTATACCGCGACTCCAGCACAGAAAGGGCTACCGAAGGACACCGTGGATTTTAGTCAGTACAAGTCTGACAGTCCCTCCCGCACTGCCCGGGGTGGGAGGACTCATTTGATGATTTTGCCACGTAAAAAAAAACCGCTAGTAAGAAAGTTATCATTAAGAAAGGATTTTACGAGAATACAACTCTAAGAGAGTGAAAACCTTTTTATTTGAAATCTAATTACTTGGGATTATAATTTAAAACACAGGAAAAAGATTGGCATTATTAGTTTTTTAAAACTAATCTCATTTGGTGATTTTGATGACGTAAAATTTTGTATGGGAAAATAACATAACACGCAAGCGGACAAATTTGAAACTCAGTATACCTACAGAAATGAGATAAAATTGATCAAACACGCCTTTTTTAGATTTTTAGAAAATCACCCCCCAATTTAGTGAAAAGGGGTATTCAAGTTTTAAAGGAAGGATTTTATTGCATGCTTTAATAAAAGCAAAACTTTGCCTATATATTCTTTCAATTTATTAAAAGATGCGTATTAATCTGTTTTCGTTGTATATCTTATTCGTTCGGTTTAGTATCTAGAAACCATATTTCTCTTTTAATACAGGTTATTGTTATTAATTTTCCCTCAAAATGAAGTCAAAATAAGTTAATTAAGCCCTATTAGACTTAATTTTGACCCATCCACAACCCCTTCCTTTTCAAACCTAAAATCAACTGAGGTGACACGGCATGTATTTAGATTTTCCGAAAGTATCCCACGAAAAAATTTAAATTGTAATTCAAAGAGGAAGAGACCTAAGTTCGGCGGAGTTCTAGTTTTAATAATTTTTTTCCCTTAGGCACACTTTTATACTTACTGCCTGTAACTGTAATTATACATGTAACAATCAGCACAGGCTACTTACTAATAATATTTATGTTCAAAAAGTAATGAAATCCCATCAAAAAATTATAATTTTGGAAAGTTAAATTCGTAATTTACATCCATTTAATTTTCTTTTTACATGCTTTAGTTTGGATAGGACAAGATTGGATTTATAACTCTGAAGATTTTTTAGTTTGCAGTTCAGCTACTTTTCATAGTAGTTATAAGTTTACACACTACGTATCCGAAACAAAGTAATGTTCAGTGACTTTTGTCATTTATGATGTTAAGCTAATTTTGGACGTTGCCGTGATTTCACTAGATTAAACTAAAACAAGCATTTTAGATTGTTCAGTGACTTTTGTTATTTATGATGTTAAGTTACTCTTGGACGTTGCCGTGATTATACTGGATAACCAAAACAAGCATTTTGTATTGTTCATTAACTTTTGTAAAACTGAATGTTATGATATTTTCGGGTATCATAACGATCAGCAATTTTTGACAAAATGGTGTTCAGTGACTTTTGACAATTAGTGTTCAGTTAATTTTGAACTTTAATGATGTTCATTCAATACTGGTACCTATCTTGTTGAGCGATTTATGGGTGATATAATGTACAGTAATTTTGAAAATCTGAATGTGGTCATCGACTTTTAATGCTGACTGTACAAAAGATGCAAGTTTCTTGGTAACATATTATTTACTGAGATGCACCTAAGACTGAGTAAAAGAAAACAATTAAATACTTGATTAATGCATAAATAAATAATGTTAAAAGATTAGCTCATTTCAAATTTTATTTCAGACAAACTAAATCAAGATAAACCTAAAAGGCTTTATAAAAGAAGTCGTTCAAAGATGCATTTGTTTGAGTGCTCCCTGCGTTTATATTACCTTCATGATTGATATCAATATAATCGGTATCTCTGCTACTTAACCCCCATCTAGATATCGGGTTAAGGTGGCTACATCTCGTTTACAACGCTTTGTTTCGCAACAATAACGTGTCAAGTTTGTTTTATCGAACATTACGCCACAATTTTACTGTTCTGCGATTGGTTCGTACGTCCCTGTCCCGTTTCATTACAATATTTATGTCCAATAAAAGGCATGTTCGCCGTTTTCCAACAATTAACGACATAATAAAGCTTTCTAGCGGTTGGAAAAAATTACAGCGAGGGGCCGTGAGCAACATTTTCCATGGCATTGTGGTATGAGCCTGTTATTTTCCCATTTGAGCGGTTTTATGGCTGTGTTTGTGCAGATGAGCGCAGATAGCGTAATAAGCGCACTCTCCGTCCTAGAAACATAACGCAATTATTCGCACGCACAACGAGACGCAATACGCGTTTGTTCTTCGCGAATATTTCGATTTGTCACGCTATTATTGCAATGTTTTTTTCGAATATTTTACACCTTCTACGATGTTAGCAGGCGATGTAATACGTACAATGCCACAAAAACGATTTAGTCTCACAGTACGATTGCGTAAATTGGACGTATGCGTTAAATGCACGCGCACGGTAGCAGTCGCATAAAGTTTTATGTTACTTATATTTTACTGATGTGTTCATGACGCGTACATTTTATGTAATAATTAGTCTGTTCTAATTATTATATCTAATTAGTGCAGTTAAAAATCAAACACAGGAAAAAAAGAAAACAGTAATAAAATAGAAACCATTTTTGAACCAGTCTGAATATTGGTACTCATTCTATTACTGGCGGTACAGTAAGTGTAGGTAGGTACAGTTCATAGTTTATTCAGCATAGCGTGTTCAGGCGACATTACATTGACAACTAGATGCATGTTGTGCATGCCGACTGTACTACCCGCTGTTTTACTAACCCTGAACTATATTGCACGATATTCTATCGAATGACAAAAGTGGAATTTTAAATCGAAATTACTAGTTACGTTTTTATATTTTTATTTCTGTTAACTACTAGTATTCTGTTTAAGTTTATGACTGTAATATAATTTTTGTTCTTGCCTTTTCGTTTTTTTTTGTAGTGTTAGATATAACACAATGCAATAACTTAATCCTGATGACTAATCTCGTGTTTCTAAATAAGTCACATTGAAAAGTATTAAAATTGAGAATACATTTTGCAATGATAACGAACAAAGTGTTTTGAAAAACTTTCAAGAGTTTATTTTTTTATGCCCTAAAAAGTATCCCACTAAAAAGTATCACACTGTTTACTTCCAAACCTCTCCTTTAAAAATAGACTTACTAAATAAAGTGAACTATTAGAATAGCAACTCAGGTCTATGCAGAATTAAAACTGAAAAGAAAAGCTGAAAATCTCCATGAAATCTCCATTCTTTTAAAACAAGTTGATTTCAAAGTTATAGTTTTCAAAGTTTTAACCTTATTGTAGACGAAAAACATTAAGTATTTCAGTTATAACGTAATAAAATACGTCCTCCACAATTCAACCTCCAAAATAATATTTTGATTTCATCAAATCAAATTCATGTTAGCTAGTACTATGTACTCGTAAGTAGGTATGTATGTTTGGTACAATTTACAAGAACGGGCGCATACAGTGGGTATAGTGTAATGAGTTTAGCTCACGCTAGCTTCACTTGAAGATTGCTTCCATTTGTTCACTATTCTGAAAACTAGGTTTTGTTAGTATATTTTAAACAAGCTGTTGCCCGCGGCTTCACTCGCGTTAGTTTAAAATTTGACAATCAATACAGATCAAATCAAACCTTTATTCGCATAATATCAGATTCGCAAAATATCAGATTCTTAAAATATTTGATTATCAACATAGCAGATTCTCAAAATAGCCAAAGTAGGTACAATCAAGAGAAAAAATGCGTATAATTTATTTTATGAACGAATTTTTTTTTTTAAATATGAGACCAAAAACACCCAGACATATTTTTCAAACAAAAATTGTACATGTGCATGTAGAAGGGCGGGTTTGTTTTTTTGATTGTTTATATAAACAACACTAGAACTACACTTCCCACACGAATTTGAATCCATTTTATTTAATAAACCCGAATATAGAATGGCACGTAATGAAATTACATTTGACGACTTCATGATTTTTAAAATAGTTCTTATTTACCTCATATCAGTAGGTATTACAAAAAGTAAATAGGTGGTATATTTCGTTATGAGTCATTATGTAATACTCCGAGGCGAAAAGAAGAATTAAAAAAAATGTTGCAAACTATCACAGTACATTACAAATATATTTTTCACATGAATATACAATTTCGGCTATTTTGAGAATCTGCTATTTTGATAATCTAATATTTTAAGAATCTGATATTATGCGAATAAAGGACAAGAAATAATGACTGGAAAGTAATTGAAGGTGCTCATTCCAAAGCGGATCGTACATGTAGCGCCATCTATTATCACATGAACAATATTGTTGTCTTCCTAGGGAAAAGTGCTTTTTTCGGAATGAAAAGTACCCTATGTCCATCTCTGCACACCTGGCAATGTAAATAAGATATATTTTTTTTAATTAACGGGTGTGGTTTGGGCGTAAATGTTAACAAACTTACTTTCGGATAATTTTAAAATATGTATAAGGAAGTTAGGTTTAGGATAAAAAGCTAGAGCCAAAAAGACCTATACGCTGTTACCGACAACGAGGAGGAGGTGGCAAAGTTTTGGTCCAATAAAATAAAAATACCGTCGTGCGACACGAAGAAAAAGGTTTAAGATATGTAGTATAGTAAACAATAATTTATGACTTTAAAGTAACAACATACATACTTACCACCATTTTTCATGGGGTGTGTCGAAACTACATTATCCACGCGAAGTTCCTACATAGCGTAGCAGGACATTATTTCTGCAATTTTCTTTTTTTTTCAAAAAAACAAATATGCTTTGTGATAAAAAGATACTTGGCTAATCAATAAATATGTGTGTGCTGAAGAAAAAATGTGCCAAAAAAGGGCTCAATATACATAAAGCTATTACATATTTAGTTGGTAAGTTTTTACCAAATAATAAGCATTTTTACTAAAGGGATCATATTTACAACCGACCCACTTTCTTTAGATTACGTCTGGGCCCCGTATCGTTGCATGCAAAGACCATGTTTGGTCAGATTCATTGCCGTATGACGGCTGTATTTCTGAACGTAATTATGAGTCCGTGGAAACGCTGATAACATTAAGCGCATACTAAGTAGCTATGAGGAATATGGAACGCAAAAATTGTATGACAAAGTTCTGATCCTAAAGTTAGTGCCTAACTCGAACCACCTTTTCGGTAGATGAAGAGTTCTAATCGGGATGACAGAATGTGATGACTAATGGTAGCCATACACCATCCTGCCTATCGAACGATCGATTTGACGCTTGCAATTGTTTCAAATTGGCAGTTCGTCCATATACACCATACACCATACTGCCTATCGTACGATCGATTTGACACAACGTCAAATCTGCAGCAGCGATGCCAACTTAGCAACTTTATAGCTAGATCTAGCTATTATTCGGTGACCGATAGCTACATATTTATAAAATTGTAGCTGTCGTCACCGAATAATAGCCAAATGCATCACTGCTGCTGATTTGACGTTGTGTCAAATCGATTTGATGACCTATCAAATTGGCATGTCATGCCATCAAATTGGCATTTTTAAACAATTGCAATTTGAAACAATTGCAAGCGTCAAATCGATCGTCGATAGGCAGGATGGTGTATGGCTACTTTAAAATAGAGGCTAAGAAACAACTCAAACTCAATTTCAGCATTAATATAAATATACCATAAGGCACTTTGACTTTGTTATAAACTAAAAGATGAAGCTATTATCCTCGTCACAAGGCAAAATAAGCTGGAAATTATCAGCACAACGACATAAAAACTGGGTTTTCCAGAAAAATACAAAACAAGGCTTTGCGTTTATCTTGAATTTCAATAATACTCCTAGCACTCATTTCCATTGTTTTTACTTACCTACGTGCAAACCGTTTCTTAAGTTTTATATGCTGATGATCGTAAATCAGGACGCCATATTGGCATATACATAATTAATCCCAACACTACAATACTTCCTTATATGTATGTACAGTCCACTGAACACACATAGGTACAAACGTTCATCTAACAACGGACACTGGGAACAGGCAGACGTAATTACCTGGCATAAAGGCCAGTTATTAAGCAATTTCTGCGCGAACGAGGCGGATGTCTTGTCAGCATACCCCACTACTTGTGCCCTCTTCCGCTACCCACCTATGAACGAACGTAATCCATAGGCTCCATTGTTTCGCATACTAACTAACCGGCACCTACTTTGCCAATACGTTTATTGACGGTGATTTGAGAATATTATTTTAACGACTTGAAGTTGAATAATTATAATATTATTAATTTATTCCTGAAATGAAATTCATCAGCGGATCGTGTTACAAATTGCTTGGCATTCATCATTAAATTACACGCGATAAATAACCCTCCCTTTTGACTTTGCCGTTGTCGGGTAAAAAAAGCTAAAAACACGTCATCGGGACTATGAGATGATTATCTCCAAGTCATCTTGTTTACGCAAATCACGTTTGCATCTCAGCCGCATATTATTTTTTACATACTATTTTAATACAGACAATAAAAAGCCAGTTACGTACTTTCTAACAAGGAACTAATTTGCAATAAATTGATACGGAAAAATAAAAGTTACCAGACCGTTTTACGTGTGCGCGCTCCAGTGGGTAATTAAGAAAAAATATAGCTAGCAAAGGCTTCGCAATGACCTAATTTGGTTGCAGTCTAAATCTGTCGGCATGCAGTGATGTTAATGCATTTTATATTGGTTCAATTGGGAGGAGAGACGCGCGACGGCGCGGTATGCGCGTTGTGTGGGCGCTTCGCGGGAACGCATTAGGGACGCCGGGATCTGGCACGCACTGAACTACGCAGTACCCAGTACTTTAGCAACAGATTAATGAAGCTTTATCACTGTCCGTCTGGAGAAATTGCACTTTGTACTGCGTTTGAGGATTTGTTTATCCTTTTGAGTTAAGTTACAGTCACAATACATGTCTAGACTAGATAAGATAAAAAGAAATGAGAAATCCACGGACAAAGAGTAGCATCTGTTCTAATTTTCCTCCATTGTGGAGATTGTAAGACAATCAAAACATCATTCACCATAAATTCGGCTCCAAAAGTCCACGACACAAGTAAACTCAATTGCACATCGCCAAAAACAAACACAAACAAGGGCAGGTCATGCGCATGGGCTGCGTTCGCGCAAGCGCAATGCAATCGTGCGTTTAGGGCCCACATGCCGCCGCCAAGTTCCCTGGAAGGCGATGAATAACTCATTGTCCGTCCGTCCGTCCGTCGTGACGCACGGTTCTTAGAACAACACGATGCAAAGCAGAACTGACCGACATAGTTGACCCGAGAATTTGGCAGAGAAATTGCACAATTATGGAAATGTATATGAGTTTTATCTGATGGAGAAAGCACGTTGTGGACTTTATCTTGGCGTAATCATGAGGACTGAGTTGGCGTCCCTTGTATATATTATAAATGCACTGACATTTAAATAAATAAACAGCCTCCTCGTTGCCTATCACTTGGACATCTAGATGCAGATGGAGCACCACAAACTTCTTCCTTAAGATGAATCTCTTGCATCTCCTAACAATTTTCGTACAGGAAATACGCGATGTATAAGGTGTGAGGACCTTAACCTCAAATGACGCGTCACATCAGTTTCCCACCAAAGTGTACTCGGCCAGGCCGGCAGGCAGGCGCAGTGCATCGCTGCACTAATTAGGATGCGCAGTGTGACGCCGACGGCGGCGGCATCGGACACCAAACAGCTGAATATTCGCACACAACTATTGTGATACCATTTTATGGTTTCGGCCTGCCTTTATACTCCGTAGTTAGCATTCTAAATTGGTACCGCAGACGTTTTTTCATACCGCTAAATGTCGTGTCAGAGCAATAAAATGGAATACCGCCGGTTAACAAAATTGTGTGATTCAACAAGGCACAATTACGACTTATTAGCGTTGTCAAGACTATATAGTGATGGTTCAATTAAGCGAAATATTATATTCAGAGTGAATAATTTGGTCGATACGTGATTCGCTTGTTCAAGTAAATCCTAGTTGCTTTGTTTTATTTATGTAAATGTTTGCTTCACGTCATAATGTGATTCTCATTCAGGACAATGATAGTTGGCGTGCGTCTTTTGTTTTGCTATTATGATAATGTTTTTCCCTGTTGTGGTAATTTTTAACGTCATTTACTTTGGCTGAAATGTGAGCTCATTTTGATTTTAAATAGGTTACTAGCCAGACACGCAGAAGAAACTGGGTGGATTTTAGTCAGTAGGAATCTGATAGTCACTTTCGCTTCATTAATACTTTTCAAACCATACTCAACCGTAGGATTGACAATAGTTGATGATGAATACCATAAATCCAATTATTTTATTTATTTATTTATTTTATCATTTATTTCAGGCATCTAAAGGCCCATAAAACACAATACACATATAGATATAAAACAATAACTATAAACTAATACATATTCTAAACAATATACTTAAAACTACTGCACACATCTGATTATGATCTTACACCATATATCCATAATACTAAACTCCAAAATTCCTTGCCAACAGGTAAACCGACCCCTTACTATGAAGAAAGAAGGTATTCAAACAAGAAACCGCAAGCTTAGTAGTAAGAGTAAGAAGAAGAAGGGTGGAATGGGCATGGGAGGAGGTGGTGCGTGTGCTTTAGCCCTTGGCGGAGTGATGGGAGACATGATCAAGCCTCTAGGAGATGGGAGCAAGGGTTTCGGCGGGTCCGCCTTCCCCTCGGCTATGGACTTCGGTAAGTACTGTAAGTTACTAAGTAAGTTAGTTTTAGGTTAGTTCTAGTGAATACTGAACAGATAATAACATATCGGCAACAAAATCAAAGTTGCGACGGTTCACAATATTCACCTAAAAACTAGTGATTTTGGAGATAATTTGCTGCCGTCTGAATAGGTATATTATCTATCCTGAAATTTATTTATATAACATCATAAAATACACGATAATTTCTTCTTGTACTTAGGAACATGGTATCATGTGTTTTACCCCGTAGGGTGGGAATTAGATTCTCCATAACGTGCTACTCTAGAACTCTATCTGGGGGCACGGCAGTGCTCCGGCCAAGTTGAGCAAAAAAACAGTTATAATCAGTATTTACAGGTATAAATTATAATATATCTAATAGAGGACGAGTCCTAAACCGGGAAAATCGGATCGGATCGATTAAAAGATTTCACAATCAGCAATCATTGAGATCAAGACGAAGAACTTAATATGGCACTATCGTCACAAAGTCACATAAAAACTCATTAGTAATATGATACTGTTGTTAAAGGAGCAAGAATGTTAATTTATGTTATTTTATTGATAATATAGTTCAATAACCACTCGTAAATCAATTTATTTTTAACCCAAAATTACCTACATACATATTCATCTGGTTTAAAAAACGTTTTGGTCTCAATTCATGATCCTTTAATTTAAATATTTATTAAATTCAAAACTGTTGTTTTAGCTTTTTCATTTGATGTGGAACAACAATATAATCAAAATCACGCGGCTTTATGAAATTTTTGCGATAAATTTCGTCAACGTTTAGATAACCATTTACAATAAAAAACTTCTTTCGTCTTTTAAAGAAAGGAAAAATAATCCCTTCTTAGTTACACTTGAATTGTGCAAAATTACATAAAACCTTGTCATAAGGGGTACACTTTTTTTGTTTTTTTTTTTTTTACTTTAATTTTTTGATGACAATCCGTCCGTTATTGGTTTTGCAATTAGCAGATTTAAAACGTTATAATTAGCACAATCCATTCGATTGGCAGTGCAATTAATTTTAGCTGGATATCTCATCGCATTTAAGTCTAATTACAGCTTGACATAAAAATGTAGAAAACCGGAAGTCGCCACTGTCTTCGCGCTACCAGCACTTTGAATGATTTTATTTTATTTTTTTTCACTTATTACGTTAGTTTTATGGCACAATAATAAATCTAACAAACCTGCGGTCTTTGTTTACATCAAATACCAAAGATTTTAAAACGCTGTCAGAAATAAAAATTTTAGTTCCGTTTCAATCCGTTCTGGCCAAGCTGTATGTTGGGAACTATCTATACATATAATAAAATAGTAGGAAAGTCAAAACTGTACATTGAATATTTTTTGTAAAGAATACTTGGGGTGTGATCTACAATCGATACTGAAGCCAAAAATATAGTTTTTAGAATTTTTGTCTGTTTGTCTGTTTGTCTGTTTGTCTGTTTGTCTGTATGTATGTCCGGGATAAACTCAAAAAGTACTGGACGGATTTGAATGTTTTTTTTTTGTTGTATAGGTATTAAGTCTGGTCAACACATAGGCTATAATTTATCTTGGAAACTTGAACACCTGGTGCAGAACCGCAACGGACCAGCTAAACTATAAGAGATACAAAAATGGTGCGATAGCAAAAATTGTTCCGCGTGATGAGCATTTTCTGCTGAGGGAATAAATTTGAAGATCTGGAACACCTGATGTGGAACTCCAAGAGCCCAGCTACACTATAACATGTAAAGGAATGACGTCTTAGCAAAGTTGTTTAGCCTGATGAGCAGTCTCTGTTAACGTATAAAAATTGAAGATCTGGAACACCTGATGTGGAACACCAAAAGCCCAGCTACACTATAACATATAAAGGAATGACGTCCTAGCAAAGTTGTTCAGCCTGATGAGCTGTCTCTGTTGACGTATAAAAATTGACAATCTTGAACACCTGATGTGGAACACCAAGAGCCCAGCTACACTATAACATATATAGGAATGACGTCTTTGCAAAGTTGTTCAGCCTGACGAGCACTCTCTGTTGACATACAAAAATTGAAGATCTCTGGAACACCTGATGTGGAACACCAAAAGCCCATCTAAACTATAGCATATATGTATAGGAATGAAGTCTTAGCAAGAGTTGCTCAGCCTAATGAGCACTCTCTGTTGACGTATAAAAATTGAAGAACTGGAACACCTGATGTGGAATACCAAGAGCCCAGCTACACAATAACATATACAGGAATGCCGTCTTTGCAAAGTTGTTCAGCCTGACGATCACTCTCTGTTGACATATAAAAATTGAAGATCTGGAACACCTGATGTGGAACACCAAATGCCCAGCTACACTATAACATTAAAGGAATGACGTTTTAGCAAAGTTGTTCAGCCTGATCAACACTCTCTGTTGACATATAAAAATTTAAGATCTGGAACACCTAATGTGGAACACCAAAAGCCCAGCTAAACTATAACATATATAGGAATGACGTCTTAGCAAGAGTTGCTCAGCCTGATGAGCACTCTCTGTTGACGTATAAAAATTGAAGATCTGGAACACCTGTTGTGGAACTCCAAGAGCCCAGCTACACTATAACATAAAAGGAATGACGTCTTAGCAAAGTTGTTCAGCCTGACGATCACTCTCTGTTGACATATAAAAATTGAAGATCTGGAACACCTGATGTGGAACACCAAGAGCCCAGCTACACAATAACATAATATACAGGAATGCCGTCTTTGCAAAGTTGTTCAGCCTGACGATCACTCTCTGTTGACATATAAAAATTGAAGATCTGGAACACCTGATGTGGAACACCAAATGCCCAGCTACACTATAACATTAAAGGAATGACGTTTTAGCAAAGTTGTTCAGCCTGATCAACACTCTCTGTTGACATATAAAAATTTAAGATCTGGAACACCTAATGTGGAACACCAAAAGCCCAGCTAAACTATAACATATATAGGAATGACGTCTTAGCAAGAGTTGCTCAGCCTGATGAGCACTCTCTGTTGACGTATAAAAATTGAAGATCTGGAACACCTGTTGTGGAACTCCAAGAGCCCAGCTACACTATAACATAAAAAGGAATGAGGTCTTAGCAAAGTTGTTCAGCCTGACGATCACTCTCTGTTGACATATAAAAATTGAAGATCTGGAACACCTGATGTGGAACACCAAATGCCCAGCTACACTATAACATTAAAGGAATGACGTTTTAGCAAAGTTGTTCAGCCTGATCAACACTCTCTGTTGACATATAAAAATTTAAGATCTGGAACACCTAATGTGGAACACCAAAAGCCCAGCTAAACTATAACATATATAGGAATGACGTCTTAGCAAGAGTTGTTCAGCCTGATGAGCAGTCTCTGTTGTACGTCACTAACAAAGTAAGATGCGTATTTTTTTTTTGTTTTTTAAAGTCCCATTTAACTAAGACAACACTGCAACACTCGACGTGTTCGTAGTCATGAAACTGTGACAAAGCAAAGGTGTTTCAGGATTATAATGTAGTCGTCTTCCCCTGCAAGCGACGGCCCTCCATCGCGTCTATCGAGGCGCATCGCCAGGAGAATGATCATCTCATCCGCACGCAAAATACACGCATATGACGTAGAGTTGCGGATACCAGCCCGCTATACAATACAATCGCCAGGATGAATTCCCGGAAAGAGCTCCGGCGTGATCACAGGGCAATATTGAGAGAGCGACTGTCGCAACCGATTTCCGGGCACGCCCCAACCGCGGCGGTAAGACCCCTCTTTAAGGAGTAGCTGGATAGGCGTCACGGCGTCCCGCCTGACCTACCACATGACGTAGGTCCTCACCGGACACGAAAGTTTCGGGAGGTAGCTGTGTCTGATAGGGAAAGAAGAATCGCCTGGGTGCCACCACTGCGTGGATCGCCTGGAGGACACGGTGGAGCATACGGTGCAGGACTACCCGCTTGGGCAGAGCACCGCCGTGTCCTCACTACGACGATAATCGGTGACCTCTCGTGCTTAGTGTTGGTCGAGGGCATGCTGCGGGGCGAGACAGAATGGGAAGCAGTCGCCTCCTTCTGCGAAGCAGTCATGCTAGCGAAGGAGGAGGCGGGACGCATGAGGGAGAGGACAATGTCCACCTCCAGCCCAGCCGCAGCGGTAGACGCCGATGGCGACAGACGTCGCTACACGATCTCCAGCCACTGTAGGCGCGGCCATGCGGGCGGCGAGTAAGAGTGCACGTTGTGTTCCACGTGATGTATTACCACGCTAAAAAAATTTAATCGTCTGAATGTATCATGTCGAACAAAAAAGCCGTCGAGGCCGTGGACAGAACACTTTGAGACATTCGCCATGATGATAGACCCATGGACAAAATCACGGTAGGTACTGTTCTCTGTAAAATTCCGGCAGACACTGCCCGTTGTAAGAAGAATTGATAAGTTACGTATTCGGAGTCCCGTCAAGTATAACACTTCAGGAAAACTCTTGGCTATGTGATCGTGCGATACTAAAAAATGACCGAACCGCTGCAATAAATGAAAACATATTAGCCGAAATTGTTGGGAATGATGTGGTTTACACATCATACAATAACGTCGTCAATTAGGGTGATGCCAGCAACTACCCACTCGAGATTTTAAATTCATCAACTGCCTGTGGTCCTCGAGCTCATAAAATAACCTTAAAGTAATAATAATGCTTCTAAGAAATCTAACTCCACCAAAATTGTGCAATGGAACGCGACTGATAGTTACTGCATTACGGTGCGTACAGACTATATAACATAACATGTTATATAACATTTTTCATGGTAACAGTCTACATAGAGTTGTAGTGTTTTATAACACATGTTATATAACATGTTACATGGTCTGTGCGCACCTTTACACAGAAATTTAAGCGAAGCTGAAATTCTCACCGGATGTGGCTCAGGGGAAACTGCATTGATACCGTGAATACCACTCATCTCCAACAATTTCCCTTTCCAGTTCAAACTCACACAATTCTCGGTAGCCGCTTACTTTGCGATGACCATAAATAAGTCCCAAGGATAGACCCTGAAGGAAGCTGATGTCGACCTAAGGTCCAACTGTTTTTCCCACGGCCAACTATATAACACATGCTCGCCTGTCAGTAATGCTGACCACCTTTTTATTTTAGCACCAGAGGGAAAAACTACCAATGTCGTATATAAAGTGTTGTGTCTGGAAGTTTTCATTTCATTTGCTTTAAAGTTTGTTATAGATTCTATAACAAACTTTAAAGTGGGACATCAGGTACCCTCACTTTCTCAACAAATTAGAAAAGAGAATATTAGTTTAGGTTTTTTTTTTTTTTTGTTATATGATGTGTCCTAATAAGGTTACATCATAAAAATACAATCTAGCTTAATACTAAAGCTAATGATTAGTTTAGGTGCCATAAAACCAAATACAATGCGGACGAAGTCGCGGGCAACAGCTAGTGCATAATAAGATGCAAAGCAGTTGGAATTGTATACCTAATTATCTTTAGCTTGTGAATAATAATTAGAAAATACTGTACCTTTGTATACGTAAACAACCTCCTACTTTAACTAAGATAGAAGGAGAGGTCGATAGAAACAGAAATTGATGAAGTCGAGACGTGACAGGTGATGATGGTGAAATTCTTAATTAAGAAATTATAAGTCATCATTGTTCGCAGCCTACTAAAAGATACATGTTTTAGCTTAGGCCTCTAAGACAACCGACTTCTGCGCTTTTATGCCAAACTATGTATTAATAATGTCAACACATTAATGTTTCACTTTTGTGCAAAGGCCTTTTTCCCAAATGGAGAACACACGACCATTGACCACGTCACCTGCTCAAAACGATCGATGTTTGGCGTTTTACGTCATACAATTACATTGCATATAATTCCAGTTTTCTTCACGACTTGTTTCTTTACTGATGTTCAAAATAAACTTGAAAAAACATTCTAAGAAAAATCTAAACAACTTAAATAAAAGAATCGTAGTCCAATTACTTTTATAATCCGCCCATTCGTATCAAGTTAAGCAGTTCTACAATCTTTATGTCCCAAGTTAAAAACCTTAACAGTTTTAACGTAATTAAGACTTAACTAAGTAATGAGTTAATGAAGGGAAAATATTAAGCGTATCAGCAAGTTATCTGAGAGCACACGGAGATGAATAGGTTCTAAGTTCCAGACTGGTTTGCAGACTATTACTTGTAATCTGTAAATAAATTCTACTGTGACTTTATATTTTATGCCAGTTAAATAGCTGAGCGAAATCGGGAGCCTTAAGTTATATTAAGTTGCTGTGTGCTTGGGGCTCTGCAAATTCTATTCGCATTTGAAGGGTTAGAAGAAGAACAAATTGCAGTGTTTAGCTTTCTTGGTTGTTTCTAAATATTCATCGTTCAATAAATGATTAATTTTTGGAATCCTCTTTTATCTGTAACATTTCCTTAGAACCTCGAAGACTCCCTGGTCTTCTGGCCCTGATAGTATTAGGAATTTCCTCCTAAAATTAATTGCAGATCCATTGTTCATCATCCATCACACGTTGTTTCGTGCATAATTTGACTTAACACGCTGTTACTACCAAAGAAGTGTCAAGTAACGGTTATGATTCTGACTTTTGCTCATGTTGTTTTAAGTTCGAGGTCTGTTAAATAGATTTCGTGCAAACTTTGGCTTAAAGAGACTCCTGAATGCTAAAAAGTATCAAGTAACAGTCATGATTCAGACTTTTGCAAGATCATGTGGTTTTAAGTACCTACGTATTTTGCCAAATAGATCCTTTTATTAATCTTATTTGTTTTGTCCACCAGGTCAGCACCAAGTGGGTCTAGTGCACCCGGCGGCGGCGCACATGTCGCACTGGTACGGAGCGCCGCACCAGGGCTTCGCCCCTCCGCCTGCCTCGCACAACCCCTACCATCATCATCACCTTGCGCAGCTCAATTCTATGGTAAGTTTCAATACTTTATAGCACAAAATAAATATATTTTTTACTTTACTATAAATCGCATAGAACTAAATATTCAGTCAATGTTCACTTAGTCTCCCCCCATTCCACTCTGTGCCAAATTTCATCCCAATCCGTTTAGCAGTTCTGGCGTGATTGGTTAGCAAAGATCCATCAGTCCGAATCGTATTTATTAAGATTTAAAGTGTGTTAATGGTAGCAGTGGCGTGTCTAGGGTCAACTTTACGACAAGCCCATAGATTGTGTGTTTTTCTTTTTAGTAACCATCTTTTAATACCGTTTTTAAAATTTACTTAAAACTGTTTATTTTATATACTCTAATTTGCATAACTGTCTTTAAATTATTGTCATTGGTTGTTTACATAGTCGTTGTAATTTGATAAATAAATAGACAAGCTTTTTAGCTTATATGACAGTCCCGCCACTGGTACTTATTATCTTCTAATACTACGGAACTAAATGATGAGTAGATTATACCAGTTTTAAAGATCTACAATCACAGATCTACAGATCTTGTAGATCTATGACAACTGCCTACCAACATTATTTATTATTTTAGAATATAAAATAACTAGTATTACTGGAATTCGATACTATTGCATAAGAATAAAACGTGTGAAGTGCCGCGAAAAATAAATTTATTTGAGCCAATAAAAATTGAGTAGGTATTTATTATTCAGATTATGTAGAACTCTTTAGACAGAGTGTAATATTATTTTAATTAAATAACATTTAAATGAACAGCCCTTTTCCGCATAACTTTAACATGTGCTATATGCTTGTGTCAGCGTAATTATCATAAAAGGAAAAAGTATTTGCGTCACGAGTTAATATTTAGATTATAATTATTACCTAATTAACAATATTTTCTTTTCCACAGACTGGCTGGAGGAGTGAGTACACGTGATAAGTCAACCAAACAGGAGAATGCAGTTATTAATATAATGTCCGTAGTAAACAAGCGTCCAGTCCCCAAAGGACGGACAGTATGACCTTACGAAGAAATCAAGAGGCAAAAAAATACGCTGTGATTTCGTAATCATGAGTATATTCACTCATAGGATATAAACTCGACACATCACATTAATAAATAAGACTGTTGAACAGAATTGACGTTTACATCAACAAACTAGGCTGAGGTAACAGCGAGAGCGGAAGCGACGGCGAACACTGTGATTCATGAGGCTTTTGAATACAAGAAAAGAAATGAATCCTTCCTTGAGGCTCCCCTGTTGAGGCAAGGACGTCGCACGCTCGCTGTGACACCTCGCCTTACAGTTTGAATTGAACTGAACATATCCTGATTTTGAACACAATGAAACTTTGTCCCAGTTTATCGTTCCCCAATGAAAGACTTTGATATACCACGATCAGTTTCCTACAAGTATTAAATTAAGAGTGTTCTACATGAAGTAACTAGCGAAATTGTACAGTATTATAATGTTAGGTAAGGTCGATTATGAAGTCTTAATCGTATAAGTATAGTTCAAAAAAGATGAAATAATTTTGTGTATTTGTACATATCTCTATAAGTTATATTCTGTTCCTGTGTACATTGATTTTATTTTTTTATATTTAATTCGAACGTTTCGTTTCGCTATAGGAATTGTGATGTGTTCAGAAAGATAAAGTAAAGAAGTTTTTTTTTGTACATTTTATTATTTGTGTAGATGTTATATGAATGAAATGCAATAGTAATTTATGTAATAGTTTTACATGCAATTTGTAAATAAATAGCAGTTTTGAATAGTGACATTTCGCAGAACTGACTTTGTTAGCGCATTAACCATGATTTCGTTACCTAAATTATTCAAATGGTCACTAAATCGAATTAGCTATTGAATATTTATGTATACAGATAAATTTATTTGTCACAAGGTGTATTATAAAGTTTTGTATCACATTACCGTTGTAAAATTAAGAATATTGAGTGGCCATAAATTTAAAAAATTACGGGGTTGTGTATGTGGTTGTAACATATATTAAAGCGTGAACAAAAGAAACTTATTTGCGCAAGGTGGTGGTACCACAATGTTTCAATACAACCGTGCACCTTGTATCAACATGGTGCATGGAGTGCTGCCTCATTATTTTTTTAATCCACGGGTTATTACGCTCCAATCAAATCAACCTGCATTTGCCGACTCATGAACAATGAACTTAATTACACGTTACAACCACAAACATACTCCTGTACCCCAAAATATGTAAATATGAAATGTAAATGAAAATTGTAGAAAATAAATGAAATCATTATAAGACTATCAGATTAAAATAAAAAGATGTAAATTAGAGATCACTGCAAAACAGCCTATAACGATATCCCGTACCTAAAGTTTTTAGTTTTTAAAACAAAACATTGTGAAGTTGTGTATTTTAAATGAAATTGTGAATAAATTATCAATATTGATATTAAACGTTTATTTCATTTGCTCTCCCTTTCAAAGTTAAGCTCATTGAATTGATAAACATGGGAGTAATTCCCGCTGTCGCTATGAAAGGGACTGAGGTTCCTTTAAATTGGAAAGCAGATCAATTGACCATCCAATTACGTCGTCTTATACGTTGTCCGCCATAAGTCACAGGATCAATTCCGCTATTCCGCAGAAAAAGTCGTCCAAAAGTCGCGCTTATCTCGCGGCAAATTGAAAATGCAGCCGGCCGTGTGATTGTGACGCAACGGCTCCAATGGCGGCGACATATGGACCTATTCAATTTTAATCGCATTTCAGAAGAATGGACATTGGATAAAAGTACGTATAAAATGGTTCCCGGTCGACGATAGGCCTTACTTAATAACTTGGTTTTATTTGCGGTGGGTTTTAAGGGTGGTATTGTTGATACACAATTATTGTTTGCTTTTGATCTTTTTAAGTTGCACGGTTATTCTGCGGCCGCTTACCGTTCATGCAACAGTGGAGATGTGATCGTAATACTTGACATTTGTAAAGATTTCTGTTGCAAACTTCCTTGTGAATGTTTGATACATTCTTTGTTGATGTTTATAGGAACCATGTTGTGGTTACCTGTGTCACACGGCAAATAAATTTGTGTGGGTTGCTCTGATATGAATAGGTTTTACTGGATTATATGATTGGATATCCGGAGTAAGGTCTATCTAAAAAGCAAAAGGAGAAGAAAAATTCTTTAATATTTAGTTTTACACTTTCGTACGAACTTCGTAGTAAACCAACAGACAGGAGTTATTCAAACAAAACTAAAACAAAGATCTTCTTCACTCCTATACTTACTTATACCCTCACCCAAAAACAAAACAAGAAGTGGCTTGTTTGTAGTTTTAAAAACGAAACGGCATTTTGCTGGGGAGTGGAGCGGGCATAAGTCACCGGCCGGCGCGGCCAGTCCCCGGTGGTGATAAATGCACCGCTAGCGCGGGAAAAAATGTCGCCAGGCAAAAACCGCGGCATCACTCCCTGCAATTTATTGCACACGGCAACAGCGCGGAATATTCGAGAGCCGACACTTGGACGAATATTCTTACACCTAAAGCGGTATGCGACGTACCCCCCGATGTGACGGAACTTCGCACTTGGTAAAATTACGAGCGTTAACGTTCGCCGGTATGTCCGCACCGGACGATTTATTTGTTTAATTTTATTGAATGACGCGTAATATATTTGTAATTGTCGAATGGGCACGCGTAGCGGTTTGTGTCAATGCCTACAGTGGAAAAATCATTCGGGGAAATAAACGATTCAATCACAATCAGACTTCGAAATGTCAATTCTCGAATCAATTGAAGTCTGATTGAATTGTGTCAAAAATTATGAATGGTGGTAAATTCATGACTTTAAACGCAATCATTTGTGGTGGTGCATATTTCAACATTACATGGCAACAAAACATGCGTAAGGCTTCAAACTAGATAATTATTGTAATTAAAAAGCAGGCTCACATTCACACGACTAAGGAGCAACATTAACCAAATAGGTTACAAACGTGAACACAATTCATTTTAGACAAATTGCAAGAACCTGTGAGAGATTAAATTGAAATGGCCCATTGTATCATTTCTGGTTTCCACAGCACTAGGAAGAAGGTAACGGGCAACACTGGTGGGGTAACCAACTGAAAAAGCTTTTGACAATAGCTACGCAGCTCCCAAACTATCTCGATGGGAAGAATTTGTTAAGTTTATTTTGTATCTTGACTGCGCAATGAACAGTATCGAATCTGTAGCAATACCGGCGTTTTCCTTTTGTTGTACCTATTATAGCCCTTATTACACAGAATTTGGAAAACATTGGACTTCTTGAAAGAAAAAAAAAACATATGTAAACAAACAAAAAGAAAAGTAATAATAATAATAAATAATAATAATAATAATAAATCGTTTATTTGTACACAAAAACCAAATAGTACTTACTAGGCAAGGACTTAAGATTAAGTTGTACAACAGTGTCATAGTTAAAGTCGAAACATCTGACTCCTAAACTAGGCAAGAAGCCTGTATCTTAGAAGCCGAAGTTCCCCAAGATTTCATTGACATACAACAGTTTAAATATGATCGTCGTACAAGTACTTAAACATAAAAATACTATTAATTAGAACAAGAAACAAGTGAATATTCGCAAACAGCATTTTTCTTTTATACCTACTTCAAGACATTACTTTGAGTAAATTTTCAGTTTCATCATATGATAGCTCTTGCAGCCACTTGGTTAATATATTTTTCACCTCATATTTTGTGCGGATATATATAAACAACACTTTATTAATTCTATTATAAAGACGAGTGCTTAGGGCAAGAAACTGACGACTAGCAAATACGGAACGGCACCTTACAGGATCACAGACAGGAGTACCTTTGCGTCTCAAAAGGATTTTCGGATTCAAAGGTAGCATGGAGTGTCTTCGCAGAACAGCGCGGAGTATAAACAACTGTCTGACTGTCAGGACATGGGCCATGGAATAGAGTTCACTTGTGGGAAAGTCTCTAGGCTTGAAGTGCATTACTTTTAGAATTGCCCTTTGAGCTCGTTCTGCAAAAATTAAGGAGGTTTTATAGGTTCCACCCCACGCTGGGATGCAATAAGTAATGATGGATTCGCAGAGACTTTGGTAAACCATTAGCGCAGTCTCTGGATCAGCAGAGTGCCGAAGCTCTTTAAAGATATAAATAAGTTTCCTTATGCGGGTGCATAGGGCTTCAATATGAGATTGCCAGCTGAGCTTACAGTCAATATGGACTCCAAGATATTTTAGATCTGAAACCAGAGACAGGAGTGGGCAATTGCACTTATTATTGTTACCAAGGCAAGTATGGGCTTTAACTAGTCCTGACTCTTGAGGCGGAGAGGTGGTGTTAGGTAAGGAGAAACGAATAATTTTTGTTTTAGCTACATTAAGTGTCAGAAGATTTTTTGAGAGCCAATTCATAACTAAGCGTAGCGCGTATTCTGCTCTTAATTTAGCTTTAGACCAGTCAGTATCATAGACCAACAGCACGGTATCATCAGCGTATGTAAATATGTCACAGTTTGGTACACGGGCCCGTACAAGTTAATGATTAACATTAAGTTTTCTTTTTGTTGAACAAACAAAAGAAAAGTTAATGATTAACATTAAGTTTTCTTTTTGTTTGAAAGAAAAATTCTATTGCGAGCAGGACTTGGACTTTTTCGATTTTTGAATGGTCATTGACATCCTGCCAAAGAGTACATTTTGCGAAAGGGACATTTTGCGCCTGAGGCCACTAAAAGACGAAATAAAGTAAATTCCACAGTTAACAAGATTCTAAAATTTTTCAATTGACAGATAGGCTTTAACTGCTAGTTAACCTCTCTAACCAGTGAATAAAGTTTACTGGCCCTTTACACACCCGGTACGCGGTCAGTTATTTTACGTTTCTGTATTATTTTGTGTTTTTGCTTCCTAATCATGTCTTGAGTAAAATAATAGGTATTAAAACGTTCCAACGCTGAGCGACAGACGCCAGCACATCAACCTACCTCAATCTGCCAAATTTCTTTAATAGACTTCAACCTTATCACAATAGTGGAAGGTTCATGTTCGATTGGTAAAATGGGTATTATGTATATGATTCGGGTAGGTTGACATGCTGGCGTCTGTACATCGGATTGGCTATTCGCTTTTTGCTATCGGAATAGCTAAAGAACTTTTCCTGTTTGGTTTTCTCTTGCCTTCAATTTATTCCTGAAGCAAAGACAACTAAAGATGCAGCAAACTCACCCAGAAGGAGCTGGAACTCTTGCGCACCGACGGAACACAGTAGGTAAAAACTTTGTGGCGCTAGATCACGAGGCATGCGGACCTAGTGAGGCCTAACAACCCCAGTGTGATCGCCCAGCCGCCACAACAGATTGTAGGTGGCTTGTGGTGCCGTTTCCCGGGGTGGAGATGAATGCCACCATCCCAAAAATTTAGGTTTGGATGGTACATACAACTGAGAGCTGTGGTGGCCCTTAGGTCACTGCCTCCACTTTATGGATCGAGGCCGGGCCAAAGCAGGTACTTTCATCATCATCATCTGCCTAGCCTTTTCCCAACTATATTGGGGTCGGCTTCCAGTCAAACCAGATTCAGCTGGATATCAGTATTTTACATCGAGCGACTGCCTCGACAACCCAGTAACTGGGTAATACGATACCCCATGGTAAGACTGGTTGTCAGACTTTAGAGCTTCTGACTAACAGTAACGACTGTCAAAGATCTACAAATGACAGCCGGGACCAACGGCTTTACGTTCTTTCCGAGGCACGGAGGAAACTCGCTGTGATAGATGGTCACCCATCCACAGACCAACCTCGGCAAGCGGCTTAACCCGGAAGATCGGCCTGTGCGGCTGTAATTATTTAGCCACGAGCTCCTCAAAGCTGGTACTTTACATATCTAATTTTATTTTATCACTTTGGTGAAGCATTTCTTGAATAGAATTCAAAGATATTTAGTAATAACTAACTGGGCGTGAGTGTCATAAGGCATAATTTGTCCAACAGAGAGAAGACATTTGTCTTAGAGAAAGGGAAGTATTATAGGGAGCTTTGTCAACTAATATTATTATAACGTTTGATACTCTTTCACTCCAAAACCGCTGAACAGATTCTTATAAAAGCTACAGGGGCTACTTCTTTGTGCATAAAATTTGAAGAGGTAGAATTGAGAGGGGTTGGAGGCCAACTTCAGCATCTTATGTACAGAATCCATATCTTTTCAACATCCAAGAAGACAAAACATTGTAAAGAACAAAAACACAACACAAAGCCTCTGAATTTAAAGAAGTAAAACCTAAGTCCACAAATCCTTAGGGACGCCTCATAGTCACCGAGTCGTGAGTAAGGGATCGTACACACTTGAGCGGCCGCGACTATCCGGCTGATCCGGGAATCAATCTGGGACTTAGACGGCGTTATCTCACTGACCCCGCGCAGTGTCACGACGCGTTTGATTTGCTTTTCAATTTTGTACTGGCTACTCTATTCTGTCGCTTCATTGAGTCTGAATTAGAAGTACGCAAAGTGATTTTTATTATCGGGGTGACCGGGATGAAGGGTTTGTATTGACCTTTGGTTTGTTTAGATATTGAAGTGTCTCGGATTTTGCAATATTTATTTAGGTGCGAATTTAAGTTTACTCTATCTAATCTAAAAATCAGTACTAACCTCTGAACGAAATAATATTTGTATACCTATTAGATTATTGTATTGTATTGCATAACGGGCTGGTATCCGCAACTCCACGTCAAAGCGCGTATTTTGCTACTAAATTATATACCAAAATTGGTTGCTGCAGTAAATGTGTCTAATAAGTTTTAAAACAGAAAATATTATAGTTTTGAAATTTTGGAAAAGACGACGACTTTTCGTAATCGTTCAATTATGTTTTGTTGTTTTCAAATGCAACTTCACCCGGTAACTTCATGTGATTCCTGTTGGTTGTAGTTTATTATGCAAGTCATAAATACAGTGAAACCTGGTTATGTGGGACCTGGATAAGTGAGAAACCTCCATAACTGGTACTCATGCTGAAGTCCCAACACTTTGGCACTGTATTACCTCTGTTAGTGGGACGAAGCGAACCTCTATAACTGGGATTCGTTCTTTCGATTTTATCGTCATAGTTACCTCTATAACTGAGACAGCAAGTAAATTTTACATGCTTTAACGTCTGTAACTGAGACAACATCGTTTTGTTTGTTTAATTACTTAGTCTTATTCTACCCGCAAATTCTGCACTTAACTAATTTTGAGCATCAATGACCTTCAGTTTTAGTTTTGCTTTACTATCATACGGATGTTTATTTGAAAAATGCCGATACGAAGGCTCAAATTATCAATAATCCAGAATAAAAAAAAAACATTTTTATTTGATTAATTTTTGTACTGCATATTAAAAAAAAATTACATTACATAATTACATTCAGTATATTTTTACCGACTTTAAAAAAAAGGAGGTTATTGATTCCTAATAAATATTAAAATTATTAACGTATAATGTTTACGTATTACGTTATTTTATTTGATAAATCGCACCTCTTTAACTGAGAGAACCTGCATTCTGACCTCTATTAATGGAACCCTCTGTAAATGAGACAGATATTTATTTATACCTGGATATCTGAGACACTGCGTAAGTGGAATACCTCTTTAAGTGAGACAGATTTGCAGGTCCCTTGAGGTCTCACTTAACCAGGTTTCACTGTAATAAGAAAGGAAGGACTAAAATAATATTGAAGATTTTACTGTCATTCTTATTGACAGTAATGATCGATAACTTAAAGTCATCACATATTTAATGAGCTTTATTTATTGCAGTATTGAAATAGGTAGGTAAAATCAGTAGGTAAGTAAATTTAATATATAAACACTTTGCAGTGTACCCAGTCGCTAAATGAGCTATTAATCTTTATAGCGGTGCCATAACTACCGTTTCTATTTTCTGCATATAATTATAAAGGCAACGTTTTCATAAAATGATCTGAATCTAGTAAGCGTTCATCTACCTCTTGCTTAGTCTAGAAATATTAATTTATTAACACAAAAAAGAAAGGTTACATTGATCGAATTAAAAAAATGGCATCTTCTCTATAAGTGTGCAAACGAGTACATAGTAATCCACTCAAGTGTAAACACTCCTTTATGACAATCGCCAAACTTTAAATCCTAATGTTTTTAGCAATTCAAAAAATTTATGTCATGTCATATACTTACTAGAAACTTGAGATGTAACTTTTGATATTGTTTTACAGTTAGTTAAAAATACTAAACATAAAAATGTTTAATACTGTAAACTCGATCATTAAACAGTGTAACAAATGATGACGAAACCAGTTTCACGACACGCTGGAATCAGAACATTCAGTTCCTGGAACTACTCCTATTAGATAACAGATCAAAGATCATTTAAATTAAACAGAAACGATTAACTCCCAGACGGAATTCAACTGTGAGTCCGAGGCGACGTTAAAACGAATAAAATACCTATTTCAAATGACGCGGCGGCAAAGACCCGTCGACAACCAAACGCAGCGTAGAGCATACGTAAGTTATAACATCTTATAATATGTTATTTACGTACGCGGCTCATAATAATAAACAAAGTGTGTGGGTATTGAGTATCTGTAACTTAATAACGTTGGATGCACCTGCCCGCGCCCTCCCTCGCACATTAATATTATAATATATACAAGGAAAACGACCCTTTAATGCATTCGGCAGACGAACTGCTGTAATTATTATTTGGTGTAAACGTATTGAATATTAAAGCCAGTATTGGGGGCGAGTAATAATCTTTTTTTTGAGGCCAAAGTATGGTAATCGCAGCGGTAGTAACGGACGTCGTACAAGGGTCTTAAGACAGGTGACACAGGCGACAAAAAGTGACGGAATTTTGATGTAATGTTGCAGTCATATTTCTGAATTGTTTATTGCGATATGAATGAACAAAAACGGTTGGTACCGAATTTTGTAACTAATAAATGTGAACTGTAACTTTCAAGTCTTTGTTTTGAATTATAATTTTAAATGTAGTGGAATTCAATTCTTGTTTAGTTTCTCCCATCAATATAATGTATCTACATAGTACTCTAATCTCATCAGATTTTTTGAAAAAAGTTGCTTGTAGTTTATTATTATTGACACACTTGTGATGTAATCAAAAGACTTTCATTAGCGTTAGAAGATGTTGAGATTGTACGAGAATGAACACTATGTGAAAAAAATATTTTTCAGAAAGACTTTTGGACAAAAGTTCTAGAAGATACAAATGAAACATTTCTATTGTGTCCTAGTATTTGAAACTGAAAGAAAATGTAAAGCAAAACACTTTATTTACCCCATTAGAAAATGCATAAAGTTTAGTTTTAAAAATCCAAACTTCGTTGTAGTTAACAGAGAAATTCCTAATGGAAAAACCCAATAACACTTTGTCTAACCTGGGAATAGAATCCAGGACCGCTAGACGGAGCAAAACATTTCATGAACATTTCAACTGTAAATTGAGGTTACTGTTAAATTACAAAGTAGGTACGTTCAGCTTATTTTCGGGCGCATCACGTACTAATTTGCCATTCTAATTAGGTATGTTGTCAGAATTTCATTAAGCCATGCCATGCGGGTTTGCTTACAGGTATGTCACAATGTTTGAACAATCGCAGCTCTGAAAGGTAAACTGAACCTATTGTTTGAGATACTCTATAAATATTGTAAGCTAATTCTTAGCTGATTAACCGCGGGAGAAATAACGATTTTTTTGTGTTTACGATCGTTTAAGAACGAAAGTTCTTACTAACACTACACTGTCTATCTGTCCGCCCGTCTGTCACAAGGCTGTATCTCATAAATAGACGTATTTTTTGTGATTTTTGACGATTTTTGTTTGTGATTAATTAGGCTGTTAAGGGCGAGTTGCTTGATCAGTAGTAAAAGTATATATTATGTTAAATTTTTTTAACAATAGTTGCAAAATGATTACATTTTAACAATAGTTACTTTAAGTACTGGCCTTATGTCAGACAGAATTATAAAAAATAATTTCTTAGCTGAATCCGGTTACACTTGAAGCCGAGTAACGAAAGTTGAGAAAAGCTTTGACAGATAATTATGTTTTGTCTATTTTCGGGTTCACTCTTTGAAATCAAAAAGGCGCTTCAGTATTATTTCAAAATTTCTTACCTGAATCCAGTTAGACTTGAAGCCCACACCCTAACCAAAGTTTAGAAAAGCTTAAATAAAACCAAAAACTGAAATGGTCGTTTGCACATTTTTATATATATCCATTTATGTCCATGATTCAAATTCTAATTTAAGTATTGTTTTTAAAGAGTTCTTGGTTCCCTTCATTTTTATACGTAGAGTATTTAAAGTTGATTTCTCCCCCTTCGATTTTTATGACTAACAATTGACAAGCAGCTGAAAACATTCCAATTTACTTTTGTTTTGAAATCAAAATAAAACTGAGAAATAATGTTAGTATCTTTAAAGTATTCACATTTTTAACCGACTTCAAAAAATTCGGTGGCAAAAAAGACAATGAAATTAAAAAAAAAGTCACCGACTTCCAAAAGAAAAGTTTTGTAGGTTATTTTACCGTTTTTTGTGGTTGTTTTTGAAGGCGGTTAAATTTTTTTTGAAAAAGATTTTATTAAAATCCTTGTTAGGACACAATTTATGTAAATTATAGTAAACTTTGTATGCTTTCATAAGATTTGTTGATTACATTCAGCGCTAATTTCATTTAAGTTATAGTGAAATTGGGCTTAGCTAGCCCTGGTCAAATTTTGGAAATAATTTTGTTTTTTAATATTTTCTTCACAAAAAAACAAAGATTTTCATTGGAACTAAAAGCAATATGCCATGTTTATCATATTTTGTTTTATGTTCCGAAATTACGGATTCAGATTTTTTCATTACACTTATCTTAGGAAAACTTACAGCTAATCAAATAAAGTAAGTAATATTTTGGCTATTTACAGTTTCCGCTTGTGGTAATTTAAATAATTTCAAACAGAAAAACGAAACGAGTAAGAGAAAGAAAATTGAAACGAGCTTGAGACAAAAAATTGACACTTTACAGGGTGACTGGCAATTACCTAAATATCCTGCTCTAAGTAGAGTGACCGTACAAGTTAATTTTTTTTTTTTAAATCCCAAATAGAAATCCTTGTTAATATGGAGGCATAGGCAACGTTAGCACCTGTGCCAGCTATTTTACTGGTCGGTTTATATGCCGATCGAAAGCACCCTCACTTCCGACCCTCTAGCGGAAGTACCTACGCACCTTTTAGTGCCTCCTATACAGTTCTGACCTGGTTACATTACAGCGTTGTGTTTTGAAAGGTGCTTAAAGCCTTTTTGTTTTTTTCTTACTTTCTTGGCGTCGCTTGAGGCGTTTTTTGAATAAAGAAAAGGTTTTATGTGAAATAGATTATGGTAGTAGTTTGTTTTGAATTATGAATGCAAATTCGTTTATTCTGCCAATAAATGCAAGCCGTTTTCGCAAAGTAACTTTCATGTTCCCCTATTTATTTCGTGTAATATATATTTTTTATGATTATAATTATCTCTTTCCTTATTTAGGGAACATTAGTGCATTCCATGCTTGCAAACCAGAAGTTAGACGATTTTTGTTCATAAATTACAAGATTGTTAATGAAATTTCTTAGTTTGTGATAAGAGAACTATTAAAATTGGTAACTTTAACAGTGACTAGTCATTTCTATGTTATACTTAAATTATGTCAATAAAGATTTTTTATTATTATTATTATTCCGTGTGGTTTAACACTCGCTACTCAGCTCTTATTGGATTCTTAGCGTGATTTTATATAGCCTTCCTCGATAAATAGCTTATCCAACACGAAAATATTTATTCAGTTCGAACGAGTAGTTCCTGAGATTAGCGCGTTCAATCGAACGAACTCTTCAGCTTTATAATCTATCTTCTATCTATCTTCTATCTATACTTATAATAAATCTGTAGAGAGGTCAATTCTGTACATGAAATATATTTCCAAAATAACTATCAGGGTGTGATTAGGGATCGATACTGATGCCAAAAATGCAATTAATAAAATTATTGTCTGTCTGTCTGTCTGTCTGTCGGTCTGTCTGTCTGTCTGTCTGTCTGTATAACCGTTATAGAAACAAAAACTACTCGACGGATTTTGACGAAACTTGGTACAATTATTTTTCATACTCCTGCGCTGGTTATAGTATACTTTTCATCACGCTACAATCAATAGGAGCAGAGCAGTGAAGGGAAATGTTAGGAAAACGGGAGAAGTTACTCCATACACGCTAATCTTCGGAAGTACTGGACGGATTTGACTGTTTTTTTTTTGTTGTATAGCTATTAAGTCTGGGCAACATATAGGCTATAATTTATCTTGGAAACTTGAACACCTGATGCAGAACTGCAATAGATCAGCTAAACTATAAGAGATACAAAAATAGCGCCATAGCAATAATTGGTCCACGTGATGACCATTTTCTGCTGAGAAAATAAATTTGAAGATATGGAACACCTGATGTGGAACTCCAAGAGCCCAGCTACACTATTACATATACAGTAACGACGTCTTAGCAAGAGTTGTTCAGCCTGATGAGCACTCCCTGTTGTCGTATAAAAACTGAAGATCTGGAACACCTGATGTGGAACTCCAAGAGCCCAGCTACACTATAACATATATGTATAGGAATGACGTCTTAGCAAGAGTTGTTCAGCCTAATGAGCACTCTCTGTTGACGTATGAAAATTGAGATCTGGAACAACTGATGTGGAATTCCAAGAGCCCAGCTACACTATAACATAAATATGAATAACATCTTAGCAAGAGTTGTTTAGTCTGATGGGCATTTCCTGTTGGCTTACAAAAATGAAAGATCTGGAACGTCTGGAATCGTCATGCGCGTCCCGTTGTTTTCCCGTCCCCGGGCTCTAAGAATTCGACATCAGATGTTTCAGATCTTCGATTTTGACGACCCCATTGTCGCTGGCATAAGCAACAGGATCCGCGTACGAAGTCGCTGGCAGAAGCTAGTTTTAGTATAAAAGTACTCGATTCATTATTACACAAAATATCACATACCAAGTCAGTAGTTTCATTCAAAATTCCATACATTTATTAAGTGATACACAATATACTACAGAAGTATAATTTTTCAGAGAGCCAAATAATTATTGTAGTTTAAGAAACTTTATACTTCGTAGGTATAAGCGATAGCAGGCGATGTGATAAGCACCTATAAGATAACAGCCAATATCTTCGCTATTTTAGCACCATCGAAAAATACTATATTTAAATATTCATTTGGTTATATTTTTATTAATATTTATGTTAACATAAATACCTATAGTTTTATCCAATAATAGATGACAAGAGCCTATATAGGTATGGATTCACAAAAGGTATAAGGTATCAAGCTACTTTGGAAAATATTTAACTATAATTAATGTATCTCACATTCACGAGACTGTCTCAACAAGGTTTCTGGCCCCGGATTACAGCTTAAACAGGGAACTGTACCCTGGAACGCAAAAACGCAAAGGGTAATGAAATTGATCTGGTAGTTTTTAGTCAGTACGAGTCCAACAGTCCCTTCCACTCCACTTATGTCAGAAGGTCTCATTTAATAAAAAAAAACGAACTGAAACAAACTCAAAACATGAAAAAGTTTTACATACTTTCCCTTTTATCCAAAGGAAAATTAACGACAAGCAAGGTAAAAAAAATATTTGAACTGAACCAGACACATGTATACTAAGATTGACATAAAATGTCAGGACAATGCTGTGATGATTTGTGAACACATACAGTTTCGAAAGGTCATGGTTCAATTATGATTAATTCCTTGCATATAAAAAAAAGTAACATTTCAATAATTTAGCATAAAAAATGAAACGTGTCCTCTACTTATCGCTGTCAGCCTAGTATTTTAATTGCGTGTCCGTACAACTAATGCCATTATAATCTGCTGTAATTAATAACTGTAATCTCCATCGTTAGCTCGGTGACAACGTGTGCACCTGCCCTTTAACACCTTTCTATCTACAGTCTATCTATTGATTATAATTAAGTTAATGTAGCAATTTCGCTTTCTCCAGTTTTCTCGTTATTCTATTGGTTCTTCTTCAATATTATTGATTCTTCTTCTTCGATCAATATTATGGAATCACTTACTTGGAATTGATCAGGGAAAGCTCCTTAAATAATGGCGTGATTTGAATGAATTTGGTACCAATATTTTATTTTTATTACCTAGCCGTTTATGTCCCTCTGCTACTCAAAGGCCCTCCCCATATCCTTCCAAGTGCACTTTTCTAGTGCCACTTCGGACCAGCCATCAAGGTCGAATCTTACCACCTCTTTTTGGGCCGGCCTCGGCGGCGTCGGCGTCGTCCATTCTCTCCATTGAGAGCATATTTTTACCCAGCGACTTATATTGTGCATGTAACCTTCTTACCTACGTCAATTAATCCAGTTTTTAACAGATAAACCTTTAATATTTACCATTTTTATTATTCATAACTAGTTATTAAGTAGTCAAGATCGCGCGGAATCGGAGTAAGTGATTCCATACTTTTAAGCTATTGTCAAACAGACAGGCGTGGCGAACGCGAAGCGAGGCGTTTTTGTTTGTAATGTAGGGAATTGTTTGCAGCCAGTCACATAGACTATCGGATCGCTTTCGCTTTTCTATGATTCAAACAATTCCAAACATTACAAATAAAAACGCTTTGGATCGCATTCGCTTCGCCTGTCTGTTTGACAACAGCTTTACACTCGAGTGTACGAGTAGTTGATCGATTTCTAGCTAGGACCTTAGCTGCGGTATTGGGTTTTTCTATAAGGATTTTTTTTACTGAAGCCATGGGGTCAAAGAGCTCGTGGCTAAATAATTACAACCGCACAGGTGGATCTTCCGGGTTAAGCCGCGCTTGCCGAGGTTGGTCTGTAGATAGGTGATGATCATCTGTTATAGCGAGTTTCCTCTGAGCCTCGGTAAACACCTAAAGCCGTTAGTCCGGCATTAGATCTTTAACAGTCGTTACTATTAGTCAGAAGCTCTAAAAGTCTGACAACCAGTCTTACCACGGGGTATCGTATGACCCAGTTCCTGGGCTGTCGAGGTCCTATCGGTAGTAGTTCCATGTAAAATACTGACATTCAGCTGCATCTGGTTCGTTCCAATGGAAGCCGACCCTAATATAGTTGGGAAAAGGCTAGGGAGATAGATGATGATGAGGGTCTGGATTAGTGCCTGGTTGATAGGAACTATAGACTCGCCTTCAAATAATTGAAACTGGTGAATTTAAGTGTGTATTTTGCTATTAGCCTCACTTGTGGGAAGCGGTCTCCTCCTTCTGCGAGACAGTAATGCTCGTGAAGGAGGAGGCGGGCCGCTTGAGAGTGAGGACAGCGGGTCGACGGCGCGTCGTGTCCCACGCGCGCCTCAAAGAGCGTCAGCATAATGACGGGGCCCCCCTCTCAGAGGGCCAAAGCCTGCCGGGGTCGCGGGATTATTTCCTTACCGTGACCCCGGAACATAAAGGGCTATTGAAGGACACCGTGGATTTTAGTCAGTAGAAGTCTGACAGTCCCTCCCGCCCTGCCCGGGGTGGGAGGACTCATTTGATGATTTTACCACAAAAAAAAAAATAGCCTCACTTGTGTATTGATTACAGGCATGATGTTATGAAAAAAAGGTTGCACTCCAGGAGTGCCGGTAGAAGTGAAAACTTTTTTGTTACTATGTTTTATTTTTAATTTGAATGACGTCTTACTCATTTTCGATCAGGGTCACGTGACCCTGACGGTCACGTGACCCTGACGCGAGTTTTAAATTTTTTACCCATTACAGAAAAAGTGTACAACGCCGCTAAAGAAGTTTTCACTTCAAAAAAAGGTTGCACTCCAGGAGTGCCGGTAGAAGTGAAAACTTTTTTGTTACTATGTTTTATTTTTAATTTGAATGACGTCTTACTCATTTTCGATCAGGGTCACGTGACCCTGACGGTCACGTGACCCTGACGGTCACGTGACCCTGACGCGAGTTTTAAATTTTTTACCCATTACAGAAAAAGTGTACAACGCCGCTAAAGAAGTTTTCACTTCAAAAAATACTTAAAAATTTGCTCCACGATGAGTAGTACCTAGTAGTCTCTGGTCCACTTGTATCACAATGCGTTTAGTGCGAGTGTGTTCAAAAGAACAACGGCATGTTTCTGTCAAGTGAAATTGTGACACAATCAAAGCTGATGTTTTAAGTAGATATAACTATATCACTAGATATAAACGCATTTTATAATTCGTGGTATAGGGAAATAACACTACGTGAGGAACATACTAGATAAAGATATTTGTGGAAAGAAAAATTTGAGTGTGGACAGCACTTGAATCTGCGACCTTCATGATTGTGGTTGCTTAGTTGGTAAAACGTACGGTGTCCTGATTCGGAATGAAGGAAGGTTGAAACTTTTCGAAGAACTTTTTGAAGGCGTTAAATGCGTATAAAAATAAAAATGTATAACTTGATGAACTTCAACTAAATATATGACTAGTTATCACTACAGAAGTCTGAAAGTTTTGGGTCGTTTAACTGTTTTCGTCTTAAAATTTCAAATAAATTCAATATAAGATTAATTAAAAATAACTATCCCTTTCACCTCAAATTAGTGAGTATAATGTAAGGTAACGCGATACAAGCTGCGCCCGCGTCGTCACCCGGGCAGATTACATGCGGCTCGACGCACTCGGGACGCGTGCGACGCACCTGCTCGTGTTACGATCGGAATTCGGCTATGAGTTTGTGATTACAACCGAAAAATAAACTAAATATTAAGTTGGTTAGGCTTTGGTTCTGTTAGACATGTTTTGTACTTTAGAAAATGCTGAAAATTAGGTAAAAACAATTTAGGAAACCTCCAAGATAAGAATATTTGTTTTTCTAGTCTTGTAAGTAAAGGTTCGGATTTTTAGGAGACTTTTGTGTCTAAGTGTCTTTTTTATCGTGGTAAAATCATCAAATGAATCCTTCCACCAATTACTGTCAGATTCATACTCACTAAAATCCACGGTATCCTTTTACGTTCTAGGATCACGGTTACCTGAAAAGACAGTCCTACGACCCTGGCAGGCTTTGGCTCTCTCATGCCCTTTTTTAGTTCTCAAAAACTGTCGGTCCCGACTATTTTATGAATTAATTTCACTGGGTTTGGATGCACCTTGTTTAAACAAATACACCTGATCGATGGTGAGCCGTGCACCTTGCTCCAAATTTTAACTGTAGCCGCATTCAAAATATGAAACAGAAGGGTAATTTCGATACAACTTCGAAAATTAGTGGTAGGTATAATAAATTAAACATAATATATTTCCTAGTTTGCATCGTTGCGGGATCTATGACAGTTAAATTTTATCCCAGTGACATTGTTGAATTTCAACACATCATCGGTTCTATTCTGGTGGTGCCCATTTGAAAATTCTACTCAAAGGATTGGAAGTCGAAGACGAAAGAGCCTGTTGCATAACTGCTTTTTTTTTTCTAAAACAAGTTAAACTTTAAGGTGCATCTGACTTCTAAAATTTAATGAGTTTTTAAGCTAAGAATGTAATTTGACTCTTTGTCATGACGACTGAGCCCTGACTTGAGACGGCTTTAAGAATATGAGTGTAAACATAAAATTAGAGTGATTAAATTCAATGCTTACCAGGAACAAGAAAATAATAAGGATCTTAGAAGATTTGCAATTCCTGATGTCGAGGTCAACTTCAGTGAAGGTGGTACGCGGGTAAGACACGGCCAGTAATTGCCCAAAACAGAGCGGTTTGGAAGAAGAGATCTTGCCGAGAAACCATTAACTATACCTTAGATCCAGGTCACTAAAGAAGATAATGTGATTTTTGGAGATTATTAATAGTTATCGATAGTAAATTCAGTGATATTTACTGCGACTTATGAGTATTAAGTGAAATGAGTATAAAACGAATGTATTTATGAGTAATATTGAAGGTGTTGAAAACGATAAAAGTCTACATTCCACAAATGTCCACAATCCAACTTTTTCTAATACTCTGAAACCTACCCACTTATTGGAATATTTTAAGAAAAGAAATTGAAAAACTTACACTGTAACAAGCTTCGAGAATGTAGCGAATTTAATTTCATTTATTTAAAAAATAAAACTCCATAAGTCTTTTGTCCATTCGTACTTTGAATTGTTTCACCTCATTACCTGCACGAATATCACCGACATTTCTTGAATCTCGTGCTCATTTAACAACCAAAATTCAACTGTATCACTATCAAAATAGAGTTTCGTTTTAAAACACTAATCACGCATGCTGGCTTCCGTTGAAGACTGTAACTATACAAAATTCGACTTAAAAGTTCGGGCTAGAAATTTCTGAATTGCCTGATTCTATATCTGCCCTGATTATGAGGATTATCGCAATCGAATTTTTACTTTAGTTCAGAAGAAATAAAGATTAAAATGGTGTGGGTTGTGTAGAATTTCTTAGGTGTGAAAACACAAGCTGGCCGTTTGTTCGGACGTAGGGTGAATGCGACAATTTTGCTCATTCGAATACAGAAGTGGGACTAATGGTTCGCTATTTTTATGTTACCAATTAAATCGTTTCAAGTTATCGGACTATACCGGTTTACGAATTTTTAATGGTGAGAAAAATAATATTTGTGTGTTATGAGTTTTTTCTTTTCGATCGAGTTTCGATCTGTAAAGAACGAATTCAGTAATTTGTCTGTGTTTTAATAACTCAAAATGTCATCTTTAAACCTATGAATCGTAAACAGTTTATCATCATTCCGTGTCAGAGACAAATTATAATTAACAACGCAAACTCTATAATTTAATTAACCTTATACCAAAAACTGTCACACAATTAAATTAATTGAGAAGTTTCAGTAGATGCGTGTAAAATTTGCATATACACAACGTTCGCTATCGCAAAACAAAAACACGATTTTGAACTCGAGACTCACATGAAATAAATCGAATAAAAAAATCGATTTTAAACGTTCGATCTGCTTCGGAGTGGGTGCAATTAAAGGGTTCCGAGAATCGATGCTCCGGGACTGCACGGAGCCTGCACGAATATAGTTACGCCATTCTTATGAACAGGGGATTAAAATATATTGTACTTATCTATATGTAATTTAATGGACATTATATGCTTCAGTTCGTCATATGTGTTGAAGAACGATTTTTTTTTAATTCTCAGGCATATCGCCTTGTGGCTACTACGTAAGAGATTATAATACCAGAGGCCTTATGATGCGTTTTCACGTTTTTCTGACATTAAGATGATTCCTCCGTAGTAGCCCGCGAAATTCAAAATTTCATGTGTTTTTTGCAATTCGCTTATCAGTGCCAAGTTGTGACTACTACGGAGGAATTGCCTTAAGTAAACGTGAACTTTGACGGATAAAATTAGCTTCTCGGTCGTACACTAGGGGCGATTTTATTTCTCTATATAATAAATGCCGTACAAACTTCAAGTACGCTTTACGGGTACAGAAATCTACCTATGTATCTAACGTCTCTGATCCCTAAACGTGAACATTTGTCATCGATTGTAAAAAACTATAACAAAATTATACATGCACTGTTTGCCGATATTCTATACAGTATTATCCAGAACTGTAACAGTGATCCCACAAAACTATGTTTATGTTACGTGTTGCAGGTGTAATATGAGAGACCTTTATCAAGATTGTTAAGTTAGAGTAACTTTTGATCTGGCTTTCACATCAAGAAAATATGGTAATGTCACAAGGCAGCGGTTTTGGGAGAAAAAGTTCAAAAGTGAATGATTTTAATCAATAACAACTCTTTACACCATTAAAGAGACCGATAAAATATAACATCGAACTTACGACATTCTTACAAATGGTCATTGCATTATAATTTTATAAAAGATAACAAATCCAATAAAAAAACAAGAAAGAAAAAAGATTCCATCTAATTTCCAACATTTATCTCAAAAACGCCCCCATAAAAATCATCATAACCGAAACCTAATGAAACCCAATATCGATTACAATCGATATGGCATTACAAAACTTTATCGATAACAAAAGAGCTAAACAAGGTGTTTACGATACCGATTTCGATCTCGAAAAACGTGGCACAAGACAAAATCCTTAGCGAATAAATTATAAGGAGAGTCGGTTGGTCGCTGTCCAGCCCTTAATTGGGCCATGTACAGACCGACGGAAAAAACGTAACATTTGTTAGGTATTCCAGGAATTATACACTTGTTGGACTCCCGACGGGGCCGGTTTATTTTCAGTATCCCGTAATGAATGGTCTAACGAGATAGATAGATGATATCGTATTGCTTCTCCGTATTTCGATGGAGTGTAGTTTCGATAAATAGTCATGAAAAATGTAGGCCTAGCCTTATTTAGTTTTGTGTACATGGTTATGTTTTTTGTTTATGATTTGAGTTTCGATAATATTATGTATTTAAGTAATTATGGGTATGTGGTTTTCATGTAAGATTAGTCTCTAGGTGTTTTAAATATCTACTATTGCTTTCCTACTTGTTTTTTTTTATATGTATTTAAATATACGTAACTGGAAAAACGTGGGTAGCATAAGCATCTGCTAAAAGTTTTGGGAAAGAAAATAGTGGACTTTTTCTTCTTCACTTGATTTTTGTATGAAAGATGTTTTTAAAATTAGTCAACCTTCATAATAGGCTTGCTTATATCCTAGTGTTAGATTAAATTGGTTCCCACTTATACTTGGGGTTGACTCTTTACTTTTCACATTTAATGAAATCACACTATATCACCTAAAAATAAAACAAAACAAATCATGATGAAATGTTAGTAAACGTACTAAATACAGGAAAAATATTTTAAGTGTAGGACAGTGGTCGCGGGACTAACGAATACCATGACCCCGGAACGTAAAGGGCTATTGAAGGACACCGTGAATTATAGTTAATACAAGTCTGACAATCCCTCCTGCTCTGCCTTGGAAAGGATGACGATAAAAAAAGTGTAAGACAGTGTTTAATTTATTAAACAAACAAAAGAACTAATCCCCCTTCATCTTTACATTAACAATTTCATATTTCTTAATGCAAAAACTACTCGTCAATACAAACATGTCCTTTGAACGTCATACATGGACATGACCCAGTCCACCTGCATTACTAATGACCGCTGGCGACTGTCGCATAATCCCGGGATTACACGCCGCTTGGCACAATCGAGCGCCGCTCAATGTTCCCGGACAAATTAATTTATAAAAACTAGTACCACAGATGAAGAAGAGGGAAAAAATGTGGTTTAAGTAATGTGACTGTACTTCTATAATTTATTTTTTCTTCAACCGAAACAGTTTCTTTTTGCTGAGTCTGGTCGGTCTCACTCCTGAGCAAAGGTTTTATATGCTGTCTTTCCACAACGGTATTTTTTTTTTCTGTTTATGATCTAAATCTTAACAGTTGGTGACGGATAAAGTCCAAGTCCAAAGCGCTTCGTGTTTCAGGCGCGCCTCAAAGAACTGTCAGTAAACTGACGGGGCCTTAGAGAGCCAAAGCCTGCCGGGGTCGCGGGACTGTTTCATCTGGTAACCGTGGTTCTGGAACGTAAAGGGCTATTAAAGGATCACCATGGATTTTAGTCAGTACAAGACTTACAGTCCCTCCCGTCCCACCCTGAGTGGCAGGACTCGTTTGATGATTTTACCGCCATAAAAAAAATGATACAAGTAGCAGCTTCCTTTTAATCAGCCTGGAGACTTTGATCTTCTATAACTTCTATGAACTGTTTCTCTGGTCTTGAGCATGGGTTCGATTCACGAGTCTGACAAAGTCTTATTTAGTGTTTGATTAACACATTCAGCCTACTTTGTTACTCGACTGCGCCAGGAGGGTTATGTTTTTGATCTGGTTGTCGCAAGTTCGGCTGCTAATCAACGGGTCTGGCAGTTTTTACCACTGCATTTTGTGCCTTTGAGTTGACTTCCAGTCCAACGTAAAAAAACTTTTTTTAAACTTTTAACGTGACAGGAAGATAGATGGGTGGATCCCATTATAATTATGGGATTTAAACATAACTGGTGAAATGTGAGTGTACTATTAGGTACACCTCTGCCTATCCCTTCAGGGATTACAGGTGTCATCATCATCATCAGCCTATAAATGTTCCCACTTCTGGAACACAGGCGTCCTCTCTATGAGAGGGAGTGGACCATAATCCACCACGCGGGCCCAGTGCGGGTTGGTGGATGTCACATGTTTTCGAATTTTTGGATCTAGGACGGTGAAAAAAATTTTAGGACAGTGGTGATGAAATAAATTAATGCGCTTAAAGTAATGCGCCTGACTGGGTGATAACAGGTGTGATGTTTTGGAACTTCTGAATGAAAACTCCTCATACAGAGTACATCTATGCTCACAGATTTTCATCATAAACGTGATTTTCTCTACCAACGTTCAAAAGAGTTACCCATCGCAATTATTTTTTATATCCCTCCCGCATTATCTGTAAGGGAAGCAGATTTCTTTTAAAAAAATAGCGTTGTAAACTTCTCGGCTAATACGAAAGGTGGAGCGACAGACTTGGAGCGTGTCGGTGAACGTAAATTGTTTATTATTTTTTATGAGATTTTTCATGAGGACGATCGTCCCAGACTCGTTAAAGGTGGTTATGAAGGAATGAACATGGAGGGAATGGAGTGTTAACTCGTGTAGAAAATCTTGAGAATCTCATCATCATCTGCTACCAGTTTAATCCGCCGCATGAATACTATTAGTTTATATGAAACGACTGCCTGTCTGACTTCCATATAACACCATAACCCTTGGTAAGATTTTTCGTCTGACTTACTAAAGGGTATGCAAAATCCTTCACGTCTGCTCAATTTTACTTACAGTTGATAAAAACGAAAACGGCGATCAAAACGTCTATAAAAATAAAATGAACTGACAATGCTTGGCGCTTCGTAAGGTTAATTTTATTTCATTTCAAACAAAGTCAAAAATAGTAACGTCTTAGGTAGAACTCCATTCGTTCATATTCTGTGGCAGCTACAAAGGTTACTGCAGGGAGATGGATTTTTTTTCTGTTTAATATTTTTGGTATTTTTAAGGTGGTTAGTTCAAGTACATTAGTGTTTTATTATTTTTATTTGAAAAACGTGACAAATCGACGAAATTAAAAAAAAAAAAAATATGCATCTTTCATTATATGTTCAAACTAGCTGTGCCCGCGACTTCGTTCGCGTGGATGTCGGAATTTAACAATGTATTTTTTAGTGCGAAGCGCTTAATTCTCGCCACGTTTTTTTATAAATCATATCGTTTTCATATAATCCCTGTATTTAGAATTTATTTTTCAAGAATATTTGAGGTGATTACAATAAACGCCCTCTGTCGTTCAGATTCAGAAGAATTGCTACTGGATTAGAGCACCCATTCTATCTCATTCCATCCCACTCCATCCCCCTCCATCCCACTCCATCCTACTCCATCCCACTCCATCCCACTCCATCCCACTCCATCCGACTCCATCCCATTCCATCCCACTCAGTCCCACTCCATCCCACTCAATCCCACTCCATCCCACTCCAGCCCATTTCATCCTACTCCATCCCACTACATCCCACTCCATCCTAATCCATCCCACTGCATCCCACTCAGTCCCACTCCATCCTAATCCATCCCACTCAGTCCCACTCCATCCCACTACAACCCGCTCCAACCCACTCCATCCCACTCCAACCCACTCCATCCCACTCCAACCCATTCCATCCCACTCCATCCCACTCCATCCCACTCCATCCCATTACATCCCACTCCAACCCATTCCATCCCACTCCAACCCACTCCATCCCACTCCAACCCACTCCATCCCACTACATCCCACTCCATCCCACTCCATCCCACTCCATCCCACTACATCCCACTCCATCCCACTCCATCCCACTCCATCCCACTCCAACCCACTCCATCCCACTACATCCCACTCCATCCCACTCCATCCCACTCCATCCCACTACATCCCACTCCATCCCACTCCATCCCACTCCATCCCACTCCATCCCTCTTCATCCCACTCCATCCCACTGCATCCCACTCCATCCCTCTTCATCCCACTCCATCCCACTGCATCCCACTCCATCCCACTCCATCACACTCCATCCCACTCCATCCCACTCCATCCCACTACATCCCACTCCATCCCACTCCATCCCACTCCATCCCACTCCATCCCACTCCATCCCTCTCCATCCCACTCCATCCCACTGCATCCCACTCCATCCCACTCCATCCCACTCCATCCCACTCCAACCCACTCCATCCCACTCCAACCCACTCCATCCCACTACATCCCACTCTATCCTAATCCATCCCACTCCATCCGATTCCATCCCACTCCATCCTACTCCATCCCACTTCATCCCACTCCATCCCACTCCATCCCACTCCATCCCACTCCATCCCACTCCATCCCACTCCATCCCACTCCATCTCACTCCAACCCACTCCATCCCACTCCATCCCACTACATCCCACTCCATCCCACTCCATCCCACTCATTCCCATTCTAGTGTGAGTCTAATAAAAACCTTTTCTTTCTTTCCATTCCATCCCAAACCATCCCATTCTATTCCATTACACTCTACTCTACTCTTCTCTACTCTACTCCACTCCAAACCACTCCACTCCAGTCCACAACATTATTTGAATAGGTATGTAGTTTTTCTATTCCAAGCTAGATCGCGCTACTGAACTGCGCGTCTCGGTGTAAACTGACCGTAATTTTACTTCTGGTCCGGAACACTTTAAATTCAAATATCTTTTGATAGACCTAACCGATTGCAATGAAACAAAAACTAAATTAGTCCTCAAGTTACGCTCAATCGTTGTGTATAAAGGTTATCTACATTGCATTCGTACATTTTACGTGATGGAGCCACAAATAAACAGACAAACCGACAAACCGACAAACCGACAAACAGACAAACAGACAAAAATTCTAAAAATGCTGGAAATGGGTTCTGTTGGTTGTCCTTCAACACCCTAGCTATTTTTTTTGGATTTTATTTTGATGTACAAAAACGATTTTTCTACAGTTTTATTATATGTATAGATACTAGTTGCACACTACTTATGGTACCTAATACGTTATTTTTTTTTAACTTTTTTATGTTATTACTTCACAAAAGTAGCGTAAAGTAAGTAAAGCAATAGGTGAGTCCAGCTTTAAGTGCTGCAAAAATTAATTACTGAAAGCATGGTGTGCTGTGACTTAAATCAATTACACCAAACTTAACATTTATCATTGCGCTTGACTACTATGAGTGTAAAACAGAAGTGTACCTACAGTACATCCTTTTTCACCCTTAATTATCAGTTTTATGAGAAAACTTGACCAACTGTTTTTAAAGTCAAGGGAGAAATAACCTAACGTGTAGGGAATTTCTCTTGTCCAGTCAGCTCTAGAACAAATATTTGTTGGCCTTCAAAGATGTACCTTACGGGAAATGACCTTACGCAACACGGAGTACACAATCGTTTAACCACGCCGTCAAATACAGAGTTGTCTTTGACGAAAATTCACTATTTCAAGAGCTCATCTGCCATTAAACGCACAACAATTCAACCTGAAGGTACCTCTCAATTCAGAACCCAACTTAGTCAGCTCGTTGGCACACAAAAGCCACCCAAACACGACGTACATTTACCTATCGGAGCGTCTCTCATAACACCGCATTTTCCACTTTTCCTCAGATTTCCCGAGGTGAAATCGCTAAGCGTTGCCCTGATGTTTGAGGATGAGAAATGAGCGGAAGGGGGGTGGAAGCCAAGGGGGGATGTATTGTAAACACAATTACCACCCTGCTTCGCTCCCAGGGCAACAAATGGTGGCTAAACGACCCATTCGCCTGTGATTTGTTAGCAATATGCTTGAGATTTGGAACAGAAATGACTTTAAAATTCGTTTTTCGTACTGTTACATGGTTTTGGCTACTGTTGGCGTGGATGTTCATTTAGATTGTTATATGGGTTGAATTGTTTGTGTTTTTATGGTAATGGTTGTAACTTTAGATTAGGTTTAGCAGGTACTTTAACTTGGGCGAGCAAAGTTTCAGTTGAGAAAACTGTAGTTTCCCGTTCGTTATGATATCCTATAATTAGCTACTTTTTATTGAACTTTTGATCAGTAGTGATAGAATTGGTAGTATTTTAAGAACATTTCACTATCAGAATGTTAAAGTTTATTTAATAACACTGATGTTTAATTTAATTGACATAAGCTACGGAAAAAATAATCTCCATCCAATCGTTGTAAATGCTGGCAACCCTTTCAAAGCGATTGTAATTTGCCTGTACCCTTTACTTCTAATCTTAATATAAGTTATTAAAATATGTTATGATCTATGATTTATGATCTATCTATACACTTAAACAATATTATGGCAATTTATAAAGTCCATAACACCTGACTTTTTTACTTGGAAACACGCTATAGTTATTTGTTATGCAAGGCTGCAAAGTTGATTTTTGTGCGCGAGTACTTGAATTGAAAACTGAGAGAGCGAAGGATTCTAAGATTGAACCGCGAGAGAAACGAGCGGTTCAAATATAGAATCCTGAGCGATGCGAAGTTTTCAAAAGTACGAGACGCAGAAAAACTTTGCTGCCGAGTGCAACACACAACTTTTCACCTCACACAGCGAGGAAATGGTAGGAGTAAGAGAAACAGCTTAAACAATTTACTATATAAGTATTTATTTATTCATTTTAGAAATTAAAAGTAAAATTACTACAATTGTTAATATTGAAAGTTAAATGTTTTTTTTGGAACATTAATACTTGTGTTTGACACTTGTGTGTTATTATTACGTAAATTTGCGGAAAATTGCTCAAATTCATTGGATTCCATTGTGAATGTTGGAGACAGAGACAGATATAAGGCGGTTCGAGACGATTTTCTCGAATTTTAAAAACTCAAACTTACCTACGACATCTACTACTTAACACTTATGTTCAGAAAAAAAAAATAGGTTGGTGCCATAGATATTTCTGTGGTTGGTGCACTGACATGCAGTGGGGGCGGCTCACCTGCCAGTGTAGAAAACAATTGAATACAAGACGTGTTCGAATTTTAAACAACACTTTGTGCTCTAGAGCACAAAATGGAGTTTTGCGCTCAGATTTTGAATGAGAAATAGAATCTTTCCGAGCGGGTGAGGTGAAAAAATATTTACATAACAAGTAATACCTAGATCGGTTATTAATGGGCTGATATTTTGTCATCAGTCATGCATTTTAATTAATTATAGTGATGATAAAACCTGTATTTTAAAATAACACCAGTGTTTTAATTTTGACTAGATAGGCGCCATGAAACATGGCTCTATTTTAAACATATCCGATCACCATCGTGGAGGTTTTGTTTCTCACATTTTGAAACAATTTAAAATTTACATTTACATGTTTTGGGTTTCCAATATTTCAAACTGTGGCAAAAGAAATGATCAGTGGTAACTGTAAACAAATAATAAATGTAGTAAATATTAATGATAGTGTTATTACCATGTAGGTACCTCTTTATAGGTTCCTTCATTTTCATTGCTTTCAGAAACATCAACCAATCTAAAATAAATATAAATACTAATCACTTTCAGGTATGGATTCTAAAAGAACTTATAGTCAAAGTCAAATAAGTTTATAGTATTTTACTTTCATGACCATCAACCTCTAACCTGGGAGTCGCAGAATAGGAAACGATTAAGCGGAAGGAGGCTTAGGAATGGATGCTACACTGTTATGAGCTAAATAAAGATAAAAAGCACAAACAACATGGACAAGAAACTCCCATCAAAGCCGAATCCAACACAACAAAACTCCTTTATAAGTGTAACATACAACAATACAAGATCCTCGTTAATCCCTTATGGTCATAACGAGGCGGGCGCTAGAGGGCGGAGCCCGGCGGGCCTCCACCGGCGTCCCGGAGCATGCGGCATAAACAACTCAAGTTACAACATTTAATTATCGCTGTTTATTAAACCAGGCTCACCTCGCGAGATATGAATCACTGTTAAATGATAACACTTTGTGAGGATGAAAGAAATTATCATTCACACCTACTGGAGATTGGATGGTGGGACTTGGGACACGATTTGGGTTTGGGATTATGAAGGATGGTGTGCCGAAAACGTGGTATGTTCTGTTGTTTCAGTGTACTGTGCTCAACATGAGTCGAAGGAGGTACTATACAGTACTATACTATAGTAGCGGCCATAATATATGTTCAAGTGATTTACTAATTACTTACTCATACTTGTTATAACGACCACGTGCGACCACGGACCGGAAAACGCAGCGTAGGCAGGCCTCCCACTAGGTGGACCGACGACATCGTGAGGGTCGCGGGCAGCCGATGGATGCAAGTGGCGAATTGTCGTTCGGCGTGGCGGTCTAAGGGGGAGGCCTATGTTCAGCAGTGGACGTCTTCCGGCTGATGATGATGATGATGATGACTTGTTATAAGTCAGTGTTCAGGTCTCAAGTGTGTATACCGTGAGTCTGCACAGACCAATGACAATAAAGCCTTAATTCTCTTTGGCACAGACTGTCCGTGTAGCCCATTGGAGTTACTTTACATATTATTTAATCGTCATGTCCCTTCGCTTTGAAGGGACATCTCAGTCTTGCTTGCATGCCCCTTCCGACTTAAGTCACACGGTGTTCTCTACTGCCTTAAATTATACCAGGGATTTAGGTTTGGTCACGGGACTTATCTCATTACCGTGACCCCGGAACGTAAAGGGCTATTGAAGAACACCGTGGATTTTAGTCAGTACAAGTCTGACAGTCCCTCCCGCCCTGCCCGGGGTGGAAGGACTCATTTGATGATTTTAACACGATAAAAAAAAGGGATTTAGGTTTAGTCATGCAATCACCGATCCGCTGCACTAATGCCTTCACTGCTGCACTGCTCTGCTGCATCCGCTGCACTGCTGCCTAATGCTTCTAGCACTAATGCCCTATCACATACGCACTTGATGATCTTATGATTGAATCTTTTTAAAATAATTATAAATACTTTAATAAATGCGACGGGGAAATTCGCAAAAATGCCGTAGCTATTGTTAGTGGTATAAAGCTAGAGAAGAGTTAGAGCTATTAGCTCGCACGACATCAACGTTTTCATCTGTGTGACATTTTCTCAAATAATGTTGAAATCCCTTTCAGTTCAAGATGCAGCTAAATAGAAGTACTTTACTAGAGTGGTCGCCTATTTAACGTCCATAACAGTTACTGGGTAATATGACACTCCTTAGTAAGAATGATTGTCAATCTCTCGAGCTCCTGACTATCCATAAAGACTATCAAAGATCTAGTAATGACAGCCGGGACCAATGACTTGAAATAGGAAACTCGAAATGTAAAGATTGGTCGCCTCATCTATAAACTGAGCCTGGCATGCGTTGCTTTACCTTGAAGATGTGAAGAAGGAGTAATTACTTAGTGAGGTTAAATAATAATAGAGCGAAATGGAATTATGTTAAACAATTCCATTTTTTCGTACGCAATAACGCCTTTTTATTGTGGTAAAATCATCAAATAAATGAGTCCTTCCCACCCAGGGCGGGACGGGAGGGATTGTTAGACGCATTAACGCTTATGTCGCAAATTGTATCACTATTTTTGTGGAAAGAAAAATTCGATTACGAATTCGACCTGCTCTAGCATGACTGCGATGGCTTAGTTCGTAAAAGTACCTACATATCTGGTTTACTGAATCAGAAGGCCGCGGGTTCAAGTTCGGAGACGACTTTTTGTACCACAAAAGAAAACCAAATAAGTTATAATTTATGTTTAAAACTTTGCCACGAACACTATCATTAGAACTTAAAACGGAGTTTCCGGTATTTTGGCACGATTGCAAGTGCCATGAACATAAAAGCATCTAATGATATATTTTTCTTCTATCAAAATCGATATATCTTTAATCCTCTTACACATTTATAGCCTCCCCCTACTACACAACACAGAAAGATGAATCCAATCGCCGCCGCATACGGATATTACTTCGCGCAAATATATTAGAAGTGTAAAGTTTATTCTGATTTACGATCTCCCAACAGCCTTGTAAGTTGTAGATGTAATTTAACAAGCTTTCTATTGTTCACCCGCCCCCTATATTTATGGCAATGGTTATGTATGTAAAACTTTGATATTTATGCCGTAAGTAATAAGCATGTATCCATATCGAGCTATTCGAGACAAATATCCACCATTGCTCAAACGTTTGTGATAAAAAGCAAATCAGGTATCGACTTTTAGTTAAGGGTGGTTTTTACTAAACGAGCTTGTAGTGAATAGAATAGAAACGACACTGTATCAATTTGTAAATGTAACATAGAGAAAATAATTATTTCTTGTATCACCAATCAAACAAAATAATAAATGGACTATCCAGTGTTTTTTTTTTATTTTTTTGCCTGTTTTCGTCTTTAAAAAGACATCAATAACAAGCAAGTATTCTATACACTTCCTTGTGAATGACGTGAACTAATAAACCATAAAGCAATTAAGCAAGACAGAAATAAAACTTTCCGAAGTATTGTCTAACGCACAATTTAATTGTCTTGCGGGTTGAAAGCAACATTTTCCAGATTCACAAAGAAAATTGATCCCCAAAGTGCTGCTCGCTCAGCAGAACGGCCACGGCACTCATAACAAAAGTGCGCAAAGCAGAGCATGCGCCGGCGGCTCGCTCGGACGGGCCATTTATCGCACGCGCTCGCCCCGCGCCCGCCCCCCGCCCGCGGCGCCTGCACGACCACCACGCCCTCTGCAGGAGCGGACCAGGAGTGCGTACTGATTTAGAAAGAGGAGTACCAAAATATATGTTGAGAGAAAAGGATATTTTCCAACGAAAAACGGTTTTTGAAGGGGGTCCATCAAACACCTGCAGCAGCCTCTCTGAATTACGAGTACATGATGATGTTAAAAAGACAGGAGCATTAAAATGTAGTACCTTATTTTTTCTTTACCTGTTGTTTAATTTATGATGAATACTCGTCACTATGAACAATTTTCGGGTTTGTCTCCACGGATCCCGGTATCAGATTGAATTAGCCACGGATCACGGCGACTTGTTTCCACAGATAACGTGATCCGTTTCCAACACAAAAAAAAAAAATGTAGCCACCGATCACCGATCATCGTGGCTACAAGATATAAATTGTATTATTTTTGGAAACTGATCTCGATGCGCAGAGACAAGAAACAGAGTAAAATGTTTTTCAAGCCTGTTGTTTTTTTTTCTTGGGTTATCCTCAATCATTATCTATTATATTAAGTGGATGAGTTGATAGTTCTGGCAATCGAGTGCAGTCCAGCAAGTGCACTACTCTTCCTAAATTCCATCCTTATGACTCCAGTGCTGGATTATTTTTCAACCTGATTTGATTTTTATCTAATTTCCCAAATCAAAAGAAGATAGTCTTAAAAAAAAAACTTATTATTCGGATACCGTGATCGGTGGCTACATTTTATTTTATTTTATGTGTTGGAAACGGATCACGGTATCGGTGGAAACAAGTCGCCGTGATCCGTGGCTAATTCAATCTGATACCGGGATCCGTGGAGACAAACCTCAATTTTCACTATGGGTCCAAAACCCTAAAAAAGAAGAATAAAGAAAATTGCCATTCCATTCTCCCCTGAGAATGGGAGAATAAAACGTGTTGACCCCAGGAAAATGGGATATGGGCAAGAAGATGATGAAATCATGGGCAGATCTGAATTTGCAGAGACCTACTGAGCTGCCCATGTAGGGTGAGCCGATTTGCTTTTAACAATTTCAGGGTCCATATAGTTCTACAAGGTATTCACGTAACTATTGAAAAGTCTCCATAATGCACCCGAAAATAGGTGCGCATGGAAAACATTGCGTTTGAGCGCGTGATTTCAAGATGTATAACATAAGTTTATTGTGCACATTTTTCCGGAAATCATGAATGGATAAACTTTATTTTTCAGGTAAATATCCGCTTGCATTTCAAGATTTACCATAACCATACCATTATCAGCCTATAATCTCTCCACTAATGAAACATACATTTTGCTTTATCAGTAAAAATGTATAAATAATCTACAGAATAGGCTTTTACTTTATTAATTTTAAAATTTATATTTCTACTTCAGCGCAAGATCTAACTGCGGCCCTGCGCTTGCGCCCCAAAGCGCGAGGGCGCGCGAAATACCGACCGATCTGTAGTGGAGCCGCCATTATAATGAGACGTTATTTATTGGACAATCCCACTACTAATCACCTCGGACAAGCTGTATTCATAACGTATATTATATTATGAAATGTTCGACGGTAATGGCTGGAAATACCTAAGCTGGGTTCGTAAGTGTAATTTTTTGTATCGACTCAGGCGCACCTTTTTGGCTGTGCGAGGATCTTCTTATTCGTGGTCAAACTTATACGGCCATCTTGTTTTTCAAAAGAGTTTGCAAAATAATTCATTTATAAAATGTTTGCCAACAGTCAAAGGAATTCGAGCATTTTCATTGATGGTGTATTTCCACCAACATGAGATGCCCTATTTTTCTAATGAATTCAGGGTTAAGGTTACTTTTAAAAATACAGACTCAATAATTTGATCAATTACTATCGCTTTTAGTATAATCGCTCGCTTTTCATGATTTCAAAGAACTTCCTTTAGTTGTCTTAAATTAGTTTAATTTATTTTTTATTGGTAAGCGTGACTGCTTCCAAATTATCGCTACTAAATTCTGCATTACGAGCGTATTTTGCTAAAAAAATATCCCTAAAAGGAGAGGAACGCATGTAAAGTTTTGACATGGTTCTTTTTTAAAACCTGAAAGTGAAAAAGTTGTCACATTATTTTTGGGAAACATCCCTGATTTGTGTTTCCTGAAAGTCTTGGGGTCTTCAAGTCAATAGTGAATAGGTTACTTCTAGGTAACCGTGCTTCACCGTCGCCAAATAAAAAAATAGAAAGATAACCCCCTTTTTCTTTGATAAAGAAGACATTAAAAGGGGTGAGTTTTCTCTGAAGCTCCAACTCCTAACCAATACAGATAGTAGTTACTAGCCCCACTATCGATGATCACATTGGACCATTAACTATGAACCATTACCAGTTTATAACTTATTAACATCACAGCTTCGCCTGACAGCTGCTTAACAATATTAATCTTACTATGAAAAATTATAAAATTGCTATTCTCACCTCCCATTACTTGGATGTCCATTATTTTCGTATCGCTCACGTTTCCTTTTCGTAATAACTATCAGTATATGGAGTCTAGGTTGTGTCTAATTGATGTGGTATATAAGAAGGTATGTAGTATATAGGGTATATTAAGTAAATGGCTAGCTAGCGTGAAGCAACTACGTTATGATGAACATCTGTTCACCGTGAACATATTTTTCTTGCCAATGTCTGCAAAAATATCCAAACAGCGTTTCATGAAATAAAAAAGTAAATAATCTTAGTTAATTTTCCAATATTAAAAATACGAAAGTTTGTATGGATGGATTTTTTTATATCAATGAAGCCAGAAGATTTGAACGGATCTAGATTAGAATAGAATCTACGCATTCAATGGATGACGCAGCCGAAGCCGGGAACAAAAGCTAAACTACATTTAATAAGTGTACACAAAGGAAACGTCAAAATGCAAGTGCACTATTCTGATTGGTCATTTCCTATGAAGTAAAGTATGCAGTAGGTAAACTCCATAAATAGTCGCCATCATTTGAAATCTTTCCAAATTATGACCTCATGATAAATAATAGCTCATAAAACTTCAAGTAACCACGGTACGACATTATCCTCTGGTTTCCGCAATCCTCTAATTTTCTGATTCTCCTCACGTTTACACACAAGAGACGTATTTGTCACCAGTCCGCTATTCTGTGAACCTTAGGGCACCAGGACTTCTTGGAAGAATTGGGTGAAAGAGGTCACGCTGGTGACATTCACAAACTATTGTATGCTTATGTGAAACTGGGCCCTACACTAAATAGTAGATTATTAACCAAGGGGATAAAGCAGTGTCTTCTGTCGCGGGTGACGATTTAAATCGCGAGCGTAACGAAGGATTCGAGGTTTACTCCCGAGCGTAGCGAGGGTGTTAAAAACTTATATCACGAGTGAAACGAGGGATTTAAGACGAGTCCTGAGTGTAGCGAGGGATTTAAGTTCACCCAAGACTAAGACAGCTTTATCACCGAGGAAAATACTCTATTTTTCGTACCACTTGCGAAAAAATTAACACAATAATAATATGAGATAAGCATTTATTAAAAATAATGACAATTAAAAGTAAAAGTTATTATTCGAAACATTGGTCCAATTATTGTTAGAGTGAGTTACATTTTTGTTTGGTATGAGTTGATTTGAGTATTTTTGTCGGAAAAGCAAAGGCATCAAGCTCATACGGCCTCGTCGGTTTTATCAATTTTATTTTATTTAAATCACGTTCTCTCCCTAGAGGATGAATGAAATTCAGTACAATTTTCTTTCCCTGTTTTTAACAGATTAAAAATGACTATTGTTATGTTCGCTTTTTGTGGCATAGAATGTCACTTTTTTGAGCAAGTGGTACGAAAAACTAATTATTTATGTACTGTACAGTGGAAGCTTAACCCACAGATTTTTTTAGTCTCTCTTATAAAGATAAACTTTTAACGCTGTCTCTACTAAGAAGGCATAACGCCATCCACTAAGTCTCAAATATAAGACTTCATACATAGGTTTTGGCTGTCATTCAACAGTTAAAGAGTACCATTCATACTCTTATATATCAGCGTTTTATTTTAGTATAAGCAGCCCGAAATTTGAATGTCATTTTACCCCCATAGAGGGCCAAAACCTGCCCGGATCGCAGAGCTGTGTAAAGGAATTTAAGGAACACCGTGGATTTTAGTCAGACCGTCTGACAGTTCCTCCCGTTTCCACCCTAGGTGGGAGGACTGATTTCATGATTTCATCAAAACTAAAATGGGTCACATCGCCCGCCATACATCGTCTGCCGAGTTAGCACTTCCTAAGAAGGCTTAAAAGATGATTACACCCCTTTTCAATCTAAAATCATAACAATAACAAATTCTGTTAAGTAACTGTGTTCAGTTTAATCATATTTACGACAATCACTTCCAGTCATTCCGCGGCTCCTAATAAGGTCATGCACAGGCACACGGATGTAGTGTCTTCCTAGAAGAGATACCTTTTATTGTTGTGAGATCTAGGCTTTAGATCAAAGATAACATTGATGTACTCTTTTTTTATTTGGATTTGGTAGCGACAACAATTTTAATTATGTATTGTGGAAATGAATGCCTACATAAAGGGCCATCGACGAAACATCGTGGATATTAGTCAGTACGAGTCTGACAGTCCCTTTCGCTTCACCAAGGCGGCATGACTTATTTGAGAATATCACCACGCAAAAAAAAATACACAAAATATTTACCATAGATTCAGTACAAAATTCTTGAATAGCATAGAAAAGTATACCTATACTGACAATTGTTTTTTTATTTAATTACCGGCGAAAGGTATAAGCGAAAGAGGACTAGAACCATGAATGTGCTTAATCGTCGAAATAGTGTGACGAAGTCCCTGACCGAAAATAAGTAGAAAATAAATCAAGCCAAGCAAAGCATGCCAAACCGCAATCTGACAGTTACAAGTAAAACCACTCTTTGCGGCCATTCCAAGATTTGGCTCTTCCACAAACTCTATGACTACGTCGACAATTCGGCTACATCACTACGACCAACAAAAAGTAAGAAGGATTACAGTGGAATTAAAACGGAGCTAATTATAAGTGATCCAAAGAGCTGTTTAGCAAGCTGCATTGTTTCGTTACCATACAGGATGTGGGGAAAATTTGTTTATCGAGAAGTCGGAAATCGTGATAAATTAATGATGCTTTTATTTTTTGAGCACTTGTTTTTAGGTTTTCATTTTGAGAGCATGTATTTTTCTCTTGTTATAAAACATACTAACAAAGCCATTTTAAATGTGTGATTTGTTAACCAGTGACATTTCAAAGAACGTATTTAAATTCAATGATGATTTTTTATACTTATTAAAAATATAAAAATTATAGTTGAGTCAGAAAGCGTTGATTAGATATATAAGAATTTTAAGTTATATTAAATTAAGTAAGTTTCTTTACTAAGTGTCACGATTCAACTTATTTATTTTTTTCTATTTTTGCAAACTTCTCATTTGTCGTGGGTATGTTTACAAACATAGAAATACACATACAGAAACACCCAGACTCAGAACAATTACTAGGTCATGCAAATATTTGTTCCGTCCGGGAATCGAACCCACGACACGTTGTGCAGCAGTTGATCGTTCAGCCACTACGCCAACAATACAGCGACAATCCTGGCAAAGATATCATCAACATCAAAAGGTCCTTCCTACCACAGACCTACAACTTCCAAGCAACATACAACATGTCCCAAATATATTCAAGAGATTTAACAAATCCTCAAAAGTTCACAGCACTGGTACTGAGATGATAGGCCATGCGATGAGTCAGCAGCCATACGTTTCTCATGTTGCCGCTAGACCCTCGCTCCATACATACTAATTCGATGTTTCGATGTACAGTCAATAAATGGGATAAGTATCCAAGCAACAAGTTTTCAAATGGTTCCCCTGCATACTTTATGCTATATTGATGTGGCTTTTGGTTGTATGCTATGAACATTCAAAGAGGTTGATACGCAAACACATTGAAATGTATTACACAACATTGGAAAACCGTTTCAAACTTGCTGTCTAGGTACTAATCTCTTTTGATGACTGTACCTCACCGGCCATTCAACTCTTGGTTTTTTTGCCGATGACACATTACAATCAGAAACGTGTAAGTAGGCTATATGCGGGTACAAAGAGGCAGAAAACGGATGTATGTACACCGAATCGGGTTTGTTTCGATGTTTTGATTTTTTTGCGGTGCATTATGTGTAGTTCAATAGGCCTAGTGCGTCATTTGTTTTTGGCAAGATATCAGAAGCTATGAATAATTGAGGTTGAGCTTTTTAAGCAACTAATTTGGCAAAATTTTGATAGGTGCTCAATCGTGAATACAATAGTTGCTTTCAACATAGATGCCCTGAAAATAGTTGCTTACACGGGAAACCTCTATTTGCCTATTTAATTTATTTGTAATGTAGGCAATTCTTGTTTATTATATAGGCATGCCTTGCCATAAATGCTTACAAATGTGACCTCTTTAAAATTGCTCTTACTGCAGTTCAATCAAAAATTTGTAAATAAACTTACGATACAACGACAATTTTTTTCACGTGAACTAAACTTGAAACCTTGCAAGAACCAACTTATGCTGTCGGTTCAATAGTATCTTAATTTTGCTAAAAGCGTACTGAAACAACATTTTGAGCATATTTTATGACATTCTTCTTCGCGAACATACGAGTGTTATTTTCAGATAAACTTCAAATTGGGATCCAAGAGAGTTAAATTTATTTTTTCATTGCCTCGGAGATTGTCCGGTGGCTGGCACTCTTGATTCTGATTTTCAGCAGTTGCAATGGTTTGGGTATAATGCGGCAGGTTTGTCCAAAAAACTCTTAAAATCTCTTTGTATTCAACCGATACTAAAAAGACAAGAATATAATTGATGTTTTTATTTATAGCACATATCTAAAAACAACTCAATTTTATTAGACCCTTCATCAAACCTCTAAATACCACAAACAAATCAACATATCGTGCCAGATGAAAGCGATAAGTTGACTCTTATCACATTAGGAGTTAACACTTTCATCTACAAAATGTGGGTGTAGAATCGTAACCACCGCCTACTCAATACGTCATTTTACACCTAACGTTTATGTCAGCATATTGCTGGGGGCATTTGATTGTAAATGTCCAGTTCTGAAATAGAAATGGCCGTTTATAATGTTTTACTATTAATCATGGGGTTATTTGTGTCCTTTTCTTGTAGTCATATTTATATCTTTGGGTATTTTTCCTTCTATAGGGACATTATTTTTGTTTGAATCAATACTACTCCAGTTTGAGTTTAATCAAGTTCAAAAGGTCTCTTTTACCTTCACCTTGTTTGTCCGTCACAAATATTTGGAATTCTTTGTCATAACTAACGTAAAGTGATGATCAATAAAGAAGTTACGGAGTACTCAGCTATACTCGTATACCAGAAGTTTGAATCAATAGCAATTGGTCATCAAGATTCGATCAAAACAAGAGAACATCTGCCAGCCACAACGAAACCCTTAAACGTTCCCATAGACCCACAGTCACAATAAACACAAACGCAATATCCATTTACAAAACCTATTATGTTAATTTAAAACACATCAGAGTGTCGATAAGATCGGCTCGTTCACACCACACCTCCCAAAACAATAGTTAATAAGATGATTTATATCGATCTGAGATAGGCGTTCGACACGTCTCGACATCGCCTTAGCATAATCTGTGGTTCGATCGAGTGCTATATCGATGGCTACAGATGTTTGCGGCGCCTGGTTATGAGTTCTCCCGTGCATTGGTGTGAACTGGGGATGGAATCTTGTGGGATGAGCTTGATATCCTTGTGAGTAGAGGTGTTCCTTTTTCGATGTCTGGTCTGGACTAGAAGTAACGGTTTGTTTGGGAATGCAGGTTTAAGAAAGTCAAAGATGAGAGTGTAGTGGCGTAGCTTTGGAAATGCCTACTTAAACAGTGGACTGCGCAATGGTCCATATCCATTGGCAATGAGTTTGGTTATGAGATAGCTTGTGTATTGGTGTGAATTAGGGATGAGATCTTGTGGGTTGTGGCTGATAACCTTGCTTCAAGGTGTAGTGATGTTCCTTTTTTAGTAACATAGGATTGGTTTCCTTGCAATGGTACTAGAAGTGCTTGGTTTTATATGAGTAGAACATTTTCTCTTTATGCTTTCGTGATGAGTAGGAGAGCAACATGTAGTGGTGTAGCTTGTGAGGTGCTTATATTAATGGACAGCAGTGGACTTCGTCACGCATCAACGGTTTGAAAAACTGATTATTTATACATGGTTAATTTATCTGCATAAAAATAATCAGTAGTGTAGTTTTCTAAATAAAATCTAAAAATAAGTGATAATTATTACTGCGCAGACATATTATTATTACATACAGTACAAAATTACCTATTAAAATATGTGTTGATCCACTTTCACAAAGTAAAACAGGAAAGCGTCGTTTTATTCGTTTGCATGTTATTGAAATTGAATTTGAATAAAAATGCGTCATGTTGATGGAAATCCCCGGGTACTTTCTGTATGACATAAAGTGAAGTGAATTCTTTGAAAAAAGTATTGTTCATTGTGACCGCGGATCGTGCCAAATGCTTACCTAGAGGATCTAAGAATCATAAAAAGTTAAGACGATTAAAAAGCATACCGAAACCGATGATTAAACAAAATGTTCAGCTGAAAACGACCCAATTTTTGAATCGATTAAAGATGCTCGTGTAGAAGATAAGATCGATTTTATTGGATAGATACCTACCGTAACAAACAAGCAAGGCTTCAGATAGAACCAGGTCTTCTAACAATAAGTAGCGGGTCTAACATTCTGCGAAGCGACAATCACCCGATTGACTCGATCCAGATTGACGTTACCGCCCAGAATGGGGCAATTAATTGGGTAAGAGTTGCTTATTTGCCGTGGGCCGGCAGCATGACACGGTGGTTTTGCTCGCCCTCTATACGAGTTATTATAAAATAATGAAAGGCGAACCGCCCGCTGGGTTCTACAATTGCCCTGCTTAGCCGTCTCACCACCGGCCGTTTAGCTATTTTAATTTTTAGTTTGTCTACTAACGGTGTATTTCGTAAGACGGTATCAGAAAGCAATCATCGGGTTCTGCGCTTCAAGTCCGCCTACGTACGGACTGACCGTTTGTTACAATATTAATTTAATTTGAGACCGTAAGCCTCGTATGTAACACTCCGCGATGTTTGATTGCTCCCTTGTTCTCAGATTCATTATGTGATGTAAAACAGCGCCTCCCATCATTGTTATGGAGAAGTGCTGATATGGTCGTGTTGTTGGAAATTATTAAGTTTGAGAAGCATGTAGCGAAATGATGAGAAGGAAGATTTGAGGTATGGACTGATTTATTGCGAATGTTCAAGTATTGGGAGTAGACATAACAGTATATTGTACCAAAGACACATTGGGATACTGAAGAATCTTAGGGTCTGTTGTTTTGTATAAAGGGCCAAAGCCTGCCGGGGTCGCGGGACTAACGAAAGGTAAATTAGTAGGCTATTGAAGGACACCGTGGATTTTAGTCAGTACAAGTCTGACAGTCCCTCCTGCCCTGCCCTGGTTGGGAGGATTAAAAGAAGGCCTGTTGTTTGATTAGTAGTTCCATCAATATAATTATTAGTCGATCAGTCGGATGATCGTTAGCGTTCACTTAGATTTACTACCATCCATTTATGGGTACTCATAAATCATTGGCCATATTTAGTACAGAACAAAGTTTTAAAAACTCAAACACTTCGATTCTGTTAATCATTTCGATTCTGTTAATCATTTTAGGATTGACGACAGAGACGATATAGTATTTAAAGAATTGTTAAGAATCTGTGGTAGAGCTAGGTTTTAAAATTCTCAAAATCTCTCGTAATACTAGAGATGTAGACCTTGTGAGATATAATAAGAATTAAAATCACGTAGAAGTCACAGTTTCAAACAAGTCAACGACTAGACAGACTAAATATTATGTTAATTCTGTCTTATTGCGTTAGTACGAGTAGTACACTGCGTGTAGCATGTGCGTGATATGTTTCTAGAATATGAAGTTAGGTACCTAAAAGAAGGAATGCTAAAATATGTTAGAAATCTTCAAAAAATTATAGCAAGGATAAAAGGAAAGTCCGTAGCCTACAATTATTAAGTAAGTCCACCAAATATTGAGTATTGTTTTATAATAACTTTTCTGGCTTTTACGTGTATCACTAACCGAACTCAACATTTGTATCTTAGTTTAGTGGAACACGAATAGCTATTGATTTAAAAAAAAAAACTAAGTACAAAGTTTTTTGAACCAAATTCTATTAAAATCTAATTATGTAGGCCTAGAACCTGTTCAATAAATTTAAATGACATGAAAGCAAATAAAATTAAAAATAAATATTTCCTCAGAAAGTTTGGAGTAATTTTGCAAGTGTGACACGCAAGCGCGGCGAGGTGCGACCGCGCGGCGCAGGCGCAGCGTCATGTGGCCGGCCGTTGTTAACAACTGAGCAAGAAAGTACAGAAGGTATACTGAGACGGTAGTTTAAGGACTCCAAAAAAGTTGAAGACAAAATGACATTCAGCGCACATTATTTTTTCAGATCAATGGTAAGAAAAGACACCAATACGGAGCAGTGAGGCCGCTACTGTAGGACAAACTGAGTCTGGCGAGCTCAACCACATTCAATGAGAGAAATAGACAATGATAGCACAGACAAAGTGAAAGAAAACAAAGTGAGGAGTCCATCGTGTCCTAGAACAGAAAATTGGGAGATATTTGATTTCTATTCTTCTACACTAGATTACAATCTACTCCCTCACCACTAACATAGTATGCTGTCATCATCTGCCTAGCCTTTTCCCAACTATATTGGGGTCGGCTTCCAGTCGAATCAGATGCAGCTGGATATCAGTATCTGTGCTATACACAAATTGCTAAATCCTCAAACCACCGATTCGAAAGAGTGTAACTTCTGCTCTTCCTTACTCCTTGTCCACAGCCAGCTCGGCGGTTGATATCGCGGCATCTTCACGCCGCGTGCGCATGCGTGCGGACCGCGGACCCCTTCCAGCTAAGTTGATTAGTTAGGACTCTACTTATAACCAGTTGTAAGGGGGGGCTTTTGGCCAGTGGTGAAATTAATTAATTATTAAAGGTGTTTTTTGGATAATCAATTTGTTGGTTAAATAATTATGTATGGATAGGGTTAGCAATAGCTTGAAGTTTTTTTTTTTTTTAATTTTGCCTCACTTGTGAAGTTTCTCCTATATCGTGGGTGCGTTTAGAAATATAGAAACTGACATACACAAACACCCAGACGATGGACTGGTCTTGTATGGAGTTGGGCCCTTTCAACTTTATGCAATTAATTTATTGATATACTTACCTACTTTTTACGAGCTTTCTAAATGCGATTCTTTTTTTCAATTAATTTGTGAACTCAATGATCTTACTATTTATTGATCACATCGAAAGCACATCGTTTATGGCCTAATTTTACTCTATCTCTATAAGAGTATTTACATTGAATTTCAATTTTAACATACAATTTACCGTAGGCCTCATTCAGTTCGAGTCTGAAAGTCCCTTCCGCTCCACTCTGGGCGGGAGGACTCATTTCATGATTTAACTACGTAAAAAAAAACATATCATTACATATAAATAAATAGCTGCGTATCTCACGTAGCTATTTATTCAGACTTTAAGTGAAACCTCGAAAGTTTTAGCACACCAACAAAGTCATAAAGCAAACATCAGGATATTCCCGATATAGGAATTTACTTAAAACTTACAACAATAAGTACCAAGTAACAAACACCCGGTGAGCCACAGTTCTACATAAACTAACAAACGAACCGAGTTTCTTCTACAGAACAGATTCACAAATCAGAGAGAACGTGCGGTTAACATGAACTTTAATCAATGAAGTTATGTCGGCGTCTTTACGGTTTAACTAAGCGAACATATTGAGAGGCATCTACGGAGAATGGATGTGGTATGGACCGGTGAGTCTGTGTGCGAGTTACATAATCTTTTGTTGTGTATAAAACATTGATTTATTCTTGGACTGAAATACTTAGATTCTTATAGACCAAAGTTTTGGCCCACATCCCACATGTTCTTTAATATTTCCCACTTTGGGTTGATTGGAAAGGACAATCAGACCCATACTGATAAAAATAACCCTGCTCTTTTCGTTCCAGGGCTGTGGTACCCTGGTTACATAGTCCCGTGACCTTGGCAGGCGTTTGGTTCTATTAATAGGGAACCCATCATCAGATTGCTGACACCTCCTTGAAGTGTACAGAGAATACGACCCATCATTGACTCCGGTCTGGTCTGATCAAACAGCTACCTACCCTTTATTCGCAGTCCGCTTGTGCCTACAGTGTCGGGAGACTACCACTTCATGATCCCAAAGCCCTGCACTCACACACTTCACTTGAAACAGTTTGGTTTTACAAAGGGTCGGTCAACTACAGACGCGGGCGTGGAGTTACTTAAGGGCATATTCGAGGCCTGGGAGGAATCGAGGGATGCTCTTGGTATCTTCTGCGATTTGTCCAATGCCTTCGATTGCGTGCAGCATGAAACACTTGTCAGGAAACTATACCATTATGGTATGAGGGACAAGGCTCTCGACCTTCTGACTTCTTATTTAAATAATAGAACTCAGAGGGTTGATGTCAATGGCAAGAGATCTCAGGATCTGCGGTCACTATGGGCGTTCCACAGGGCTCAATTCTAGGTCCATTCTTGTTTTTAATATACATAAATGACTTACCATATCATGTAAAAGACAATCACAGGATTGTATTGTTCGCGGATGACACATCTCTCATTTTTAAAATTAAACGACAGTTAGCAAATTATGACGAAGTGAACAATGCATTATCTGAGGTTGTCCATTGGTTTAATGTAAACAATCTACTCCTGAATGGAAAAAAGACCAAGTTGATTAAATTCTCAACTCCAAATGTGAGGTAACTAAGTACAAATGTTCAACTTAATGGAGCGGAATTGGAACCTGTTGAATCAACAGTTTTTCTTGGAATAACTGTTGATTCAAAATTACAATGGGGCCCACATATTGAAACATTGTCAAAAAGACTTAGTTCGGCCGCCTATGCTGTAAAGAAAATACGACAAGTAACTGATGTTGATACGGCCAGAATTGTTTATTTCAGCTACTTTCATAGTGTCATGTCGTATGGGATTCTTCTATGGGGAGCCTGTGCGGACATCAATGCTATCTTTGTTTTACAGAAAAGGGCTGTTCGGGCCATTTACAATCTAGGTCCTAGGGATTCCCTCCGAGAAAAATTCAAAGAGATTAACATTCTGACCGTTGCCTCTCAATACATTTTTGAAAATCTATTGTATGTTCAGAAAAATATATCAAATTTTAAGAAAATGACCGATGTTCATAGCTTGAATACTAGGAATAAGCACAACCTCGCTGTACATCGCACTCGCCTCCACAGAGTAGGCAACTCATTCATGGGTCAATGTATACGCTTTTACAATAAACTTCCCATTGACATTAGAAATTTATCAATTAATCGATTTAAAATTTGCATTAAAACCAAATTATGTAAGAAAGGGTATTATAAAATAATTGATTATTTAGATGACAAAAAAGCTTTTTTTTTTTTTTTTTTTTTTTTTTTTTTACGTGGCAAAATCATCAAATGAGTCCTCCAGCCCCGGGCAGGGCGGGAGGGACTGTCAGACTTCTACTGACTAAAATCCACGGTGTCCTTCAGTAGCCTGTTATGTTCCGGGGTCACGGTAAGGAAATAATCCCGCGACCCCGGCAGGCTTTGGCCCTCTGAGAGGGGGGCCCCGTCATTATGATGACGCTCTTTGAGGCGCGCGTGGGACACAACGCGCCGTCGACCCGGGCATGGTCCATGGTCGGGCAGCGAGTTGCCCTTTACTCGCTGCCCGCATGCCCGCGCCTACGGTGGCCGGAGATCGTCCTGCGACGTCCGTCGCCGTGGGCGTGCACCACCGCGGGTGGGGCGGAGGGAGGACACTGTCCTCTCTCGCGCGCGGCCCGCCTCCTCCTTCGCGAGCATTACTGCCTCGCAGAAGGAGCTGACCGCTTCCCACTCCGTCTCGCCCCGCAGCATGGCCGCAACCAATGCCGGGCGCGAGAGGTCTCCGCCTATCGCAGCCGTGAGGACACGTCGGTGCTCCGCCCAAGCTGGGCAGTCCTGCACCGTATGCTCCACCGTGTCCTCCGGGCGATCTTCGCAGTGGTGACACCCAGGCGTTTCCTCCTTCCGCATTAGACACAGGTACCTCCCGAAGCATCCGTGCCCGGTGAGGACCTGCGTCAGGCGGAAAGTAAGGACGCCATGACTTCTCTCCAGCCACTCCTCAAAGAGGGGTCTTACCGCCGCAATTGCGGCGTGCCCGATGACAAAAAAAAGCTTGGGATTGAATTGCTCGCTCTCGCTCGTAATTATAATATTATACAATACTGACATTATAATTATTATCCTCTTCAAACTTCTTTGTTTTACAAATTTGACATGTACATTTGACATTGTAATTTATTATTATTGTACTTATTTAGTATTTTCAAATTATTATTTTGACATGTAAATTTGACATTGTAATTTATTATTATTGTATTTAGTATTTTCAAATTATTATTTAATTTATTGTTAAACATGAAACTTACCTACTATACATGCTCTAAAACAGACTTTGATCCCTGAGTTTGTTTCGCCATTTCTTCTCAGGGTAGTCAGATATGAAATGTCGACCCCATCTAGTCTTAGTTTAAAATGTAGATGTATGACGTGTAAAAGTGATATCTACATCCTATTTACAGAATAAATAATTTCATTTCATTTCATTTCATTTCATTTCATTTCATTTCATTTCATTTCATTTCATTTCATTTCATTTCATTTCATTTCATTTCATTTCATTTCATTTCTGCGCAGGTGCCCGGACACTGTAAGATTTTCTGCGGCGGCTGGGCGTTTGATAATTCTTCTGTTCAATTGCACGATGAAGTACTGATCTCAATTCAAACAGAAGTTCATATACCCAAGAACTACAGATTTGCGTCAATTATTTCTAAATTTAAAGTTTACACATCAACAAAATATACGTGTCGAATTGAGAACCTCCATCTTTTTTCGTTGCTTAAAAATGCAACGCTTAATAAAAATTCTTGAGGTACCAAAAGGTCACTTTACTGAATTAGTCAGAGGTTAGAAACATGGCAAAGTTTTCCTAAAAAGTAACATTTAAATAAAATTACGGCTGCAAGTTAGGCACTTATGTGTTTTAGTCCTTCCTATGTAGTTCTCCAAAATGTATATTCTCTTATCTTTGGTATGAAAGAGACTGTACTGAAGTTAGCTAATTTGGAAACTTATTTTTTCAAGTTTTCTTCGAAACTAATTTAAAACTTTTGGTCTGGGTGGAAGAAAAAAGTTGTAGTGACGATAAATTAATTTCAATAGAAATTACGTAAAATGGTGTGGATATTCATATTGCCATTAAAAAAATTACGGACATCGAGGGAAGGTGGAACAGTTTCAATGTTGCCTTTTTTTCTTTTTTTTTATCGTGGTATAATCATCAAATGAGTCCACTGTGAGGGACTGTCAGACTTGTACTGACTAAAATCCACGGTCTCCTTCAATAGCCCTTTATGTTCCGGGGTCACGGTAAGGAAATAAGTCCCGCGACCATGTATTTAGTTGCCTATGTAAATATATTTTTTTAATTTTCATTTTTTTTCTGTCTAAGCATTGCGCTTTTCTAATAGACAAGATGCATTAGTCCATCATTTAGCTTTTCAATATTTAACCCGTATTTTTTCTTGTGATATAAACCAAAATTGACGAATATTCGACGCTTTTAAATTTCATAATACGTCACTTCTAGATCATTATATAATTTGTACTTAGTTGTAGCGTCACGAGCATGCTACTTGTTTTATTTTTCAACGAGCATGCTACTTGTTTTATTTTTCAACTAGCTTCTGCCAGCGCCCAAGTAACACAAACGTGTCTAGAAACGTACTACTAGATAGCTTATAGAATTAAATTGAATTGTCTACCATAAGAATAAAATATCTATAAGCAATCTTCTAGAACGCTTATAGACAGAGTTTAGTAAAAGTGGGCACATTCTTGTACCCTCTCTTAAGAATGAGTTAAGAAAACATGACTAGAATCTAGTCATGTTTTCTAACTCATTCTTAAGAAAAATCAGAATGAGTTAAGAAAACATGACTAGAATCTAGTCATGTTTTCTAACTCATTCTTAAGAAACATCTCTTAAGTCAATTTGATCTTAACTCTATCTAGTCACTAGATAGAGTTAAGATCAAATTGACTTAAGAGATGTTTCTAGTGTCTCTCTAAACCGTTTATAGACCGCACGTTTATCTAGTAGCGTACTAGTAGATAGTTTATAGATAGAGTTAAGAGCTTTAAAGGAATCATTGCTCGTCAAGTTTTAAAACCAAATGATCTTAAGACTAACAACTTTAAGTAACATTTTACTAGTGACGCATAATGGCGTGGAACTTACAAGAGTTATTTTACTTAATAATATTTGCATCATGGCGTAACAAATTTATTACTTTTTATTAATTTGTGTTTTAATAATGGGTAAATAAGCAAATCAATATGCGATTGAAATTCTATCGTTGAATATTATGTAAAACTCTTGTAAAATAAGAGCGCCCGCTGTAAATGTAAGATTTAACAATTTTTTTTCAAAATATGAATATTATTTGGTATAAGCAAATTTTCGAATTTACATTTTAATACTTAAAATACTCATTTTATTTAAAATATAGTAATTTAAAACATATCAAATGTCTAATTAGACATAATTTAATGATAAAAACATTAAAATACGTAACGAAAATTATTTGAAGCAAAAAATAGGCAATAAAAATGGCGTCCAGATAAAATTTACTAGAAAACCGATTTCTATAGAACAAATAGTCTAGAGATTTTTTTTGTAGTATGGCTCTAGAATAATTTTACTTACTACATACTAAACTATCTAGTGAGAGAATAAACAGATTTAAGAGTGGTTTAAAATTATCTAGTAACTGTCACTCTGTATTCCTTTTTATCTTGTCACAGTATTTCTAGACGTTCTTCAGTGAATAGGTAATTTAATGTGTTGTGAATGTAAGACCATTTTATGCAGTAACAAACCATCTGATTTATTTAAGTATAAACAATGTGAGAAATAATAATTATAATTGTAATTACATTAATACCCTTTCATTTGATACCCACATCATTGGGGTGGATTTCAAACAGCCAGTCCGCCATCTTGAATTTAAGTCACCTGACTATTTTTTTCGTATTCCTGACAGCAAACCTTTTCATTTGATACGCATTATCATGGGGGTGGATTTTAAATAGCCTGTCCGCCATATTGGATTTAAGTCACGTGACAATTTTTTTCGTATTCTTGACAGCAAACCCTTTCATTTGATACCCACATCATTGGGGTGGATTTCAAACAGCCCGTCCGCCATCTTGAATTTAAGTCACGTGACTATTTTTTCGTATTTCTGACAGCAAACCCTTTCATTTGATACCCATATTATTTGGGTGCATTTCAAATAGCCTGTCCGCCATCTTGGATTTAAGTCACGTGACAATTTTTTTCGTATTCTTGACAGCAAACCCTTTCATTTGATACCCACATCATTGGGGTGGATTTCAAACAGCCAGTCCACCATCTTGGATTTAAGTCACGTGACCATTTTTTTCGTATCCTTGACAGCAAACCCTTTCATTTGATACCCATATTATGGGGGTGGATTTTAAATAGCCTGTCCGCCATATTGGATTTAAGTCATGTGATTTTTTTTTCGTACTCTTGACAGCAAACCTTTTCATTTTTGATACCCATATATCATCAACAATTTTCTACGTTTTGGAGGAAGTTACTAGGAAGTTTCGATTCTTTTTCGGTCGACTCTTCTTCATTTTTCTTTCTTTTTAAATACTTGCGGATTTTTCGACGAAAACCACCAGATCTTTTAATTTGTTTCATCTTCTCCATTGCATAAACTCATCCAATTTAAATTTCTAGTACAAATGCACTTAACTAAGCCAGTTTTAAGGAAAAAAACTCTAAAAACACGACTTCTCTATCAGTTTTCTAGACAAACTTAAAAATATCTAGTAAAGTATTTTATCTAGACTGAAGTATCTATAGAAAAAAAAGATAAGAGTACCATTAGCTAAAATAGAATATCTGTAGAAAGTTTTGTCTTCAAATATATCGTTTTATCTATAAAACTACTTCAAAATAGGTACCTTAAGGCTTTTTTAACTATTTGTAGAGCATTTTATCTAGAAACATTCGTTAATAACTATAAACGTACTTAAAATAAGTGTTCTATAGAACAAATGCTCTTAAAATAATAAAGCTTTAGATGAAAAACTCTATAAGATTAAATGTTCTATATCAAACCCATCTTTAGAAAGCCCGTATCTAAAGATTAACCCTGAATAGACAGTCTATAGACAGATTGGTTTTAAAACTTCCAGACTGTGTTACTTGGGCGACTTCGTACGCGGATCCTGTTGCTTATGCCAGCGACAACGGGGTCGTCAAAATCGAAGATCTGAAACGTCTGATGTCGAATTCTTAGAGCCTGGGGACGGGAAAACAACAGGACGCGCATGACGATTCCAGATCTTTCATTTTTGTAAGTCAACAGGAAATGCCCATCAGACTAAACAACTCTTGCTAAGACGTCATTCCTATATATGTTATAGTGTAGCTGGGCTCTTGGAGTTCCACATCAGGTATTCCAGATCTTCAGTTTTTATACGACAACAGGGAGTGCTCATCAGGCTGAACAACTCTTGCTAAGACGTCATTACTGTATATGTAATAGTGTAGCTGGGCTCTTGGAGTTCCACATCAGGTGTTCCATATCTTCAAATTTATTTTCTCGGCAGAAAATGCTCATCACGCGGAACAATTTTTGCTATGGCGCTATTTTTGTATCTCTTATAGTTTAGGTGATCTATTGCAGTTCTGCATCAGGTGTTCAAGTTTCCAAGATAAATTATAGCCTATATGTGGCCCAGACTTAATAGCTATACAACAAAAAAAAAAACAATCAAATCCGTCCAGTAGTTCCGAAGATTAGCGTGTATGGAGTAACTTCTCCCGTTTTCCTAACATTTCCCTTCACTGCCCTGCTCCTATTGATTGTAGCGTGATGAAAAGTATACTATAACCAGCGCAGCACGCGTAGCATGACCACCGTAGAAACGAGTTATATCGACGGGAGAATCGACAAACTGACAGATTGAAGAAAGATCTCTATCGTCCTAAGCATGGCGATGTTTGACAAGTAGAAAAGAAATGTTTCTTTTCTGCGATAGAAAGAAGTCTACAACGTCGAGCATGGCGACAATATTTTCTCTACTTTTGACACTTGGGGGAAGACACATTTCTTCTCTACAAGAGAAACTTGTCTACATCAAATCAGACCTAGACAAGATTCTTTTTATAATATTCTTGGTGTTTATTAACTTAAATTTGTTTTAAAAACAAGTAAGGGTCTTCCCAACTCAATCGCTTTAGTTTTTAAGCCTTAGATAATAAAAATGGCTGAATGAAACTTATTAGGAAAGTGCATCAAACTTTTTTTAATACGAGGTCCATGAAAACTTATAAAATGAGAAACTTTCAGTGAAATAATGCAGACAGCTAATCTTTCCAATGTTTTATTACTAGACAAAGAATCATCAGTCATAGACATGCAGCATGGACCCAACATTATCTGCCTAAAACCATAATCACAATTAATGATAATTATAATAAATATCTGTCTCCTATAGCACAAAGATAATGTTCTACACTTGTTTTTCTCTCTTTCTAGAAAGTATGTTAATTTTATTTGACATTTAGCTAGGAAAGGCTCGTGTCCATACTGTGTGTCTATGGTGTGGAACCTTTTTGCGTTTTGTTGTCTCTTTGATTTAAGTGCAAAAAGTTTTTTGTAATTGCAAATGAATGCACATATTACTAGAATTATGGATAATTCTGTCTGATTCCAATAAATCATTTTAATTGTATTGAAAACTTAAGAATATTACACGTTTTTTTGGCTAACTAAACTAAAGCTAAAGCTAAACGTTTTAGTTCATTCACAGCTCAGTCATTCGCCGTTGCTATGGAAAGAAAACTTATTTCTTGTCTTCATAGAAACGCGAGTCTACAGGTCGCGCCATGCTCGGGCAGAAAATATATCAAGTGGGATAGAAAGAGCTTTGTCTTTTCTTGGTAGAATAGAGATAGAATCGCCATGCTACGCGTGCAGGAGTATGAAAAATAATTGTGCCAAGTTTCGTCAAAATCCGTCGAGTAGTTTTTGTTTCTATAACGGTTATACAGACAGACAGACAGACAGACAGACCGACAGACAGACAATAATTTTATTAATTGCATTTTTGGCATCAGTATCGATCCCTAATCACCCCCTGATAGTTATTTTGGAAATATATTTCATGTACAGAATTGACCTCTCTACAGATTTATTATAAGTATAGATAGATATAGATAGATAGATAGAAGATAGATAGAAGATAGATAGATTTACTGATGTAAAATACTAGAAAATACTAGATATGTGGCTGTTGTAAACTATGCTTTTACATCGTGTATAACTCTTACATTTAGGTATAGTGACCCAGAAATAATTAAAAATAGATGCGTAATGCAAAGAATATGGCTTTACTACAAGTACTTAATTAATGACAAAAAATAAAAAAAAACGATGGATCTTATTTGAGAGTGATTGCAAATACATTTTATGTCTTCCGAATAAAATAATGAGCAAATGAACAGCGGCGGTTAATGTTCATCAAACTATTTTCCTGCTCATCATTTCTTAGAAACACTACAAACAAAACTAACTTCAATAAATAAAACTAATTTTTTGATCGCGGCGCACGCGTCTTGTTACGGACTCCGATACTTGCTGACTCAGCATCATTTCTGTAGTTCTTCCCACTGATTGTTCCATTCGGCTTTGTCTGTCAATATACTTCCCTCCCCTCACCCCGCATTATGGTAGACAGTTAATTACTTTTCATTAGACAATAAGCTTAATGTTTGGTGGACGGCGTCGTTGTGAAATCTGCTTGGAAATAGTTTTATTTTTAGTTAGCTATAATAACGATATTTTTTGGAGGGAATGTTTTTCCACGAGTTTTCAAGCGATGATTTTTTTTGGATACTTGATTAATGTATTTTGCAGCATTGGTCTAGATTTAAAAAATTCTAGAGTTGCGATGAGGGCTTCGTTTTGAATGTTGATTGTATCGTGATCATCATCATCATCTGCCTAGCTTTTTCTTTTAAAGTTTGTAAGCTATTGAGTTTGTTTGTAAGAAGTAAACTTTTTAATTTCGGGACTGATTTTCTAAATTCTTTCACCAATAGAAAACTACATTATGTTTGACTAACATAGACTATAATTTTAAACTTGTGCGGCCAGGGCGGCTATCTGTTCGTTAATAATACAGATCATCAAACTACGATTAATCAGTAATTTATGAATTATTTTTCCGACTCTTCAAGCGTGCCTCGGGTGGCAGTTAGAAATACTGTGGCGGGCTTGTCCCAAAAGCATTATTTACTAAGGAAGAAATTGAGACTTACTTCAGCATTTTTCTACTTGCTATAAAAACTGAACCCTGCAGACTTCATTGGACGAAAACCCTTTTTTTAATGGGTGGTACGTGGTAGAGTATTTTCATTTCCAAAAATTGGCAACTCGTTTCGGAGTAGTGACTGAGATTTTCATACTATTTAAAACAGATGTTTGAATTTAACAACGATCCACGAAGTAAGATTATTTTTACATTATTATTTCGTAATTAATTAGGTTTCTAATTACATAATTATCATCAGCAATTCCATAATTACATCTGCAATAAAATTATCATTGTGCCACAAACTATTTACAAATTAACAATAGAAATCACCAGCCTTTCCTAATCAGGTCTCTTTTAATGGCCAATCATTGGTCAGTCAGGTCAACAGTACCCTGCTGATTTGTTATTCACCTCGCTGCTCACCGCCTTGGAGTCAGAGGTTGAAGGTAATCATTAGTGAAAGGGAAACATCATTGTGTTACAAAGTCATCAATGTTGAAGGCAGAAAGTTCTGACGCAGAAGGCTTGCTCGGAAAAGTTTTATGTTGAACACTGTTTGCATTCATCATGTCGGCTGATTGTCGTCCACTGCTGAACGTAAGCCTTCCCCAAAGAGCGCCAACAATCCCGGTCCTGCAGTCCCCATTCATCCGCTGCCAGCAGCCTTCTTCTATTCATCCATTAGTTGTGCCGTGTGTTGAACACTATTTTTGCTGTAACCGACCGTTTTGCAGTACCCAATTACTAACGCTTTTGCCATGTGAAGATAGCCAATTGAAAGACTAACTGTAGGCCTTATGCTTTAATAAGTCCTTCCACGGTCCCCCTGGATTGCATTGCCCCATATGTAACCCACAGACAGATCTATACATACTATATAACAAAATACCCAAAAGCTGAGACGTCTCTCAGTAATTAATATTCTCAATAACAATTGTTTATACTGAAAGTTAGTGCAATTCTTGAGGAAGGTTTAGGAAAACTGTAAATTGACTGAAATCGCGGACGAAGTCACGAACAGTGTTCTAATAGAACTATAATTATGAGTGCCTGTGAGCTACAGGGCCGCGGGGATACGACGATAAAAGGGCTGAGGGAGGACTATTTAGTCGGAAAAATGTATCTATAAAATTATTTAAATGTTATTTATTGTATTTCTGTTCCTCATCTACATAGTGCAACCGATAACTTAAATGTTACATTCACGTAACATCGCTATGGGCGAATTGTTTAATTGCTCTATCCATTTTTGGTTTTACCAATGTTATGAATTTAATGTTGGTAGCTAATTAACATTTTACCTATTAGTGTGCAACAATAGGTTACCAAACTGAATTAATTTGTAGTTGGACATCGCTAGCCAGTAAACTACATCAAAATACAGTTTTTTAATCGTTTTTTTTTTGGGACATCAGTAAATACTATTTCACTATTAATTTATTTAAACTACCAACAAATACCTACTATGAATAATGGGTATATTTACATATAGTGTAAAGATTCCATTTTATTTAATTCACAACCTAGGTATCACGCCTGTAATCTTTAGTTCGATCGTTAATCGTTTAGGCAGAAATGGGACGAACCTATTGCCATCAAACATGCTCAAATTCAGACTCCGTGGCCGCTACTGAAAAGTAATATCCCTCAAGTAGTATTACAACTGAAAAACGATTTGTTTTTCCACAATATTGTGGTCTCTAGAAGCTTTTTGATGCAACAAAATATCGCAGTAATAAAACATCTTTTTAATAAGTAAGAATTCCTGCTTATCAGCCTTCAATCAATCCTACATGTCTCGACAAAATTATTATTCAATCCATCTCAATCCAAATCCCGATCCGTTTTTTGTGACGGCGGCTTCGAATTGGAACGGATAGGCAAATTCGGTCGCTGATGGGACAGATTACGATAAAGCATAAAAAATATGTTTCATCATCATCATCAGCCTATAATGTTCACACTGCTGGGACACAGGTCTCCTCTCTTGTGAGAGGGAGTGGGACATAATCCACCACGCGGGCCCAGTGCGGGTTGGCAGATATCACACGTCTTCGAATTTTTGGTTCTAAGACATGCCGGTTTCCTCACGATGTATTCCTTCACCGTTTTGAGAGCAGTGGTGATGAAACAAATAAAACAAAGTAATGCGCCTGGCGGGGTTCGAACCCATGACCTACAACTTGTAAGTCGGGACCGATACCACTGGGCCACCACTGCTCTTCAAAAATATGTTTACATAACAAAAACATAAAAATATGTTGATTTGTTTACGGTAAGCGTTGATGTAGTGGGCGCTTGCCTAAGAAGTAACCTAACCACTTACTTAAAATCATGGAGTCGAAGCTGAAAGTGAACACCGTCGATCACCAAAACCTTATCTATAACATCGTGTAGACACACATAACTATCACGACCACAAAACTCGGGGGTACAGCAGTCGTGTCGCTGCGACATTACCTCCACGTATTTGCATAGTAATCGTTCGGCTAGCTTTTAATTATGCGGTGTAGAAGACAACTACATATTGAAGAAAAGTTGAGAAGGTTCAGTTCTGACGAAAACGGTTAAAGAAAGACACAATAGTTATTTGTTAAGCATGCCTGCAAAGTTGATTTTTGGCGCGAGTACTTGAATTGAAAACTGAGCGAGTGAAGGTTTCTAAGATTGAACCGCGAGACAAACGAGCAGTTCAAATATAGAATCCTGAGCGATGCGAAGTTTTCAAAGGTACGAGACGCAGAAAAACTTTGCTGCCGAGTGCAACACACAACTTTTCAACTAACACAGCGAGGAAATGTAGTGGGGGCGGCTCGCCTGCCAGTGTGGAAAAGTAGAAAACAATTGATTACAAGACGTGAGGTGAAAAGAAAATTTTAACAAGATTATGAAGCCTGTTTTCTTTTTAGTCCGCAGTCAAACCCTTCTTGATCAGTAGTAGAAGTCTGTTTATGTCTATTTAATAACAGATTGGATTAATAGAAACTGTGAGATTTAAACTCTTAAGTTTACTGATCTTGTCTTAAATATTGGAATCATTTCATCATCATTAGCCTATAATGTTCGCACTACTAGAGTATATAAGTCCTTCTCTCTGTGAGAGAGAGTGGGTTACAATCCACCACGCGGGCCCAGTGTGGTGTGGTACATGTCACATGTCTTAGTTTTTTTTGGCTTTGAGACACGCTAGTTTCCTCACGGTGTTTTCCTTCACCATTTTGAAAGCAATGGTGATAAAACAAATTACACGAAGAAACGCGCCTGGCTGGGTTCTAACTTACGACATACAACACGTAAGTTGGAGTCGATACCACTAGGCCACCACTGCTCTCACATTAAAAGCAATTATAATTATGAATCTCCCTTCACTCTAACTTTTCTACTCCTTACTACTTTTGAAAATTGTGATCACGTAATACATATTATGGACCTTTTGTCCCTGCCCTATCTAGTTTGTGAGTTACTGTTCGGACCCAATACAAGTGGGCTTCGTTTTTGGTCGTAGGTATAAGTAGTTTTATTGTATTCCTAGACATAAAATAAACTTTTAATACGTTACTGTAATTGGTGGATAATTATTTTGGTTGCGTGTTTTTTTTATTTATTGGTGGGAAGGGTTCGAGGAGTGATTAATTAGGTTTGTTGTCTAGTGCGTAGTGATCTACCTATTATACGAAAAAACAAAACTTAGCTAAAACGGTTTATGTGATTAACGTTTTTCGTAGCATGTGCTACGAATCTCGTAGCACACGATTATTTAGTAGTCAACTCTGTAATTTTGCAAGTGGGCATCACTTCCTTATTTATATTTGGGAAATTTATGTTCTACATAGAATAAATCTCAAAATTAACACACGGCATAAACCGCCGATACAACAAAGAATTATTAATTTTTGGGGACCATCTATATTGAATAAATTTTTGATTATTCTTGCCCTGAACGAGTTTATTAAAAGAGAACGTTGGAGTACAAGTTAACACAGCTTAAAGATTTTTTTGATTGATTTTGATTAAACTGCTAGAATTGCTTTGAACGGTTTATGACAAGTAGAAAAGGGAATTAAGTACACATTTTTTGTTCTAAATATGTTTCCAAAATATAAAGCAATAAAAAACAGCAATAACACATACCTACAAAAACTTTCTACAACAACCCTTATCGAGAAACTCCACAAATAAAAAAACACCTTTAAGCTCAAGAAATAAAAAGCCTTTTCTAATGCCAGCTTTAAAGTGATTAAACCGAAAATTTATCTTCAGTACATTCGTGACAATGCCTACTGTAAGTAGGTGACTTTAAGGCTTTCATGCTAGCTGCCCATTGAGGTACATGGTAGAGGCAATAACAATTAATTAGAACAATGTATGGTCGCCTTATGGGCACTTGGGCACTTGAAGCAAGTCGGCCCATTGTCATAAGGTGGTAAAATAGTAGTTCATTGAATTTTCTAGTGACGTATGTAAAGTGGTGTGGAGTTTGTTGTTTAATGTTCAACTTTATTGAATTTTCTTGTTACGCCGTTGTTTTTATTTGGTATGCCGTATGGGTCATGTGTAATGTGTTTAGGACTACGCCTAATTGAGGAAATAACTTTGTACGTTGCATAATGGTTACCCATTTCTGAGAATAACGTTTCGTCAACGATCTGTTGGTAATTTTTATAGCTTTTTTTTATAGATTTCTGATCTTTGAAATGATTTTAATCTACTTAAAGGAGGAAGTTTTTAAGTTGGCTCTATTTTTATTGCATTATATTGATTTTAAACTCAACTCATAAAAAAATAATTTTGACGACACTCAACAAAACATCTTTTTTCTAAATAACCGAGTTTATTAGTAAAAACTACCGTTTCTATAGGTGAAAATAATCATCAGTGAAGTTTCTCAATAACCTTTTAATTAATTTAAAATCAGTAATGAAATAATTAATAAGTCTATCAGTCACAAACACTACGCGATCCTTTCGACATTGGAGGCCGATTTGAATGCCTGTGACCATCACGGTGTGAAGTGATGATAACTGGCTGTCGAGTCTGCTAATTATTAGTCAGAATGGCGCCACAATGGCGTTTCAATTGTAGTGCTTATTCGAACCAGCAGTAAAAAATGGTTCGAATAAGCACTACAATTGAGACGCCATTATGGCGCCATTATGGCGCCATTCTGACTAAATAATTGTAGTGCTTATTCGAACCAGCAGTAAAAAATGGTTCGAATAAGCACTACAATTGAAACGCCATTGTGGCGCCATTCTGACTAATAATTAGCAGACTCGACACCCTGGACCAATGCGGAAAGTGATATTGTTTGTACTTATTTATTTATGATGTCTGATGTTTGTACTGGTTATATTTAAGTTTGCATTCTTCTAAGTTTATCCTTAGACAGCACTAATATCGAAGAAAAAAAACAGTGTGAGGAAACCTGGAGTTAAATGATATTTATTTTGAAAGTTGGTTTAAAAAAAAAAAACAATTTTAGAAGTCATCAAAATATTTTTAATGCTAGATGAAGCCGGAGATCGTACATACCTGACTACTCTGAGAAGAAACAGCCAAAATAAACCCAGGTACACTAACTTATGATCAATATAAGGCTGAAATCGCCAACCCGACTTGAGCAAGTGCAGTTTTTATTTTCTGTATGCTTAGCATACGACAGGGCTAGACTGGTATTATCATTACTTATCCAAAACTATACCTAGCGATACGCGGCAGACTTTCTGGGTATCGGTATTTTTTTTATTGGCACAAATCAAACCACTGCAACTCTTGAAAGCCACAAATGGGGAAGGCAAGTGTCAAAGTGACAAGTGACAGTTTGGTCCCAAAAGAACTGTCAAATGAAAGGAATTTTCTGAAAAAAAAAACGATTTATTGATGTAAAATGACTAGATGTTGTGTAATAAGCTGTAAAAATGATGGAACATACAAATTTCCGACAATACACACTATCAAGAAATAATGGGTAGCTGCTGTGACTGCCTTGAGAACAAAAATTGAATTATAACAAGGAAAAGCTATATGTATAATAAACAAATATCCAGCCTTGCGAAGCCGAGACAGGCCGTTAGTTGAGTTTATTAATGAAATTCTATGATAATACCATAACTAAACAATCGAATACACTTTTCAAAATAATATCTACTTTTCTATTGGAGTTTAAGTACCAGTATTGCATCGCTCTATAAATTATGAAATGGTTCCTCTGGCGGAAGAATTATCACCTGGAACGAGTTTTATGATAGTTGTGGTGTTAAGAAATCAAATATATTGTGATATTTATCGAATCTAAATAGAAAAAGGGGTAAAATTACTGATTTAAAACATTATGATATTTAATCAAAATAGAAAGTCAGAAGCAGCATTATATTCTTGCTATAGGAGAGGACAGGTAAAACATACCTAAACTCAAAAATTGAAACCTCAACTACAAGTAATTGTGGATTTATTACGGTAAAATCAAATTTATTACCACTCAATTAAATCACTTTTTTTCCGCTTGTAGATGCACCGCGGCATCTTAGTTCTTCTTTTGGTATATGCACTTGCATTGACGAATAATTTTCCATATTTGTTTTGTATTTATACTCAATTTTTATAACAATAAATCTTGTTTGTTTTTTGTACAAATCTGACGTTAGGACCAACTATCGCAGCGCCATCTACGATTAGCTTTGAGTTGCCATCCCCATTATAGAACAAAAGAAGCACATTGAATTATGGATTCTATCCAAAACGCAATCGAATAAAGCTCAAACTAGAAAAAGAAAAGAAAAAAGGTTTTTCAAAAAAACAAAGTTCAAATTCCCCGTTCCAACAAATCACAATCACGGACAGCCATACATCACCGATACAGTACTACATAAGTCCATACCTACACAAGTACGGGTCGGTCCCGCCTCTCTACGTGAAAAATGCGAATTACTTTTGAAGATGGCCAGCGAGTCAGAAACTCATTGTTATAGCGATAACGATATTCAACGATGCGATGCCAGTTGCCACTCGTGTCGGCGGATCGTGAAATTATTATGGCTGGAAAAGTGGCTTGTGTACGTAAATATTGGTTGTTATGTACTTTTGTGATGTGATGGCTCTGGATGGATTATATTTGTTATCTTGGAATGAGTAAATAATGTGATATTTACTTATGTGCCGACGTTAAAGTTGCTAAAAGGGGTACACGTATGTAAAATAATTTCACAGAATAGAACAGATTTAAAAAAAAAATATAGATCATAAGTTTTTTTTTCAAAACCTGGCCTATGACCCATTGCTGGACAAAGGCCGTTCTCCTTCTAAACCTCTTTATTTGTCAACAGATAATTAAAAAAAAATTGTGGCTCTACCCATCACTTAGAAGTATATACTTATATGCTTTTTTAACATATTAGAAAGAACTTGTGTACTGTCGTACCGTTTAACTGACTGAATCTTTTAATTACAATAAACAATAGACAAGCCCTAATTGTATGAAATGAAATGAGTGACTTTACAAAACAAAAAAAACATAACAAAATATCCGGTAGAGACATTCGCATCCAGAAACAAAATATTATTTTATCTAAATCCGCTATAGTCTGAGTGCGTGCACTCTAAACAGAATTGCAGAAATTCGGATGAACGATATCGGGTAGCGGACACGAGCCCGCCAACTGGGGCCTCGAATACACTACAAAATTCTACGCAGTATATGCTCAATATATAGATAAACTTTAAATAGTTACACATTTCATCTACTAGCGACAGAGCTTTTCGGTATGTGTGGTTCTTAGAGAGGATCGACTCTTCACATTTTTTATTTTATTTTGGTAAAAGGCATATTAAAAGTAACTGTGGTTCTTTTAATTACTAAACCTATTCTAAAGGAGCACAGCAAAATCGGAAAATAGAAACAAAAATGGATTAGTTTTTACAAAACATCATATTACCGCCTAGGTCAGAAAATTAAATCATAGGGTCATGATAAAATAATCTTAAAACCGTGAAAAGAATACATACTCAACGCAAATATAATAGTGATTTTCGGACAGACGCTTCTATAATCCGTTAAATAAAAATGAACAGACTTTTTTTTTTGTTAAACATAAAAGCCGTTCACGAAATCTTTCTAAGTGTTCTTTTCGAATGCCACCTAGAACCAGCCGCCACATTGCGCGCCCAAGTCATCTCGCTACCTTTTTCTGGGCTGACTTTGCTCGAATAGACTTAAAAATTTGTACTTACATTTCCCAGCAGTCGCGATTAAAACACACATTTTGGGCACTTTGCACTGAAAATTTTCCATATACTGCGTTATCAGTCGGTTCTGTTCCACGTGCCCCGGCCGATCGTTAATTGACTTTCGGCTCGAAGTGTTTCGGCCAGTCATCGCTCTAGTTTTGTATTTTTGGCGCCTATTCCATTCCTAACAGCCCTCTATATTTTTTTACATGGCAGATCAATTATGATTTCGAATTGGTTTGATGAATCTGAATAAAATCCCATTGCTGTTGTTTAATTGCCTTGTTGGTTGTTTGAAAAATGGTATAATCAATATAAACGTTTTGTATAGGCAACAAATAGAGGTGGGCTCTGCCTCACAAACAATAGTGGATGTTTTTACCCCTTTTGTGTTCTAGAATTAACTTATACGTTTAGATTTTTAGAGCGAAATTAAATAAAACTGAAGGTGAATTGGAGGTTTCCAGTGAAACTCATGACATTGTTTTTTTTTTGTCTGCGTAAAAGGCATAATTGTTTTAAATTATACTAATAAGTATTCCAGAAAAAGTTACTTAAGCATTTGTTTACCAAAAATAGTTTATCGTACAGATGTTTATCGCCACGCACTTTCTTTAATGCTCGTCAAAGTAACGACTACAAGTTGAACGGCGAAGGTTACGACGTTTTAAAATGTAAGTATCGAAAATAAAACATTTTTATTTTTTGTATTCTCACGCGAAAACTTTTACATATCGAGCGACGAATAAAAATATTTTAACATAATGAAGTATCTACTATTGCGCATTTTAATTGGACATGCGCATTGAGCATGCGTGTACGCATAACACGAGCGGACGCGGCGCAGCCGTAAAAAAAATTCAATTTCAATGCAAATGAAAAATAACTACTAAAATTACTTTAAAACGAGCATTTTCGCTTTCGAATTCGCGATTCCATCGGTTAATTGTCGCGTATCTGTGTATCGGTGTTTGTAAAAACAACGGTGCATCCCTGCAAGCGGCTCTTTGATATTACAAGCGATAAATTATAACAAACTTCCTTCTTAGAACTAATAAGCTTTCAAGTGTGGGGTAAGAACATTAACTGTATACCTTTTGTGTCAGAATTTAATATTTTACTTAGTTTTGTGCAATTAATCAAAACATTTCAAGACTCCAAACACTACCTACAGAATAAGCTGGAGAAAAGTATTAATAGGTCACTCATTTCTAACGAAGTTCAATGGTGATACCCTCAAGTGGGAGAAGACTCTTGTATAAATGAATAGCTGTTGCCAGCGGCTTCACCCGCTACAACTTGAAAATTATCCCACGGGAACATAAAATCGGGATACAAACTACCCTATGTGTTAATTCAGGTTATAAACTATATGTGTACCAAATTTTATCCAAATCCGTTCAGTGGTTTTTGCGTGAAAGAGTTACAAACATACCTACATACACATACACATACATACATCCTCACAAACTTTCGCATTTATAATATTAGTAGGATGTAAGCAATTTATCAAGTTTAGTGCTAAAATTACGACTCGTGCAGGTCAGAAAGTAATGACACGTAGGGTCTATTCCTTCTTCAAAAGGTCATTTTCGACAAACTGTCATGGTCACTATAACAACTATCATAAGAAAAAAAACGATGTAATCTTGCATGGTTTTCATATGAATTAACCAAACTAATGTCAGGAATTTATAAGAGAGTACATGACCTCTGAGTTTATTTCAGATGATTTTTTTAAGAGTTTTCAGGTAAGAGATTTGACCTCTTTGGTATGAGCATTTGGTGTACTTAATCATAAGGTTGCAGGTCCAAATCCTGCTAACATTAGGAGCTTGTTTCACAAAAAAAGGTTTGCAATTCGCGACGCAGGCTACGTCACGGAACTATAGGGTAACCGTGACCCCGGAACATAAAGGGCTATTGAAGTATATCTTGGATTTTAGTCAGTACAAGTCTGACAGTCCCTCCCGTCCTGCCCCGGGGGTGGGATCGGGATGGGAAAGGGATGGTTCATTTGATGATTTAACGACGTTTTTAGTTTTTTTTTTAAGTTGTTTTTTTTTATATTTTGATCAGTAAAAGTGTTTGTGATACTAATCAATTCATCATACTAAATTATTAAAAAAAAAACATAACCAATTCAAAGTCTTTAAAGCTCATTCCATTACGACACAAAAGGTCCCTAATTATCTATCTCCTAACTATACAAATTGACAATCAAGATTTAGAAGTTTCTCGTCTAATTAGTCAAAGGTTAGGCTTTGATACCAAACAGATGGTGTGATAGATAAACTGGCTAGCCGATAGATCTAGGCAAAGAAAGTAAAGGAAAATCTAGATACAGGTAAATCGGAGATATATTAATGTTCAGTCTGTAAATGGTATGAAGGACATTTTTTTTTTTTTTTTTTTAGCGTGGTAAAATCATCAAATGAGTCCTCCAACCCCGGGCAGGGCGGGAGGGACTGTCAGACTTCTACTGACTAAAATCCACGGTGTCCTTCATAGCCTGTTACGTTCCGGGGTTACGGTAAGGGAATAATCCCGCGACCCCGGCAGGCTTTGGCCCTCTGAGAGGGGGGCCCCGTCATTATGCTGACGCTCTTTGAGGCGCGCGTGGGACACAACGCGCCGTCGACCCGGGCATGGTCCCTGGTCGGGCAGCGAGTTGCCCTTTACTCGCTGCCCGCATGCCCGCGCCTACGGTGGCCGGAGATCGTCTCGCGACGTCTGTCGCCGTGGGCGTCCTACACCGCGGTTGGGGCGGAGGGAGGACTCTGTCCTCTCTCGCTCGCGGCGCGCCTCCTCCTTAGCGAGCATTACTGCTTCGCAGAAGGAGGCGACCGCTTCCCACTCCGTCTCGCCCCGCAGCATGGCCGAAACCAATGCCGGGCGCGAGAGGTCTCCGCCTATCGCAGCCGTGAGGACACGTCGGTGCGCCGCCCAAGCTGGGCAGTCCTGCACCGTATGCTCCACCGTGTCCTCCGGGCGATCTTCGCAGTGATGACACCCAGACGTTTCCTCCTTCCGCATTAGACACAGGTACCTCCCGCAGCACCCGTGCCCGGTGAGGACCTGTGTCAGGCGGAAGGTAAGGACGCCATGACTTCTCTCCAACCACTCCTCAAAGAGGGGTCTTACCGCCGCAATTGCGGCGTGCCCGGCCGTCGGTCGCGACAGTCGTTCCTTCCATACTGCCCTGAGATCGCGCCGGAGGTCTTCGCGCCGCGCCTCGACTTCTCGAGGCAGCGGGGTCACGCCCCGGCGCTGCGCCTCCACGCGCCACTCATAGACGCGCTGGAGGGCAGTCGCCTCCAGATCCCAAGGCAGCAATCCGGCAAGCAGGTTGGCCGATTCGCCGGCAATCGTGCGGTATCCCCGGATCATTCGGATAGCCATGACCCTCTGGCATGCGACCAGCTTCTGTGGTCGCGTCCGGATGCTCAGGGCCCACACAGGGGCCCCGTAGAGGGCCATGGACCGCACGACGCCAGCGTACAGCCTACGGCAGGAAGCGTTTGGCCCGCTGAGATTGGGCAGCAGTCGCCTGAGGGCGGCCGCTGCACGGTTCAGCCTTGGGGCCAAACTCAGGAAATGCTCCCTGAAGTTCCACCGGCTGTCGAGGACGAGTCCCAGGTACTTCATCGTCCCCTGTACGCCGATTGAAACTCCTTCCACCGTAATGCTGTAACTCGACTGTGGCGCGTTACGGCGGCCATGAAAACACATGGCCTCCGTCTTGTGCAGCGCCACCTCGAGTCCCAACCGCCGGATCCTGTCGACAACTGTCGCGACCGCTTCCGTCGCCACGTCGACCGCCGCCTGGTGCGACTCTCCCTGTGCAAGGACGAGCGTGTCGTCAGCGTAGCAAATTACGCTGACGCCGTCAGGGAGGTCGCTGCGCAGCACCCAGTCGTATCCGATGTTCCACAAGGGCGGTCCCAGGACCGAACCCTGTGGGACACCGCACGACATCTCTCGCCGGTTCCACTCTCCCCGGTGACCGGGGTAGATGACGGCTCTGTCCGTCAGGTAGTCCTCGACTATTCGGCGGAGGTAGGTCGGCACCCGGTGATACCGGAGTGCCTCCCTGATGCAACCCCAGGGCAGGGTGTTGAAGGCATTGGTGATGTCCAAAGACACCGCCAAGACGACCCTGCCCCGGGCTACTGCATCCCCCGTCGTGAGGGCTCTCAAGCGCATAATTGCGTCCACCGTCGAGCGCCCCCTGCGGAAGCCGAACTGGCTCTCCGACAGGTTCGGGCCCACCCGATTCAGGTGCCCGGCGAGGCGGTCTGCAATAACTCTCTCAAAGAGCTTGCCCACCTCGTCGAGCAGCACGATGGGCCGGAATGCGGACGGAGAGTCCGCAGGGCGCCCGGACTTCTGGATCAGGACCAGTTTCCCCGTCTTCCAACGAAGCGGGAACCGGCCCCTCTCCAGGCACGCGCTTAAGAGCCCCCCTAGTCGAGGCCCGAGAGTCCCGAAGGCCAGGACCCAGGCTTTTCCTGGCAGGCCGTCGGGTCCTGGGGCGGTATTTTTGGCTTTGAGCCGTTGTACCGCCACTCTCAGGTCTACCTCGGTCACCTCTGGAGCGTCGTAGACGTCGTCGTCGCTGTGATCCGCGTTTGCGTCAGCTTCCTCCTCAGATTCCGTCGGAGACGGAGCCATGGGCGGGGGAGCATACTCCTCCCCTCTCGAAGGGAACAGGGCGCTCACCACGTCCTCCACGAACTGAGGCCGGAGACTCTGCGTCAACGGGGGAGCCCAGGGGCGGAGCTTTTCTCGCACCCACTTGTAGGGGCGGCCCCATGGGTCCCCGTCCAGAGTCCCCAGCATCTCCTCGCGGGCCAATTCCTTGGCCCGCCAGATCGCGTCGCGGAGGGCGGTCTTCGCTGCCCTGTAGCCCTCGTGCAGCTCCGCCTCTACAGTCGCCGCATCCGGAGGTCGGGTGCGGCGCCTGCGGAATCTGGTGTACCGGCGGCGCGCAGCAACGCACGCTTCGCGCAGCGCTGCCAACTCGCTTGACCACCAGTACAGCTGACGCCGGGCGATGGTATGAAGGACATTGAAGATATTTATGAAATACTGTCCGGTATCTTTGAAACGGCCTTCTTTGATGATGGCTGAAGAAAATTGAGGATACCTACTTACTGATTGAAAAACACAAATTAAATAGTATCTAATTCATGTGTCTTTACAGGTTTCTCTTATGTCTCAATGATTATAATAAACCAATGAAACCCAGTTTTACTAATACTAATAAGTGACGCCTCAAATGACAAAAAAGAATTCAGAACGCTACATACATAGTTTAATCAATCAACTGGGTATTCATTTAAGACCTTAAAATTATATTTTTTTCGAATCGAACTGTACATGCTAGTTAATTTATTATTTGTTTCTAAAATAGTAGAGCGTGTCTTTAAAACATTATAGGTAAATAAATTCGAACAATTTTGCACAAGATGTGTTAGGGTATTTAGGCATATTTATGTAAGTACTCACGCTAATATCAATAGTAACCGATAAAGAACGTGTGTACATTGTATTTAATTATAACTCAATTACGTTTCATTAGTTATTGATATCATAAAAATTGCATTACGTACACGCGCATCTATGTGTAACTATAAAGTTTTTTGTTTGTCATGCTTTTTATCCATGCAGGAAGACCAATCTCAAGTAATAATTTCCATCCTATATACAGGACAGAAATAAGTCTTTTTTTTTCATATTTAGGTCATCTAAATGGAGTAACGAAATTATGACTAATTTAGAAGTACTAAAATCGAATGTAAGACGAAACCCTGTTTAGTTGATTCCGAATTTTAAGAGGTAGTAATAAGTACGTAAGAATGAGTTCTCCCACCCAGTGTGGATGGGGAGGGACTAACAGTCTCATACTGTCTAAAATTCACGGTGTTCCTTTAATAGCCATTTACGTTCTAAAGTCACGGTTACCTGTTTAGACAATCTCGCAGCAAAACGATGACATACCATGAGCAGACATACTATAAGCTGGATATCCGAGGTCAGGGGTTTGTTCCATCTCTTTAAATTGTTCCCGTTTTTGAGCAAGCAAAGCCTGGGACAAAGCATAGTGATAATATTATATGTAATTTTAATGTGTGTATTATTCTTAAGTGTATGTTGCGTGTGAATTGTGCGATCGTAGTAGTTCAGTTGGAACGTCGCCCGGCGTCGCGCAGGGGCGCGAGGCAGACGATGCAATCGCTCAACGAGTACCGACAGCAGGGTAGGGTTGTCGGTACTAGAACGCAAAGGGTAATTGAAGGTACAGGGTGGGTTTTAGTCAGTATGAGCTTGAGACTGCTTCCTCTCCATACAGAGTGGGAGAAGTCATGATTCATGATTGACTTAAGCATAAAATGAACACTACGAGTATGTTTTGGTAAAATAATTGTATAGAAAAATCAAACGCCTTTACCAAAATTGTTGTTGAACAAAATGAAGAGTAAAAACTTATCAGAAACTTCAATTTAGAAAGTAGTGCCCAAAACCACTTTTATGGTGGTCGTGTGTCATAAACATTGATCAGGTCGTAAGGTAACGACGCGCGTCGTAGGGTAGTTTGAAAGTTTGCTTTGGTGACTGAAAAATTGTGGCTTTCGGCTATAAAAAAGGAACATGATGAGAAAAGGCGACATGAAGAAAAGCAACAGAAACGATCAATGGTTTTTTATAAAGATGCTATGAATGTATGGATGAAGAACATAATTATTAGCATGAAATATCTCTATTATTATGATAATTATGGTAATTCCCTCGGTGCTTAGGAGTTTCAGTTCTGGGTAAACTCGTTTTTTCTTAAGTCTCATCTATTCTGCGGAGTTAGACTGAGGCCAAGAGTACATCCAATTTAAATTAAATAAAAACATATTATTACAGGGGTGAGTAGAAAAAGTAAATTAAACGCATTAATAGTACATGATATTATTGTTTCATCGTTATTGCTAACCCTACTCGAGCAAAAAGCTTGGCAAGTTCCGATACAATCAACAGCACACGTAACTACGTATGATTAATTAAAAACAATAATAATTTTAATCAGCCAGGGACGACCACTCCACTTTGCTCTATATATCTCAATACAGCCTATTCAGGTGTGAAAAATTCCCTATCAACATACATTTATGAACTACCCAATCAGTTTTCCACCTTAAAATTGGTAAGTTAAGATACAAAATCGATTGAGATGAAGTTTTGAAAATAGATAATTAGTGCAATTGGATTCCTACTTTTAAATTTGAACGTTAAGATAGAAAATCGATCGGAAAGAAGTTTTTAAGTAGAATGAGCAGTACTGAAAATAGGTAATTAGTGGCTACGTCTTAAGAAGACGTGCAGGTGTCGACACGTTCCATTCTTTAAGGATATTATCGTAATAATTGTACGATATAATTGCATATCCGTCTGTCATTATGAGATTAATTGGTTACCAGCGTGCAACGTTTATGACATAATCTACGTTATATTTGCACTCAAGTGTATTGGTTATGAATTAATTTATTGGTTATTGAATCGGTAATCATTTTGTATTGAGTTTTTGCGGTTCATTAAGCCATAAATTAATGACTTGATCAATGTACGAGTATTTAAATTAAAAGTAAAGATATTGCAAAATATATCCGGGTGAACGTTTGCATATTTTTTATTAGTTAATGAGCCTGTTATTGGCGTATTTAAGTCCACATTTCCTTCTAACATGTTATAATTTGCCGAAGGATATTGTAATGAATATAATAATGTGTTTGATTTTCAAGTAGAGATTCTTAACTGCTGATACAAAATGTATCTACGGACTATCCCTAGAATGTATGATTGCCAATTAATTAAAATGATATATTATTTAATGTGAAAATTTTTGGAAGCATGGCGGTCATTACATTTTTATTATTCGCAAAAAAACGTTACATTTAAAACAAGAGCTTTAGAAGTTTTTAAAAGATGGTTTGATGTAAACTTTCCGTAAGTTTATTATACGTATTTAGTGTTGATTTATATTTTTTTAAAGGGGCTTTCAAAAAAGCGTATTTCAAACACAAGATCACTCACGTACATACACAAACTACACAATTTTGCAAATAATCATTTAGTGAACAAAATTAAATAGGCCTAACACCATTTTGTAAATGAATTTAATTAAAGTAGAAACACAGATAGGAAATGATCGATCAGCAGTAGATTAGCCACTTTATCAAACATCGGTTGTTTAACCGCAGTGACGACTTGATGACGGCTCGCGTGATCAAGATGATCAAAATGATATATTATGATCAAAATGATCAACACGAGCCCTAACCGCAAGGGTTGAGATACAGACCTTGTTGGTGAATCAATTACCTTGCGTATGTTGAATTTATTAAAATGTGGGTTTGTTTTTTGTGGTATGCGTAAGGTTGTGATGATAGTCTGCGGTCAGTCTGTGATAATTTGGATATTACGGAAGTAGGATTTAATATTCTGGCATTAAAAAATATTGAAGAAGACACGATATTATGGCGTGGTGGCTTAGTGATAGTATGGCTTACATGTAGTTATTCCAAATCTGGCTGTTTGTATGTGACTTTAACTTTAAAGCACGATACAGGACCACGCAGAGTGAAAAAAAATTTTTTTTTAAAGTAAGAAATTTGTTCTTGCTGGAGTAATCCTGTTAAATGATGCGGTTTTACAGAATATAGTATCATATTTTGTTATTATACGAGTAAGTTTTGCGTCTTTCCATTATTCACCTTTCAACTAAATTTGCTAGACTGACCTGACTTCAGAACTAAATGAAACAAATGCTTGTGCATAATGCTAAATAAATCAAGCAAAATACCTTTCTACCCAACAAATATGCATAATTATAATCAGGAACACAAAAGCACAAATGTAATACTATCAAGGAATGCAATTAGAAATAACATGCGTGTATCCGAACGAACATTACTACAACCGCTCACATAACTCATGCAGTTTCACGTCGCTCATAAATTACCCAACTATTTCGATAACACGGCAAATTTAAATTTATGCCAAGTGCACATATAAAGGCGGGCTTTGAGTAAAAACAAGCCAAGAGGTATAATCTCACGTGATCTTATTCTTGTTTCGTCTTCCTTAGACTTCCACTTTTTACCGCTGATTGGATTGTGCGAGTTTATTTCTGTATCGATCGAGTTTGTGTAAAGCGTGTGATACTGGGGTAGGACGGGGGGGATTTAATTTAGTCTTTTTTTTTTCTTTTTCCCTTTTTTATGGCTTTAAGTGTCCAGGAGTGTAGAGCAGAAGTTGCCTAGTGGTATTAGCCTCGAATGACGAGTTCCAATTTGCTTGGTTCAAACTCAGGCAGTTGCATAACTTTGTGTATCTTATTTCATCACCAATGCTCTCAAAACGGTGAAGGAAAATAACGTGAGGAAACCAGTAGGTCCCTGGACCTTAAATTTGTAGACGCGTGTCCTCTACCAACCTGCACTGGGGCAACGTGTTCAGCCCACTCCCTTGCACAGGGGAGATCTGTGCTATGAGTGAACATTATAGGCTTATTGCTAAGTAATTGAAAAGTAAAGAAACGATGGATGGATTGGTGAAGTTGTTGAGATGACGAGTAATAGAGAAGTGTGAAAGTTTAAGCCGATAATCTAAATCTATACTAGCTCAAGATTGGTTTAACGCGCTAATCTCAGGAACTACTGGTTCGAATTCAAAAGTTCTTTTTGTGTTGGATAGTCCATTTATGATATATAGACTATATAGTCTATCATATATAGACTATAAAAAACTACACGCGTCCAATAGGAGATGAGCAGCGGGGGTAAAATCGTGGGGAACAGCTAGTACTAAATAAATTAGTTCAATATAATATAATGGTGAAAACCACAACAAAACCTTTTATTTAAAAGTTTAAATTGTCAAACAGCCTGACACAAAAAGCGACTTTGCGTAACAAGCTTACGAACACTATTTCTATCTAAGTTCTATCTTGGTCATTAAGGGTTTTCAAGAAGCCTATAAATAGCTTTGACCTTTTCGTTCCATTACATATAAAGTAATCAATTTTCGCAATTCAAATAAGAATTCTAACTAGACAGACAGACAAAACCAATAACATAAATAAAACAATATTGTGATAGAAATTGATGCATCGTTTTCCAAAGAGAAATTAATTGAGCTCTATTTATGTAGGTAGGTGCCTATAATTTATTCGTACAATGACGAATATAGGCCCAGTTCAGTTTGCAGCTAATATTTTTAATGTAGTCGCTTCATTATCGATACGATGGCGATCTGTGACGAAACACGCGGCAAATATGATGCATTGGCACGATCAACGATAACAGACGAATCATTTAAAGTAAGACAGTGGAACTGATAAACAAGGGATTATCAACCTTATGACACGAGCAATAAAAAGGTTCAAAGTTCCAAAGGGAGTTCGTAAAGTGCACAAATAAAGTTGTTCTTGTTTCGCTATCGCAATTAGTAATGTAGGAAAATCAATGAGAGCTCATTTTGTAGATTACTCGGCTGCGCGAAATGAATGATCGGACCTTTGTGTTGATGAACGACTCTCTTTTACAAAAGTTTTACGTAAAAGTTATCTAGCAATGTGGTTGAATATTACTTACAATCATGTAGGTAGTTTTTGAATTGAAGCATAAATCATAAATGTCGATTGAATTTTATTAATGGGACGCAATTCCTCTTCTAAATAAGGACGGACAATACCATCACTCACAATTCGGAGGCATAATGGACTCAAATTAAATAATACAATAACATTAAGATCATTATCTAATTTCATCACAGCCATATCCTCAAACGTCCACAAAACAGATTTGTCACAAGACCTCCCAGCTAGAATTTAAATGTGTAATTAAAAACAGAATGAGTTAGGGCCTAGACAGACTGATGAAATATTCTAATCAGTCACTAGTCATTGTAAAAAGTGTGGTGGTTCGTCGTGCGATGTGCGATAAGGCCGTGTCACACGGGCCCGGGGCATAAACGAGCGATTGTGCGCCCGCACACGGCGCCTCTGCGCTTTGCATAACAAAGGGCGCAATTTGGAGGAAAAATGGCCACGATCTCGCTCGGGACATCTCGGACGAATTCGGGTTAGTTCGGATGGTGGGTGTCTATTGGATGGAACTTTTGTGGTGTTATAGAGGGGATCCCTTCTATTCGCATAATGTTCTTTGTCCTAATATACTTCGGCATAACGATTTTGGCACAATTTGTTTAGGCATAATAATACTTCGGCATAATTTTTTTAGGCATACATCTGACATTCGCATAATCATCTTAAAGACTAATTTGTTTCGGCATAAATTTGATTCGCATAACGTAAGTAGGCCTAATGACTATTAGCATAACGTTAGTAGGCCTAATGACTATTAGCATAACGTTAATAGGCCTAATGACTATTAGCATAACGTTAGTACGCCTAATGACTATTAGCATAATAATATTTAGGCATACAATTAATACTTTCTAAATTAATACGTTTCTGTAACAATTAAATAATATGTTAATTAAAAATTGAATATGATGTGCAACAAAAGTTAGTGACAGAACCGAATTGCTGCAAAACCGACTCCACGTAGTCTTGTTTGTCCTACCCCTAGAGTGTAATTTAAAATCGCGTAGGCGCGTAGGGGCGAGGCGGCCCGCGGGCTGAGGAGCTGCGGTGGTGAGCGAAAGCCGTCTGCGACGATTAGCACGCGTGGGGCCGCCGGAGGCCCGCAGCGCCGGAGCCGTGACAGAAAACCTTGCCTGCTGCATGTTGCATGCTCGCTTGAATGCTGCATGCTGCATGCTTGCTTGTTTGCTGCATGCTTGCTTGCATGCTTGCATGCTTGCATGCTTGCTTGTTTGCATGCTTGCTTGCTTGCATGCTGTATGCCTTTATAAGTAATGTTTTAATATCATTATGCGTAAATAAATTTATGCTTTAGGATATTATTCTTAAAAAAGTTATGCTTTAGAACTTTATGCTTAGTAAATTTATGCTTTAAGATATTATGCTTAAAAAAGTTATGCTTTAGAACTTTATGCTTAATAAATTTATGCTTTAGAATATTATGCTTAATCATTATTATGCTTAGAGAAATTATGCTTAAAAAATTATGCGTAAGCTATTATGCGTAATTATATTATGCGAAAATATAATTATGCCAAACAAAATTATGCTAAGCTATATTAGGTCTTAAAATTTTATGCAAATGGATAGGGAACCGTTATAGAGTTCTCCGGTGTTTGTTATTCGGAAGTGAAGAGCTTTCTTAAAAAGATTTTTGCTATGAGTCTGGCAGTCCGAATAGTTTTTTTATCGTACTTATTTGGTATACCTTATATTTGTGACAGACTTGCTAGCTTACCTATAGTTAAAATAATTAGTTAAAAAAAAATTTGATGATTCTGTCTTTTACAACTAAAACTTTAAAAATAGTCTTTCCCAAAATGACCCCCCCAAAATTGAAGGAACTGATTTGGAATCAAAATTACCATTTTGAAGTGTGTCCACATCGTGACACCCAGGTCAGATTCAGATCCTATTTTCGGTATAATTCCAAGCACGTTTGAACTGATACAGATTAAAATATGACGATATCAATCTAGATATTTATTATTCATCTCTTGCGCAGCACGACTTGCATTTCACCTAATGAATATTTTACAAAGTTACTGTATAAATATGAAACACGACTTTTGTAATCTATGGTTGAGATGGAAAAGTCCTTGCATGGCTATAATGGTTGCAAATATGGTGAAAGAGGTATTTTGGTACACTTTCCGAAAAATAAAATGTGTAAGTTCCTACTTTAAATAGGCTCTACCTTCGTTTCGGCGAATTGCACTGTTCATTTGCCCGTATTCGAGTTTTGGATTGACTTTGGTTGCCTTCGGGCATTAATATACGCCGCTATTTTTTTGTTATCGTGGTGAAATCATCAAATGAGTCCTCCCACCCAGGACAGAGCGGGAGGGACTGTCAGACTTGTACTGACTAAAATCCACGGTGTCCTTCAGTAGCCCTTTATGTACCGGAGTCGCGGTATACGTGTGTCCCGCGACCCCGACAGTCATTGGCCTTCTAAAAGGGGGGGGCCCGTCATTGTGCTGACACTCTTTGAGGCGCGCGTGGAACACAACGCGCCGTCGCGTCGACCCGGAAATTAATGGAACTATTAGGCATCGCAGAGTACGAGAAGAAAAGCAAGTTTGTAGTTGGTCATTTGCCCGAATCCTATAGACAAACGGTCAAGTGTAATTTCACTATTGCTCGTTAGCATTCGTGTATTTTAATGACTGCACCCGATTTTTTGTGTGTTTATGTGATTGGAAAGTGTTGATCACTGATTACAGGAATAAATAGAATACTTACTATCTTCCCTTTCTTATTCTCCCATGTTTGATAAGCTACAATGCAATCGACAGGAATGAAAACAAGATGAGCTACTGCTATGAAAATATCATTTAAAATATCATCTTTTTATCATTGTTGAAGTCGGTTACCAGTCCAGACGGACAAGATCGGATCCAGTCAGTACTGGGTAATACGATATCCTTGTTATGACTGAATGTCAGATTTTCTGGTAAAGAACAAGGTTCAAAAATGTATGGACACCGTCCCCACTCTTGTAGCACCTTAAAACCTATGTTAATCGAAGGATTAGAACCATCTTATCATTTTATTGTTCTACGGCGAAACTGAAATGTGCGTCCCAAAAAAGTTATATCGACATGAAGGAACCGGATTCAGTCACAATACTATGTTCCCGGTCACGATGGTTTTCTCTTTAATTATTACCGTGGAATGATTTTGTTCATTCGTGGCTATTTGAGAAGCTCGCGGCTAAATAATTACAGCCGTACAGGCCGATCATTCGGGTTAAGCCGCGCTCACCGAGGTCGGTCTGTGGATGGGTAACAATCTGTCATTGTAGTTTCCTTCGTGCCTCGGAAAGCACGTAAAGCCGTTGGTCCCGGCCATCATTGTAGATATTTGACAGTCTTTACAGTCAGAAGCTCTAAAATCTGACCACCAGTCTTACCATGGGGTATCGTATTGACCAGTCACTGGGTTGTGGAGGTCCGATAGGTAGTCGCTCTATGTAAAATACTGACATTCAGCTGCATCTGGATCAACTGGAAGCTGACCCCAATATAGTTGGGAAAAGGCTAGGAAGGTGGTGTATGATTTTGTTCGGAGTTTTCAAACAACTCTTTGGAACTAAATGGTGACTTCCGCACGGAAACAACTCTCGGAGCAGAAAAAAGTTCAATGAAGAATTCTAATGAATATCGTTATTGTGAAGTAACCATTAACCGTTTTTAGGAGTTTTCAAATAAAAATATCTTTTTAAATACAAATGAAATCGTTACTTTTTAACACAACAAATACTTTTTTCGGTTGTGGGATCGCCGATCGAGCTGTCGTGTCCCTCACGGCGCCTGCCTCCTCCTTCGCTAGCACGCCTATCGCCGTCGTGAGGACACGGTGATGCTCTGCCCAAGGGTAGACCTGCACCGTATCTTCCGAGCGAACCTCGTAATGATGACACCCAGTCAATTGTTCCTTCCCTATCAGACACAGGAACCTCTCGAAACTTATGTATCTGGTGAAGACCTGCGTCAAGCGGAAGGTGAGGCCGCCGCCCGTGGCGCCTCTCTAGCCATTCCTCAAAAAGGGTCTTACCGCCGCGATCGCGGCGTGCCCGGAGTGAGGGTATGCCTGAGCCAGCGACGCGATGGGTCGTATCGGGCAGCCGATGCGATTAGGGGTTTGCAGCAAAATTCAAAGAACCGGTTCCTCAAGAAGATCTCCAGACTTTCTAGAGGAACCGGTTATCGACAGTTGGTGGCTGCGCGCATGTCGTCAGTTTCCCTTGGTACTGTAGGGCTGGAAGGCATTAAGAGAATTTCGTTGGGCTAGCCAGTGCCTGGGACAATATTGCAATAGACACTGAAAACACCGAATAATGTATTTGTTGCGATAAAAAGTAAACGATTTTATTTGTATTTGAAAAGATATGTTTATTTGAATACTCCTAAAAAACGGATCAATGATTACTTCACAATAACGATATTCATTAGAATTCTTCATTGAACTTTTTTCTGCTCCGTGAGTTGTTTCCGTGCGGAAGTCACCATTTAGTTCCAAAGAGTTGTTTGAAAACTCCGAACAAAATCATCCACCACCTTCCTAGCCTTTTCCCAACTATATTGGGGTCGGCTTCCAGTTGATCCAGTTGCAGCTGAATATCAGTATTTTACATAGAGCGACTGCCCATCGGACCTCCACAACCCAGTAACTGTGTAATACGATACCCCATGGTAAGACTGGTGGTCAGATTTTAGAGCTTCCGACTGTAAAGACTGTCAAAGATCTACAATGATGGCCGGAATCAACGGCTTTACGTGCTTTCCGAGGCACGGAGGAAACTACAATGACAGATTGTTACCCATCCACAGACCGACCTCAGTAAGCGCGGCTTAACCCGAATGATCGGCCTGTACGGCTGTAATTATGTAGCCGCAAGCTTCTCAATTAGCCACGAACGAACAAAATCATTCCACGGTATTAATTAAAGAGAAAAGCATCGAGATCGGGAACATAGTATTGTGACTGAATCCGATTCCTTCATGTCGATATAACTTTTTTCGGACGCACATTTCAGTTTCGCCGTAGAACAATAAAATGATAAGACGGTTATGATCCTTCGATTAACATAGGTTTTAACGTGCTACAAGGGTGGGGACGTTTTGGGCATTGTTCTTTCTATCTGAAACCTCTGTCAAAGATCTATAATTGACAGTTAGAACGATTAACGTGCTTTCCGAGGCATAGAAGAAACTCGGTATGTAGTTTATGGCCGGTCACCCATGCCGAGATCAACCTTGGCAAGAGTAGCTTAACCTTGGAGATTGATGCAGGTGTTATTATGGAGCGACGAACTTCTCAATCTTAAGTGTCGAACATAAATGGTTTTAATTAAGTAGAGGGCTACTGAGAAAACATCTTACGCATAGATCGATCTATCTTGTATGACGTTAGTGTTCTACAGTGTCATGTGTCAGACGGATGATCATTCTTTATTGATCAGTACCTTCGTGCTTTGGAGACAGTTCTCAATCTATGTCAAATGTATGTTATTCAGTAATCCATGGACATGGTTACCTCAATAAATGAATAAGAGTGAGTAGATACTACCTATAAATAAGACTGAAGGTTTGGATATTAATCAGAATCAGGGGCTTCTTAAACTCGTGTGGTTTTCCACAATATTTAGCCAACATATCATACAAGAATATTACAGATAAAACTTGGAGTTGATGCAACGATCTTTTTTTTCAATTTGGCTATAGGCTCGCGGTTATGCCTTTCTGGCGAAGATGGGATCGAGTATGAAGCACGCTTGCCTAGAAGTATGTAACATTCATGTGGGCTTAAAGACGCCCAAGTTTGTAGCTTTCAGGAAATGATCATGTGTTTTTGTAGCTTTCAGGAAATTACCATGTGTTATGTGTTTCAACACCATGATGAAGAGATTATGTTGAGTTTTCCTGAAATGTTACTTCACGTTTTTGGCCAAAAATATAGCGATTATATACATTTTTGATTGAATAAAGTCCTAAAGATGATTTTGTAATGCAAGTAATTGGTTCTACTTTCAAGTAAAAAAATATTCCCACGCAACTTAAATCAAAAGAAAATGTGGACATGTTTGTCACAGGATTGTTTCGCGGTTTCATCACCTGCAGACAATTAGCATTAAAATTTTATTGAATATAGATAAGTATAATAATGAGGAGTTAGTTAATGCAAATGTTATCTCGACGCAGCAAGAAATGTTCAGTTGTATTGTGAGTGGCGACGCCTATTGTCAGCGCACAATGCGTCCGTATCGCGTTAATTACATTCACGCTGCAAGCCTTCCTATTGCCGACTAGTTGCAACAACCTGCGTGCTTGTTTTTCATAACAATCGCTTGTTTTTACAAAATTTGCATGCGCCAGCAAACAATACGCGGAGGAGTCGACTTGTTAATATCACTGAGAATTAACCGGCAGCGGATTGTCGCGCACTCGACCACTGTAAACAATACAAAACGTCGCCGAGCAAAAACAAACTATAGAAACGGAGCCACAACAAGAAGAATAGGAAAATTGCTTTTGTTTAAAAAAATCTATTTGTTCGTGTCTCGAGATGAGCGCGCCTACGGTGCGTCGGCGTGGACCAATCGCGCGCAGGCTGCTTCCCGCCCCCGCCGCGCGGACCAATGGCGGCGCACCTGAACGCCGCAAGAGCAGTTTCCTTTTTTAAAAGTTTCGCCCTCAACTTCCATCCGATTTCCCGCCTTTGCTCCTTAAGTTATGGACGGTGAAAAAATACGTTGATTTATTTATTAAGACGCGAGTTTTTGCGATGTTAAATTATGATGTTGGCTGAAGCAGCTCCCAGCATTGCTGAATGGTTCACAGTTTTTACGGGGAGCCCGAGTGCGCCCGCGACTCTCATATATTTTCATTTCATTGGATTTTTATTGTATGAAACGTGTTCGCAATGAGCAAAGTGTCAAGATACATCTAAGTTATTCGCCACTCACTCCGTTTCACTCTCACATTAAACTCATCGATAGGCTAAACACATTGATACAGCTTGCAGTCAAGTTATAAGCCGTTGATTTATTTCTTAACTATACCTCTATACTTCCTCTCATAAAATACATTTACACGCACCGGTTAATTGAAAAACATAAAGAAGTCCGTTTGATTTTTTAGTTACAGAAGCATCTAATGGTAAATTGTGCCTCTCTGTTATTATATAGATATCTATTGAAATTAATAATTTTAATTTTAGCACTAAGTAATACAGAAATTATTATCAACTATTTATTTATTTTAGATTAGGGAGTATTAACACTGATAAAACCTGAAATATCTGCATTTTGCATAAATGCAGATATTTCAGGCCGTAATTTTATTTATCGTACTTTATTAGTACTAAATCGTAGAATGAGCACAGGTGCGTACTTTCGGATCTATATCTCTACCAGATCTTTACCATCTATTAGGAAGTGTTCTATAGATGGTAATAATACATTTAGCAATGATCATAGGTAGGTATGTATAAAAGTAATGTCTTGAAACTGAGCTTCTTTTGCTAGGATCCTGGTAGGTGCAAGCCAGTAGGAAGCTTAGTATGATTTTTAGTGAATATTTTTATTGGAAAACCTTCACACAAGTGTTTTAAATGTGTGTGGATGTTCTTAATAAAATTTTCTTGAAATTCATAAAAAGTTGTAGGTAACTAAATTACTTTCTTGATTTCAGCCCACCTGATGATAGGAAAGCTTTTTAAGTAAGCGTTTACAAAGTAGAGATATATCTCTACTTTGTAAACGATTGTGAGGATGTATTAATATTTTTACTCTTTCAAAAAAGGCACACTGTTTATAACTTATTTGGATTAATGATGATAATATTTTTTACGAGTTAAGTAGGAAACCATATTCAGTCACTTGTTTTTGCATCCTTCCTTTTTATGTTTTTAAAGAAGTTGTGACTAAATAATTACAGCCGCGCAGGCCGATCTGCCATATCGACATATCGACTATAGGTATATCGAAGTGTTGAAGTGTTTGTATAGAAACGCCACCATGTCCATCCGACTTCAGGAAGAGAGCACGAAACCAATCCAATTGCAGAAAGGCGTGAGACAGGGAGACGTTATTTCTCCGAAACTGTTCACGAACGCGTTGGAGGACGTTTTCAAGCTCTTGGAATGGAACGGACTCGGCATCAATATCAATGGCGAATACATCACTCACCTTCGTTTTGCCGATGATATAGTCATCATGGCAGAATCGTTGGAGCACCTCAATGCTATGCTCAGCGACCTTAGTATCGTTTCCCAACGGGTCGGCCTTAAAATGAACATGGACAAGACGAAAGTCATGTCGAATGTCCATGTGGCACCCGTACCGGTTGTTGTTGGGAATGATACTCTCGAAGTTGTAGACCATTATACTTACCTTGGACAGATTGTTCAGTTAGGTAGGTCCAACTTCGAGAAAGAGGTCGCCCGAAGAATCCAACTCGGATGGGCAGCGTTCGGGAAGTTACGTGATATCTTCTCATCGAGAATCCCACAGTGTCTCAAGACAAGGGTGTTTAACCAGTGTGTGTTGCCAGTGATGACATATGGCTCTGAAACGTGGTCTTTGACTGCTGGCCTTTTAGAGAGACTAAAAGTCACTCAACGAGCAATGGAAAGAGCTATGCTTGGAGTTTCTTTGCGGGATAAAATCCGGAACATGGATATTCGGCGAAGAACCAGAGTCACCGACATAGCTCATAAAATTTGCAAGTTGAAGTGGCAATGGGCAGGCCACATCGCTCGTAGAACTGACAACCGATGGGGAAGAAAAGTTCTCGAGTGGCGACCACGGACCGGAAAACGCAGCGTAGGCAGGCCTCCCACTAGGTGGACCGACGACATCGTGAGGGTCGCGGGCAGCCGATGGATGCAAGTGGCGAATTGTCGTTCGGCGTGGCGGTCTAAGGGGGAGGCCTATGTTCAGCAGTGGACGTCTTCCGGCTGATGATGATGATGATGAGGCCGATCTGCCGGGTTAAGCCGCACGGGTTGGTCTGTGGATGGGTGACCATCTGTGATAGCGAGTTTCCTCCGTGCCTCGGAAAGCCGTTGGTCCCGGCTGTCATTTGTAGATCTTTGACAGTCCGTACAAAGACTGGCTGTCAGACTTACAAGCTTCTGACTAAAGAAGCTCAAAAGTCTGACTGTCTTACCATGGGGTAACGTATTGGATTGCATCTGATTCGACTGAAGCAGACTTCGATATAGTTGGGAAAAGGATAGGCAGATGATTTATGGCTTTTGTTTGATGTTTGTCTGACCCTTCAAAAGAAAAGCTTGGCAACGTGATAGTGTGGTTATCGAACCGTGGACCTCTTACTCAATAGCCACGCATGGTTCCACTAGATAAACGAACGAGTATTCCAATAAGTCTTTTATGGATACCATGGACAGCCCACCGCACAAACGTCTCGATCCTTAAACAACTGAAAATGGAGAAAGCGCAACCACTCTCTTCAACCTGCCTGCAACGTGTCATGAAATACTTTGGTCACATTGCTCGTAGAGGTATCAACAACATGGAGTGGCTAATGGTGACCGGGAAGATAGAGGGCAAAAGACCTTGGCCTTGGCCGAAGCCCAAAACGGTGGTCTTTTTTTTAATATGACTGGGTTTGCTCTTGACCTTAGTTGAGGTCAGGAGTGACTAAGACAAGACACAACAACAACAAACAACATGGAGCGAGCTTACCCAGAAGAAGCCTGTTCACCCTAACTTTGAAGACATTGGCGTTGTATGTGTTCGGAAACACACACGTAAGTAGAGAGTTCCACTCGTTCGCAATCCGCATTATAAAAGACGTTTGGAAACGCTTAGTGCGAATTGGTGGTATAGCAATGAGGTAAGGATAGTAATTTGCCGTGCGCCTAAATGTGCGATGATTGAAGGGGGCTGGTGGAATGAGGTCGTGGAGTTCATGGGCACACTCAACGAAGTACAATCTCTCTGGTCTGATCAAGTCTCGGCAGAACTCGATAGGCCTATCACCACTGCACTCCATCAGGCTACTGACCGCAACATATAGAGAAGTCTGATTGATAAGTTGAAACGGAGTCACGATTTTTAGCAGAGAGAGCGATTGAGAAGAGAGATCCAAATAAGTGAACTTAAGAATTAAAACCATTGAACTGGAGTTTCCGAAATTCACATTGATACTGAAATAGCCCAAATGGTCGGGTCAATCTTCGATGTTGAGGATAATGACTTTTACTACTAGTGCAACCATCCATTGACAAAAAACAAAATAATAATTATTTTAGTTACATTTATGTTAAATGTAATTAAAATAATTTATATTTTTGATTGACCCCCCTAACTATGTAGGTAAGTATCACAAGTTGAGGGAAAGAACAGCTATTCCACAGTAAGCAACTTCATAATGAAAAAAGGTTCATTGGAATTGGGGGAGGCCTTTGCTCAGAAGTGGGACAGAACTTATAATTTTAATAAAATATATAAAACACAACAACAGTTATGTGTTATTTGGTGCATTCTGTTCCTTTCTTCCGTTTTTCTATAAATACATGCAAATATTTAGCAGAAATTCTTTTTATGTTTCTGTCTAAACAAGAACAAATCTTGTGGTGCTATGGATTTAAAACCAGACAGTGAGGTAAGTGCAGGAAGAGATAAGCAAGGTCCCTGGTCAGATAAATTATCTTGTAAAATGTAAGCTAGGTACAGTAATCTATAAGGCTTGTAACCAATATAGAAAAACATTACTACTAAGCACTCATAACTTTTCTTGCAACAAATTAATAAATCTATAGCAACAAGCAAAAACAACATCAATAAAATTACACACAAACAACATTATAATAATGCGCTATAAAATGAAGCCCAACTATAATTACAAAACAATCTAAAACAAAATAATCTCTTTTATCAGCGTAACTGAAAGTTATCAGTTGATATCAATCACAGCTCGAATATAAATCAATCAACAATAGTGCAGGGTATCGCGCGTCGATCTTTACCAGAAAACACATATCATTTGCCTAATTAGATTGGGCGTTAAATCGCCAAACAACCATTTATAATCTGTTCATTTAAAAATAATGCCGCATAAAAAACTCGTCAAAGATATTGTCAGGAGATACCGGCCAAACTCTGTTCGCAGGCATCGCTTAAAAAACTCGAAAAAAACTCACTCGAGGCGATCCGTGACTCCTATTTTTTTGTTTTATTATTTTTAATTCATATTATCGTACGGCTATCCCCTTTAATTTTGTTTTTAAGTATGGCCCTCGGTATGCTGGCAGCTACGTTTATGGATATTCAGAATTCCGTGGCGTATCGTCCACGGGGCGATTTCATTTTATGTAAATGTGATGTTGGAGTGCGCCCGCGCCGCGCAGGTGCGGCCTGTAATTGTGACAGATGTAACGAACTCACCTAACCGATACTTTAGTTTACAATAACCAATGTTTAGACACGAAGTAGCACTAAACTGCTCCTGTAATTAGGCGTTGAATCCCCACAATTATCCGTTGTAAACAGGTAAAAGTAATTTTCAAGAATAAAATAATAGGTCCATTCGAAAGTATAATCCCCTATCGTTTAAGTGGAACGCTGTTAGCAGAAATAATTCGTTAAATTGCAATATTGAAACAGCTGTTAATAGTTTATTTATTTGATCAAGAAGTCTATTTCCATGGAAAACGATGTTCTCCGAATTAAAATGCTTATCGATTTGACTAACTCTTTAGACGATCTTTGTCAAGATACCATTAAAAAGAAATGCAGAGTTTTTAAATATTTCTCGACACCAATTATGAATAGCCAAGCAAAATCACTGTAAAATAATTATAAACTTCTACTTCTTTAATAGTATCACACAAATGTATTCAGTAGGAAGTTTTTTTCCTAGAGATTGGTAAGATAGCTAGAACTACACCTGGACGAAGCACCTCACTTTTAAGCCGGTTACATCACCTATTAACCTCTGTCTTAGAATGTAAACAAGAAATCGGATGTAGTTTTTATATTAAAAAGAACTTTGAGTTAGGTACTTGAAGCTTTGAATTTTGTTACTAAAAGGCTTTTCTTCTAATTTACACGTGTGGTTTTGAAGCTGTTTGACTTAGTGATCTCGCCGTTTATAGATAGGAGGAGGAACTTTGAATGAAGGGATGTGTGACTTCCGTGTCAACTCTCAACGTGCACTTTTAAAAAACTTGGATCCTCAAATTGTCACCATAAAGGTGAACTTTTCTGGTCAGCAAATGCATGAGATAAGAAATCAATAAACGACCTACGACAGACGAACCATCATCGGACTACAAGAAGTTCTTGTTTAAAAAATACCTTGCTCAACACTAAGAATTTCTACTGTGGGTGCATTTATAAATTTTTAAACTCACATACACAAACACCCAGACCCGGAACAATTACTTGTGGATCATACAAATATTTGTTCCGTACGGGATTCGAACCCGCGACACGCAGCGTAGCAGTTAATCGCTTAACTAGTGCGCCAACACTGTCGTCAAAATTTCGGCAATGCGCTTTTAGTTTACGCTGCACATAGATAAGAGTGGGATTCCCTGCCAGCGTTTTTTTTCCCTGATACGAGTAGCTACAACCTAGGGGCCTAAGTACAGAGTGAATAGGTTACTTCTTAGCAAGCATGCTTCACTGTCAATCATCGCTTTACACTGCACATAGCTAAGAGTGGGATTCCCTGCCAGTGTCTTTGTTTCCTGATAGCTACAACCCTGGGGTCTAAGTCCAGAGTGAATAGGTTACTTCTTTGCAAGCATACTTCACTGTCAATCATCGCTTTACACTGCACATAGCTAAGAGTGGGATTCCCTGCCAGTGTCTTTGTTTCCTGATAGCTACAACCCTGGGGTCTAAGTCCAGAGTGAATAGGTTACTTCTTAGCAAGCATGCTTCACTGTCAATCATCGCTTTACACTGCACGTAGCTAAGAGTGGGATTCCCTGCCAGTGTCTTTGTTTCCTGATAGCTACAACCCTGGGGTCTAAGTCCAGAGTGAATAGGTTACTTCTTAGCAAGCATGCTTCACTGTCAATCATCGCTTTACACTGCACGTAGCTAAGAGTGGGATTCCCTGCCAGCGTCTTTTTTCCCTGATACGAGTAGCTACAACCTAGGGGCCCCGCCTAAGTACAGAGTGAATAGGTTACTTCTTAGCAAGCATGCTTCACTGTCAATCATCGCTTAACGCTGCACATAGCTGAGAGTGGGATTCCCTGCCAGCGTCTTTTTTCCCTGATACGAGTAGCTACAACCTTGGGGCCTAAGTCCAGAGTGAATAGGTTACTTCTTAGCAAGCATGCTTCACTGTCAATCATCGCCTAGCGCTGCACATAGCTAAGAGAGGGATTCCCTGCCAGTGTCTTTGTTTCCTGATACGAGTTGCTACAACCTTAGGGGCCTAAGTCCAGAGTGAAAAGGTTACTTCTTAGCAAGCATGCTTCACTGTCAATCATCGCTTTACGCTGCACATAGCTAAGAGAGGGATTCCCTGCCAGCGTTTTTTTTTCCTGATAGCTACAACCCTGGGGTCTAAGTCTAGATTGAATTGGTTACTTAGGTGCTTCTTAGCAAGCGTGCTGCACTGTCAACCACATCATAGCTTATCCGACGAGATACTGGCCAAACACGAGCCTATAGCTTTTTTTAGCGTGTTAAAATCATCAAATGAGTCCTTCCACCCAGGGCAGAGCAGGAGGGCCTGTCAGACTTGTACTGACTTAAATCCACGGTGTTCTTCAATAGCCTTTTACGTTTTGGGGTCACGGTTTTCGTTATAGTCCCGCGACCACGAGCCTATAGCTAAACAAAATTAAAAATAGGTTACAATCACGGCAAGCAAAAAGGGATAATGTTCATTATGTATACAGGCTTATAATCATGAGTCACTAATTAAAATTCAAAACTAACAAGTTACCGCTACCAACTGGTGTCATGTATATCAACTTCTGTAATTACATTTTTTATAAGATTAAAATATTTTAAATAGACTTGACTGACATACTAGTGATGCTTAATTTATTCTTGAGTTGTGATTAAGCTGCGTTTAGTTATCGTGGTTCAACTTGATTCGAGTTTAGATTGATATTATTATTGTATTAATATTTTTATGTCTCGCGGCTTAGCTACTATTTGGCCACCCAAGTTAAAGTATGTGTGAGGTCATTACCACCGATTGCGAATAGTAATTTATTACTTATGTAGATTTATTATATTTCTAGACTTTATAAACGATTATAAATAAAATTAGGTAGAGAAGACAAGAGTCATGAGTTAGAACTACATAAGTTTTCGAATTTTAATTGTGATGGTGTCAGAATTTTGTCCGTTGTGTTTATTCTTCTTCTTTGCATTTCGATGGACTCAAATTACTTCTGACCAATGCGTAGTCTCGGTTGCTCTACCACGTCAGCATACCGGAAGGTGCAGGTGCAGAAATATCTTGCAGAGGGGCTTCACACTGGCATTGTATTTGGAATGGGTCTAGTATATCCTTTAAGAGGCAAGCCTACTGCCATCAACCAGGTACAACACCTGAGGAATTTCTAATAGGAACACATTGTCAGGCCAGGGAATCGAATCCAGTTCTTCTTGGTCAGCAGTTATCTGCTATAGTACCATCGAGGTGGTCAGTTAAATTGCTACAGGGTACACTAGTATTAGTTAACGCCCTATCGTTTTGTCAACTGAGGCGTATCTATTACCTAGATTTTCCCTGTTCATCACAAAAACTTAGCCTAAATAGTAAGCTATTAAAATGCTTTTATGAGTATAAACACTATTATTATAAGTACAGATAAACCTGTTCATTTTAATGATGATAAAAGCAACCATTTTGACCGTGTAATTGTATGGCTTTGTGCAAATAGAATTTCCTTGGAAATGAATAAGTAGCTGTTTTAATTAGCTAATTATTATCAGATAACAGTGTATGTGTGCATACGTAGCTTGTAGTTATGTTAGGTATCTTGGTTAAATCTAAAAATATGGGCGTTCATTGTAAAAATATTTTAAACGCATGTTTATGAAAATATTAATCATAAAAATAATAATAACCCGTTAATTTCCGTTGCATATTAAAATTATCATGGTCACTATCACTAATTCAATACATTGTCAGTTAGTTACTATCCTTATGTCATGCAAGAGTGTAACGGTTGTATCATATTTTGTAACATGGTTAAATTGTGGTCGACCGAAGATTCGGTTTCGGCAAGTTTCAGCTGAACATTATCTAATATCGGTAGAAACTCGCCATGTATGAATTGTCGTGAGCAAAAATACATAGTTGTACTAAAGTGTCAAAGAAAGGATTTCAGGATATTTGAAACGTTAAATCGCCATTTATATTTTGTGTTGAATAGATATCCTATTAGAAGCGGAGAAGTTACACACACATCAAAAAAAGTTTGTGATCACAAACTGATACTAATTATAAAAAAAAATTGAAAACAATTAAACTATTTTATTGTTTCATGTTCTAAATATATATTTTAAATTTAGAACATAAAACAATAAAGAATCTAAAAAGAAGGAGAAATGATAATTTCATCTACCGTAACAAAAAAGATTTCGACTTTTCAAAGTGATCGCTAACTTTTATTGATGACTGTATGAGTTCCTACCAGTATAGTATAATATAAGTATCTACGTATGAAAACTAGCTTTTTCTCTATTACAGTTGTTTTAGAAATTAAGAGGATCGTCTACCGAGCGCTCGTCCATACTGAAAGAGAAAACGTTTTCCTACCCCTAAATGTTATCCTATCTCAATGATTTTTTAGAATGCTTTTGACACAGTAAAAAACTAGGTTTATAGGTTTTCTTTTTTTTCAAAATTTATAATAGTATGAAAGTTACAGGCGCCTAAGAGTTACTTTTGAAAAAACGAAAACCTATAAACCTAGTTTTTTACTGTGTCAGAAACATTCTAAAAAATCATTGAGGTAGGATAACATTTAGGGGTAGGAAAACGTTTTCTCTTTTTGTATGGACGAGCGCTCGGTAGACGATCCTCTTAATAAGCTCAACTTTCCAACCAACAATGTCACCAGTTTATCTAATAAATATAATAGAACATCTAGTAAACTACATACATTACTGCTACAAGAACCAGTAACTGATGTTCGTTGTGCCATAGATACTGTTACTGATAACAACTGCCTTGGGATATCAACATTTTTAAAATACCCGCCAGATACACATCTACATAGATTTCTACATTTTCGTTGCTTAACTAAGTTAGTTACTGTTTTAACATATTCAATGTTTGGGACTGTGTTAAGTTGTACATTATGGTGTGGTATATGGATAAGCTGTAGAGATGAAACTACAAAATCATTGAAAATGATCTTGAGATTAATTTACTCCTCAAGCTCCCCAGTTTAGAGAAGGATGCAGTGGGAAGTCTTCCCTTTTTATACGTATCATAAAGGTGATAAAAAAAAATACGCATGAAAGCAGTCTTTGTAGCTGATGGTTGCCTGGCAATATTAGAGAAATCGCCTGCGCTTTGCTGACTTTACTACTTTTTCAGGCCCTTTTTGAGGGTGTAAAGAAAATAGGAAGTTGTTCCGGTAGTAAAAGTAAGTTATGTTTACTTACTTACTTTCTAACTAACCAATGAATAAACACATGATCTACGCATGTCTATCTAAAATTCCTATTCCTAAAATATTCTTTATAACAGCGTTGTTTGACATACCCATGTTTATTCCATTCGTATAATATAATATGTAGTTAGGTTCACCAACGACAAAGCTTTGACCCAAGAACAAAACGAACACAAAATCATTGAACCCTTATGTTCTACACGTCGTTACTAACATATCACGTACAAAGCCGACGCGAAAACATGGCGTCCTATAAAATATTGTTAATGCAATATTAACGAGATCTCGGTTATGTAAAGCTGCAATATTTTGCATTTAATAAGGCCGTACATAGCTGGCCGCGTGGCCGTCGGCAAGAGATGGATCCAAAGATACAGGAACCTCTTCGATCGGGGCTCGCTCACTATGAAATTATTGGGAAACTCGATTCGTGCCCGATGCATCTGCCGACGACGCGCGAGCCTCGCTAATGTTCCTTGCAAACGATCCGAGAAAGCCGAGTAGGTTTTACAGATAAATCTGAGAGATAGGGAAAAGACTTTCTTACTTCTACGTACGTGCATATAGTTAGCAAGTTTGTGGAGATATTTGTTTGAATTTTAAAATTTAGCCTCTTTTATTGTATTTCTGCATAACAGAACATCTAGCCTGGTATCCCAGAAAGGAAAGGCGGAGGTGTATATAATGGTACACCTACATTTCACCAGTTTTCTCCAAATTCGAAGGGGCGAGCCGTATTCTATTTCTAGGTCTTTTTTTTTGAACGTTTTGGTGAAATGAGTCCTGTGCCCCAGGGCAGGGCAAGAGGGACTGTCAGACTTGTACTGACTAAAATCGACGGTGTTTTTCAATAGCCCTTTACGTTCCGGGTTCACGGTAGCTCGTTAGTCTTGCGACCCCGGAACTGAATTACCCTAGGCGGAAAAAAGAATCGTTTTTCTTAAATCTAGTGAGCCCCGCCATATTTTATTTCTAGGTCTGCGAAATACTTTTTCGAGATGCTGCTAATAAATGAATTCAAGAGTATTGAAGGTATCTCTGGTCTCGACACGTAAGTGTGTGAGCCCGAGGTGGGGGCGTGACGCAGCACCTGTACCCATCATTTGAATATTCCTCCCAAATCTATATTTCATGTGATCGCCGCTCATCTGTAATTAAGTTTGGATTAAAGTTCTCTCGAGTCGCTAGGCGCGATAATCGTCACTTTTGTTACTCGCGCGTGTTATTTGTTTTGGGGCTCTGACATTGGAATTACTTTTGGGTGGCAGTGTCAATCTTTCGTAAAAGGCGCTGAATGATGGCGTAAGTACCTAATGAACAGTAATTTAAGCAATTTACTCATTAACTTCATCCATTCCGTGCGAAAAATCTAAAGCTGTATAAAAAAGATAAGCTTTCAAAATGTATCCAATTACGAGTATGACAAGCACCGATAGGTAGTTTCTTTTCTTATGCATTTTTTCCGAGTTTATAATTTAAACTGTATGCCACTTACTGACTGAAAACCACCAATACCTGTAACCTTACATGTGGGTAACTCATTCCCCAGAAAAGAAAATTTCACGAACCTCTGATTCGAGGCAAAAGTCACTAGCCAGCACAGCAATGGTGGACCACGTCCACAGGCCACGTCGCATACAATAAACATGCTCATAAATAAATAAATAAGGCCGAATTTAATAACAAGCCCCGACCTAAGTAATGGCCGCCAGGAGGCACCGGCACATATATTATGGTCCACCATTTTATAAACTTTTACGCACATTTCTTAGCGTTGTATTAAAATGTTTAAACACTATAATTTGGGTATGAGAGCTTAACAACTTTTTTTAGAGGAGTCAAATATTTGGGGAGTTTAGAGACGGTTGTGATCGATATTTGAGTCTGAACTGAGTAAATATGGTGTAAGTACATAAGTGCTGTTCTTGAGTGTAATGTAATGTCTACCAAAAATAAATTAAAAAAGGTGATTGAAAATTATTGATAGCTGAAAGGTGTTCTATCCATTGATTTGCTTCTTCAAGTCTTAACAATAATCCAAAATTATCCATGAACTTCGTTTCAAACTAAACAAGGTTCGACGACAAATAAAGCATATTTTAAACACTTTAATTCAGAACAACTTCATAACGAGAACACGAATACGTGATCCAAAAACATTAATATCGAAGCGATTCGACAAATTACCTATCAACGAATACGTGCAGCGATAAAATTACAATACACACCTCGGTTATGTGTGCCAGGCCATATCGGCCACAGGTTTAATATTGTAGAAAAAGCAGGAATGCGCCAACATGGCCCATGCTGTGCCATATTCGACACGCCTGGTGACGAACCCTGGCCCAAAAGAAACAATGTTATAAGCATTCCGCTGAAAACAATTGGACTTCTTACGCCTCGTCGTGCCATTTGTGCATAATTTTAGAACAACAGAAATGTTTGAATGCTGTCGTTACACAGATAAAATGTTGTAGACCGTACGTGAGAAGATGGTATGAATTAGTGATGTCAACCGCGTGAGAAAAACTTTATAGTGGCGTCGATGCTATGCCGATAATCTGTTTAGTGGTTATTAATATTTGGGTGAGAAAAAATGGTGCTGCGGTCATGTTTGCGCGGCTGATTCTTTGAATCTGACTTGGTTGGTGTTCGCATACATCGAGGCTGTTTAATAAAGTTTTATTGATACATTCTTGATTAAGAATAACAGTGTTACGCCAGAAACCGCCAATACGACGTATAACAACGAGAAGTGCTTTCAACGTTTACTTAAGGACGCTTTTGCTAGCGCAAAAGCATCAAAACTGTGAAATGTGCTATGGTTATCATTTTCCCTTAGTTATAGATAGGATGGCACCTGCTTTCGCTCCGAAACGCGATACCAGATAGCACACGTCCACTGAAGCGCAATGTTCAAACGTTCTCACTAGACAGCGCCAGTGATTATAAATCTAACATACTTTACAGCTTTCAAAGCTTAAAACAAATGCGGTTCGCAGTAAATTAAGCCATCGACAGTGTTGCTAGGATGCCATCACGAGCGCACGCTGAATACTTTGCGATTGCGCTGCGTTTTTCAAAGGCATACCTGGCGCGGGTGCGAGCGTCGTGTGTGACGACTTTATCCGTCGAGTGCACGTCTTTGGTGAGCGGACGCCGCGATCTAGATCAGCGGCGCCGACTCGCGGCGGCGCGATGCTATCGTAAAACAACCGCGCGACAATTGCTAACACCGGCGCCGAACAACAACGCGAATTATTCAAAGAGAGGCATCCAGCGTGTGTCTGTGCCGCACTGCCGCCGACTGACCGCCCCGCGCCCTGCGCCCTGCGTCCTTCGTCCTGCTGCCATTGTTGACATACCGATTTCTAAGAAATTTTAGCGCTCGTTTTGCCGATGCGTTTGACTGGCTGCGTGCAGCTAGAGCTTTCAAACAAGACCTATGCTCACGACTTGAACAAAATGCCGTCTTTGTTTATCTTAGTGGATAGGCTATTTACTTCAAATTCTTAACCCTACATGGTCAGACATGTACTCCAACAGGTACATTTGATATCCTTATTAGCTTATTCACGGAATGGGTCGTAAAAATGCCAGAGCACAGTCATCTAGGCGAGATAAAGCTGGACTCGAAACGACTCACGCACGCCCCATTCCGGAGTAGCGTTAGACTTGTACTTAGACGTGGGGACACGTCGGCTGCTCTCGAATGCTTTCAGATGCTCTGTTTCTGGGAAGACGAGGAGGAGGGCGGTCGAGGGGGGCGGGATTCCGTCACGTGCGCCCGCACATCTGATAGTGTCCGCCGCGAGAATGTTGCACGTTCGGGCAAGCCCAGCACGCAAATGCTGTGCCGACTTGCAATCTGTGAGTTGCGAAATTGTAGCCACTTCTAGATCTAGGCAACGTGAGGCTTAGGTAGGTACCTACCTACTAGTTTATGTCTTCTAAAACATAAACGGTAAGAACGGTATTTTCTTTCCATACATCTGGTTTAATTAAAATGAGAAATGCAACTTCAATTTTCATTGTGATAGGTTCGCCATTTCAAATTTGTTGAGAAACTTAATTGATATACGAAATGTTAAAGTTACATGATTCAGAAAAGATGAATCTCTACTTAGATACTTCAAAGTTTTTGGTATAAGCTGAAAGTCATTATCCTACTTTTGAAAGTCGTTTCAAAGATAAAGGAATAGTAGATGATAGTTTTTTTTTTTTTTTGTTAAAGTCAAGAAAGTAACCGTCATAAATCTTACTAATATTGCCAACACAATGGCTCTAAAACGATTTGTTAATATACAAAATAGAAACAAAGTTCGTGCTTCTAAATATGAATTTGACCAAAAAGCGTCACGGCATACGCATGCGCGGAGACCGCCGGGCGCGCTTGTCGCCCGCGCATTCCCGCCTTTTTGCCTGTCACCGCCAGACGTATTTATTGCAACACTGATGGCTGTTAGTGTTGCCACTGTTGAAGTTAATACTCCTAAGAATAGGAACTTCATTTATTTGAGCATCCTTTTTTGGATAGGTGTAAAAGTTTTCCTCTTTAATAAAATTGAATTACCGGTAATGGTTCGTAAAACATTATAAACCTAGAGCTAAAACCCCTGTTTGACACTTCGAATGTGATCTCTTCAGTGGTAGAATGGTCATTTGAATCAGAGAAGAAGCCTATCAAAGCTTTTCTGTATAGAAAATCCAGAAGGTTTCAACAGTCGAAGAAAGAACCTCATAAAAATGCACACAAATAACAAATACACTTTAGAAATCATAAGATCTTCCCTAAAACCAAATTCGGTACAACTGAACAATCACAATCGAATTTCATTTCTCCAACTTGGCAACCCTGATTCGAAAGGATATAAAAATTTGACAACGATCCTCTCAGCTTCGATACTAAAGCCTATTGTATCAGGTTTTGTTTCCTTTCCTCCCTTTTTCATATTCGTTCGCGCTACAATTCATACACGGGAGCCCGCCTGCTGGAACAATAGAATATCATAAGATTCTTACAAAAAGCCTTGGTTATGATACATGCCGTTAAGTCTACAAAAAGCCTATAATTATGATTACATTCAGGGTACAAGTTGGCTACTGTACCAGTGACTGGCAGATCAAGGTAGATCTATGTGGCTTGTCACGGTTGTGGGTTTAGTCAAACATTAAACCTATGTGAGTTATTTGCAGAAACCTGACAAAAATGTTTGACGCCTAGCGAAGTGAGTACGGGTCAGCTAGTATATTTATAGAATAAATCACCGTTGTCAAGAAGACGATTTTGTCAACACACTCGACCATAATATTTTGACGAAATTCGATATTAACAATTGTGAGAGGAAACTACACTTACAGTGCATGCATAGAATAGAAAGAACAACACCAAACATATGTCAACATTATTAGGACACAGATAGTTTATAACCTGGATTAACACATAGGATAGTTTTTATACCGATTTTATGTTCCCGTGGGATAATTTTCGAGTTGTAGCGGGTGAAGCCGCTGGCAACAGCTAGTCTCTCATGATTTCCATGAAAAATGGCAGTTTGGATAAACATTCTAGACTCTAAGATCTAGGACCTAGGTAACCTTATAAATACACCTCCAAGTTCATAATTACTATCAAACAACCTACAAACTAAAGCTCAGTTCACAAAATCTGAATCAATTGCATAAATATTAGTCCACTGTCCTCTGGGACACACCAACACAAAACGATGGCTATAACAATATAATTGTTTTTGTTGATTGTTACGGAATGTTATCAGGTCTGCGAACACCGTTAGTGCCATTTTTGAGACGTTTAGATCCGTATCTTGTTAGGTCCTGGATCCGTTTTATGTTTTAGCTCTTTTTCCTCGGATTTGCTTATGAATTATGACTTTTAAAATGTATTTTTGTGATAATTTTGTGAACAAGGTTAGTGGTCGGTTTGAGGGTGATAGATGAGGTGTTCAATAGTTCTTTTCGCACTACGTTGAGGAGCTTATCGATAGAAGTTCGTGATCTCCTATTGCATACTTCTTTCAAAGTTTAAAAAATATATACTACGTCCATTGATAGACAACAAGCACTTGAGTCATCTTAACATCATGAAAACATCTTGCTCTAAGATTTTCACCTTCAACATCTGAAAAAAATGTAAACTTTTAAGTACGTTGCATCATTCACGTAGAATTTGGGAAACAGTCTAAAAAATATATTGGAAATACCTTTCAGGCAATTTTCAGGAAGAATAACAATAAATCATAATTATAGTAAAGACAGGTTTAAATATAAACTCCTTTCATATTTAACTATTAAGAAACTGAGCTTACAGAAATAATCTGCCGGATCATAACAAGGTTTCATACATACAAAGCCTACAAGCACTAATATTGATAAACCAAACCCAACATTTGCAAATAACAACAACATTTCAATTTCCAATATCTGCAGCGCTTTCATAACTCATAAAGAACAATCGTCATGTCATGTGTCGACAGTCGAACAAATACATCAGGTGCGTCATGCTTGCCCAGTGCCCAGTTCCCAGTTCCCAGTGCTTATAAATCATTGCTCTATGCTTCGTCCTTCAGGCTCAATACGGCGTCATGCTGTTTAACCTCACAAATTTACGATGCCTCTCGCAGACCAGATGCCAATCGTATTCTCAGCGTTATTTCAACAAAATGCATGTGATTTATACAAAACTCATCGTACGCAATGCTAATATATCTTTTATGACGTAATATTGGAATTGGGAGTGTTGAAAGTGCGGTGTAGCAGGAATACGAAATATTATGTCTTGCAATGTAGGCTTTTTGCTCGCAGATGTATTCTGATCACACAGACTAGACCAGTTTCTTAAAGACGGTATTAAGAACATCAATGTGTCAAATAATATCAAGCATTCTGCAGATAATTTATAAAAAAAAAGTAGGCTATTTGGGAAATAGTTTACACGATAGAGACACCATAATATTCTAGTCGAGTAGATTAAACACATTGCTGAATATCGGCCTCTTCAATTGAGAGGTGTAGGTTACAAATAGCGACAGTGGAGAACACTTCGAATCGCAAACGGTGCGGAATAGTGATCCTAGGTAGATATGTAGTAGCAAACATGTGGTCAATGTCTTCCTTTCCTCTAGTGTTTAGGAAAATTGATGAGGAGAGGTTGCGAAAGAAAATATAGTAAGGAAGTTTTGTAAACTTATACGATATATTTTGTAAGTTTTGTGACAGCTGTACGTAATGTCTCATAATATCTCAGTGTAATATATGTTAAATTGTATAATGGTGAACATCTTATAAGAGGTCAGTGTCGTGTCTGCCTTGTGTCTGCAGAATACGTGAATATATCAAGGAATCGCAACCTCCCCACGTCAAGGCCCCACGATTTCCAACACGAATAAATATTCCTTTTATTCCAATTTGTCAGCTAAGCCACTCTCAGCGGCGACTTATCTCCGTATTCAACGGTAAGCTCCCGCCAAAACAATACGGCAGTATCGTTAAAAAACGTGCTTGAATACAGCATTTATCATCGTTGATTAAATACCATTGTTTTGTATCGGCAGGCTCGGGGTCCCCGGCGGCGTCGTGCTCCTTTTGCGTCTCCCTCCATGTCTCGCATTGTACCCGCACGGAGACAATAAGTCTGTTAAATTGGCCTCCTATACTCGTTATATTATGTGGCCGAGGAGTTCGTATTTATGTCCGCTTCGGACGCGTGCTCGCCGCTTGCGAGCCCGACTCTTGTAAATTCTTGAGAGCCAACAAAAATTTGTTTTCGCTGCACTTTTATTATGATTTGTTCTAATATCGCAAGCTTCGAGCATTTTTTACGATGGCACACAAGCTGTATCTTTGTCGGTCGTAACGAGAATACATGGAGGAGGAGGTATTATTAACTTTTCTTTGTACAATTTGCTTATCATATTAGATTCTAGCTAAAATTCCGAGAAGACAAAGACGGTATCAAAATAGTGGCACGCCCACGCGCGGCGGCACTCGCTGAATCACGTACTGCAATTTCCAAATCTAGATTTAGGAAGGAATGGACTGTGTCGTGTTCTTGAAACTGAATGCATTTCGAAGAAGAAATCTCAGTCAAGTGTCCTATACGTGACAACATACTCGGCGGCGGCGAGACTTCAATGGAGCCACGCACGTGCCACTACGTTTTTCCAGTTTTTCCACCGACCACTATATCCGTCGTATTATATAATATTACTAGCGACCAGCCCCGGCTCCGCACGGGTGCAATCTTTATAATATTATTAAAATTGCGACTATAATTTGAGATTTAAACTATCCTATCTCTCAAGTTGGATCGAACTGCACATGGTGTGCGAATTTTATTATAATCGGTTAAGAGGTTTAGGAGTCCATTGAGGACAAACATTGTGACACGAGATTTATATATATTAAGATAAAAATTGCGACTATAATTTGAGATTTAAACTATCCTATCTCTCAAGTTGGATCGAACTGCACATGGTGTGCGAATTTTATTATAATCGGTTAAGTGGTTTAGGAGTCCATTGAGGACAAACATTGTGACACGAGATTTATATATATTAAGATTATGCCTTCATTTCCAAGCGTACAACAAATAAAAAACTTGAAACGCTATTAAGACACGTAATGATAATTATTTTCCGGACGTAGGAATCGCAACAAGAAGACGTTCCGCGATCATTTTTGCTTATCTTAACGTCGCTAACTCTCAAGAACTCGATACAAAACATCGCATGAGTCGGATCTTCTCTAATTACTACGAAAACAAATGAGAAAATATGACATAAATTATGATCAGATGCCGCCCGATTCAATCATTATTATATGAATGACTGTCATAACAGATTCCTAATTAGGAGCGTGGTTCATCTCGAGGCGCATAATTAATTTCAATAAATTAATATCGAAATATGAACATGGTCACATTTAACGAGATCATGCCGTATCGAGAACGTCTAACAAAAAGGCAGAATGCTGCGGTTGGCAATACTAATGCAGCTCGGACAAATACGAACGTGGCACATGAAAAACTGGAATCTCTCAACCGTAGTATTAACATGGTTAATTAATTTATTAATTAGCATCAATTAATCGTAATACGGCGGCATGGCGAACCCCTGGACACGGCCGGATAGCTTTTCCAGCGAAGCTTAGTTTTTAGAGGACAATTAGCATGATGTCTACGTAGTAATAAACGATGATTCCCGCAGTTGCTGACGGGTTTGTTATGAAATGTTAATGCTATCGACAGCTCCTCGAGGAAAAACTAGCTGCGACCGATACGAGCAAAGAAACCAGCGGGAATCTGTTTGATTTTCTTATTGTACACTTCTATGAACAATAATGGTTGCTACGCTGCTCCAAGTCAAAGTTGTGAAAGCGAAGCGAGTGCTCATTGAATACTAATTCAAATATTTGCAACGGATGATGCCTCGGCCCGAGTCAAGTAGACATTGATAAATAAACAGCTGTCAATAGTCTGTCCGGGCGGCGGCGAAATTCGAAAATGGTTCGGGTTCATTAATAACCGGAATGGATCGTAAGTCGCGAGCGAGATGATGGTGATACGCTACCTGTGTTCGTGATTAGCCGCCGATGGCCGCTGCGGCCGCGCCAGCCCGCGCCCTCGCCATCCAACAAATGCATCATACATTACAATATTAATTTCAAGTGACCTTGTTACCAAATCTCCTCTGGAGGTAGACATCTAAGTGTTTAATGGATTCTATTCGCGTATCATGTTTCATGTTTAAGGAAAGCGATAAATCAATAGGACTCGCTCATGCGGTGTCAAATTCTCCTCGATTTATGTATCGTTTAACTCACGATGACAGATTTTAGGAGTTGTGTAGGCATACATTATGTGGTTGTGGCTGTTCTAAAACAGCACCTCGGGTTAATAACGGCACGTCGGGAACACGGCGCGTCCACAAGGTCACAGTTTTATTATATTTTTAGTGGCGATTAGCATAAAGTTTTGCGCGTCGACGCATTTCGTTTTATTGTGGTATTTTATGTTTAGTATTATAAATATTGGCAGTTTCTTCCTTGTGGGTATCTGTACGCGCGATTAGGGTTTGAGCGCCGGCACTTGTCGACTCATTTATGGATCGTATACTTGGTTTACAGACGCCGTTCTAGATAACGGTGTATTGATGGCTTTTGGATTAGTCCTTCAGCGGAATGTCTGAAGGCTCGCTGTGATAAAATTAGCGTATAGTGTTAGCTTTGTCGCGGACGGTCGTATACTTTTTATATGTGAGTTAAATACCAAGCCGGTTTGAGATGTCGATCGGTCATTAGAAAGGAATTCAATAAACTAAATGGCGTATGGTATGAGTGAGTGTTCGGCGCGCTACCGTGCCGTATCAGATTCGGTAGCGGGCTGCTATCTCGGCCATTACTTTATCATCTCTTATCGAGCAACGGCTGTGTTCCGAGCCGAGCGTCCCAGATGTATCTGTCGATACTTAAATATCATTGAAGGTTATGTTAGTTTTATGTGACCAAAAAAATTAAACATCGCCTATCTCATGATCTGTTTGAGTCAGTAACTAGAAGTAAGAATTCGAAGATTCCGTATAAAAAATAAGAGATCGTTAAAGAAATACTTTGCATGTTTTTTTTGAGATATGAACACCAACTGTTTTGGAGTTACGTTTTTCAATGTCCTCTCAATGGCTTTGCAATAGAGTTCATTTTGCGATAGGTAGGGATAGGTCTGACTTTTCAATGATATTTTATTACAATCTCCTAACATTGACCTGTTAAACATTGTTTATTGAAATGATTTATTTTATGTCGTATCATTAATGATTTGGGTATGGTTCATTTCGTATTCCACGATACCTACCTAAATAGAAAATGTCATCCTTTATTACTTTATTGATGCATTAGTTGAGCGATTGGCTGATGCGATGCTTGTCGCGGGTTCGATTTCCGCACGGAACAAATACTAGTTTTACGGGTACGGGTTAGTGCTTCTAAGTCTGGCTGTTTCTGTATACTGTGAGTTTAAATGTTTGTATCTGCCCCAACTATACTAGAGAAATTCCAGTGGGTGGCAAATTTTGAAATGTTGTAACTACCTAAATACCAGTAGTATAATGTAGACAATTAACAGCACCACATACTTTTTTCTTCTAAGCGTGTCGATGGCTGGTCACGGAACTCACGAATCAACGTGACCCCGGAACGTAAAGGGCTATTGAAGGACACCGTGGATTTTAATCAGTACGAGTCTGACAGTCCCTCCTGCTCTGCCCTGAGGGGGGACTCGTTTGAAAAAAAAAAACAGAAAGCGTGTCGATGGCTATCTAGATTGAGGCAGTCTAGAATTGGGCTATGAATGTAGAGCCTTCAGAAGTGTCTATCAATTCCTGGAATAGACAATGACAGCAACTGTTGTACTCCATCGTTTATAGAACACCATTTGACATAGGGCAGAGTTATCAAAGCTCTGCCCAGGATGCATGACCCGTGTTGGCAGAAGTCCCATTGCAGTCGAGGCAGTTGTGATTAATTTGATCCCGCTAGAAGCTTCTACTGCCTGTTTAAGGATTCCACTGTACACACATTACTTTCAGCTGTTTTGTTTCGAAGATTTTTTCTCCGGAAGAAATATATTTGTATACATAATCATTATCTTGCATTGAGGTGATTAATGCCTTCACCATTCACATTTCACTAGTAAGGGATTTAATCATTAGAATAATACTCTCTTCCAAGCTATAACTTTATGTGCCACAGTCAGGTAGTACCTATGTATTAAGAGATTACTAAGGCCAATAATTGACGCCGGGGTCGCGGGACTTATTTCATTACCGTGACCACGGAACATAAAGGGCTATTAAAGGACACCGTGGATTTTAATGAGTACGAGTCTGACAGTCCCTCCTGCCCTGCCCTGGGTGGGAGGACTCATTTGATGATTTTACTACGTATAAAAAAAGGCCAATTTACGTAACACGCTAGATTTTAGTTCTACAGAGCTGGACATTTGAATAATTTCGGCCCAAGAAGCCACAATTTTGTACCTACTTTTATGGTTCTTTCCTCGTGCCAGCTTGACGTACCAATGTCTTTCTATACAGGTATCAAACCCCTTCTCATTCGGACATTAACGACTAGCCCATAAACTTACCCACTAAAAAGCGTGAACAACCATTATGTTTAATGAATCCATAATCCTAACCAGCCCAGCCTCCTAAAATTAATTTATAATCATTATAACTTATCATAATTAAATATTGGTTTTGTAAGTGGCGAAGCGGCGGGGTGCTTCGGTGGCGCTACCGAAGTCCCCGGCCCCTAGGGGAGCACCCAGACAGTCCCACGGTACCAACATATAGAAGAATGTCAGGTTTGAAGAAAAAAAAAGGATTTTTTTGCTTTGAATCCCGAGCGGAAGTAAGGCGAAGATTCTTATCTCATAGTTTTATTATGGTATCTATAGTTTGATATTGACTGTTGTTTTTATTGTATTGGTTGAAAACAAAAGCATTGATGGGAACCGTGTAAAAAGAACTGCAGCTTGCAAAGGACTGATAAAAAAAACTGTTAACGTAGGTCACATTTCTATTTTGGTAACGTTAAGACTTGTGGTTTTTCAGCATTATGAATTGATAGCTAAGAACGCTTAAATTATATTTGAAAAGTTTCTGATACGAATTCTTCGGGCAGAAGCGCTTTTCAAGGAGGAACAAAAACTAACAACAGGCCGTTGAATCCAGAACTAAAAAAATACTCAAATATGAGAACTTCTCGAAGATAGATGGATGGATGAATGTTTGTAACTCTTTCACACAAAAACTACCGAAGGGATTTGGATACAATTTGGTACACAAACAGTTTATAACCTGGATTAAAAATGCAAGGGATGCTTTTTATCCTTGTATTATGTTCTTGTGGAAAAGTTATCGAACTTCGCGAAGGCAACGCCGCTGATATAAGCAAGTCTAATATTAATTCAGACAGTGTGTTAATCTAAGCATTACTATTTAAGGTTCATACCTATTTATCAAGTGCCCATAAGTTCTCATACAAACAATAGTAAAACCAAACTTCCGAGAAGACCAGTCCATCAGTAACAAGCGGCCATCGACCATCACTCACGGCTTTTCACTTATAATGATGTTAAAAATGTTACCTAACAGGCCATCTTGTCCACCCATTGTACTCAATAACAAACAAAAAAGAAAAAAAGCTTAAAAAATGACTCCCAATTTATTTAGAGTATAAAAAAGTCACATCTCTCCTGACACCGACTTGGGCGTTCTCCTTTACTACCATCGTTTCTTCCACCGTTCTTTTTTTAACGCTTTGACATTTGGGAGTCGGGTCACTTATTAAATTAGTCTTTGTATTTAAATTAACGATTAATTTATACGAATGAGAGCTTCTGAATGATTCTGGAACGTTTTTATATGAACAGAAGATAATAATTATGAGAAATTAATGATCTATCAGTTCTAATCTATCAGATCTAACAGTTTCATAATTTCAGTTCAAAGATTTGTTACGATTGAAATGAATACTTTTCAAGTGCAGTAGCAATATCGGTATCATTTATAGTACTTTTTGTACTTATTCGCTGTCCACAATACAAAACGTGAAGATATATTTTCTTAAAAAGAATATGGCCACCAATCACGCAACTTTGGCACAAGTGTTTTGTTTCGTGCTATAATTTTTGAAATTACTGTTGGTGTTGGCAAATTGTTTACCGACTGCCCAGAACATAAAGTTTATGAACGATATAGGTAGTTTTTGAGAATAAAAAAAAATAACCACACAGTGCAGCAATTCGTTTCTGATGAACTGCCTCTTATTTTGCATTCTTATTTATGTACTGTTCTAGCTTTTCTTTGATCTTGGCTTTTTCGCTAGCTTTTCAAATCTTCAACTGACTTTGATATTAAAAATCTACGTGTGTGGAAAGATCAAAGAACAAATGATGTTCTAAATGAAGCCAGCTCTCTCAGAACGTTTCTCCCACGGGTTGAAACGACAAGGGACCCGTTTTAAAATAACTGACATTCCTGAAGCCATATTAAATTTACTAAACAACAATACCTCAACACAATGGGCATTCTATCTAAAAATCGTGCGAGAACAATCCTACATACACCCAACATCCGACTCCAAGTTCTTGGTAACAGTACCTACCATACCTTCTTTACATATGAGAGTAACTGATGTCCAACATTAATCCTAATGTACGTATCTAAACGTCGTTTGATCTCCACAAAAATATTTCAATGCGTCCGATAAAAGGTGGAAAGAAAAAAGCCCGGTCGAATGTGGCGCGGTCGTAAGGTACCCAGTGCTTCTCGGAAACCACGCGGTCACCGTCATATCACGACCATAAGGCAGCCCGCACTACCTTACGAATACCATTATCGATAGTATTGACCAATAAAGTTTCATATAATTTTCTCGTAAATAGCGAAATTGTTATTTTATGCAGGACTAGCTGACTGGTTTGTAGTATTTTAATTGTTATGTCTGGCTGTTAGGGTATGGCGAATGCGCCAGATGTGGACGCACCCTTAGGTTTTCTACCGCTATAATAACTTTCACTTAGCAGAAAATAAAGTTGATTCTGAGCTTGTAAGAAACAAAAGAATTGTGTATTTGAATATTCTATTTATAAAATTTAAAATGATCGATAGAAAAAGTCGCGAGACAGTGTTTTGTCCATCACTAAAGCCATAGAGGCGCAGAGGCACGACAGATGATCAGTCATGCGCGAGATGCTACGAGATAAGCAAGCGGTAGCCGCTCATTAATCTACCCACTCCCCACTCTAACCCACCACTTTACCAATTAACCGGACACGACTGTACATAGGTATCTACGGTTCCAAGAAATAGATACAGTTATCCTAAAATATCTGACAGAACAACTAATATCTAATAGGAGAACCACAGTCGATGTGACAATATTACAAGATTTATGACACCTATTATTAGAGTCGTATGTCATAATGACATTCAAAAGAACTTGCCAAAAAACGGAGCTACTTGAATTATCATTTGAACTTACAAAAAGTTAGCAAAATTAATTTAAGATAAAAACGGAGCCAGAAGAATGGGTAATATAATATAGAATGATTTAAATGTCAGCCCGTGAGTAAATATAAATCAGAATCAGAAACAAAAATATTGTCAATAATTTATTTACGCAGTCAGTGTCGAATATTTTATACAGTCATAAACGTATTTCACTCTCCTTCGTCACTTCATTGTCCCAGTCAATAAAATTAAAATTATTGTCCATATTACGTAAAAAATCGTTCGTACAGAGTTATCAATCTCACACGTATTGCAGCTACTTCACGCTGTCGAAAACATTTCGACACCTAACGGGGTACGAAACGTTCCATACGAAAAAGTAAGGTAATGAATTTAAGTGAACGTAATACTTATTCGCTCGGAAACCTTATGGGTTCATAACGTTTGCAAACTTACTGATATTGCTAAGTTTAAGAGGTCTACTTCATATTATAACTATGTTGGTACATTACACGCGGTCGCAGCGATTTTAATGTTGTTCGGTAGCAATCATAACGCGGGCGACGCTCCGGCACTTACTGAAGAGAATTTATCAATCAAGTGGTGAGTTTACGAGTATTGTCGACTTAATGTCGCAGCAGTAAAACGCTGCGTTTGTTTAATGGAATTCATTCGGGTAATAATTGAGGAGTAAGCGCGCCGCGGGCGGCCGCTGCCGAATTTGAACTTATCTACAACTGTTTTATGCCCTTTGTCGAACAACCGAATGTATAAGTTCATATTCGCAAAGATGAGATTTATTTGGCAAAAATGATTTTCCAAAATTTGAACCGTGTATTTATAGATTTTTCCTTGATTTCATTAAATAAAACTGTCCCTGGTATTTTTCTTTTTATTATTTTAAGATAAGTATTAGCCCTAATTTTATTATGACTTATCTTTAAATCTCCTGTCTCGTGACAAGTCAAATACACAAACACCACACATACCTACACTTGTACTATAATAAACTGTAATATCTAAAACTACTTGATAATAAATGAAAATAGAAATACATATTTGATCCGTGTGGGGAATTGAACCAGCAACACGCAGCACAACAGTCAATCGCTCAGCCACTGCGCCAACCGATTAAGGGCGCAAAACCATAAAGTTGGCAACGTCGCTAATAGCTGTCAAATATTTACAGGTTCTAATTAATTTGGCAATGTTACTGTATGGAAATAAGAAATATGGCCCTTAGTGCACTAAGCAAAATGATATGGGAATGCAATTAAAACACTGAATTTGATGTTGTAACCGTTTCAGGTGTATAAAAGGCATTTGGAGTGTTTCCAAATGCTTTTTTTACGTCTAAATCTATATATTCGGTGTTACGATATTAATGATTGCATTCCCTAAGCAGTTTTATGTGCACTAAAGAGCCATATTTCTTATTTTCATACAGTTTTGTAAAATTAATTAAAACTTATAAATATTTGACAGCCATTTGCGACGTTGTCAACTTTCAGAATATGCGCTCTTAATACTCGAGTGCCTAAGGACTGAACTTGAAGTAAAAAAATAAAAATAAATAAATAACTTGTCTCTATGCCTTCTTGTTGTTTAACACACAGATATATCGTGGTCAAGAGCTCTATCGATCATCCTTCTCAGACAAACAACAGTGGAATGGAACCTTATTAACTGTGTACTTAGCTGACGTGCAATGCATGCTCTTGCGCATATGAAATAATGAGCATGGAAAACATGTCAACCACATTAATCTCAAATAAAAAATGTAATGTAGTTCTAGGTAATTTCTCTATGTAGTGGGTGCTCGACTGCTCGTACAGATGAAAATCTCACATGCGCTTGCGCCGAGACCCGGAAAAACTATCTTTACGACCCGCAGCGCTGAAATTATGTGCAGCCGTGTTTCGTAGTCATGCCCGTTATACTTACATACTAAATACATAGACATCCCATTTTTCTACTCTAATTATAAGTGTTTCGGTTACTTTCTTTTATTCCTTATTAATTGATGATTTATTTTTTTTGAACTGTGTCTGTTATGTTGTAAGTATATATTATGATTTTTCATCAAATAAATACTTAAGTAATTTAACAGTACCTACCTTAGATTTAATAATTATAACAATATTATGTCTACCTTTTTTAATCTTTTAGTAATAATTGTAAGTCAACAAGATTACATATTCTATTTCCGAACTGAATCTACATTTTCAGGTTTATAAACTAAGCTTTCACTTCATAGTACAACGAAAATTCCTCCAAAGCTCAGAGACAAACAGAAGCTTTTAAAATTTTTAATATTTAGATGTTATCTCCTAATGTGCGATATCCTTATCAATCAACTACCGAGGATCACCAATTAACACACGATACTTTTCAATTCACATCAGGATAATTAAAAATAAAGGCTGCTACAACAAAACTAATATCCAAATTAATACATACCTCATATTAATAAATACGGGTCGGAGTGGTCACATCTACTTAATTTAGACGATTTACCGTATTTTGGATAGCGTCGGGTACCTTCGGCCGATTCTCGGAAGTCGTAAACGCTCGGCATGGCTGCGCGGGCGCATTTGTAGGTACATATCATCCAGCTTTCTACGTATATGTCGTTGGATGTTGGCATTTCGGTCGTTTACCCGAAAATCCGGATGAAAAAATATAAATGATGGTTTGATTTGGTAAATAAGTGGTGGATGTGGGTGTCTCAGTTCTGAGAAGTCAGGAATGGCGCAGTGAGGAATAACTCCTGTTGGTCACAGCCGCAGGTGTCAGCTAAAAGGATATGTTTTGACAACATGATCTTATTTTGGGTTAGATTTGATCTTTTGGTCAACGAATATGTTCCGGTTGCCGCAAAGATTTACTATCTTTTCGATGGAAAACTCCATTTTCCGAAAGAAAATTATTGAAATAAAATAACCGATTGGTAAAAATGTGGCACTGCACATTTTGGTTGATGTTTTTTTTGCTGAATTAATAAAAAAGAAAACTGGTTTAAAGTTTATTCTCGCATAGACCCACGTCGTCGGAAACTTTGATATGTAGATGACCAATTTCCCTCACTTGATTGTTAACTTTACCTCACCTTATATAGCCACAACACACGTTTATAATTCCGCCATTACCATGAAAATATGGAAAATGTATCAGCGGAAAGTCTGATCTTTAAACGTCATAATTTATTGGCTCTATTAATAATGTAGATGTACTTTTTGCATAGTAAAAGGCATGCCGCAGGAATTTGCTCGATCTAAATAATGTATAATAACTGGACTTGTACGTGTGCCGGGCTCAGTATCCGCTAGGAATTACAATGGAGGATGAAGAAAATAATTGTTTTTCTTCGTACCAAGTTATTGTAACCTAGAAGTGAATATTGATTAGGTGTTCTTAGATCTGTTTCTATTAGCATTAGCCGTTTGATATGAGGCTACGTTGGTTCTTATTGTATGAGAAAAGTCTTTTTATATGTTTTCAAATTTGTCTTGAAATATGTATTTTGAACAGATTCTCACAGTCTGTAGCGCATGTTTTTGTTTAAAGGGATTTTTTTAACATGGTACCAGGTAAAACAGGTTGAATAGAAATTGTACCTACGTACTTACTCGTAAATGGAGAAAATTTTAAAAAACGTTGAATTAATACAACACTTACACTTCCTAATTTAAGGAAGACCAATAACGCAAACAGATCAGGTACTCGGTGATGTATCTATATCCCAGCTACCATTTGTTGGAGGAGCAGCGCTATACCATCACAGAGGAATCAAGGCCAATGTCAGTTCACAGTCCTACCTACATGTTGGAAAAAGTTGCTCTTTTGTTACTAGATTTCTATAGGTACTTTACATTTGGTTTTTAGATATAAAATGTATCATCCATAATACACTTCTCATCAAAAAAATCGAAACACCTCGCAGTTTATGATTTGATAAGGATTATCAGAAAAATGTGTATATTTAGGAATAAATGTAAAATGTCATTTAATAGTGAGTAGTATGAGGTTTTTAAATCCTAATGTTAATGTTCTAAATTCAAATTAAGTCTTCATAGGTTTCGTATTTTGTATAATGAGTAATTTTTACCCTGTATGGAATATGAAGGAAATGGGTAAAACAACACGCGTAAATGAAAAAAAAATGTAAGAAACGTTTATTTAATAACTTGTATTCCCTCCGCGAGCTCTTATTACTGCTTCCATACGGTTCTTCATCGATCGGATGAGAGTCACGATCACATGTTGTGGTATATTATCCCATTCCTCTTGGATTGCATTTTGCAGCTGGCTAAGTGTTTCTGGGGCTGGATCTCTTGCTCGAATTCGTCTCTTTAATTCATCCCATAGATGTTCAATGGGATTCATGTCCGGGCTTCTTGCTGGCCATACCACAATGGAGATACCGACTTCGGTAAGATAATCTCGTACGACGCCCGCGGTGTGAGCTCTAGCATTGTCGTGCATGAATATGAAGTCGTTGCCAATAAAATGTGCATAGGGCATCACATGAGGTTCAAGACACTGTTCGATGTACCGATGAGAGTTTAGTGCAGGCAGCCGTGGCCCAGATACAAAGGCAAGTTCTGTCTTACCGTCGGCGCTGATTCCTCCCCAAACCGTCCACGAACCGCCACCATAGCTGACCTTTTCTTCAATGCAGCATTGTGCAAAGCGTTCTCCATCTCTTCTGTAGACCTTGTTCCTTCCGTCGTTACCATACAGCATAATTTTACACTCATCAGAAAACAGTACTTTGCTCCACTGAAGGTATGACCAAGTTAGGTGCTCGCGTGCAAAGTTAAGGCGCGCTCTTCGATGGTCTGCAGTTAATTTCGGCCCATTCGCTGGCTTATGCGGTGCCAATCCGCGTTCCTTCAACCTTCTTCTTATTGTAGAGTCACTTACAGCTACTCTTCGTACAACGCGAAGCTGCTGCTGCAGTTGAAAAGCGTTAAGGCGTCGATTTCGTAAAGAAGTTGTTACAATAAATCGATCATCTCGCTCAGAAGTGACCCGATTCCTGCCAGATCCTGAACGGCGCGTGAACGAACCAGTCTCCCGATAGCGTTTGTAGACTCTATGAACAGATGATAAGCTTAGATGCAATCTTGCAGCCACAACACGCTGACTAAGTCCAGAATCCAGCAATGCCACCACTTGGGCGGCTTCTGCGGGCGAAGTATCCATATGTTTTAGAAAAAAAAGTTTTTTCAGACGTCCCAAAGTCACAGTAAATGAAATAAGAAACAGAAAGTTTAACGTTAATAAGTTTTCACGTTAAAGAAAACTGTCAAGTACTATTTGGATAGAAAAACAAATGTTTATGCTTGTTTTCTTGATCTTAGCCGTGCTTTTGACTCTGTCAATTACAATGTCCTGTGGAATAAGATGTACAATGCAGATATACCGTCCGAAGTAGTTAATGTCATGAAATATTGGTATGAAGGTCAAACAAATGTGGTGAAGTGGGGAGATAGTGTATCCCGTGAATATACCCTCAATTCCGGTGTGAGACAGGGTGGCTTGACATCCCCTACATTATTTAATCTATATGTTAACGACTTGATAGAGGAGCTGAGCGGAGCCGGTGTCGGCTGTTCTATTGATAATGTCCCTATTAATAATATCAGCTACGCCGACGACATGGTTCTGCTCAGCCCCTCTGTCAAGGCGTTGCAAAAGCTACTGAACATATGTGAAGTGTACGCTAGTAAGCACGGTCTCAAATATAATGTTAAGAAAACGGAATTAATGGTGTTTAAATACGACAATAGTCCATTGCATACACCTGATATAACATTATGCAACACCAAACTGAAAGTTGTTAAAAATTTTAAATATCTTGGACATATCGTAACGGATAAATTACGAGACGATGAGGACCTGGAAAGACAGAGGAGAATGTTGGCTGCGAAAAGTAACATGCTTGCTCGGCGTTTTGCTAAATGTACCAAACAAGTTAAAGTCACTCTGTTCAATGCTTACTGTCGGTCGCTTTACACTGGCCACCTCTGGTACAAGCACACACAACGCGCGTATAACACCTTACGTGTGCAATATAACAACGCATTTAGGTGCATTTTTGGGCTACCGTGGAGGTGTAGTGCGTCCGGCATGTTTGCGGAGAACAGAGTAGACGATTTCAATGCTGTATTGCGTAAAGCGAGGGCCTCCTTTATGAGCCGTGTCCATGATTCTGACAATGGAATACTGAGAGCCATATATGAAGCTAATTATTTCTTTGTTTATGGCTGTCAGTATTCCTGCTAACAGTATTTTTATTATTTTTGTTTATTTGATATTGTAATTTTGTAATTCTTATTCTAAATTCTAAATTATTTTTTGTTAATTAATTTTGGTTTTTGTTTATTAATTTCTGTTTGTATGGGTATCTTGCCTGAAATAAATGGATTTATTTATTATTTATTTATTTATTTAAAGACAAGCGCTAATTTTTAGTTTTTAAACGAGAAACGTACTCCAACCCTAAATACACATTTGTCTCAAAACAGTGATTAATTTCATTTATAGGATAAACAAATGAAATTATTTCGAATTTTGATTTTTTTCTTCTTACTGTAATGACCAAACTGCCAGCTACACAGTAATGTTTTTTTTTCATGGAATTAATTCTCTTTTGTAAAAAATTAGGACAAAAACAATAAAAACGAAAGTGTTTCGATTTTTTTGATGAGAAGTGTATTTTGTTACAGTTTTTATATTAAAATGTCAAGATGAGAAAAAATTTTGCCAGTGGCAACCTGTAGGAAAAAAATAATAGTATAACTATAAAATGCCTTTCTAATGATAAATAATAGAGTGTTAAATAATACTTAGTAAGTGTACCTAATGTACTAGGTGTTTGTTCCTGTACCTATGTACAGACGTGGAAATTACTTGTATCTCCATAGTTTATGAGTTATTTGTCTAAAGTTTTCCTGCAAGCAATTTACATGATGGCATCTTTTTACGTCGCATCACCTAAATTATTGATAGTCTTCCTTATGTGATTAAGTATATGGCCCCAGATTATCAAAACAAACATGCGACAGACAATGTAGCAGCGAATCACTCAACCATTACCACTGCACCAACCATCACTAGTTATGTTGTAAAATACATTTGTACAGAAGCTGAAGATTAATATTGTACACAAAGGTGAATGGGATGGCGTTTACAACAATCAATAAAATAGTGAAGCAATAAATAATACAGTCGTTATTTACCAAAATGTCGAAATCAAGCATTGGATTGTCGCATTCCTGCGTTTTGTAAAGTATACGAGAATTATGTTTTATTCATAAGCCACTATAATGTACGTCGCAAATGTTTCTGCAATGTCCTACAACTAGGTATAATAAATAAATATTGTGATGGTAAAGTAATAAGTTTATGTTTGTTTGTAACTCACGATATGCTTGCTGACACTTGCTTTACTTTTTTATTTTTTCAATCAACGAATCATCAAATCAATTTTCTAAACAAAAATACATTCGAAGAACTTGTATTTGACGAGCAGAACAGCTTTAATAATGAAGACGTATTGATTAGTTGCTAAAAACATAAAACACCTTTCCCTTGCTCTCTCCAAGCCAATAATATCATGCAACAACATTCCAACCAGTCCAAAAGCTTCCCATACAACACGATCCATTCAAATAAACGGCGTCAGAAATCAGAGTGAACACACAGCTTATGGCGCACTCCATTTCCATGTCATTAAGCGGAGCGAGTGTCGAACCAACAGCTTATTAATATCGTGGAGCGGTCAAAAGTTAATCGGCTTCAAGTCTCACGTATCGCCCACGAAGATTCATCACAATCGTCATTATTCACACACAATTATGTAATTTCAATAAATGGAGCTTATTGAATAGTGATGAGCGTCGGTAGGCCTCGACGGGACCCCTGGAGAGACCCTGCACTAAAAAAACTATAAACCTTACCATATCGTTTACTAACTGACCCAGACTTCACGCTTCATTGCTGTTTAAACCCACCTGTTTTAAAATTCTCAGCAGCGACCCAGCAATGTATGATAATCATGAGTGTGGAGTGAAGTAAGAATTGGTTCCATGGTAGACTGCTCTCCCAATAAGCACTTAGATCCTCATTGTCTAAAATAAATGTATTTTGTTTGGATAAATCGTGCGAGAGGCGCGGAGGTCGCGACGAGTGTTAATGAATCTGAACTTTATCATAGAATGGGAACAACAAATATACATAGATACCTACTAGTGCATCTAGCGTTATGATTTACATGCTATTGGAATTATGTAATCCAATAAAAAAATATAAATTATCAAACGTCTTTCTTCGATGCCAACAAGTTAATATAAATTTCTCATATATCCAGGGAGAGAGTGGTCTACTTAAAGTCATTGAATTTCAGGCCCTAATAAGGACAGTTTCAACAATTTCATTAGGATGCTTCCAAAAGCTCATTGACAGTAGAATAAATATCTTTTTCAGAAGATTTTTATTCTTCGTAATTTCATAATCTTTCTTTCAGTTCAGTTCATTTACTCCCACATTCATAAATAGGTGCACAAAACTAATTCTAAAGAGAACACACGTTTGTAATTTATCATAGCTGTTTAAGAAAGCAGTTCAATAATAAAGCGTTAAGTGCTAAGCGACTCCACACGTCTATAATTGATTTATAGGCAAATATTAAATCTGTTCTCGCCAGGCCCCTCATGACTAATGACCGTAACCAACACTGTTTAAGGTTTTGTTTTTCACCCATTAATTCAACTCATGCGCACTTGTCAGTTGATTGACGCACTATTTTGTGCACAATGGGACATGTGAACTTGTTATAAGGCTGCATAGAAATAGATATTAAAATGAACGGAGAGCGAGTTTAAACGGTTCACAATTTAAATAAGTCTGAGAGAGAATGTAAGGAGCATGTTGTATAAGACTTTGCATAACACCACCAGCAAAAGAATGCGGCCCAAAACTCAGCATAATTAATTTAAATGCGAGCATATCAATCACATGTGTATGGTGAATATAAAATGTCAACAAAACGTCGGAGCGCAAGAGCATCACACTTATCAAAACAATACAAAACGCGGGATGTAGTCGATAATGATCGCGGCCAGCACGACAACCCTCTAACTCCATTTTTTGTGGGTTGACATCGCGCTAATAATACTCATGAGAAAAATGCGCGCCGGACCCCCGTCATCTTCCTTTTGTTTTTAATTTCTACCTCAGTGGCACCGATTTAATTGGGCTCAACTCGAGCGAGCGCACCTTCGTATTTCACCTCGGCTCGCTTCATTTGAATATTTAAAGCATTTCGGGTCCCCGCCGTATTATTTTGTTTATTTACACACAATATTTATATATTTATTTCAGTGCCGGCGTCATTTATTCGGTGACGTGACTTACCGATGTCGCGTCCTTCCCAGTATCGACATAGTTAACGCGGTGAATTCTCTCGCGTTCCATTTAAAAGTTTGGAGTTCTTTGGTTTGTCTTTTTGTCTGGCCGCGTCGCTGCCGCGTGTGGCGAGCGATGCTCTTCGTTGTTTTCTTCGACAAGATTGCTCGTTTTTAAATGAAGTTATATCGTCCCGATTGAACACCGAACTACAGAGGCGAGGCGAATTTTTAATTAGTTTCCGAAGATAGAGAATTTTAAGGAGGAATGCGGGAGCCGTGTTGGCAGTGCGCGCGGATATCTTAATTGAGACGAACGCACCGTTTCGAACACCGAGTGCCGATTTGTTAAATACTGCAAGATTAATTATGAATTAAAGACTTAAATCGACGTCCGTGCAGCGGTGAACGCTAACTGAATGTGCCGGTATTCGCTAATGAAGAGAATTAATGAACGCCATTTTTCGTAGTGCCATATTGAAGGATCGCGTGTAGCCGCTGCGCAGCCCCGTCACGTCACTGCTATGCGATTATTTCATTAGCGATGATACTTGTAGCAAAAAGAATATGACTCGCATTAACTCTACGTGTTCGTAAATGACCGTCTGACAGTGTAATTAATATTTATTTAAATGAATAAATTCAAACGCAGAAACAAGTAAATGGGAAACATTACTTAGCAGGCACGAGAGCTACCACATTGAAGCCGATATTGTCCGGGTCCCTGGCGATGAACTGGTGGCAGACCTTCACCGCGTCTTCCAGGAGAGTGTCAGGCGTGGTGGCACCGTGGTCTATGGGATAAGACTTGCGTCCATCCAACTCGAACAAGTGGCCGTCATTGTGGACGAAAGTAACGAAATGGTTGCTGACAGCTTCCTCGGCCTCGCCGCCGGATGCGTTTCCCGTGCGCACAATCTCACGATAGGCGTTAAGGATAGCGGCAGAGTTCTCGAGAAGCTCTCCTTTCGCAGATGCATCAAGGTTTTTGGCCTCGTTAAGGTAATTCTTCAGGAGGCCGTCGTTGAGTTCGATGCGCTGCATGTTGTTCGCGATGCTGTGTACCAAAGCGATGGTTCCACACACGTTGCTGAGAACTTGCTTCAGATGGAACACATCTTTCGCAGGCTGTAAGCCTTTGGATTGCAGGTCTTTCTCTTGTTCGCTGCGATGTTGTTCATAGGCATCGGAAAGTGGGAAGAGGAGGATTACGGCTAGCACGGGCCTTGGGACCCAGCTCAAAGCATCTTCTTCTAAACCGATCACGTCAACCATGCGCCATTTTTCAGACACACCCAACTTCTCCAAATACTTATTCATGGTTTCTGGGTTAGATTCCATGGGTAATGCGACTGCCATGGTGGGTTATTATAGCCTTTTTGAATCAATAGGATAGCAATTTAAATCTCTTGGAATTTTATCGGAGGAAAATCTCGCAGATGTCGTTCACGCAGTAGATGTCAATTTTTATTCTTTTTCTTTGGCATAGAAGGTTGTCGCGTTTGTAATTAGATTACATAAAGAGGTTTTTGTTTAATAAGTTTTATGTTTTAATGCGATGTAATTTTATAAGTATAGGTATGTTTGAAAAGAATTACTTACGATATTTTTGGGATCAGGAGTTCTTTAATTGTTAATTGTCAGCTCATGGCTGATTTCCTCTTTTAGCAATATCATCTTCTTTGTAGTCCATCCACGGTCAGACTGGTAATGTATTCGAGGTTACGTTTGCAAGCCGGGCCTCATCCAACGCAGGTCGCGCCGCTTATTCGCTAGCCACAAGCAAAGTGGTAAGAAGCGCAGGCTCGGCTAGTACGTACACAAAATTAAAAAGAAATCAAATAGAATAATTCCAAAAATGGTTCACCATTTCTGAAACTAGTTAGTATTGAAAATTTGATTAACAAGATTTGTGGGAGCCATTTGGGCCCGGTCTGACTCTGAGTCCATACATCCTGCGTTTTGGGTCTTCCTATGCACATAAGGTACTATTAGCCGATACAATATCTAAGCAGAAACCGAAAATGCTGAACAGCATTTAGCCTATGCTGACTAAATTATCGGCTGAAACCATGCTGAGTTCAGACGAGAGTGAAGCATTTTGACAGCTGTCTCAGTCTCAGCCTATGCTACTCACCATTCGCCATTTTTCTTTTAGTGCTGCTCAGATATTGTATCGGCTAACCGTACCCATAGAGTCATCAACATTCATGCTTAAAACTTTCGTCAAAGGTTCAAACAGAAAGACCCAATGATGGCTACCACTTACCTACTACAGATTATCCCCTTGAATTTAATTATCTCATGTCTAACTTGGACACAGATATATTTAACATCCCAATTATCGCCATAATAGACCGCATTATAATGCAATTTATACAGCATTAAGGCCTACTTTGCCGCAGCCGATAAGACAAAAAACTTCCCTACCTATGTTACTTATCAAGTCTGTAATTATCGGACTATTGTACTTAATAAGACTAATAGTTGGAAGGTCTGGTTGTAAATACAGCACTTTAGACTATATTAAAGGTACCTGTATGTTAATGTAGATATCAACCTATAATTGCACTTGTAATTCCTTTAACGATTTTGACAAGCTCCAGTACATTAATTGAAGCTTCTCTAGAGTCCTCAGTTATTTTTATCTCTGAGATATATTATTGTACCTATACTGGGTGTAAGGGACAGTCCTCCACAAAATTTCAGGACTTGCTCAGTAGACGAAACTGAACAATCTTCCACATTTTTTTTTCAGGACATGAAAAATATAATCAGCCTTACCATAGAAAATTATAAACTTGATTGGACAGTTTGTATGGAGGCTGATTTTTATTTCATTTCGTGACAAAAAAAATTGTGGAAGATTGTTCAGTGTCGTCTACTGAGCAAGCCCTGAAAGTTTGTGGAGGGCTGTCCCTTACACCCTGTAGGTATATCAACAAGACAAGAAAAAGATACTGTACTGCAGAATACGAAATCTCCTACTTGCAGTCTTTACGGCAGCCTTTTTTTTCGATCCGGGGTCGCGGGACTGTCTCATCAGGTAACCTTGACCCTAGAACGTAAAAGGCTATTGAAGAACACTGTTCATTTTAGTCAGTACGAGTCTGACAGTCCCTCCCGTCCCGCCCTGGGTGGGAGGACACATTCGATGGTATTACAAACAATTAAAAAATACTACTTTGTTGGTAGTTTTTCTGAGTTCCAAGGCATAAATACTGAAAGGTGTTGAATGAAAATTGATACACAAAGAGTTCATAACCTGGATTAACACGTGGGATAGTTTTTATCCCGATTTTATATTCCCGTGGGGTAATTTTCGAGTTGTGGCGGGCGGAGTCGCTGGCAACAACTAAGTATTAACTCATAACTGATTCAACTATCGAGTTCGTATCAGCTTGCAGATATTATTGGCATAAATGTATAATCATAATTAATTGGTACAAAAAAGCAGGTGTCTTCATGGCTTCGTTTATTCACTTACCCGTCCATACGTAATTTTTAATACATTTAAGCAATTTATGTCGTAATTAATGTAATGGACAACTGACATGAGCATTAAAATTCTAATGATATTCCCTTTTTATTTAACTGCGTAATGGTTAATTAGATTTCAGTTTTTAGGTTTTAATCGTATTTCATATTGAATGCTATGACAATTTTATGGATGTATTCAGTGGGGGATCTTTTCTAAGAATAGTTTAATATTTGGTTTTAGAAATGACGACTTATTAACTGTCTTTAACTTATTCAGACAAAATTAAAGAGCCACTGTCAATGTCCTTCTTATGGTGTCGATGAGAAACCAAATCGTGTCTGCCCAGAACTGGGATACTAGTTTGCTGTGTCCAGAGAAGCTTCCATCTATTCCTGTATTTAACAATCGACAGGTATTCGGGACAGGATATAGTCCCAACTTTTTATCTGAAGTACTGCCTTGTTATACGATATTTACAAAACTATACTAGGTACAAGTAGACCATCATAATGAAATCATAACGCTACTGTCTTGCAAAACGCTTAAGAATCTCATACCAAGATAAAAAATCCCAACTTGCATAAAATTATCTCGAAGTAACAATAACAATTTATAGGCACATGCGTAACTGCAGAATTTATTACCTTTATTACGGGTATCGTAGCACAATGAGCTCATTTCACAAGGGGCTTGCATCAACGAAGCTAGCTATAAGTATTCGCAACATGCCGTGAGCTCAATGGGTGCCTTAAGACGTCTTCCCTCTCATTAAAGTGTCGAATATTGTCAAATATACCGCGCGTCCATTAAGGGCAAGAGTGGGCGGTGATATTGAGAAGTTATCGGGTTGGGTTCACATGGTGTTTGTGAGGTAGCGATGAGTCTTAAGATAGTTCCAATGGAGGATATTATTTTTTCTATTAATTGTTGCAAGTGATAGAGTTCAAATTCCCCTTTGTTTGAACATTAATCTAGATATTTTATTTGGTTTTTAATACTTGTGTGTACAGAATACTAATTATTAATGTAGATAAACGATATACGAAGACAAGAGCTACCAAATGTAGAATACAATCCGATGCGAACTTGGCACTTTCACTTGAATTCCACGCATTCAAGTGCCAAGTTAAGATGTTTCTAAGAATTGATCAGCAAGGCAAATTACCTGGCGCTCTCGTAAATTATAAATCAGTCAGTACCTAAGACGCCAACGGGGCGCTAGGCAATAAATTGGATGAAATGATTTGACGTAAGTACCCCTTTAGATTTTTTTCTTTCAGCTTTTCCATGTCAACATGTAACTCGTTCCCGCTAAGTATTGAATAGGGATAACCAATGGGTTCTAGGAGCCTTGAAGTTCCTCGAAATTTTCTAAGTTACATCTTTAGTTTTGTAGACTTGAAACAGACAAAACGAGTGACAAATAACGTGTAAAAGTTCACTGGTGTGTTTGCTAAATACAAACGAACAAAGCAAATAATTTTTAATAAACTAAGCAACACTGAAACTAAAATACACTGTTAAAGTGAAGTTCATTTAGGCATTCATTAAGGCGTCACTTAATATCAGTAAAATAAGTTACTTACCTATCATACAAGACACTTGTGAATCACAGCAGAACCTATCTACTAAACTACTCCAAAATAAAACTGTTTATGCATGTCACTGTCAAACATAACAGATACATATCTTCAGATACGTCTGCGGTCGCTACCCGTCCAACTCCGTGCTTCTAGGCGGGGCGACGTTCAAACTGACTACCTTCAATTACCGGCCTAAGAGCGCTTATTATTTAGAAATTCAATCGGTAAATACAATAATCGTTTCGCATGACAACGCGTTAGCCGGCGGCGTGCCACGGTCCACTTTCAATTTTGTTAGGACTTAATTAGGTATCGAATCAGGATTATAAAGCTTATTATTTATGAACGGTATTATGGTTAATTCTTGACTTTGATCAATCGATATATCGAATAGTTTTGATATGATTGCTTTGGAATCTTTCCGTTAGAAATCGATATTAGCAGCGTTGTAACAATGGGATTAAAGGTTCGAACCCAACAGACGCATCATGATCATCATCAGCCTATAAATGTTTTCACTGATGGGACACAGGCCTCCTCTCTGTGAGACGGAGTGACAGGGCCATAATCCACCACGTGGGCTCAGTGCTGATTGGTGGATGTCACATGTCTTCAAATTTTTGGTTCTAGGACATGCCGGTTTCCTCACGATGTTTTCCTTCATCGTTTTGAGAGCAGTGGTGATGAAATAGATTACACAAAGTAATGCGCCAGGCGGGGTTCGAACCCACGACCTGCAACTCGTAAATCGGGGCCGATACCACTGGGCCACCATTTCTCTAACAGACGCATAGCTTTGTGTAATTAATATCATCAGCACTGTTCTCAATACAGGGATGAAAAACATGGTGCCAACCCGCACTGGGCCTGCGTATAGTGGATTACAACTCATTCCTATATCCTGTGGGCCGATTATGGTATTAATATTCTTTCACAAAATTATTCTGGCATGACCACTTTGAAAAGATAGACAAATAAATTTGATTGCTCGCTTTGCAAAATCAGACACGAAATAGCTTAAGCAACTTTTAGAAAATGTAAGGACAGTATTCCTAAAATAAAACAATCATTCATGCATCCAACTAAATATTTATTTCGCCCATTTACAATATAAATTGATGATAAATGGCTACGTTTCATCACTAGTGAGCGCGCCCCAAACTCAACTACGCTTTGTACTGAATAATTTCATTTGGCGAACTATCCACCTAACACTATTCAATGTATTCGATATATTTACCAATTCACAAACAGTACAATCGTTACGAATGTGTACGCCATTTCATACAAACTTAACAAGCCTTATTTTCCGAAATGACTGATCTGATTTTAATGAAAATTCAGACGCATAAGCAATTTACATTGGCCTATGAGAACAGTAGAAATGTTTTGATTAAAGAAATTAATTACTGGGAAGCTATGTTTGTATGGAAAATTTTAAATTTAGGTGTAACGTCCGCGTCACCACTGAAATCCTTTTGACGCAGCGCTAGTAGTCTATGTCATTACATCAAATTGCGTTTAAAATGTAGTACTACGCATTTCCGCAGAACATCAACCGTAGCGCGGACTTTAAGGTAATTTTTTTTTTCGAAAATGTTCTTTGTCATCTTCTGCGCGAAAAAGAAGAACTTGAAAGTTTGTATGAAATTCCGTTCGACGTACAACCTCTTAAATACAATAATAAAACATAATAAATACCAATGCGTTTGTAATATTAAATTATTTATAAAAATAGCTGAAGAAATTTTTGGTACGATTATAATTAATTACGTTAAAATTAGTTTTTAAATATGAATGGACTAAGACTACTGAGAAATATGTAACATTAACGTAAAGGAATACAATGATCACACATAAACATCAATAACTAGTAGAATATCAGTCGAAAAACATTCAGCTTAGGTAACTCAAAACTTCATTATATAATTCAGGGGCCACACTGCCGTTAAAAATCGCGATAATGGACTTAAAAGTACGTATAAACGTCCATCACCGCGGTATTAACGGCATTTTCCGTTAGTGTGGCCCCGGTATAATAGAAACATCAAAAAATGTTTAAAAATCTTCTATTACAGGTGCGTTTCACCAACAAAAATATTTAAAATGGAATTAATTGATATAAAATTGACGAATAAGTGAGTAATTGAATATTTTATGTTGGCGAAACGCACTTTTAAATGTCTATTATAAAAATGTATAAAATTAACTCGACAATTTTATTTATATGTACGAACAAACACGGCTTATATTCGTATGTAATTTGTGCTGCAGGTATATTTTAAGAAAGCCATCAACTTTCTTGTTTTTTTTTATATTTACTAAGATAAATGCAAGCAACTTAACTGAGTGTACAGTCAACAAAAAAATTAAGTATGCAGCCAGTAAGTTTTTAACGGTTTTCCAATCTTTTGTTATACATAAGTTACAATGTGTTTGAATTCCAAACTCTTTGGGTGCATGTACCAAAGACAAAAAGCATATACCATGCATATACTATACAGGAAAACTGTTCAAAACTTGCTGTCTGCATGCCTAGGTAACACTTTTGTTGACTTTACATTACATTTTTAGAATGTAATAAACATTGAAACTTTTATATCTTGTACAAAATATTCTTAAAAAATAAGATAATTACCAGTGTCGATAGTAAATAACCGAGAACATAAAAATGGTCATTGTTATAATAAGTTGGTCGTTTCCGTAACTGTGAGAAAAATCTAATTATACATTTCGCTCTTATCTTAATTAATAAGTAGACTGTACTTTCAAAATGGCGTAATGTTGATGGCTATCGAAAAATTATGAAGTTTACAACAGTTATATAGTCATAAAAACTAGATAATACATAATATAATAGTAAAATATAAAATGTGGAACAATACAAGTTACGATTACACACGAGTAAACACATTAACAGATGTAAAGAGTTTTATGAAATTGTTCGTTGGAAATGTAAACCTTAACACCTAAAACTTAAGAGCTATACTTTAAAAAATCTTACGCGTAAACGTATGAAAAATATCACTTGATTATCGGAAAGACTTGTATGAAAGACTTTTAGTTTGGAGTAGAAAATTGATTTAGTATGTTATTTGGTATTAATATTGCAATATTTTTGTCATTAAGGAAGTATAATTATTTAGATTGTGGAAGATTCAGTTGCTTGTAAAACCACTCCCCACCGAAGTATTAAAACAGATATTGACCTATAACATGCGCGTGCGCGTCCACTGTAACGTAACATTCAATTTTGCAAAGAAACAAATGTTTGTTACAAGTTATATCGTTACAGGTTGCGATGCTGTAATGCTTGGTTAGAGTCATTCACTCACTGATGTAATACTAGCATCTGAATGGTTACATTACAGGTGAATTCACCCAGTGAGGGAGCGCCTTAAGTTTTGGTACACTCAATAAATAAATGTTTTATATTACAGTGAAACAATCTTTTAAAAATTCATTGTTTAAATTGCAAAATTAGCAAAAGTTCATACAAAGATATTACAAAGTTTAAATTTTATATAAATTTATTGAAATTGTTGCTGTTTTTTTTACAAATCAAGAGATCAATATAATTAAAGCGTTATAATTTATATTGTTTCATTAAACACGAAAAGTCAATAAGATAAAAATGTAAAAAGATTACATGATTATTGATAATTCAAAAAGAAAAATAGATAATATAAAATGTTTATAAGAAGTTCTGATAATTATGTAAAAGTATCATACGAAAATTGTATGAAAATTCATCAAAATATGGTAGGTATATAAAGACTAAACAAAAATTGCACCATTAGATAAGGGAAGATTGCAGCTACATTACAAGTTTACGAAGGACGTCGTATCAGGCGTATATAGAATCTTTATTCTTTGGGTATTTCAAAATATAATAAATTCTGCGTATACATACATTTTTCAATTCATTTTTTCATTTTTTTGTCTGTGATTCGACACAAGAGAAAATATTTTTTTTAATTTTATAATATTAGGTATTTCACATAAAAGACGGACTAAAGTTGAGTACATATTGAGCAAAGGAATACGGACTAAACACTACCATGAGGGTTATAAAAGCTTTAAAACATATTCGCGTAAAAATAGTCTCTAACACAAAGCTACAAAGCCCACTTGACTTGTCAAACATTTTGTTGATGATTCATTATTTTATTATGCAAAAGCAATACTGTTTATAATAACTTTAGTGACTACAGTAGGTAAAAGAAGCTATAGGTATATCTCAAATAAAATTCATACAAAAATAATACAAATAAAATTATAATGTTTTACTTACTATTAATTAGCTAAACGTCAATTAATAAAAATGTTGCCAAACTAATACTTTTTATAGGAATCATACCTATCAAATAAAATCACGAATAAAAATATTGACATCATTCTAAATACCTACATTTGTGGATTTTATGATCAAAAACAAATGATCGGTTTAAAAAATATGATTCTCAAACTTGTTTTTTTTTTATTACAATAAAATGCAATAGAAAAAATAAAGGTACAGCTTTTTTTTCAATATTTTTTTTCAACTTTTGTTTCTTTCCGTTATAATAGAAAATAACTACTATAAAGTAAATAAAAGCTGATTCATTCAGTCTATTGTTAAGTTTTAGCTGTATGTAAATTAATATTATATCACTGTTATATGGCCCCGACATAATAATATAAAACTAAATGTTTTCTGTGCCAAAAAAAAAATACAATTTTCATTAATCACATAAAATTAAATCTAATAATTTTATTCCATTGACGGAATGATATGCATAATACATATTATTATATTAAAATAATAAAATATACTACCATAGTATTTCACTAGGTTACGCCTTTTGAAAAAGAAGAAGCAATGGAGTTTCGTGTGACTCCTTGCTATGAATATTTTAACAGGCGTCGTTTGATTATTACGACACAGCAATTCGAGTTTAATAACGCACTTATATTAAAGTTATATTTTTTAAACGCAATAACGCCTGCGTCGCGTCTTCGCAAAGATATTTTTAAAGAAACGAAAAATTTTTTGTTGCGAGCAGGGTTCGATCCTGCGTCTTCTGGATAGGTACTCCAGACGCCTTAACCACTAGGCCATCGCAACCACTACTCACAACGCTGAATTTCTCGTTCCCTTGTTTTTCTAACGCTGTTTACACGTTGCGCCATCTATTGGTAATGTTTCAAACTACTTACCAACCAACACGTCTGATATTGCAATCAAATCAATGCTGTATTAGAGAGCGACTTCTAAACTAAAGTTATATTTATATCAGACGTGTTGGTTGGTAAGTAGTTTGAAACATTACCAATAGATGGCGCAACGTGTAAACAGCGTTAGAAAAACAAGGGAACGAGAAATTCAGCGTTGTGAGTAGTGGTTGCGATGGCCTAGTGGTTAAGGCGTCTGGAGTACCTATCCAGAAGACGCAGGATCGAACCCTGCTCGCAACAAAAAATTTTTCGTTTCTTTAAAAATATCTTTGCGAAGACGCGACGCAGGCGTTATTGCGTTTAAAAAATATAACTTTAGTTTAGAAGTCGCTCTCTAATACAGCATTGATTTGATTGCAATATCAGACGTGTTGGTTGGTAAGTAGTTTGAAACATTACCAATAGATGGCGCAACGTGTAAACAGCGTTAGAAAAACAAGGGAACGAGAAATTCAGCGTTGTGAGTAGTGGTTGCGATGGCCTAGTGGTTAAGGCGTCTGGAGTACCTATCCAGAAGACGCAGGATCGAACCCTGCTCGCAACAAAAAATTTTTCGTTTCTTTAAAAATATCTTTGCGAAGACGCGACGCAGGCGTTATTGCGTTTAAAAAATATAACTTTAGTTTAGAAGTCGCTCTCTAATACAGCATTGATTTGATTGCAATATCAGACGTGTTGGTTGGTAAGTAGTTTGAAACATTACCAATAGATGGCGCAACGTGTAAACAGCGTTAGAAAAACAAGGGAACGAGAAATTCAGCGTTGTGAGTAGTGGTTGCGATGGCCTAGTGGTTAAGGCGTCTGGAGTACCTATCCAGAAGACGCAGGATCGAACCCTGCTCGCAACAAAAAATTTTTCGTTTCTTTAAAAATATCTTTGCACTTATATTAGTTACATTATATTCAATTAATTTTAAAATAGGTTTTAATTTTATGACGGAAAAGTTTTAATTATTTTACTAGCTTCTTCTCGAAAATATAGAAACAACATTTTCTTTCGCACCGTTGCAATGGTCTACATTGCCAGTCTTATTTTCCTTCAACATCTCTTGTTATCATTCCATTTGCGCCTACAAAGGTACAATGGTGCAAAAGGAAGCGTGTTTCGGACATTTTGACCTGGAAGCACATGTATATCTACCGCCACTCATTTAAGCTGATACTTAGTTGTAGATACAATAAAAACATTATAATATTCTTCAAATCTACGAATTACGGACTTGCATTTTTAAACGCATTATAAATATAGCGAAATTCCATACTTAGACAATCATGCGCAGGTAAGATGTGAAATTGGGTACTTACTAGCACTGTAAGAACAAAAGTGCCTAATAAAGAACTTTTAAGTTTAGTCAGTTAAGACTACTCTGTGAACGATAAAAGGTTCAAATTAAAATTAATCAGGCGATTTAGTAAATTTTATAGGATAATATCCTTCTGGATAATAATACGATAGACCTCTTTTACTCAAACATCTCATAAGTAAACCAACGGTTGTCTGAAATCCTCATCATTAAACAAAATGGCGTCTCAAGTAAGCTGTCCTGATCGGTCAATCAAAATTAGATCAACCAATCGTATCACATGAATCTGACAATATATTCTTTCTGAAAGTGGAAGTTATATCTCTATCTTACTTCTTTTTTAACAATGTGACTCCCCATTCTCATGGTGTCCGGAATCGAAGGAGCTGAGATGTCCAAGTCCTTTTGGTGGGATGGGTGGAGGCTTTTCACCTTCGTCCACTCGCAGTGGTTCTGACATCATTGAGATTATTTCCTCGTAGCGCAGCGAGTCTACTGTTAGGTCGAGATCTAGAAGAGGTTACGGTTATTTTTTATTATAGTGTCTCTTTCTTTGACTAGTGCTGTTGGTAAAGTGTCTTGAAGATAGCCGTGTTCGTTGATTATTTCTATTCTATTTAAATTATCACATACGTTATTTGTCTGAAAAGTCTAATAAGACCTTGAGTTACGATTTTTAAATTTTATTTGACGTCCTTTTCCTTTTGTTATTTAAACCAAAATTGACGAAGATAAGACGCTCTTAAAATTGCCAATACGTCACAAGCATGTACAGTTTTTACTTACTTGCTTCTGAGTCAGAAGCCTCCACTCTCCAATTTTGATGCGTTAGTTCTTTTGTAAATATGCATTTATTTAACAAAAGACTAGTTACATTTGCAATTTATTGATGATGGGAGTATGCCTATTGCAGTGCCTCACTGATCTCTGCTGAGATACTCATCCTTCAATAATCTAGGGATAATAAGATTGTGTATCTTTTATCAATCTTAGCCCCAGAGTGGAGGATTATTCGATATTATACTAGGAAGGGATAATTGCAATAAAAAAGTATTCTTTCGAGAAAAATACCGGTCTAGTTTCTACCCTAAGTGAAACAGTAGACATCCTGACTTACAGACTAACACAAACAGGTAAAATTCTTAAGAAAACATTCAATGCTGTTTAGGACATTGAATAAGGTACTATGAATGTTTACAACGTAGTTGTACGTACCTTTGTGCAGATGAGTGTGATCATCAGCGTTTCCATACGCGTGGTCGACACTGACGCCGGAGTCCCGCGCGTCGTCCGGTGTGTCTATAGAGCGGGTGCCGCGACGTGGGATCGCGGGCGGGGCTTCTATCCATGAGCGTTTGTCTCCTATGAAAAAAGGAAATTATCTTTCGTGGCTCGACTAAGCTTGTTATTTTCTCGGAGTTGTAGAGGTCAAATATGCAGAACTTGCTACATATAAAATACTGGAATCCAGCTGCATCCAACCATTACAAGCCAATTGCAACATCTAGGAAGTAGAATCAAACTATCACCGAGTCTTAGCTTATTCTAAGCTGTACATTGTATCTTTACAAGTATGTTGCATTGGAAATGTTTTGATGCCACATAGTTCTGGTACGAAGCGTGACTGTGTTGGAGAAGATTACAAATAACTCATTTTTGGCAAAATGTCCTTTACGACAATTGAAATTTCCGGTATCGACATCATCTTGTTCAGAGGAGGATAATTTTACTTACCAGAAACTCTGGGCGGTAGAGGGGGTGCATCACCGGGTTCGCTCCACGAAGCGCGGCTACTGTGTCGACACTGTTCCATCAGTTCGCCGTCGATTGAGTCCCTGGAATTGTCAGTAGTTTAAATTTCTCTATTCTAAATCAATAGAGGAATATGCAGTTGCTCTCACACTGTCAAGACTTGTCTTTTCGGAAACGGCTGTCTTGAGCTTGTGTAATTATTAAGAGTGTAATACGGTTTAGCAGTGCTAACGCCCGAAATGAATATACTATTTGAATCCAAATACTGATCCTTTGTTTTTAGCGGCTGCTTTTGATTAGAAATCTGGCAAATTCGGTTGTTGATTGGTTACAAACGACAAGCGGGGTCAAAATAGCAACGGCCATGGGTAAAGCTGCGAACAAATTATCGGACGCGTCCGTCAGCCGCGGATGAAGGACGCGGCTTATTCATTATCTGGCCAGTACATTTAATACTACACTGTCGGTCGTAAGACGCGGGCGTGAACTTGAGCGTTCGGACGTCCAAACAGAATCTGGCCGGCTGGATATTTGTGTATCCGAATACGTCGTCAGAACTACCGTGCACACCGCTAAGCTGCGTCCCTCAGCTGCGGCTGACGGACGCGTCCAATAATAATTATGTTCTCAGCTTTATTAATTTCTAGCGTTACTGACTGTCAATTTGACAGTTGTGCCAATCGCATCTCAAAAATCAAATGCCTATTGATTTTGTCCCATTGCCAAAAAATTGTAAAGATTCGATTGTAGACCTTGAATGTGACTTACCGATATTTCTCTAGTGGTGGTCGCGTAGGACTCCTGGGGTCTCCAGACTTGGGTCTGATAGGCAACGGTGGTGCCGACTTGATCATAGAGTTGTCTTCCACACAGTCCCGGTTGTCACTGACCGGAAGACTGCTTGACATTATGCTTTGCTGTTCCATTGCGTCCTCCATTGATAGCTGTTTTTACACATAATGATTTTTATTATGGCAATAGTCATGTTGTTCAAAAGAAGAGAACTTAGTCCCGTACGACGCTCGATACTTAAGCATTACTTAAAACTAGATTCATTCCATTTGATTGGTTGAAGCTAGTTTTAAGTAACGTTTGAGTCTCAATAGACGTTCTGTAATACGGGCCTAAAAGTTCGAATAGAGCGGCGGTAATTTTAAGAACTCATGAATAACTGACGATGGCATGCACAAAATCAAGCAAACTGTAATAAGCGTTGCAGAAAGCAAACCTTTTTTATCGTGGTAAAATCATTAAATGTGTCCTCCCACCTAGTGCGTTACGGTAGGGACTGTCAGACTTATACTGACTAAAATCCACGTTGTCCTTCAATAGCCCTTTACGTTCCACAGTCTCGCGACCCCGGCAGGCTTTGGCCCCCTAAGGCTCTCCCCGTCATATTGCTGACAGTTCTTTGAGGCGAACGTGGCCTAGATAGCACACCTAAGGCTTGAATTTCTCTAAAGCTGATGTCAGTCGCCTACGTTGGTTGCTCATCATACGAATATTATATAACATTTCCAATATTCCTCATAGTTTCGAAGGTTGATTCCCTTTATGTCGAGTCCCGTTACGTCGAGCCGAAAACCTTGTCTCGCTTCTATTACCCCTACGTCGAGTTTAGTTTTCTGTCCCGTTTCTATTCCCTTTACGCCGAGTTTATTTACCACGCTTCTATTACCTTTATGTCGAGTTTAATTATATCATATTTTAGAAGTACAGTCACGTCCAGTGAAATGAATACATGCACATAATTTAGAATTATTAATGATTGGAATTGTTATTAGGAGAACTTGGGATCCAAGAGCGAGCGAAGCGAGCTCGGGACTTGTGGGCACCCCGACACGGACAGGTCAGGTTCGAAGGGGATGGCGGGGTCTGAAAGACCCCGCCATCCCCTTCGTGTTAGGTTACTTTAAACCATGCACGCAGAAATAGGGGCTCCGTTGAGCTTCCTTTTTTAGGTAATCTTCACCTATACTTGTATTAATATTATTATGTTTTTATGCCATTGGCTTTTAATTTACATTCCTGACTGTACTTGTTCACCAAACTCGACATAAAGGTAATAGAAAGCGTAAAATATCAATACTTTGGAGAACAATAGACTTCCAGACTCGACGTAACGGGACTCGACATAAAGGGAATATATCGTTTCGAAATAGCCATCCACGCCTTCTTGAAAAAATCACCTTGTATAGCACCATACTGCGACGCTAAAGATAGCGGAGCGTACTATAGTATTATTTTTCATTTAAATATACGACACTCATCTTATATCAAATGCGTGCGATTTCCATGTAAAGCTTTTCAATCGAAACTTGACTGTTTAATCGAGTTCTTCAAAGATTAATTATTATTATGTTGATATGTGTATTTTATGTATAGAAGTAATTAAATAGATGGCATAACTTACCGGCTTATCATATAGATGTCCGTCGTCATAGTAGTTCTCACTTTGTTGAATACTTTGAGATCGTTTGTCTAACGCTGGTACTGGCGGTAGCGGTGTGCTGAAAATATGAACAAAATGTATAGATATTATCTTGAAAATTATTTAAGGACCAAATCAAGATTAATAATAGTGACAAAGAGGAAGAATTAACTTACTTTACAATACTTTCTGATAGTTGCCTTCGAGCACGGGCCAATCCTGGACCTAAGTTCTGCCGAAGTTGGTTGAATCGTTCTACTAGTCGCCTGAAAACAAAATTAAAACGTAATTAAACATTCAATTGCAAGCTTAGTGATTTCAGCTTCATATTGACGGCCTTCAAGATGTGATTTTGGAGGAAGATGCTTATATACTAAAGAATCCATGTTGCACGAGCTTAACCTTTTAACCGCGCGGCTAAATATCAGTTGCCGTGCCCCTAGCGCGTGGCTATGAATCGTCCTTTTCTTTTCTCCTCTCTTTCTGCTCCTTTTAAGCTCCGATTTGCTTTTTTTTTATTTTAAGTATTCTATCTGTCTATGTACACAAATAGAGAGATATAGAATAGATGCAATAAAATCGAAGAAAACAACAAAAATCGTAAATATTCTGTCACAAATACGACACGGGCGGTAGGGGCTTTGTCGCATATATGCGACTCGCGCGGTTAAAAGGTTAATGTAAATACCAGGCTTTCTACATTGATGTCCATTCTCTTTTCATGATGCGTTTGACGTGGCCAAGGATAGGCAGAGATGGCATAGCAGGAAGCAGATGTTTTTAAGGAAGGATAACGACTCTCAGTTATGAGGAATATGAATTGAGGAGGAGGATTTCAGTCAGTTTTATTCTCAGTTGTTCGAAGCTGTTTATTTTATGATGAAGCGATGAACTACTCTAGTTTCACGATGGGGTATCGTATTACGTTGTGGAGCTCCAATAGGCAGTCGCTCCATGTAAAATACTGATATTCGACTGCATCGGGCTCGACTGGAAGACGACCCCAATAATGTTGGAAAAAGGCAGGCAGATGATGAATGATGCGGTGAACTACTTTACTGACCTGTGCAACGGTTTAACATCTTCCGGCGCTAATCTTCCATGCAGGGTCAAGCCAGCATCGACCACTGCGAGCTGTGAAGACACCAGCCTCCTTAGCTGAAAGAAAGAAATATTCATAGTATCGAAGTAACGTTAAAATAAGATACGTTAAAATAAGATACAATGTACTAGTGTTACTGCAGGTCTTTTTTTCTACGTTCTGAAATCATCTAATGAAGACTCATTTGATGATTTTAGAACGTATAAATCGCCAGTCTGACTGTCAGACTTGTTGTGACTAAAATTCACCGTGTTTCTTCAATAGTCATAAACGTTTCAAGTCATGGTTTCCCGTTTGGACAGTCCTGCGAAACCGACAGGCTTTCGACCTCTCTCCTCCATCAGATTACTGACAGCTCCTTGAGACGCGCGTGGATTACAACGCGACGTCGAGCATGATCAGACGGCGAGCTATCCATTACTCGCCGTTCGTATGCTCGAGGGCAGTACCCTTAGCTACACACCTTAGCGGCGGCCGCAGCCTCCCTAGGGCTGGCCGTCCTACTGAACTCAGCGGTCATGAAGGCCTGCTCGTACTTGGTGATTCCTCCCTGTACGTTGGCGTCGATGGTTCCCTGCAGCCTCATACTGAAGGGGTTGATGTTGAGTGTGGGGTCGGCTGTGTACTGGGAGATTAAGCTGCGGAGCTCGCGCTCTGTGGCTTCCATTGTTTCACAGGCGTACTGAAATGGAGGTAAAGTTATTAGAATTTTAATTGAGAGATATATTCTATGCTATCTGCTTTGGGCTCAATTTTAAAAGTAAATAGAGTGGTGTGAAAATATGCAATTCGTAGATCAATTAAATCGTTTGAAGTCGTTTCTCGGCTCTCTTGCGCTTGATGAAAGCTTTCAAGTCTTCGCTTCTGACTAAGAATGTTTACGGCAAAATGACGACATTAGTTAATACTTATGTTAATAATATGTTTTTGTATTGTTTTTTTTTTTGTTTTTAGAATAAAGGTATTTGTTTTAGAAACGCAATACCTACTTATAGAATAAACTACTATAGAATAAACTAAACGATATAATACACTGTAATACTTACTTCAACCGGTGGTATTTCTTCTACAGATCTTGAAATAACTTCAGACCACCTTAGAATGCCTGGTAACGTGACTTCCGTTACTAGTGTAGTTCTTTCAATCCAGAGGCTCTGAAAATAAAAGACAAAATTTAATAAAATTTAAGGAATCGCATCATCTTTTCTCACTCATTAATCGTCTTGATTCTTATAGTGAAACGCCTGTAACAATTTGCTAATGAACTTAGAAATCAAGCTAAAAAAACAGTGTTTCATTTGATTATTTAATTTTAAAACTACAATTTGCTTGGATTAACAGTCATCTTTATTACCCACTCCGCCCGTTGAAAAAAGGACTGCCAGATTCTTATACCGGGTCCAGACTGTTGTAACGTTACCCATACAGTGGACGGCACTACGAGCGTTACATATAATGCTCGTAGTGCCGTCCACACGTAAAATTCGTGGTACATTACATGGTGGATTACATTACACGTTACACCAGTCTGGACTCGGCTTTACTTACAAAAATCCACACTGTTTCTTCTTTTGCCTTTTGTTCTACGGCCACGATATCATTTTAAGACAGTAAACGACCCCGGCAGGTTTCAACACTTACCTAACCATAGCTTCTATAGGGAATAACTATAGTTTACCTTGAACTCATTATCCTTATCAATAGGGGGCTTCTGTAGCGGTCGGTCACAGAGGAACGTGTCGACGTCGTTGCACGCGTAGAAGCGCTTCACTTGGTCAGGAGTACCGGACGGCCATTGACGACGAGATGCCACTGGCTTTACGTTGCAGATTTGTATGTCTGTAATGTATGTTTTGGAATAATAGTAACTATAACTATAAAGGCGCTCCCTCACCGCGAGCATTAACCTGTAATGTAACGTTACAGATTCGAACATTTCATCAGTGAGGAAATACAACCGAGCATCTATACTAAATGTACGCTAATGCTCGTCAGTCAGGGAGGTACTATTGTGATGTAATGCTCAAAGTCGAATATATTATTATAATGTTACATTACATGCGAAGGCTTAAACGTGGCAAACCACTGTGTACACTCACATTGTCCATCGTTGGCAATGATGGAGTCGTCAGGTGGAGTGTTCCTCATCAGTATGTGCGCGGCGACGTACTCTGCCTGAAGTCTTTGGGTAAATGCACCAATACGCTCGTAGTCATGGCCGCGGTACACGAATTGTTTGTTCTGTGAACAAATAACATTAAGTTTATAATTTAAAAAGTTGACATTCACATGCTGAACTATTTATAGTGTCTGTCCGAAATGGGATTATCAACTAAAACTAAAACCTAACCTCCGGCCCTGACCTGTTTTAGTCGAATCCGAAACCGAACCTTCGGTTGAAATAGTACTGTGTGTACCCCGAGCGCGATTTTACTGGTCTTGCTAAAATTAGCCTTGGTCTATTAGAAACTGTTTTAGTATAAACAGGACGTTAATTTATCTTTGAATTACTCTGTGAATTTTAGTTATGTGAGAAATCTAATTCTAACCCCATGATTCCTCAAAGCCCTAGATTTTTTCAGTAGGAACAGTACCATAGTTCCATTAGTATATCTTACCCTCACGAACAACGGACATCCTTTGCCATAGAACCCAACCCTGAAGTACTCAGGCTCTGGTCTCAGTTGCTCCATCACAGAATCCAAGAAGGTAGCGTGTGTGCGCAGACAGTTGGACAGACGAGGGTAGTCGCACAACTTCACTTCGTATAGTGTTGCCAGCTCCTTTAGAAGTGGTAGACCTTTTTCCCAGCACTGGAATAAAATCATCGAATTTTAATAAGACGCATATTACGAGGGCTAGTTCGAGGTGGCCTAGCAGTTCAGGGAGTGCTTTGCCCAGCATAGCAATATTCCAAATGATTCACCTTCGTGAATGAATAGCCAATGACGTTGCGGGTAATGCACGAACTTCGTGCATTTCCAGTTATTTCCAGCAATGTCATTGGCTCTTCTTGTATTATTCATTCTCGAGGTGTTTTAGACCTTCAGACTGTGGAAATAAGTTTTTAAAATTATTACAGACACCTATTGATATGGAAAATTTACAGTTGATTCAACGCTTTTAGTTTAGAAGTCTGTAACATGACCGCGATAGCTCGGTTGGTAAAAGCGTCCGGCGTACAGAATCGGCAGTCCCAAATCCTACTAGCAGGCGAATTTTTCTTTCCAGGAAATTCTGCTTAACTCTATGTGATTAGGAACAATAAAAACCCACGTAATTTATATGTGTGAAAAATACTTGAAGTATGTAGATACCTTTCCACGATTAAAGTATTGCAGCACTTGGTTGTAGAGCGCCTCTTTCCGCTTCCACTCGGGCATCTCCGGGTGTTCAGGATCAACGCCGATCTGATCGCTTTCCCAACTCAAAGTTTCTGCGTACAACTGAAAACAGGAAGAGAATAGTTTCTTTAGTGCTTTTGGTTTTAGTGTATAATACAATGATCCAAACGCGATTTAACTAGAACATTAATATAATATCTGCTATATTAATTGCAGTTTTGGAAAATATTACTATGTCATCGTACCATTGCAGCCACAGGATTTCCTCATTTAAAAACTTTAGAGACAAAAACGGCCACTTAGCAATATTCGCAATTGGCTATTCGTCTATTATTCATTGACAAAGTGAATCATTGCTTTTTTTCGTGGTAAAACCATCAAATGAGTCCTCCTACCTAGGGCGGGCCGAAAGAGACTGTCAAACTTGTACTGACTGAAATCCACAGTGATACTTCAATAGCCCTTTACGTTCCAGGGTAACGGTTACCTGATGAGAATCGCGGTTATCTGATAATGAATCATTGCCTTAAGTGGCCGTTTTAGACCCTCGGGACAAAACAAAAGTCCGAAATCGACAATCAACCTCAAGCAAATGTTCAATTTATCGATTGGGACTACTGTTATTTATATTAACCCAAGGACTTTATTTTATTTCAGTAGCATCTTACCAACAAAGTGCATCCAGCTTCAATAAAGTTATCAGAGGCTATGTGAAGATCGTGCAGCTTATACACGTAGCGCAAGTACATCTCTTTGCGATCAATCTCGTTTTTGTAGAAGTTCTGAAACAAGTGAATGAAACGATAAGCAAGACATCTCTCTTTGTCAAGGTATGATAAGACACAGCTGAGGTCAAAGATGGAACCTCATGACTTTTAGCATTATCGCAATTCTTACTTTGGAGGGTCAAAGGGCAACACGATTTATAAATTAATGTCAATACAGATTTTAGACATATTTTGACCACTTGAAAATAAATTACTTTATTTCAGTCATCAAAAATGAATGCTAATTTATTTTCAAGTTATCAAAATATGTGAGTAGCATTCAATAAGCAGGTTGCAAATTTTGGGCCCACTCTTCAATAACTACATCGTTTGATAATAATTTAGAGCTGAAAAAAAGTTACTATAGAGCCAAATTCCAAATCTTATTTCCATGTAGCTATTAAAAGGCGGGATCATAGTTCCTAGCACGGTTTTTGCTTTAGAGTTCAATTACCAATAAATTGACAGTAGCAGCCATCCTCTTATCCCTATGTTCAGCTCCCTGCATCACAGCACGATAGTCCAGCAGTCGTTCCAACAAGCGAGTCACACACGCCACGAAAGCTGCACCGGCCTCTCGCCATCCTTCCGTTGAAACTCTTTCCATCAACCTGAGATTATTACAGGAATTATGTGAAAAACTGAAGATTGGAACATTGAGTGGTTAGGTTTTAGTTAGACTATAGTGAAGATTTATTGTCACAAATTGATTATGTCAGTGTAAGTCATAAGCTATCACAGTGAATAAATATGTTTCTCATTTAGGCTGTCTGTGGTTTATTGGACAGACATATTTCTTTTTAGGAAAACGATAGGGCAGACTAAACCATTTTGTTTTATTTCTTAGTCAAAAGAGAGAGATGTGTAGTTTATTAGCACGAAACGACGACTAATGATTAAAATATCTTATAGCAAGACTTTGATCCAAACATATTGGGTGGCAATCGACAGACTTTGGACTCGGAGAAATTGCAGAGGCGGCTGCAAAAACGGAAACTTTCACATTTTTTTGTCAGCTTATTTTGTTCTACTCCTGAGCAAATGCCTCCCCGTGTTTGTGTACGGTTTCGTCATTTCACGAGGAAGCCATCCAATGCGTCAGGTGATCTATTCCTTGGATTATTTTTTATGGGTGGTAAAATCGTCAAATGAGTCCGCTAGCCCTGGGTGGGGCAAAATTTACACCATATATTCTATCGGTTGATATTTGCATACCAGCGGCCAAAGTATCTTGTTTAGACAATACCGCGAAGTTCTTTTTGGTCGGCTGCGACTCCGTCTAGCTTTCGCTGGTCTCCATTCTTGCGACATTATTCATTCATATGAATATTCAGAAAAACATCTATCAGTGTCTATATCCGGAGCTGAATCCGTAATTCATCCGTACTAGTTAGACCAAGGTAAGACCCATAACACTGTCACACAATAAACTTGCGCCATAAATCGTTCACCATACTAGTATTATAAGATACTTAATTGTAACATTGAATAAGAATATTTTTAACAAAATACGTTGAAAAACACTCGAACATTTTGTTTTGTCTGTTATCAAACAATTTCACCGACCAACTGACGATGAATAAATTTAACTAGTCGTGTCAAAGTAATTAAGGAGTAATTAATATAAATAAAAACGTGTTTAGATTGTGTTGTAGTTGAACTAAAAATGTGTTCTTGTTTTGAAATGACGTCATAATTAACGGTTGCGGTACTTACACTGAGCTCAAATGTTCCCTGAGTAGCGTGGACAATAGAAGTATGATTAGACAAAATATGTAGATTGGGTAATGGTTTAGCTTGTTATGGAAAAATAAGGTTACAAAAAATGAAAAGTAAGGCGAAAAATAATGTTTGAAGCAACCGCATAGCACATACAAATATTTGTATTTCATTGTGAATTTTGAAATACCAGTGAACAATATAAAAATAAAAAACATGAGAATTGGTGAAAGCACCGTCCGTACGAGGGATTACTAGAACAAAAGCGGTGTATAAGATTTTTCAGTAATACAACGACATGTCTGTTAACAAATTCATTCTTCCAAGCACAACAACGTCGGGTCTTTTTCATCACGCTTTTAGGAAATCTTGATACCTGTGTGATTTTTTATAAAAAATTTCATTTCGTTGTATGGCTTCTCATTGTGCTACATACTTCTTGTACAAAAGATTTTCCATAGACATGATTCTAATAATAAAAAGAAATATATTTAGTTAAAAATAAATAAATACGTTCACAGGAGAAAGAAGAGATGACTTCGACCAACGCTACGATCTCTACGGTCCAAGATGGCGCTCGAAAATCGCACTTCGAATCATAGGAGGCTGGTTGAAACCAGCCGTCGGATTTATAACAGCAAAAAAAAAAAACTTACACCGTATCAAACAGTCTTCTATAATGGTCATCAGCTTTATTATCAGCGACCAGTGAGTCCAGTTTGTCAACTAAAGCTGCCTCAGTTCGTCTCGCTTCTCCCGTGTGTGCTCTCTCAGCTGCCATCAATGCTACGAGCGCTCCTAGGGCAGCTCGACGTAACTCACTGACGAGGGTGATTTCTAGGAGAGCGCCTACCGCTCCGGGGACTAAGTGTAGTTGGGCGGGACCTAGAAGTAAGGAAAGTATTCATTTCAAGGACAAGGTTTTCTTTTTCACGTGAGGATATGACTAAGTACATCTTCGTAACTGAAAAAAAGTTTAGGTAATTACGAATTTTGTACATAACTCGCGCGCAGTTCGTGCAAGCCATATGCTCAAGTGCTTTGTTATACGGAATCACGTCTTGAATTTGCAACAAACTTGATTGAAGCTCCTAAATATGAGCCATTTCCACAGTTCTAAACGTCGATATTTAGACCGTTATTTGTTTTTCTAATAAAGCAGATTCCCGCGACCACCACGTCATCGGTCTGCTATGTGAATCTGGTCTGCAGCGTATATTCTTGGGCCCTTTGATGTGCGTTTTGAGAACCAAGAGGTGAAATTGAAGTGTGCAGAATAGCGTAGGGTGTACGGTAGCAAACCCGCTTAAAGGCGGGTACTGACCGGCGACGAGGCGTTATTTGACGTGTTACACAGCGACCGTTTGCGTAGTCACCACGGGAAAAAAGGCGCTCTCAATGTTAACAATGTGCCTCAATGCTAGCTGCGAATGGTACATTACGGGCCGTAACAACAATCGGTACCTATAGGCAACTCTGAGGGTCCAATTCTTTTTTTCTCTCCTAGCTCTTGGTCTTCCGTAGTGCTGTGACGTCACTGGCACTGCACCTATCTTCCAACCCGAGCCAGTTGTCCACTCACCCAGCATGTTCCAGGTGGCCAGTACCCTCATCCCGGCCGCCGCCCGCATGCGCGGCCTGTCAGGTCCTCGTCCCGACCAGCGCTCCGGCTGGAGTGCTGTCGATGTTACTAGGGCCACGCCTAGCTCCATGTAGCCGGACCATAACTGAGGAGGACATGTGGATAGGTATTGTATAGTAGATTGTTTACCTATGGAGAATCAACTATTTTTAAGCGAGAGTTGAATCTTGAGCGTAGCGAGGGATTCGAAAGTCAAATCCAGAGCGATTCAAACTACGTGAGCTTACATTCTACTTTTTATCACCCTGTTTGAGAAAATAAATAAGTGCAACTTATGAACGGGACCATTTACATATATTTATTTAAATACAATTAGGACATAACATTTATATAAAACTGTTGATATTTGAACAATTATAAAAATGCATGGTGACATTTTTATTTTCACGGGTTTTTGTATGTAAAAGACATTTTACATCACATTTTTAGCGTCCGTTATAATTATTACTTATTTGGAATTAACATATCACTAGAGGAAAACACGCTGATTTTTATTGGAACTCGTAAAATCTAGATTTCAGAACGGACGAAGGAACGGAATGCATTTCGCAGGATTTTAGATACTACTACTGATACTGCTAGCCTACATCATCCCACTGCTGGGCAAAGGCCTCTCCCCATGACTTCCAATTTTTACGATCCAGGGCCAAAGTGGACCACTGGTCATCGGTTTTGTCAACCTCGTCCCGCCATCTTCTACGAGGTCTGCCGCGACGCTTTCTGGCTGTGTCAGGGCTCCACAAAGAGGAGGATTTTAAAATTTATTATAAAAATAATATAATGTTCCTGTTCCGGTTGGATCACCCAAAACAGTATTAAGTACCTATACCCATTTTCGAAATTCAAATTACGTTTTCGTTTCTTTTTTTTTTGTAATCTGAGGGATTTGGAGGGAAATTGGCGAAAAAGAGCGGTTTTTCTCGCTGTCCACAAGAAAGAAACTTTATATCTAACATACCTGCGAATCAAACTGTGGCGGTTCATCTCCTAAGAACCTCTCAAGTAACGGTTGTGCGAGGTCTTGCAATGCTGACAGCAACACCTTACAGCTTTGTACTCGAAGTACCATCCAGTCTGCCGGGAAGACCTGTTCAAATACATAAAATAATTTAGTACTTGATTAGTGTTGTCGTGTTTAACTAAAGGATTATGATATTCCTCAGATGTAATGGAAATCGAGTCCTCTTTGTTATGAGACAGTCAGTTACTCGCAGAGTGGTAGAACGATTGTTTGCTGCAAAGCGTGTCACTTTGATTCCAGAACGGAACAAATATTTGTATGATTTACAGCTAGCTGTTCCGGGTCTGACTTTTTATATGCGGATTCATGAAATTGGAGAAATTCTTAGCTTTTTAAGGAATACATTCATGCAGACCTTTATTTATTTTTGGGCCAGCCTTAGAACAGTCTTTATAAACCAAGCATTGTTTACTTACGTCCTGCTCAATGAGATGTCTGAACACCAAGAAGGCTCTCATCAGGAAATCCTTCAAGGGTTTTCGATCATGTGGGTGTGGTGCAAGATGACTCCACAGTCGCTGGTAGTGGACAGGTTTGAGGAGTTCCATCACTCCGAGGAGACCGGCTACCATTGAACCCTGAGGAAAGAAGAAAACATTATTTATTGTCTTGGATCCTTGATTATCGAAAAGGTTTCCTATCTACAATTTGATCCGTTGGCCAGTCTGTCATTTATAGATCATTGACAATTTAGGCTCGACTGGCCGAATTCGCGAGTAAGTAGACCGGGTAAGCAGAAATAGGAGGCCCGCGTCGCTGGGCTGCGTCGAGTACACCTTACGCATTGTTTTTATTTCGTTTCGCCGGCCAAGGTCATTATTGTACACATAAAACAAGTACTTACGAGTACAGGCGAGTTCTAATCAGATCCAGTACAGTTTCCACCAATACATCCAAGGTTTTCAAACACAAGACGTCTATGTCCGGGTTTGTAAAGGCCCGTCGGAGTCTTATTACCACCACGATAGAGCTTATTATTGTACAAATACTTACAAGCACAGGCGAGTTTCCTCCAATAAGATGCAGCACAGTCTCGACCAGTACATCCAAGGTGTTCAGACACAGCACATCTACATCTGGGTCTAACTCATCATCTTCTATAGGTCGGTCAGGGTCGTGTTTCTTCCAAAGTAGGGCCACTAGTTCTCCGATCATTTCGGCACATTGTGCTAGTTCGTCGCGACGCGCGAGGTGGACTCGTAGGTGGTGGCAGGCTGTGGTTAGGATTATGTTTCTGGCTTCTGTAAAAGAGATAATAGTAAATAAGCACCACTTCCCGCCTTGGGGCTTGTGAAGGGGTCTCCTTCTTATCGTGTCGATGACAATCTTTAAAGACTCGGCCAAAAATTGGGCCGCGAGTTTAGCGCTCTACGAAACATCCATCAGCTCCTGTAACAGACCCCGACTGACTAAATGAGGCAATATATTTCGACTACATAAATAACTAGGTGCTGTGAAACTTCCGCCGTATGAAACGCGGAAGTTTCACAGCACCCTGTTACGCTTGTTACCCTCTACGGTCGAGCACAGCCAGAATTCTAGTCGAGCGGCGAGCACAGCAGTACGCCTTTGTCTCGGGGCTGTATCTGTTCAGATTTCAGATTTTCTAAGAGCGCCTGTTCAGGACACGATGCAATTCGATTGATTTGTGTCGCCGATCAACTAAAATTGATAATCATCTTTACTACTACGACATAATAAGGTAAAATAAAATAGGCCATGACGAGTAAGTAAGTCAGTCGGAATGCATCATTTTGTTATAGTAGCTAGGACGATTTTTTATATAGTAGGAATTGCTATCGCACGAATCACGCCATAAGCAAGGGCGGTAAGGCGTATATGATACCCTGCGGCAGAATATCGTCTTCTGGCACTTACTACGTCCACTGTGGATAGGAAGAAGAGTTGTATTCTTCTTTTTAACTACCTGCCGCCTCGTCTTTGCGATCTATCCCCTTTGTAAAGTATTTGATCTTACCTGGGTCCTCTCCTAACGGTCCCTTCAGTATATCCTGTGCCGCATGTAGCCTGGCCCGTGCCAGTTGTGGTGGTGGTGGTGGGTGGTGGTGTGGTGCGTCCAGTACTAGAGCGGCCGCACGCGCTGCCTCGCTGGCTCCTAAAGCGCCGCACACTTCGCGGGTTACTTCAGCCCATGATGACATTAGGGCCACCTGTGTGAAAGTTATAGATTTAAAATCAGCAGTTTGTTTTTGTTTTGGTTTATACTAGGGGAATGTAAACACAAATGTTCGGGGGTCGAACTCACAACCAGTAATAAACATTTTTTTTAATATTAGTTAAAAATATTATTTTTTTAATAAACATATTTATCGAGACACACGTATTGCCCAGTTACTGGGTTGTGGAGGTCTGACAGGCAGTCGCTCCATGTAAAATACTGATATCCAGCTGCATCTGGTTCGACTGCAAGCTGACCCCAATATAGTTGGGAAAAGGCTAGGCAGATGATGATGATATTTATCGAGACAGGCATTGTAGGACAAGGCGGGACAAACTGGATGCCTTTCTTGAGAATTGGAAGTGAATAGCACACAATCGAAACCGTTGGTAGGAATGTAGTAAGGCCTTTGCCCAGCAGTGGGACAGTACTGGCTAGTACTAATAACAATACTTGTTTTAACTATTCAAATAGTAAGCAATAAGCAACTCGTTTAATGCACAATTAATAAATATAAATACGCTCGCTGATATATTATTAAAGAGTTACTGAAACCCATTCTAATTTGTTGCCCAGCATTGAAACAAGGTAGAAGCATAAAATAGTACTTCTACTTTCTATATGTTTTATTTGGAGTCAGTTGGTACCATTTTTCCCAATTCAACTATAATACAACCTACTATAAACTGGCAGGTAGAACATAAGAATATTTTACTTTAAAATTCTAATATAAAAAAGACTACACACCTGCGCCGGCGCAAGATGTTCTTTATACGGATGCTGCGCAAACGTTTTCAAGGCATGCAGCGCCGCCCTCACGTCCCTCCTGAAGCTGTCCTCGTACTGTCCTCCCGTGGCGCGCGCGAACAGTCTGCGCGAGCGCACCGCCAGGCGGAACACCGCGCCCAGCGAGCGGAGACACTTGCGGATTGGTTCCTGACCTTCTGCGCTTGCGGCCCATTCCGCGCAGTGCTGGACTGATGAGAGGAGGCCCCTTGAGAAAATAAGCGTAGGTGTTATTTGGCGAAAAAAGTACGGCACTTTAGAAAAAAGGGCGTGAATATCTTGAAGTGTTTGTCGACAGCTTACAAGCGTGAAAAACCTGAAGAGCTGGCAGCTTACACGAAACACGACTAGAGTGATGAACTGTTTAATTCACAACATTCTTTTGCTAAAAGAAACGAAACCTTCAAGTTAAGAAAAAACAAATCAAAAGAAAGTTACAGAGAAAAGATAATAAAAAGAGACCTTTAATGTGTTGTTCCAAGCGCAAGAAATTTTGTCTTTTTTCTGTAAAGTTTTATCTAATAAATGATTCTATTTAGCTTAACGACAGGAAAGTTTTAATTCATAAAAAAATCTTACTTGTATACAAGCGCCGCTGAGAAATGTTCTTCGATATAAACGTCGAGTACTGGTCTAAAGTGCTGAAACCGACTCTCGTCCAGCAAGCTGCATATCGATATCAATACAAGGAAGACTGTGCCGGAATGTGGAGTGCTGAAAAAAAAAGTTATATCAACATAACTGCCTCATTGGTCTGCTCCTGAGTTCCATTCTCAGATCGGACAAACTGTTATTGGGTTTTCTCATTAGGATTTCGCAGTAGTATTCACGGATTCTGGATTTGTGGTCGGTTGAAGGCAACACTTTTTTAAAAGAAAAAAAGGTAAGCTTATTGCTTCAACCCAATCAGAATGTATCTATTTACATAAATGCATTTTTTTGGGTGGTAAAATCATGTAAATCTATCCACCCCTCTCGATAGAGTGGAAGGGGCTGTCAGACTCTAAAACTCTAACTCTTGATGAGAAATGAAACAATGCCGCGTGAAATACTTGCCTGTTACCATCTTCAGTAGAAAACAAAGCGAACAACGCATCAAGTACATCTCTAAGGAACTTGATGAGCTCTTCACAACTGAGTCCGTCGCCGAGCCTCAGTACTCTTAGTAGTGTTTCTTGTACTTTTTCTGGTCGTGCACGCCATTGGAGTAGTGCTAGGAGATCCTCTGTAAAGATGATGTTATATTGTTAGAGAAAATCAGAAGTAACAGAAAGTAAAACAGTAATAGTACATTACTGCCGCGGACTTTAATGGCTACTTTGCTGGTCGCACTGATGATGGCGGACAGCGCAGCGTAGCGCAGCTTCAGGCCGACACAGCGCGGTCAGCATGCAGCACTGGATGGACGAGCTGAGATAAAGGCCGAGGCCGTAGGTCGAGGCCTTTACAGCGAGGACAGCAAGGGCTGCAATGATGGCCAAGCTGGAAGGCCTAGAGCGTAGCTAGGCTAGCTCGAGGTAATCATAGCTTGACCAGGGAAGTAGACATAGTGTGCCAAGGCTTGTATAGTGCTTTACTCAAAAATGCAAGTACCTAACCTACATAAAACCAGCAAGTGATATAAATAAAATAATATATTAATTAACTAGAAATTTAATTAAAATAACAATATTATGAAAAATACACTTACTAAAATTCAACACCGACTTTCCCGGTTTCATATTACTTACTAATAGTTTGCGATAATTTTAATGCGATGTTTGACTGCTATATTTTCTTCATTTATTACTTCATTTACTTAGAGCAAAAAGTCACTATATAAAAAAAATTAATCGCTGAACCGCGCTTTTGTTCCTTCTTTGTATTTTTTTTTTTTAATATGGAATACAATCTTTTTGTGCCTACCTCTTTATATACAAACAGCTGTGTTTTAAATAAAATCTTTTTGCATTTGTTTTTTTAAAACGTTGAGATGTCAAAATAGCGGCCGGCAATGCTTTGCCGGCCTGTTAGAGCGGCCAGCAAAAATATTGCTGGCCGCTCCTTGAAACAGACCAGCAAAGTCAACTTTGCTCAAACAAGGTTGTCAAAATAATGACCACATTACATGCATTTTTGAGTAAATTTATTTTTTTTATATAAAACAAGCCTTTATCTTTTTTCTAGCCGTCGTTTTCCATTTCAGGAAAGGATAATAACGAAAAATCTTTTTATGGTCATTAATGCGTGTGATGGATGACAGGGTGATGTGGCAGAGCCAGGGAGAGGCTTAAGTCCAGCAGTGGACTACGATAGGCCCAGTTGATTGATTGAAATGTGTATAAGATTAGTTTCTCACTGGCAAAAATTATGAACCTAGTAGATCTTTTTTTTATATTAGGCATTTATGTCCCGGCTGGGCAAAGGCCTCCCCAATATCGTTCCAAGTGCTCTTTTCTAGTGCCACTTCGGACCAGCCATCAAGGTATGCATCTAGTTCGTCCTGCCGCCTCTTTTTAGGCCGGCCTCGACGGCGTCGTCTAGTAGATCTATCTTAATATAACTTATCATATGGATCAAAGTTGGTTTGTAGTTTATGTTTGCTCCACGAGGAAAAAGGCATAGTTTATGTATGAACGAAGTTTGGAAACAAAAATAAAATAGCCTTCATATATTATGTTTTACAATTTAGCAGACGTCATACAAACACTTATAACTGCCATGACCCATATATCTGTGCCACTACAATAGTTAAATTAATAGCATTTGAACCCACGACCTCTTGATTGGCAGCCAGTTATTTAGCCATTAGGATTTGGTCGGTGAAGACGTTCTGTTAGTTCCAGATATGTGCCGTGACCTTATCATGCTCAATGAGTGTGTGACGTTTGGTAATAAGAGGTTTGTAGAATGCTGTGAATGAATGTCGTACTAGCACGACATTGCGCATACGCACGCGCTTTATATTGTCGAACAATTTATTGTCCGTATTGGACGTAAAATACATTATAACTACGTATATTTTTTTGGGCAAACAATAAAAAGAAAAATAACCAAAATTTCTATTCGGTCCTCGAGCAAGAAGAAAACTAAAGGCAACATCTTTTACTCCCACAACATGGCAGCTTAATGATTTTAAGACCTTATAATCCAACAAGAATGAGAATGGTCACATTCTCAGTCAGAAATTGGTATAGGGCGGGTAACGTAAGCCGCACGATAACCTTTAAGCAATCGTCTCCACGCAATGACGTTTTGACGTAGCTAATGCCGAGACCAGCCCAGAAAGAGGTGGCGAGGCTTTTGCCTATCAGCAAGGGCTAACAAAAAAAAGAATTCTGCCTAACCCCATGGAAAGAAGGCATGAGTTTATGTCATGTATGTAAGTCCATGACATAAACTCACGCTATGACGAAGCAGCTTAGATGATTGAAACATCCTTGTGCAGTTACAATTTAAATATAAAAGAGAACAAATCATAGTTCTTATAAATATAACTATGTACTAATCCTAGGGAGAAGCGAAGTGGTTCTAGCCACACTATGTCGTTTGCGAAATGTTAAAGAATTTCTTATAGTTACTCACCATTCTGTGTCAACTTAGTGGAACATAATAATGTGCTGATAGTACAGTTTTCTTTGGAGCTTCTTTGGAATGTCGGCACCACGCCGTTGATAGAGCCCGAGCGAGCTGTATCAGCCGCGCAGGAAGGTAACGAGAGGTAGCTTGCTGATGTTAGTCTAAAAGTAAAATTGTTGTTTATGTAGTGTGCACTAAAGACTGATTTCGCTTACATCTAAAAAGTTCAGTTTCACAATTTTGTAGTGCAGATATCTACCCGCTGATGACTACTTTTACATTTTCAGATATAATCAGAAGAAGCAGGTTTAAAAAAATATAGAGAAAAGCTCCACACACGGTATACTACGTTTTAAAGTGCGAGCCGGTAGATATCAATACCCATAGTCACTGCAGTTTCGCTAGCTAATTTAATTTGATATTGTTTATAGTACAGCAAAATTAATTAGTTGATATCTCAATATGACACAATAGTTATTTGTTATGCAAGGCTGCAAAGTCGGTTTTTGGCGCGAGTACTTGGATTGAAAACTGAGCGAGCGAAGGATTCTAAAGGTGCGTACAGACCATGTAACAATGTTATATAACATTGTTATACAGGGTGTTTGGTCCATCGTGTGCCAAATTTAAATGGTCGACAGAAGGGGTCATCTGCTATCCTTTCAGACCCCTTAACACTCCTCAATCGACTTTTTATTGTTTTACTAAAAAAGGCCCAAATTTTACAGAGTTGGAAGATCCCGGTCGCTTCTGGTTTTTTTTCTGTAGCCACATAAACAGCTGTAACATGTACAGCTTTAATTTATCTTTTACCTTTGCGAGTGAATTAAAAAAAAAACTAGGTGACTAATGTCACTAATTTTGTATTCAAAAGTACTCTTAAACAATACACATCGAAATAAAATTAAAATTCAGAGTCTACGCCCCATATTTAAAAAGAAAATTGCATTTGAATGTAAAAGGGGTTTGCAATTTTTAGTACGGACCTTGGCATCATTTTTTTTTTCTTTCGCCAGTGATGAAACTTTGGGCATAATTAGACTACTAACTAAGAAGTCCATAGAAAAAAAATTGAGTTTCTAAACCGTAACCAACCAGAGTTATGGCGGTTCGTATTTTGTTCTAATCGGGAGTTATTTTTTGTAGGAATCCATCGATTTTTTGATGTACTAGCTTTTGCCCGCGACTTTGCCCACCCCAACCACCTTTATGTTTAGTCTATAACTATTTCTAGAGTCCCATCTATCTCTGTACCAAAATTCATCAACATCGGCTCAGCCGTTTTGACGTAAAAATGGAACAGACTTATAGACTTAATTTTGTATTTGTAATATTAGTAGGTTAACGAAGAATAATGAGTGGTTTGTTTAAAATAATGTTAAGAAGATCGTTTTAACCGACTTCAAAAAAAGAGGAGGTTCACAAAAGTCGTCGCAATATTTCTTTTTTTATGTATGTTCCTAGATTTCTCAATGACGCTTTTTTTTACCGAGGTAAATTCATCAAATGAATCCGGGACACCCATAATGTCAGACTTGTACTGACTAAAATCCACGGTGTCCTTCAATTAGCCCTTTACGTACCGGGGTCACGGTAATTCGTGAGCCCCGCGACATAGTGGGTACAGACATAGTATATTGTTTTCAGATTGCGTAAATAATGCTTAAATATCCGTTGATTTTCTGCAAGTTTTTTTCCTAGATTTCCTCATTATCCCGTCATCATTTTTTACCACGGTGGATTTTAGTCCGTACGAGTCTGATAGTCTCTTCTGCTCCACCCAGGGAGCGGAAACTCACTTTCTGATTATTTTTAACCGACTTCAAAAAAGAGTAGGTTCTCAGTTCGACCTGTGATACGTACAGTATATGTATGTTTGTTCGTCCGCGATTATCTCGTGGTTTGCTGAACCGATTTTGATGGGGTTTTCAGAAAAGTGTTCATTACATTCTGGGGAAGGTTTTCGTATATAACTATAATTGATATCTTCTGAAGTTGCCCGCATAGATTCGTTTTTGTTGCTCATTAGGATTGTAGATATTCAAAGACGCCGATTAATATGAAGATTTTTGTTGAATATTATCCAAATCTGGTTTTGAAGTTGCTTCCCTTTTTTACAAAAAAAAAATCAAAGTTAGAAAACAAGACGATTTTGTTTTACCCTTCTTATTAGGTACAGGCGTAATAATTATTATGTTGTGTGTTTGCGATAGCAGCAATCGCAGATGATTTTTGCTGTCATTTATTGAAGTTTCCTCGATTTCTCCAAGATTCCGTCATGACCGAGAAACCATAATGGGACCATCTGCTAAGATACCCTTCAAACAAAAGTAGAATTACTCAAATCGCTCCAGGCGTCATTGAGAAATAAAGGAACGTACATAAAAAAAGTTCCGCCGAATTGTGAACCTCCTACTTTTTTGAAGTCGGTAAAAATATCTCCTTGACAGTGTTATAAACAAATCACTCATTATTTCTCGTAAACCTACTAGTATTCCCTGGGATCTGGAGGCGACTGCCCTCCAGCGCGTCTATGAGTGGCGCGTGGAGGCGCAGCGCCGGGGCGTAACCCCGCTGCCTCGTGAAGTCGAGGCGCGGCGGGAAGAGCTCCGGCGCGGTCTCAGGGCAGTATGGAGGGGACGACTGTCGCAACCGAGGTACGGGCACGCCGCAATCGCGGCGGTAAGACCCCTCATTGACAAGTGGCTGGAATGACGTCACGGCGTCCTGACCTATCGGATGACGCAGGTCCTCACCGGACACGGAAGTTTCGAGAGGTTCATGTGTCTGATAGGGAGGGAGGAAACGCCCGGGTGCCACCATTGCGAAGATCGCCCGGAGGACACAGTAGAGCATACGGTGCAAGACTGTCCAGCTTGGGCAGTGCACCGACGTGTCCTCACGGCGGCGATAGGTGGATACCTCTCGCGCCCGGCATTGGTGCGGCCATGCTGCGGGGCGAGACGGAGTGGGAAGCGGTCGCCTCCTTCTGGGAAGCAGTAATGCTCGTGAAGTCCTCCCTCTGCCCCAAACGCAGTGGTAGGCGCCCGCGGCGTCTGACGTCAGCAGACGATCTCCGGCCACCGTAGGCGCGGGCATGCGGGCAGCAAGTAAAGGGCAACTCGTCATGCCCGACCATGGACCATGCCCGGGTCGACGGCGCGTCGTGTCCCACGCGCGCCTCAAAGAGCGTCAACATAATGACCCCGGAACATAACAGGCTACTGAAGGACACTGTGGATTTTAGTCAGTAGAAGTCTGACAGTCCCTTCCACCCTGCCTGAGGTGGGAGGACTCATTTGATGATTTTACCACGCTAAAAAAAAACAAAACCTACTAGTATTACATTAATACGAAATATGTATGTAGGTATGTTCAGTTTTCACGTCAAAACGGCTGAACACTTGTTGATGAATTTTGTTACAGAGATAGATAGGACTTTAGAGACGGTTATAGGCAACATATAAAGGTGGTTGGAGTAGGCGAAGGCGCGGGCAAAAGCTAGCACATCAATAAATCTATTGATTCCTACTAAAAGTAACTCCAGATTTGAACAAAATAAAAACCGTCATATCTCTGGTTGGTTACGGTTTAGAATTTTTTTATTATTTTTTCCGAACTTCTTAGGCTACGGTCTACTAATGACCAAAATTTCATTACTGGCGAAAGAAAAAAAAAATTGATGCCAAAAAGTTGCAAACCCCTTTGGGCCTTTTTTAGTAAAACAATAAAAAGTCGATTAAAAAAAAATCCACAGGGCATGAGGGGTGCTAAGGGGTCTGAAAGGATAGCAGATGACCCCTTCTATCGACCATTTCAATTTGGCACACGATGGACCAAACACCCTGTATAACTACAAATGTATATAACATGACCACACTTTGAAAAATGTTATATAACATGTTATGTTACATAGTCTGTACGCACCGTAAGATTGAACCGCGAGAGAAACGAGCGGTTCAAATATAGAATCCTGAGCGATGCGAAGTTTTCAAAGGTACGAGACGCAGAAAAACTGCTGCCGAGTACAACACACAACTTTTCACCTCACACAGCGAGGAAATGTAGTGGGGGCGGCTCGCCTGCCAGTGTAGAAAAGTAGAAAACAATTGAATACAAGACGTGTTCGAATTTTAAACAACACTTTGTGCTCTAGAGCACAAAATGGAGTTTTGCGCTCAGATTTTGAATGAGAAATAGAATCTTTCCGAGCGGGTGAGGTGAAATAGTTATTTGTTATGCAAGGCTGCAAAGTTGATTTTTGGCGCGAGTACTTGAATTGAAAACTGAGCGAGCGAAGGATTCTAAGATTGAACCGCGAGAGAAACGAGCGGTTCAAATATAGAATCCTGAGCGATGCGAAGTTTTCAAAGGTACGAGACGCAGAAAAACTTTGCTGCCGAGTGCAACACACAACTTTTCACCTCACACAGCGAGGAAATGAAGTGGGGTCATTGACCTATACTGGGGGCGGCTCGCCTGTCAGTGTAGAAAACAATTGAATACAAGACGTGTTCGAATTTTAAACAACACTTTGTGCTCTAGAGCACAAAATGGAGTTTTGCGCTCAGATTTTGAATGAGAAATAGAATCTTTCCGAGCGGGTGAGGTGAAAAATTCATTTGTGCTCAATTCAAGCAAAATTATAGTTCGCTTTTGATGAAAGGGTAGTTTTGAATATTTTATTAATTTATAACTTTATGTACTTATAGTTGTATTTAATCTTTTCCTCTGTGTTCAGTACTTACTTGGCGGGATCATCACACTTATACACATAAAGTTCATGCGCTCCATCTCTCAACGTAGCCCCGCTAGCTTCCATCAGTCGTGCGAACGCGAAACCATACAACTTTCTCTCGGTTTTGTCACGAGCTGGAAATTCAATTAAATATTTTAATAACGATACGATGTCTTATTTACTCCAAAACTCGCCAAATGAGAAAGAAAACATATCTGAGACGTTTTCCGTAACATTTATGATTTTACGGAAAACATCCCGGAATTCGACACCCTTATGAGCTATTGCGATTGGATCACGGCTTTGTTTAGTATAAAATTACGTGTATAAGGGCACTAAGTACCGTTGTTTTGTTCTGGATTAGTACAAGCACTTCAGTGCGTAGAAAAACAAATGAGCCAAATAACATCTATCATCCTTTTTTTTGACCGGATCAAGCCGATTCTTCATCGATAAGTTTTGGTCATTCCTATACAGCCAGTTTCCTTATCAATAGCTTAAGCCAAAGTCATGGTTAGGTAAGTTTATGTAAATATTTTTTCTTGGTAATTACTAATGTAGGCACAAATATTCTTCACGCAAGTTACAACTAATAATAGTAATAGATTTTTTAAATAAAACGAAAAGTTAGTTAACATAGTTGAGTTTAAAGGAGTATGTACAGAATACTGTAGGTTCTGCCTAACCCAAGAGAAATAAAGCACTATGAAATTTAACATAGAATATTTCTTTTGCATATTGTTGTAATGATCTTGTTTCAGTCGGCAATCCACTGCTCACCATGCAACAAAACCTTTGTAACATGGAGTGGCCTGAAACGTCACAAAGAGAGTGAACATACTCAAGTAAGCCTGGAAAGTCTGAAGTGTTAGTTAGCTATAACTTCAATAAAGAAACTTGTATTTAATGATTTACAGCAGGATTATACCAATGCTGCAACTTCGAGCTAAAATGACATCAATACTTACTGGAACAGTGCCTGAATTCTATCCGCACATGAGCGTTGGTAAACGTCTCCAAAGGCACGGTGAGTCGTAGATGTTCGCCCCATGCTGGACTGTTGTTGTGGTATAATACTACTGATTCGTAGGAGGTTGAGCCTGTCCCGCTTGCACCCCATACACATTCCTGTGGGAGAGGAAGAGATAGTGAAGTATGTATTATGTATGACAATAAGGGCCAAAAAAATATATACCCTATTTTTTTCGTTGCGTGAAAGAGTAAGGGAGCTTACCCATGACGCGATGCGATTGCAATTCGACCGATTCCAACTACAAGTGAAAATCAACCTTACCACTACGACATTATGACACAAAACACGTTGTTATCTACGGGTAGATGAAAAACAAAACACGATCGCCATGACGACGTCAAGTCAATAGAATTGCATCATTATTTCTTAGTAGCAAGGATTATCAATTTTAGTTAGTAGAAATAGAAATTGCATATCGCATTAATCGCGTCATGGGTAAAGTCCCTAACAAATATTCATTATCACAAACTTTTATAATAGTAGTAAGATTAGTAAGACTAGCAGCCCACACGGGATTTACGTCGTACCCGAATTTTATGAAAACTTCTTCTTACATAGACACCATATCCTGATAATAAGAACACAACAAAAACAGAATTATCTTATTTGGTGCAGTCGTTCGGAAAGTACGCGCGTACAGACAGATTTAAGTGACTTTGTTATGTATTATGAAGGATACTCAACATCTCGACTTCTCATTAAAATAGCAAAACAAAGGACACTACAAAAAAAAAAATGGATGATTCATAACTTCGAAATCTGTTGCTTCAACTTACATCATAATATGCATTAGTTAAACTGGTTACCCAATAGATGGTGTTGGCAGTCAAAAGGTGACTTGCACCATTCACAAAGAATTTTTTGTGGTTCCGACTGTGGTCGACCAGAGTGAGTCAGTGACGCAGTGATGGGAAAAACCATTTCATATTATTTTTTGCATAATACCAATTTTTTTCCTATGGAAGAGGTTTTTAATGTGTGTTAATGTACAGACTCAGCACATCAACCTCAATTTTCAACCTTATTACAATAGTGGAAGGTTAATGTTCGATTGGTAAAATTTGAGAGATTCGGGTAGGTTGACCTGCTGTCGTCTGTACTAGGGGTCTAAAAAGGCTAATTTAACACAATCATAATATGCCCCTGAACCGGTTCATTTGGTGCAGTTAAGCGCACATTGCCGCTTATTTACGCTTTTGTATGAGTATATCGTATGGCTAACGCAAAACCACTTTGTAACTGCTACTAACAAATTCCCAATTGAAAAACCTTACAAAACTAAGTCCTTGAACATTTGAAACCTCCTCATTCTTGCTAGCAACGAGGCTGCAAATCTAGATCAAATACACAAATAAGACCCTTAAACTAAAAAAAAAACATTTACATTTTGGGATTTTTTGGAAACATTTTACAAATTGGGAAAAGGGGAAGCCTTTGCCCAGCAGTAGTCGAAAAATACTATTTAAAAACACTTACATTTATAACCTGTCCCGTACTATCATTCACTGTAACAGTAGCCAGAACATTCTTCGCCGTACTCTTTCCTCCTCTTTCAAACTCTGCTTTCTCCAGCGTTAGATAGAGGTCGTTGCGAACGTCCCCTGGCATGATGACGTCAGGGAAACCTCGTTTGGCTGTGACAGTGGCTCCGGAACCCACTGCTTCTGATATGCTGCCTGCGTTTGATAGAAGTCTTAGGGCTACTACTATACCTGAAAACGAATTATTTGAGATTAGGTCTGATTTTTTCTACATCTGGTGTACCAGTACGTATAGTATGACCAATTCCATCGCTAGACAAAGTTATTTTTATAAAATTTGATTTTTGTCTGACAAATGGTTCTAAATGTTATCCAAACCCGTTGATGATGAACCAAATAAGCTACAAAACAAAATGCAAATATAAGTTTTTGTTTTTTTCTGTGATTAAGTTATAAATTGCACACGGATTTATTCCTTTTATTCTAACACAATTTCTTACTTCTGGACAATTTCATGAAACTTAGTTTTTGATTACACGTACGGAACACTTAAAAGCAGGACTTAACCTAGGCGTACCTATTAGAAGTGTAAGATTGTATTTAAAGCATATTAATTTAATGGAAAGTGTGTGTGCGTGCGTGAGTGTTCGTTATGTTTATATTTAGTAACGGAATTCCATTATTACCTACTGACAAATTAATAATTACATTGACATAATTAACCGGTTGCAGTAAGCAGTATTTCCTTAATTGACCTGTCATACACGGAAAATGGTCTCGGTTCACACAGAAAAGGTTCTTAAATTAATTACCACGCTGCCTCATTGTGCATAATGTTTATAACACTAATTGAAATAAAAATCTTTCAAAGTAAAACACGTGAGAAATTATGTTTTCTTGTGAAAATTATAACACATTTACATAACATCGCGAATCGGTTTGCAATATTTCATTGTACTCTGAACTGAACTGTAAACAGAACTGAAGTTGATTGTTTACTATAAATTACTTTGAAGTAATTCTTTATTATATAAAATCTTTGTATCAAATAACGCACATAATATCATAATATATTATGTAATATTTAGAAAAGGTATGTTTGATTTGTAAGAATTCTAAAGGTGTAACCAAACTGTCAACAGGGGTCCTAGTTTCGTATTTGTGAGTGAGTGATAATCTGAAGTAGTAAAAAGTTCGTAAATAGCAAAAACAAAATTGTTCGAGACAACCATTCTAAGGCGTAGGCCACACAGAAGAGACATAAGACGAGGACGCGTCGCGGGCAGGCGCAGATGTACTTACTAGCGTTGCGCCCGCGACGTGTCTCTTCTGTATGTTTTGCGTCGCGACGCTTCTATACATTTTGTATGAAAGGGAACGCTGTAGAGACAAATGTCTCCACCCCGTGTGCGTCTTACGTCTTTTCTGTGTGGCCAGCGCCTAAGCCATTACTTTCAATGGAGTGTCAGTGGTTGATGACTATTGGAAAGTCATAATGACGCCATTACATAAATATTAGATTAGTGGATTACCAAATTTGTCAAAATCAACAATAAAGAAATCAAATATAGACCATTCAGTTGCTATTGTTTTTTATTAGCTGACTTGAGGCCTAGTCGGCCTACCACGACATCTTAAAGCGTGAGTCTTTAGACTGTAGGAAAGAGACAGAGCAAGTCGTCTAGCGCCATCTCGTTCCCTGAGCGGAACCACTCACGCTTCAAGACGTCATGGTAGGCCACCTGGCGGCCTACCATGAACTCGCGATCCAGTTTAGGCTGTGGGAAAGAGATGGCGCTAGATGACTTGTATAGCTCTGTCTCTTTCCCACAGCCTAAACTGGATCGCATTATGAGCTCGTGGCAAGGCCTCTGATCGTGAATAAGATTGATAACATTCAAGTCGATTCAGTGTGTTACATGTTGCTAACTGTACCATTTGCTCATGTCCAGTACCTCTACCATGAGTTTACACAGCCAAAACTCGCTAGCGTCTCCGTAATTTATTTGTATGAAATATTGTACAGCGCCCCTAGCGGTCACAGTGAGAATTAAAATTCGTACCATGAGCACTGTAGATAACGATGGGTTAAAAACTTAACGTAATCTACACGATAGTCACTAACGTTTTTCAGCTGTCACCATACAAAACGGTACCATGAGTCAATAATACTACAGGCGCTAGCGAACGATACGCTTACGATAGTAGTTACGTAGCTCACTAGCATTTTGGCGTGTCAAACATGTATTCACATTAAAATTATTAAAGTTTTTGAGCATATAAAGTCAAAATAATGCATGCAAGGGCTTTTTAACATGAAATATGTTAGTGGGCGCTTAATTTGGGAACTACAACATGAATTTCAAGCTAAAAATAATATAAGTGAAAAAAAATATCTTAAAATTTACGGACCCTTTAAAGAAGCGTAGGACGATTTGTGCACATTATTGTTTATTTGTTGCGATTCACACGTCTTTAGACACTTGAACTTGGTTGACTTAATAGGTACACTTCCACATTTTCATATTTTTACACATTTACCTGCGTTTAGAGGGAACAATTTTAGAATTTTATAACTTTACGTTTTTTAAATAATTTAATACCAAGTGGAAACATTCCTTCTCACGAAATCCACCAATAATTGAAACAGTGAGGCACTTTGTAGTTAATAATCCAAATAATCTATTTATAGAAACTTTCAAACCACACAACGCAGTGTCAGCAATAGTGTCAGTGATACAAGGGCAAAGTCAACGAACAATAGACGACAGTGACGTATTACATATAAGCCGTTCTCTCTTATTTGTGAGAAAGAAACAAAACATAAGAAGTGAAGTTAGCAACACGACATCATCTATCGAGCTTACATTATCGCCTGCGTAAGATTCAATTAATCTCATGGTGCCAGCAATATCGAAATCCATTTGATCCAAGTTAGTACGCTAGCGATTTCAACGCTAGCGAGTAAGTTTCCGATGACAACTCATGGTAGAGGTACAGTTCGAATAGCGGATAAGTTATTGCAGATGTCATTCTTCCTTAAATATACATGTTTAGCAATATTGATTGAGGAAAATATATTTAGAACTTAATTACGAAATACAAACACAATTAATTAATTTAATTTCTTAATTATTCCTTAGAAATAATATACAGGTACAGTAAAGGTTTGAGAAATACTTTATTATTTATTATGATGCGGTTTTCTGTGGCGAAAAATAAACATTGGTCAAAATTATTCCCGTATTTTTGAGATTGTGTGTTCTGTAAATGAAGTTCTCTTTTGTTAACATGTTCGGACATTTTTTAAACATTTTATCGTCTCAAGAAATTGTAACTTGAATTTTATCATTTTCAAACACAGGATTTGCATTCTGGTTGCACCTTTATGCATAAATTATGCTAATGCAAGCTTAAGTGCATAAATGGCACCGTGAAGTTCAATTAACAATGCAAAATTAATTGTCGCCTTCCTGTAATCTTTTGAAGATGCTATCTTAATGTTAACTTGGTTCATCCTTTGAGATGGGAAACCATATATCAGTATTTGAGATGCTGATGATAAATTATAATTAAACAGGTGATAATTACTTGTTTCCTTCTTTCACAATTATTTGTTTGATCTACAAGTACTTGTTCCGGTCTGGGTGTTTGTGAGTTCAAATGTTTGTAAACACAACGAGGATACAGGGACAAAGACAAATATAATAGTGTAAGGCAAAGTTAGTAGTGTGGGGGAAAGGTTTATAAAATAGGATTATAAAACTGATTATTAAGAAACGCAGAAAAAATTTACCCCAAAATTTTTCACTAGACCATCTTGTTCTTAGCATGTCCTAAAAACATAATGACAATAAATCAAAGACTTCCAATTTGAATCCATTAGTACATACTAACAGGTCAAGATTCTTTGTTTATAATTTTTTTATTTATTCATTGGATCCCAACTATTGATTGCACAATAATTTAAGCATGTTGACCGTATCAATCAATTACAAAATTAGTCCATCAGCAAAGGCCTTGAAAATAATGGGGATACTTATGTATTTTTTTTTATTAATACATTTTTACAAATTCGAGAGTGGGGGCATGTGACGTCAAAAGCAAGTGAAAACTGCACTTGCATGTGAAGTATTGGCAATTTTAAAAGAGTCGTATCTTCGTCAATTTTCGTTTACGTAACAAGAGAAAAAATACGTGTCAAATATTTTTTTAATGAAATATGTTTCTGATCTAACTAATTAGATTTTTTCAGTCTAAAGTATAATATATTATGGAACAGGGAACAAATACCAGTATGTATGCACTTCTAACTTTAGGAGACTACATCATTCTCGTAGAATCTAGGTGTAGAAAATCCGACAAGGAAAAATATAAAAATATCTAACATTTATAAATATTCGACTTGACAAATTACTTCTTCGTCCTTCCAATCTATATATACTAATATTGCAGAGGTAAAGCTTGTAAGTTTGTTTGTAGGAAGTAATATCTGGAACTACTAAACCGATTTTGAAAATGGGGATGGCAACTCAAAGCTAATCGTAGATGGCGCTGCGATAGTTGGTCCCTACGTCAGATTACTGTCTACCTTGTACAAAAAACAAACAAGATTTATTGTTATAAAAATTGAGTATAAATACAAAACAAATATGGAAAATTATTCGTCAATGCAAGCGCATATACTAAAAGAAGAATTAAGACGCCGCGGTGCATCTACAAGAGGAAAAAAAGTGATTTAAGTGAGTGGTAATACATTTGATTTTACCGTAATAAATCCACAATTACTTGTAGTTGAGGTTTCAATTTTTGAGTTTAGGTATGTTTTACCTGTCCTCTCCTATAACAAGAATATAATGCTGCTTCTGACTTTCTATATTGATAAAATGTCATAATGTTTTAAGTCAGTAATTTTAACCCTTTTTTCTATTTAGTTTCGAGAAATATCACAATATATTTAATTTCTTAACACCACAACTATCACAAAACTGGTTCCAGGTGATAATTCTTCCGCCAGACGAACCATTTCATGATTTATAGAGCGATGCAATACTGGTACTTAACCTCCATAGAAAAGTAGCTATTATTTTGAAAAGTGTATTCGATTGTTTAGTTATGGTAAGTATAATCATAGAATTTCATTAATAAACTCAACTAAAGGCCTGTCTCGGCTTCGCAAGGCTGGATATTTGTTTATTATATAGCTTTTCCTGAGTTATAATTCAATTTTTGTACTCAAGGCAGTCACAGCAGCTACCCATTATTTCTTGATAGTGTGAATTGTCGGAAAGTATGTTCCATCATTTTTACAGCTTATTACACAACATCTAGTCATTTTACATCAATAAATCGTTTTTTTTTCAGAAAATTCCTTTGATTTGACAGTTCTTTTGGGACCAAACTGTCACTTGTCACTTTGACACTTGCCTTCCCCATTCTTTCACCAGTACAAAGTTACATTATTCTTGAGTGGCATAGGCTATATTTTATTTTAAAAGCATCAAAGTAGCTGTTACCAGTGGCTTTGCTCGCATTAATTTAGAGCTTGATGAATACTACGGGTTGATCATGTGGTGCCTTTTTTTCAGGATGAAAGGTAAGTACCATATATCCGTTTCTGGACATATGAATTTAATGTGAACGTTGAACAGTTAATTGGTTTAGGCGTGAAAAGATAACCAACTTACTTTCGCATTTATAATATTATCATTTTAAGTTAAAATAAGTTAGGATTGCACCTGTGCAAAGCCAGGGCGGATCGCTAGTCATAAATCAATAAATAACATAATATCTAACATCTAATAGATATGCAATCGACATTCTCTTCTGTCACACTAACCGTTGTGCCAGACTGGTTCTAGACGCAATAAGTAACGTTATCTAACATTCGCGATTTATTCGCTGATTTAATTATGACTTGATTAGTTATTTCGATTCGCTGTTCTGGTGTTTGCGGCAGTTTTGATCCTTAATAGATAAGTAACGCGGTGTCCTAGGCAGGCGATAGAACGCGAAAGCGAACGCGAAGCGAAGCGATTCATTGCAATGCGGCGACGCTGTCTATGTGCGCGCGAATTTGTTGGTTCAGCAGCAAAAAAAAAACAAGCAGTACCGTAAGAATTCGTTTCATCATTGTTTTGTTTCATCGCGCCGCTTCGCTTCGCGATCGCGTTCGGGTTGGTTCGCCTGTCTAGGACAACGCGTTTATGTTTAGTATATATTCTGATAGCTTCAATATAAACAAGTTTTCAATCGAAAATATGCATTCAGTCATTTCCTCCAAATGCCTGAATGCGAATAGCCCGGAATAATAATAGTCCGGACTATAAGTTAGTATAACTCGATGGCACGGTTGGCGCTGTGGTTGAGCGATCAACTGCTGTGCAGCGCGTTGCAGGTTCGATCCCCGCACGGAACAAATATTTGTATGGTCTTCAAGAAGTTGTTCCGGTTCTGGACGTTTGTGTATGTGACTTTATATGTTTGTAAGCGCACCCACGACACAGGAGAAATACATAGTGTGGGGCAGCGTTTAAAAAAATCATCTTTCATTTTAACATTTCAGTATTTTTTAACTTACCATAGTTAGGTTGTCCAGGTAAGATATTGCACTTATTCGTCTGTTTTCGTATTAGCATGTCGTGTAACTGATGGAAGTCTTTTTCTTCACATTGGTAGACCTAGAATCAATAAAAGAGATGAAAGCAAATAATAATTAAATATATTACCCTATTATTATTATTGCTCTTCTGCTTGGCCTTCGGAATGAAAGTAAAAATCATCCTTATCACTATGACATACTAGCAAACCCGGCGAACTCCGTTTCGCCAAATTTTTTTTTGCTATAGACCTCACGGAGCCCGAGACCTTCCCAACGAATGCAAATCGGTTCGTGCGTTCTGGAGTAATAGCGTCAGGAAGGAAAACCCGACTTATTTTTATATAGTAGATTATCACATAAAACGTTCGGTTATCTATGGGTAGATGAAAAACAAAAAACGCTCGCCACGACGGCCTAAGTAAGTCGAATTGCATTATTATATCGTAAAGTTCGGCCGTTCAGAGAATGCGTTCCTGACAGGTCGCGATTGAACTGACGATGTAACTTTGTAATGGCGTTGCAGTTACAATAAAAATATTTTTGCTGGTTGTTTACCGTTTTAACAATTGATGAGCATTAAAAACAACATTATTATATCAATAATCAATGAATGTTATAATTTTATGACAAATACATGTACTAACTGACAGGTGTCAGGAACGCATTCTCTGAACGGCCGAACTTTAGTAGTAAGGACGAATACTACTATACCAACCCGCACTGGGCTTGCGTGGTGGATTATAGCCCGCTCTCTCTCACAGAGAGGAGGCCTGTGTCCCAACAGTGGGAACATTTATAGTCTGATGATGACGAGTAAAAACGATTTTCATTTTTTGTTAGTAGAAATTGCAAATCGCAAAATCGCTTCATGTGCAAGCTCTAAAAGTATGTTCTTTGTTGCAAAAATGTTGATCCAGCTGTCTAAGGGACTTTGCTAAAGGTAACACTCCGGCTCCATAAGATCTTAGAGCCCCTTCCCTCTCTCAAGACCCACAGTTCAGCAAATTCCATGCATGTATTAACTACAGCACAACTTACTTTAAACGTATACTCCTTCTCTCCAGGATGTTGTCCCGGTTGTCTAAGGAACTCAGCTAAAGGTAACACTCCGGCTCCCAAAGGCCTCCTCGCCACTGGGCCCCTTCGTTCTCCAGTACCACTGCCGCTGCTGCCTGCGCCTGCCCATCGACCAACGCGTATGACCCACGCGACCAGCCATAACTCACGAGTGAGATCTGTTGTTGATAGGTCCTGGAATAATGGTTGTGTTAGATGTTACATTTCAGATTTATTTTTAACTTATGCCCGCGGCGTTGCCAAAATGAAATTCGGTAATTATACTATAGGAACGTCATACCCGGATAGAAAGTATCCTGTGGTGTGTTAATTCCGTCAAAATCCGGTAGGTTTTCGTGGGAAAGACTTACAAATATTCATCCATCCATTTATTATTTTTTTTTTTTTTTTTTTATTTATTTATTATAGCAGTACACTTACAATTTTCTAGAATAAGTTGATGCAATCATAAACTCATTAGAGTTTTAACGTGCACCAAAACCATCGACAGCATAATCTACACAAAGGAATTTAAATGCAGCACACTCAAATCCTTACTTAAAAATATCAAAGTTACAAGATAAAATAAAAAAAAAACACAATTAGTGGGTATTAAGCAAAAACATAGGTATCAACGCGTATTACTTACGAGTGAACATCGGTGACCAATCTACCTGTCCATCAAATTAATTTTAACGGAGGAATGTTAAGTGATCTTTATACAGGTTGTTCCCTAAAAACAATGTGATTAGTGCCTTATAATATGTAGTTATATTGAATGAATGAGTTTAATTAGGTTTCTAATATTTATTCATAATCTTTAAATTAGACGTAAGTATTTTGTAAGAAATGTTGTTTTAATTTGTAATTTATGTTTTTATGAGTTATGTTTTCTCTCAATGATATAGGCAGTTGATTAATAAGGTAAGGGATTATATACTGTAACGACCTCTTGCCGTGTAAATTCCTGTAGTTAGGTAATAACAAATTATCATTGATGACACTACGAGTATTAATTTCAATTATTCTTCTTTTCTTAAGATTTTCATTAAAATATTCTTCTTTTAATAAGGTATATTTGATTTTTTCATGTATTGGCATTATTTTACAAAATCCAAATAATTTATGGTAGTCATCTTTGTACTTCTTCTTAATATTCTGCGGAACAATTGCCTTCAATAAACGTAGTTGAAGGGCGTAAATTAAATCTAGGTGAGTCTTATATGTCCTACCATAGCTCGACAGACCATAGGATATTGTTGATTCAGCCAAGCATTTATAAAGCATTAACATTGTTTGGTATGGAATTTTACATTTAATTATGGAGAATTTTGCTAATAAACCTCTCAATTTATCACACACCCCGTTAATATGCTCCTTCCAATTAAGTCGGTTGTCAATGGTGAGTCCCAGATATATTTGGCTCTCCACGAGATCTATAGAGTCACAGCTACAAGGCTTGGCTACTTTAATATTACAGTTATCATGCAAACATTCATGGCAGTGAGCTGTTAATTTAGGCATGAATGAGCTTCTATTTTGACTGGAACTGATGTACATTAATTTGGTCTTACCCGCATTTAAAACTAACCCAGCGTCATGTGACCATTTAGTTAGTAAATCAAAATCCTCTTGTAGTTTTTTTTGGGCATCCCTAATACTGTGGCCTACGGCCATAAGGCAGGTGTCATCGGCGAATTGATAAATCTCACACTCTTTTATAATATTAACAAGGCTATTAACATAAGTGAGGTAGTGCAGTGGCCCAAGGACCGCTCCTTGCGCCGTTCCTTCCGTTACGATGACCGGGTCACTATTCGCGTCACTAACTTGGACTATGTATTTTCTATCTTCAAGGTAGTTTTTGCACCATTCGAGTAGTTTCCCTCCAATTCCACTGTCTTGAAGACACTCTAGTAACCGGCCATGTCTGAGAGTATCGAATGCCTTGCTGTAATCTATAAATACCACTAGAATGTGTTTTTTATCATTTAAGTGTTTATGAATGCTATCTGTGAACATAGATAGCAGCTGAGTGGTACTCTTTTTTGGTTGGAAGCCATATTGTTTGTCTGTTATAATTTTATTCTTTTCATAGAAATCGTGAATTTGCTTACATATGAATTTTTCTATTATTTTATCAATTGCCGGTAATATAGTGATTGGTCTATAGTTGTTGTAATCTAGCCTGCTTCCTTTTTTGTGAATAGGTCTGACAATCCCTGTTTTAAGTGTTGATGGATACTGGCCAGTTTGTATGCATAAATTGATTAGATTCGAAATCACTGAGGTGATTGACGAACACAGCATTTTGATATCTATGGTTCTAATTCCATCTATTCCTGGTGCTTTATTATTATTCAAGGATGTTATGATTTTTTTGACTGTGTCAGTCTCCGCAGGTTTTATACGCATCGTCACGTTGACCGGGGTTGTGTACTCGGCTTTATTTAACAGTGGTTTTGAGCACTTAGGAATAATTAGTTTAACGCTTTTATCAAAAGTGTGTGCAAAATTATTTGCAATGTGTTTAGAAGATAATTTAGTTTTCATAAAGGCACTCTGGATAGCGTCATCAATGGAAACTTTAATTCTACCTGTGATTCGATTAAGAATTTGCCACAACTCTCTAATATTGTTTTTATTTGATAAAATAACTGACTGTATGTTATCGTTTTTGGTTTTTCTAATTAAAATATTTGCATAGTTTCTGGATTTATTATATTTCTGTTTTAGTATTGCGTTATTAGGGTCTTTTATCCACTTAACAAATAATTTGTCCCGGTGTTCACAGGCATTGATTATTTTTTTATTCACCCAATCATTATTACTACGTGATGATCTAGCTTTCATTTTGATTTTCATTTTAGATTTATTATAACATTCCTTAAACTGGGTATGGATGAAGTTATATAGGGTTACGGGGCATTTTATATCCTGTGATTTTTCCCACTTTATTTCATCGAAACATTTCATGAGTTGGTGTCTGTTAACGCACATCTTGTATTTAGGGACATCCTGTGTTTGCGCGCCAGCACATGCGAGCATCACTGCGCGGTGGTCAGCCAGTGTGGTACCGAGTGTCGCCGTAAATAGGTCTTGCGTGCGGGATCTCGCATAAATGTGATCAATACAAGATTTACTTATTTTTCCATTACTACTTGCTATTCTAGTGTAATCAGTGATCCCGCACACAAGGCCCATGGCACATAGAATGTTATTGTATTTATGCCTTACAGGATTATCCGCTTTTAAATCTATGTTAGTGTCTCCCAATAAATATAAATCTGTGGTTTTAGTGAATTTTTGTAGTGTAGTTAGTAATTCATCAATAAATAAGATTTTACTAGAGCTAGGTGGTCGGTATACCGCACACAGGTTCGCAGAATAGTTCGTATGAGTGGTGATTGTACAGAATATACTTTCAAAATGTAAAGTGTTTATATTAACGATATTACTTTGATGTTTACTATTCACATATACTATAATGCCACCACCCCTCCGAGACTTTCGCAAGGCTGTGAGCATTCGGTACCCGCTTAATTGATACAGAACACTATTAATTTCTGATATGTTGCATTCAGTTAGAATAATGACATCAATACATTTATTTGAAATAAGTATCATTTGTTCTAATGCAGAGAAGTTTTTGATTATTGAACGAATATTAATATGCATACACAATAGGTTAATTTGATTTTTTGGAGTACAATTAATAAAATCATTAACATTTAGACAGTCTTTCATCTCATTAATATCACAAAAAGAATTCGCCATTGGTATTTATTAAAACATACGTATACACCGTGTTCTTCACGTTATCCATAAACTTTAGCAAATACTTCTATGGCTTTTACAAATCAAATCCAACAAAGGAAGTAGTACTTAAAAAGGCTTCGTTACAAAGATATTTGTAATTTCATTTAATGAAATTTAATTGAGCTATGCAGTGAGAAAGTATCTTAATTTGGCCTATGTTGCCGCTTAGTGCAATTAAAATGATAAATCTATCAAATACTATTTGCATTTCATTTGCACGTACGAGAGGAACCCGAGAGTTAGCGAAGAAATACGATCATTTGCGATAACGAATCTTTCAAAGAGATTAAACTGGTCGCTATGGATACCTAAGTTGTTATTTGTCATTGTTTGTCATGCATGATTTTAACTGTCAGGATTATTGTTTATTGTAATTTGCTTTTGGGTTTCCGACTAATTTAATCAATCATTTTGATTACAACTTTCACTATGCCGCACGAATATTCTGCTCAACACCAAGCTGATATTCACTTCGTCTACGGTTTCTGTGACGGAAATGCTACAGCAGCTGTGCGAGAGTACCAACGGCGATTCCCTGGTCGGCGCGTTCCTGATATACGAACATTTATTAACATACACAGGAGATTTTGTGAGATCGGAATTAGACCACGCCGCCCTGAACGAGCAATCAATTTGAGCGTCGCTTAAGAAAACAGAATAATGAACCTTATTATTCATGATCCTACACTCTCAACGAGACGCGTTGGGAGAATCGTGGGTGTATCTCATAAGCTAGTGTGGAAACTGTGGAAAAGATATGGTTTGCATGCCTACCACTACAGAAAATCCCAAGGCATAATACCACCTGATCACTTCTCAAGAATTGTTTTTTGCCAGAGAATGAATCAAGAACTGATAAATAATCCAATACTGCTTCAAAAAATTCTTTGGATGGATGAAGCCCAGTTTACAAGAGCGGGAGTATTCAATTCCAAAAATCAAGTGCAGTGGCATGAGAGCAACCCGAATTTACATTGGCAGGCGTCACATCAAACTGAATTCTCTGTAAACATGTGGGCTGGTGTTTTTAACAATCAGCTGATCGGCCCTATTGAGATTCCCCACCGCCTAAATGCTGACAATTACTTAGAGTTCCTAAGAAACGTCACTAGCTTCGAATTTTTCGAACAAGTGGATCTTCAAACTCTGCGAACCATGTGGCTCCAACATGATGGGGCCCCTGCACATTATGGCACACAAGTGCGTGAATATTTAAATGCAACGTTTCCTGGCCGTTGGATTGGACGAGGTAGCACAAAATAATATCGCATGGCCAGCTAGGTCCCCAGATCTGACTCCTTTAGATTTTTATGTCTGGGGAACCTTAAAGGAGAAGGTGTACTCCGTACAAATTCAGAACCGTGAACAGCTCTTAGATAGAATATCTCAGGCTGCTGAACAAATAAGACAAATGTCTGTAAATTTAAATGGCCAAATTAGGACTCGTTTGAATATTTGTGTCGAAAAAGAAGGTGGTCATTTCGAAAACTTTTTACATTAAATTTATTTTTTGCTTTTTAGAGTTTATTTTTTATTAATAAAAATATTTTTGAATGACATTACGGCTGACGTAGTTGTCTAACCTACAGTGTTATATGGATCTTTGGACACTCCATTGAGGTTGACAGGAGAGCGCTCATTTGTGAAATGCATTGAAAAATAAGATGGTGGCGTTAGTTCTGATGTTGCCCACGCAACAAGTGTGCTTATAAATTATAATTATTCTACTCAAATGCATAAAAAAAAAATGCTGTGATTACCATTTATCTTAATTTGACCGAGACCTATCTTTTGAGAGTATTTTTACGAATGTACGTGAGCTCTAAGCGTGGTCCCCAGATTGCGTGTTGAGCTGCCCCTCTTTTAGTCAATAATTTTGAGATTGAATGTTCGTTACTTAAGCCGAAACGGCAGAATGGGAAGATAATTATGGTAGCCTACTCCCCTTCCCGTCGTTGGAGGTCCGGCGTTGCTTTAAGCCTAGACTAAAAATAAGGACTGCAGAAACGTTTTGCGAAGGCTGCATGTCGTGGGAAGAGGTTATCATGATTTGGTTATGGAATTTTGTTTTTTTTTTTTATTCCTCAATTAAAAAGACAATTCGAAATACGTATCTACCTGCTTGGTAGCCTTATACGTTCTCTTTAGATAAGTATAGTACATTGACAGTGCTATGAGGAACGAGATAAAAAATCAAAGAAACTGTTTTGACAAGTTTCAGCCCGCCAAATGTTATGAATGAAAATACGACGTTGCCAATTCGGATAAAGAGGCATGCATATCGGGTTATTTACGTCTAGGTATTTAGTTTGTATGAAAATTAACAAAAAATAAAAAATAAGAATTTATTAATGTGTCCATAATGAAAAATGCTTACTTCCGTGGTCTGAACATCTGGTCGAAGTTTATGTATATCGTCCGGAACACGGTGTATACTTTGTTTAAACTGTACTTGCGATTTTATGCTGCTTGTTCTTTGCTGATAGCTAGACCGCGAATATCATTCAAGGTACGTATGATACGAGCTTTGTCACCGTCCTCCTTTCGAGCTATAACCAGTCCTCTTTTAAACCACACATACTTGAAGTTACGGTTGACTTTCAGTTCCTGCTTAGCATTCCAAAATAATTGCTTTTGATGTTTTGTCATTGCTTCTCTCACATAAATGGCATTTGTGTTATTTTCTTCGCTAGGAAGTATATCGGAAACAGTTGGTTTGACACTTTTAGAGGCAGCAATCCAGGTTTCTTGGACTTCTTCGTCTTTGAGCTCCACTAGTATGTTGGCTGGCTGATCTTTTCGTCCATGAAGTCTTAGTACGGATATGATATCTGTTTTAGGCTGTTTTAGTTTTAGTGCAATATCATCCACTAGAAGGCTTACGTTTTCGTTGTTTTGAATTGGAACATTTGCAATTTCTACGTGTTTTGCTAGCTTCTCTTGTTCAAGCTCGTGCAGTCGTTGTTCTAAGGCACCTACACGGGTTTCTAGGTTATTGTTTCTGTTAGTCAGCTCCGTGTTCTTACGTTCTAAGGCTTTTATAGTCTGCTTAAATGATTCCATGGACTGCATTGCTTCATCAAGTTTATCGCTATGGAATTGCAAAGAGTTGTTTAATTGCGCCAATTCACTTTTAATAGCTTTTTCAACTTCTTTAGTGATGTTACTTAATAAGCTTTTTGCGTTTATTTGTACTGGTGTATCCTCCTCTTCATCTTCATCTTCAGCTGTAATGATGGATGAGCTACGTCTCGGGGACTCCTGATGGCATTCCTGGCACGTCCACTCCAGGCTTGGTGCAGCTTTTAATGCTGCGATCTGTTTATTGGTTAATCCCGTGCATTTTGGGTTCAAATGCACTATCCGTTCACACTTACTGCACTCTAACCCCGGTGAAGATTTTGTTATATTTTTTTTACAAATATCGCACTTTGACATTTTAATAAGGCTGAGGGTATTCGTATAAGTTAGATTAGTAGCCGTGCGTGCGTCACGTATAGTAGTCTGTCGATGACTGACCATGAACTAATACAATAATAAAAAAGTACAAAAAAAAATAGTTCCCAGGCGTAACACCTGAATAAATAAAATAAAGTTTTGGCACTTTCAAAATCGTTGCCTCAAATCTTTTCCAAATCAGACGTTGAATGCTGAACGGCTTTCATTATTGGTCTAAGCCATAACATGCTTTTTATTGCGTTAAAATGTCTTTCAATAATAAAACCATGAAATTGTACAGACGCCAGCAGGTCAACCTACCCGAATCTGACAAATTCTACCAACCGAAAATTTACCTTCCACTATTGTGATAAGGTTAAAAATCAATTACAAAAATTTGACAGAATAAGGTAGGTTGATGTGCTGGCGTCTGTACGTCGGTTGTAGAAGTAGGACAGTACAGTCTATTTCCTTAAAAAGAATGGTGTACGTGACATTTTCATAATGCAATAACAAATTAATCACAGCGCATGACTACTGCAAACAATACTTCATCAAAGAGAAATTCCGCTGAAGCAGTGACTCTTGTGGTGGCGTTTGACAAATGCAAAAATAATTTTTCAGATGTTTACCTATAGTTTTACTCATAAGTGAGCCTGCGCACAATTCTAGTAACAGCTGAATATCGTTAACTTTAATTAGAGCAGCTATAAAGGGCCGTTCGTAAAAATCCCCTGGATTGACAAGGTCTCTCTAGTGAGATCATTTAATTTTATGATATGCGGTTAAATTAGCTAAATGGACTATTCTATAACTAATGGTATTCTATTCTATAGCTTTTTAAGTATTTAATCGCAATTCATTTAATGGTTGCTAAACTGGCCCTTTCTAAACCACACGTTGTCATTCTTTTTTTGAAACAAGCACTTGAGAGGAGGTGGCTCTAGATATTATTGGAAATTGTATCATGGTGATGTATACAGGATGTTTTTGATATCGTGGGCAATACTTTAGCGGCTTGTAGTACTTGTGAAAATGATCAATTTTTACTATGGGACCAACCATGAAATTTCGAAACTAAAATCATCTGTTCTATATCTTTTCGAGTTATGACACCATAAATGTATGGAGGAGCTGATTTTAGTTTCGTTTCATTGTTGGTCCCACAGTAAAAATTGTTCACTTTCACGAGTACTACAAGCCCCTAAAGTATTGCCCACGATTTCAAAAACATCCTGTTCATAATAACGATATACTTATGGTCACAAAGGAAACTAAAACCGCTTCTGTTTTATAAGTTCTTTAAATCATCTAAAGCCTAGCCTTTGCCGGCTTTCAATTCCAATATTTTTCGTGGAGGGACTGCCTATCTGACCTGTTAACCAACCCAATTAGTATTGGATGATACGATATCCCTAGTAAGTAGTCTGACTTTTGTGCAGATCTGTAACGACTGTCAAAAGATCTACAAATTAAGGAATGAATACTGTTTATTGCCACCAAAACTACTTAAAACGAATCATGGTCATGTCTGCTGCAGAACCTAATATCTTTTAATGCCAAATGACTATACGAACCATGCTGTTCAAAATATAAACAGATCGCATAAATAAAGGGGCCAATCAAAAGCCCTTCACCTACAAGATAATCTTGGCCTTTAAACACCTGCATGAAGCTTCGTGTCTTGGACTAATTGCATCGGAATTGACCCTACCACTTCGGCACGTTTGAGTAATAATCACGCATATGCACTTGAATATTGGCGCAGTTTTGCGATATGCCTTAATAACCATAGATTTTAATGTTTTCCTCAATAAACTTGTTAATTAATTGTTCAATAAGGATATTATTCTTTTATTACCTTTGGTTTCCTTTCGCCTAGCTGTAATTCATATCCTAACTAATATTATAAAATGCGAAAGTTTATTATCTGTGACTGTGACGCTTTCAAGACTAAAGCACTAGTGATTTTGATGAATTTTGGAACAGAGATAGTACCGTGAAGACGGCTTCTTTTTTTCTGAAAGGGCCAGATGCGCCACGGGCAATAGCAAGCTTTTTGCCGGAATAATCTTGTAACAATTTTTCACTAGAAAAAATGGTGAAAATACCTACATAAATAAACGTCCATAAAACCTTAGGGTACCAAGGCAGTAACGTAAGTAGAAAAAAATTACAAAACGCAAACTCAAAGCATTTATGACAATTACAGGCAATTTTGGCTTGTCAAAAAAAAAACATAAAATAAATCCAGTTGCAAGGTATAATAACTTGTGAACCTTTAGGTACATGCAATAAGACATAAGTAACAATAACACGGTCCTTATACAAGTAGAAGTCGGCCGCACAAATTATAAGTCAGCCATAACTTGAATCTATACGTAAATAGCCCTGCTTATCGCAATGACCATTAGTCCTTAAGCCAAAGCGACTAAAAAGAGTTGTACCTTCTGTTATCGACACCTCGATTTACACTGCACTGAACCAGTTTTCTTGCCTTCACCTCAATGACGTGTTGCAAAACGATCAAGTTACTATTAAAAATTGTTTACGTTTCAAGAGTAAACATTTGGATAGAATGTCCTGGCTTAAATACGATTTGTAGTTTCTGTGTACATCCAAGCAAAGAGGCATTAGTTTATGTGTTTAAAGAGTTATCGACAATATCGATAAATATTTACAGTAAATTCAGCTGTTTGACCCGTGTGACAGTGTTGTTCATCAAAACCACGTAACGGATGACCCTGCGATGATGTGTTTTTCACCACAATTTAGGGAATGTTTATGTTGTGTATACTTTTTTATATTAAACCTTATGCAACAAATTAATCTAAGTGTTTTCTTATGTCGTAAATATTGTGGGCCGGTCGCTAGTTTTGAAAACAAAGAGGCGACAGTATTGATAAACATTTGCACTAAATTCACCAAGATTACCACAAAATTGACCATAATTCTAAAACAACAATGCAAATATCGATCTGATCGCGTTCGGAATTGAATTGTATCGGTATCTTAATGTTATTATATCGATACTGTTAAGGCTTGTATTGTTTCTAGTTGAATAACATTCTACCGAAGCGAAGCATATCGGCACTAGAACGTTTAACGATTCCTGATTACTGCGTGTGCTAAATAACCAATACGCATAATATAAACAGAATAAATGCCATTTTATTTTAAGACTGTTATCAAAGGTGCACAGGACCCCGAGAAAGATTAACGAGATTTTACTCAATTCGTCATTTACGAGTATATCAAACGAAAACTGCATAATAAACAATTCTCAACAACAAAGAGTGACTCTTCACCATACCTACTACCATTGTTTCGCTGTTAAAAACAGGTAAGAATTACCGGAAAATCTGCCTGGGATTTTTAACATTGCAGTACTTACCGCAAACAAGGTACTGTTGGCGTGCAATCGATCCACGTAATTCGAGAATCCATCCCTGGCTATCCTGATCCGGAACCTCTCAGACAAAGGTTGCGCTCTCCTGGCATCGTGAAGCCATAGTAGCAGTTCTGCTTCATCCCCACCCGCGGTGTGGCCGAAGTCTCGCATGCTGCACATGAGGTGATGGGATTGGACGGTCGTGGTGGTGGTGATACTTGAGCTGTTTGAGGTGAGCGTTCCAGAACTGAAGCTGCTGCCCGAACCGCCTGCGCGACGGAGTGTGCCGCGCCACTGGGGAAGAAGGAAATATGATGAGCTCCTGAACTTTATTTTCTAGCACCTTGAAATCACTGCCCTGGGATCTGGAGGCGACTGCCCTCCTGCGCGTCTATGAGTGGCGCGTGGAGGCGCAGCGTCGGAGTGTATCCCCGCTGCCTCGAGAAGTCGAGGCGCGGCGGGAAGAGCTCCGGCGCGATCTCAGGGCAGTTTGGAGAGAACGACTATCGCAACCGAGGTACGGGCTAGCCGCAATCGCGGCTGTAAGACCCCTCTTTGAGGAGTGGCTGGATAGGTCCCACGGCGTCCTCACCTACCGCATGACACAGGTCCTCACCGGACATGGCAGCTTCGGGAGGTACCTGTGCATGATAAAAAAGGAGGAAACGCCCGGGTGTCACCACTGCGAGGATCGCCCAGAGGACACGGTGGAGCATACGGTGCAGGACTGCCCAGCTTGGGCGGAGCACCGCCGTGTCCTCACTGCGGCGATAGGCGGAGACCTCTCGCGCCCGGCATTGGTTGCGGCCATGCTGCGGGGCGAGACGGAGTGGGAGGCGGTCGCCTCCTTCTGCGAAGCAGTCATGCTCGCGAAGGAGGAGGCGGGCCGCTTGAGGGAGAGGATACCGTCCTCCCTCCGCCCGAGACGCAGTGGTAGACGCCCACGGCGACGGATGTCGCGGGACGATCTCCGGCCACCGTAGGCGCGGGCATGCCTGGACCATGCACGGGTCGACGGCGCGTTGTGTCCCACGCGCGCCTCAAGGAGCGTCAGCATAGTGACGGGGCCCCCCTATAGAGGGCCACAGTCCTGCCGGGGTTGCGGGACATACGTATACCGCGACTCCGGCACACAAAGGGCTACCGAAGGACACCGTGGATTTTAGTCAGTACAAGTCTGACAGTCCCTCCCGCCCTGCCCGGGGTTGGAGGACTCATTTGATGATTTTGCCACGTAAAAAAAAAAAAAAAGCACCTTGAAATACATAGATCACCTACTTGTATTTATTTAGTAGAAAATATTATACGCATTTAATTTTTTTGTTACGTGAACCGAAATTGAAAAAGATATGACACTTAAAAAAACACTCATTTTAGAATTTTAAAGCGTTTTATTTTTGTGCATATTTGTTTTTTTTTTAACTAACTGACCTATTAATTTGGTTTGAAATTTATTTATGTTGTCAACATGCCTATTATTATACTGATATTTAGACTACACTAAGTATTATAGGAGAAAAAGAAGATTCTTTCGTGGAAATCTGGCTCAAACCCTGTCATGGAATGGTAAAAGTAACTCACTGAGCACTTGCGTAGTGTAGATATCAAAACGATCGAATTCGACATTTTATCGAAAACAGAGAAGTACAAATTAGATACGCTGGTTTTAGAGTACATTGACTTAGTCACTTAGTGGATCAGTTTTTTCTAGCTTACATCCAATGTCCGCTCCACTAAAAGAAACATTGTCGTGAGTTCGTAACGCGCACGATTTATTTCTTTGATCCATACACAACTTGGTATCACTGCCAGACAAGTTTTATGTGGAGCGACTGCCGTCTGCCATCCGCATCTATTATGGAAACCGGGTCTGTGCAGTACAGAGAACTAATGTGGCAGTACATTTCGAGATTTGTTATTAATTGTGATAGTTGTAGGTAGCCAACATAGGAGCGCTGAAGATCATGAGTTTGTCTCTTAAAATAATTAGGTGTAATAAGTTAGTATAGTGTGTGAGGAGGTCGTGGCTAATTTATAATACGTGCGTCTGTTGATTTTCTGTCTTAGTACTTCGGAAAGCAGATTGAGAAGTTGTCGCAGTTGTTATGTGTAGATCTTTGAGTGCCGTTACACAGGCAGGCCCAAATTCTGACAGTAGGTAAGTCTTACTGAAGAGGTATTTTACTACGGAGTATTGATTGGTATATGGAGAGCAGATAGGTACCTCATTTAATTAAAATACCTGTAATGATTTGCATAAGTTTAGACTGCAAGCCGACCAATATAGTGGACATTAATGTGACACGGCACATGTTTTGGTTTGTCTAATTACGGAACAAGAATTTTGTCCAGGTACTATACGAGTATTCCGTCATACTTACATTGTTTTTTATATTAATTTGACCTCATAAAAACTGTTACATAGTTACATAACTTTAGAACGTCCTTTAATTTGGTCCTCATTAAGCCCATTCATAAAGTGTACATGTGTGTAACATGTGCGTCCGTCAACAACGCAGAAGGTAAACAAAATTAAATATTATTTATGATCCTGTTCATTGGTCAACAAAATATTTTCTCTGTTCCGTGTCTATGACATAACCAGGTATTGTGGCTATCAAAACTTTCTAAGATTATTATAAAAAAAACAATGTTGTCATAGTGTAAACGTAAAACGCAACATATGCCACACTCATTCTTACTAGCTCTAGACATCATCATACTGTTGGATTTTCAACTCAAGTCACATCGTTGAGGATTGAAATTCAATTCAATACTCGTAATTAGGCATTCATTCAGGTGTTTCTTTATGGTAGCAAAAATGGTCATATAAGTTATGAAACTCGACCTCTTCAATCACTCACTTAGCTACACACATAGGTACTTCCATAGAAGGCAGGAGTATCTGTATTTATGGTGTAAGCTCACAAGCACAGATTTGCTGACTTCATTTATAAAAAGATACCTTGCCATGTTCGTGAAGCAACTGCTATCAAGTCTGCGATATAAGGCGGTTGTACGAATAAGAAATTAATATCTTAGTGTAAAGCAGACTAGTTGAATCGATGTCATGTTATAAAAGCGATCGTACATGTGTTTGTGAAAATTTGGAATGTTCATAGGGCAGATTCTGACAGAGATGGAAGGACAAACTAGATGAGTTCCATAGGGTTGGGGAAGGAAAAGTCGGGTTCTGGAAAGTGGTCTGAGCGAAAAAAGGGTTTTACCAGAAGGGGAACAAAAAAGAGTACAAAACAGGAAAGCTTTTCCAAAGAAATCAAACTGATCTTTAGACACTTTGATTCTGTTCATCATTTGCCTAGCTTTTTCCCAACAGTATTGAGGCTTCCAGTCTAACCAGATTCAACAGAATACCAGTAAACTTGTCTGCTCCTCTTACGCTCTCAATATGCTAAGAACACGACGTGGCAAATTAGTTCCATAATTAGTAAGGTCTTAATACACTTGATCTCGAATTCATAACAGACTACTCGTATATGCAAATCCGATGCAAGAGATCTAAAACCTGGAGTCTGTTTCCTCAACCAATAAATTACACATTGGAAACTTAGGTGACAAATATTTAAATAAGGATAAAAGACACGCATACGCAGTAAAATGCAATTATTCACCTTTTAGAACAATAGACTAACTAAATACCTATGTACGACCATCAGGTTCAAAAACAAGTCTAATATTTATCCCCCAGAAGTTTCCTCAATTAAAGTTTTGTATAATTCAGGCTTAATTTATATTGCTGCAGAATAGAATGGAAGCGAATTTTTGGTATCGAAAGCTTACAAAGCATAATGAGCTTTATGCTTATTGTGTTACGTAGACTAAAAATATAATTGCGCGTCTCTAGGAGAATTCTCGCGAATTCTCGGAAATTTTCGCAGTTAGGGTCTCATAAGGAGTTAAGGATACGTCACACAATTGGCAAGATGACTGAAAAAGTTGAATTAGATTGTCAACAATTTTTTGACCTTTTTTTTTTCTTCTATGACGAAAGCGAGAATTGGCGAAGATATGCTGCGATACGAGTCTTTGTATAATTTTTCATAGTTCTTACGCCACGAATACACAATCCCGAGCTTTGATGGGTTAATATTTATCTCAAAATTTATTAATTTAAAAATTGTTTTCATTATTTTTCAAAACTCTCGTACTAATTGCCTATTGAAAAAAAGTTGTAATTTTTATTGTAAGACTACATAAAATAGCTTCCATTACATTCAGCGTCAAAAGCAATTAAGCCTAAAACCCCAAACATAGCAATAAACTTGCATTCATAACAGTTAGGATATTAAATATTAGTTACGGGTGTAAATGAATAGGTACTAAGGTTTCCGGTGGGAAGGCACTGATATAAAACATAGTTTATGTTCCCATACAGATCGTTTACAGCCGTGAGCAGATGTATGTACTGCAAGTAGATTAAGGGAGCCCATAAACTTATATCGACTTTGCATCCTACCTGATGCTGTTTAGAATATGACGGGGACATGTTTTGCGTTCTGAATAAAACATGAGTTGGATGCTTTTCTATGAGATGGGCTAGAGATGATTGATCGAAAAATTGAATAAATGTAGGTGTAGGGCAGACTCGTGCATTCTTTTCTCCGTTCCCTTTTTCTTTCCCATCAGAATTAGAGACAGAACACATCTATAAATCCAGTAACGGACTAACAGTTCGCCAGCTTTTCATTTTGCAAGTAGTATTAAAACCTCTATAGCCGTGGCATCATAATCTAGTCAAATTCGTAATTCTTTGTCGCGATTGACACAAACCACCTGAGACTTCACTAAGGTTCATCACCATCATCACTGGCAGTCGTGTTCAGCCCACTGCTGAGTAAGATCACCGCCCTTTTGCGTCCTATTTCGCTGATCTGCGCGAGTCTCAACAATTACTGTGGTCCGCGATCTTTTGTATACTGCCACTCATCATTGTCGACTGTCACTAAGGTTGCAATTAGCTAGTTGTTTTTTGTTACCCACTTCCCATTTCTGGTCAAAGGTCTCCTCTTTCTTCTTCTCTGGTCATTCAATCTTACATTGGTGTACCAAAAAGCTTGAAATCAAGAAAATTTTGAGGTTTAAAAGACCAAAGATATTCTGCTGAAGTAAAGCCTCTTTAACCTCCCGTCCGTTAATAAATCTCCAGGAGATTTTGTGTCATTGTTTTACTATTGTTGTTAATTACCGAAACATGAGCTCATAAAAGTTTAGCAGACACCGAACTTCGACAACTAGTTTGACAACTCTAAACAGTGGTAGCGAAAACCACCTTATATCCAGTTTGTCAAAAATAGTGATTATTGCATTTATAAAATAACACTACAATTTAATAAGTATGTCATAAGCTAATTTTAGAAATAATAATTAAGCTTGACATGATCATCAATATCGTTTATTTTAAATGTTATGAAAAATGTTAAGTACGAGTACTTAATAATTCCTTAAGAGAAAATTCCAGGCTTGGATGCAGGACGCAGAACCCCGCCGTCCTCTGGCATATGCACATGCAGGTGTTCATAACTGACAAGATGTCATGGATTTCCGGAAAGTTACGCCTGATTCCATAAATTATCGTAATTCAAATAACACTCGTAAATCTCCACATTTTCAGCAAATATCCATTGTAATTTTAGATCTATTATTTGCGAGTTAAGGTTACTTTTGTTCTCACCTAATAAGGAAGCCAACTTCAAGTATGCTTAATGGCCGTAACTCCCACTTACGCTTAGATCACAATTTGAAGAAGCATTGCGAACAGCTTTAATCGCAAACTCCTATAATTAAACGAGTATTCTGGTTGGACAAGAATAACTTGAATCAGCTGAGGGCTTTATATTCTTAGGTTTACTGGTTTTAATGTACAGTTAGGAGCATCTATTAATGTAGGAGAGATAACTTGAATTAGCATTAACGAAGTCGTCGCGTCAAGTATAGTTTATTTGGTCGCGGTTCTCGGTATTCAGGGTCACGATAATTGGAAGTCCTATTACCGTGACCCTGGAACGTAAAAGGCTATTGAAGGACACCGTGGATTTTAATCAGTACGAGTCTGACAGTCCCTCTCGCCCTCCCCTGGGTGGGAAGACTCATTTGATTTTTACATTACCACGTAAAAAAAAAGTATAGTTTATTTATCTTACTTTATGCTAAACTCACTTGTTTTATTGCAAGTAAGGTGGCAGCTCGGTGTTTTAAAACGTCAGTGATAACATTATTAGTCCGAAATCTTTGTTATTTGAATTTCGGAGGTCGAAAGTTCAGTACATTATTCCGATAACTTTCAGCTATGTTTTAAGGATATATCTTGTTGTATGTATATGTCGTAGGCCAATCGTTGAATTAGCCACATCGAGTAATGCCTAGACACATCGTGTTACCCTGGCACTTTGCGAAGTGCCCAGTAAAAAGTCTGGCGGACCGACAACGAATTAAGGTATTTTTTGTCGCAAAAGTGAGCGGATCGACCAATAGAACGTATTTTTTGTCAACAGTGCACCGTTTTGTCTCCTCTGACCGCACTCAAACTAGAACAAGATGGGTTCGTAGGGTTTCTTTCCTTCGTTATGATTTTTCTTTAAACCACCCAGAAGTGGGTAAGTACCATCTATACTGCCCTCTTTCAATATGGCAAAGCCTTTGGACAGCAGTGGGTATGGCTAAAAAGAAAGTAAATTACTGAGATTTATGTACACAATGCTTGGTGTTTTCGGGAAATGTCTATTTAGGACGATGATGTGACCCGACCGACTGTTTAAGGTCCGCTGTATCTGTTTGTCGTCACTGTATCGGCGTGCTCAACCTTGTATAATTATGGGAATATCAATTGGCTAGAATGTCGTACCTACTCTGTGCCTGATGCTTTCATTGGTAAATTGTAAAAGGTTGGGCAATTTAATTAATCATATTGATTATAAGGTAGTTATTACGTTATATTTGAACCCGATACGTATTTGCGTATTATACATTTACATACGTAATTCTTCTAAAATTATCAGTACCCTTAGCACGAGTTTTCAGTATTGAGACGTAAAGTAAACTGGAACTTTGACAATTTTAAATTGACAATTTTCAAGGAAAAAATTAGTTCCTTCTTCGCACACCATAGGCGCTGTTCCATTTTTTCATACAAGAAACGCTGAATATTGGAAAGACGCTGTAAAGTAAAAGAGTGAAAATTCGTGCTAAGGGTACAGTTTTACTTTACTATTGTTCCTGAATAATGTTACTATGTTTTACGTAGTAGGAGCAAACAGGAAAGTGTTTATGAATGAATAGATACTACCGTCGAACAATGTGGCATGGGGTAAAACCTTTTAACCCACCTGCATAACTAATGTGAAATGATTTCATCTGTTTACATCATAACCTACATTTTATTTATTTTCCTTATGATCTCTTGGTCAACGCTGGATGAGCCTGGCTCATTAATCATCAGTAGTGCGCATTAGTTAATCCTTAGTTATTAAAGAGGGTTTTACTACAGTGCATTCGAAGGTGCAACGGCACCTAAAGCCATTTAACAATGACATGAAAGATTCGACCTCGCCTTTGGGGCTGCGGTAGCTTAGTTGGTTGAGCTTCTGGAGTACTTATCCAGAAAGACGCAGGTTCTAGTCAGCTTGCAGATCATTTTTCTGATCAGAAATCTTTACCTGTTTGAGGCCCAAAAATGATAAGCCAAGAAACAAATAAACTCGATTCAGGGGACCTATACCAATTTATGAACATCTTCATGTGGTCCTAAACACACTGTACTAAAGTAGGTTAGCCAGGTCATCTTATCTTACATCAGCTCAGTCACAAAGTATCCAGATAATGTTCCATTTAATTGGGGCCATTCATAATCCTCGCGATGAAGCAGTCAACTAGTGTCATGTCCTACTTCATAGTGATGCAATTTTGAAACTGAATACTGATAGCCTTGCAAGATGCTAAAATACCTACATAATATAGTCTTTTCTCAAATAAAACTACTAGCATTTTGTCTGTTTTGCCCATATTTACAGGTACCTAAGTTGTTCAACATGGTAAATTGCGTATGGGCAACCCTAGGGTGGGCTAGGCGGACCGATGACATTAAGAAGGTGGCTGAGACAAGACATAATGGATGCAGAAATCGGAGGACAGGGTGATGTGGCGCAGCCTGGAGATGAGGCCTATGTCTAGCAGTAAATTGCGATAGGCTGAGTGGATTGAACTTGTTCGATTTACTAATATTAAAAAGAGATATACCGAATATGGGCAGGTCCTGCAGTATATTCTCTTAGGATACTACAGCTTTGAGAGCAGCACTGTGTCAAATTACAGTTTAGTTTTAAGCACCTGACAGTAACTTGTTGCGTCACTATCGCGTCGACGAACATACAGCCTAGTTACTTCTTTTAGAGAAAATATAGCATCTTCCAGATAAAGGTACTCAAAATCGTTAAGGAGTCATATTCAAGTCACTATTCAAGTCAACTTACAGCCGCTGCCCTTTCTGCGCTTTCGACATGAACTCTGTATAGTTCCACGAGGCTCATATCCTCAGGGTCGACTGCTTCCGCGCCACGGCGAGGCACCAGCTCCAGACCTAGTTTTCTGAAAAGAAAGAAACGAGGACGTTTAGTTTTGAGATACTTCATGACTGTCACAGGTATAACAGCCTGTTTTTCCATCAACAGCTAAAGTTTTCAATAAAAGATTTACTTTTCCCTGACCATTACGAAAGTTACAGTAGAACTTTCGTAATTGTCAAGGAAAAGTTAATCTTAATTCATTAACAGTCATAGTTCATTAACCGTCTAAACTCATTTAGACTATGCAAGAAATTGAATGCGGATTATCTGCATGTTCCTGCAGAATGTAAATGGGCCTTAAATGTGCTTCTTTATACAAGTTAAGCTTAACCAATAGATTTGCCAAAAAACAAACATTGTAATGTCTCCAAAAATTGTGGGGAGCTTTTGTTTAGATCTACAAACATTATTTAAACTGTTACTGAAGAGACTGGGCGATTGTTTTCTTAGCAGTTTAGTAGTATTCAAAAGAAGCTAGAAATGATTCACAGAAATTCTTTTGTTTCTAACTTAGACAAATGCAGTTTTATGGTGAACAAAGGCCTTACGTGTCGTCGGCCTACATGTTATACTGTTCAAACTGCGAAGTTCAAAAGCAGGTAAATTGTTTTGTCTGGGAAAATCAATACACGCTTCGGGTTTATTTGAGTTAATTTTAACAATACCAAAGGTGTTATTGACGCAAATATGTATTTATTATTACGGCAAATCATCACTAAATAAAGCGATAAAGAAAATATCTACAAAACACTAAAATAAGACGCAATATCAAGTATATCCCATAGCGTTTTCCTGGTGTAATTTATTTTCTATACATCGTCATTCAAATTTTCCGACAGGGAAAAAAAACGTACTTAGAAAGCAAAGTTTCTTTTAAGTTTTTTTTTTTTAATTATAGCTATTTTACCACGATAAAAAAAAGTTTATTTTAAAAACAGGGTAATTATTTTCCTTGGTTTTATCGTATCTTCTCCAATGTTACATTTTTATTTTTCTTTTAAGGGAATCCTGTTCAGTTTTCAAGTTAATTCAAAACAAAAGCTAATGTTATTGACACAAATAAGGTATTCTCAGTATTCTAATTGATTGATGACGCAGAGAAAACCGGTAAGTGAAACCGATTTCCTCTTATAAAACCCGCTACGTGCTTACGTGCATACCTGACCGCGCGAATATTATGATTCACCGAAAAAAGGGTTCTTGGAATAGCAAAACCTAGCAGAAGTTAGTTTGCAATGTTGCGTTAAATATCAGAAGAAACTATAAATTCTTTATTAAAAGGTGACAGACCGCAGTTTTTTTTTAAACTGCGAACTGGTATTTTTTGGTATTCGTTATGTTGTTATTTAAAGGGTGTTTGTGTAGGTATGTCAGTTTCAATATTTGTAACCGCAATTCCTAGTGTGGTGGGGCAACGTTCTTTTTTTTATAGAACATAATTATATTCATATCTACTCAAAATCAAAATATTTTTATTTTACATGGGCCTCTGTGGGCACTTATAAAACGTCAAGAAGAGAAAAAAAAATTGGCACGGTTCGGGTTTGCCGAAGAAGAACCGGCAAGAAACTCCATGGTTACTCTTTTAAAATATTTGCTTTTACAATGTTGTTGTTACAGTTTGGTATACATACACACGAGAGAATATCGCAGGCACGATAAGAAGAGGGAACTTCTTACCAAAGCTAAATAAAAACAAAAAAAATAATAATAATAAAATAAGAAAGTATATAATAATATATACGTAATAAAGTAGTCGATAAAAATAAAATGGGCAACATACTCATCGATGTAGGTGTCATAGGCCATACACATACTGCTTGAATAGTAACGATACTAACTGCGGTATCGACGGCTTCAAGCTGCGAATGCATAGCAAACTACAGTTTTCCACGTACACACCTGAGAAGGCCATACACGGTTTGAAGTAGTCGCGTCTCAAGCATTTGAACTACTTCGAGCGATTGGTGCAGTCAAGCAGTTGCCGGACAAACACGAAATCGCTCGAGCAATCGAACTGCTTCAGGAGCAGTTGATGTTGATACCGAGTGCTGGAGCAGTTAGCAATGGCAACTTCAAGCAATTGAATTTGGCTGCTCGAACAGTCCGTGTATATTGATTGATTACTGGATAGCTGCTCAAGTAGTCCATGTACGAGCGGGCCTTAAGATCTAGAGGCAAAAATTGCTATTTAATATAGTACGAATTCAAAATTCGTCAGACCTTTTGGGTCAATCTGAATGTGAGTGAGCTTCATTAAGTAAGCATGCTGTTATTCAATGTTATGAGAAGTAATGAAAACCTAATAAAAATATATTATGGAAACTTTATAACAATTAACAATTGTATACGATGTTTTGTTTACTGTCAATGTTGCCATATAAAACGTGTTTGAGTAAAGACATTGATCCAATTTAAACATCAAGTACCTACCTAAATTGACGGTGATCAAGATTTAAAAACCAATTTGCTGTAAACGGTTCTAATTCCATATGGTCGTGCAGCTAATTGAAGAAGCGGAGATTGCAAATAAATAATAATTATATGTTTTAGAACAACTATTTTAAAAGCCAAATTAGATGAACGGGTAAACGGTCACGTAAGAGCCCGCCGCCGCCGCACATACAGGTATTTGGACGATCTAGGCGGACAAAAGTCCCAAAAACAAAGTAACAATAACATTCATAAAAACTAGTTCCACGAACAGATTATGAACCCGGTAACAATACCCATGGTTTACCTACCTGCTACCGCGCACCCCGCACCTGTGGCATCAGTCGGGATTTGACCGTTTCATATAGTGTACGTATCTGTTCTCGGCGTTTTTCTAAACATCAAACTTCCAAAGTGATTTTTTATGTTTTCAAGTGTTTTTTACGAACTAAAAGTGATGGATTCTGATGGACAAGGTAACAGACTTACAAACTACATAAATAAAATGATGATCAACCATCAGAGTACCTTATTTTTTTAATAACAAAAAGACTAATTTTCATTCCATGATTTCCTTCAAAAATTTTTCTTTACTAATGTTTTTGTTTATGTATCGGGGTAGATCCGGCTATGATTTTTATTACAGGTTATTACTTGATCCTTTTTCTTAATTTAACTATCAAAAACATCTCCGGAAACGTCCGGATGAATACAGTTTCTAGAGATTAAAGTTATTAAATGAAATTTCGAAAATACAACAGTTCTTGGCTAGAAGATGCTTTTGAAATACCTGTTGTTCAGAGTTCAGGCCAATGTAACACAAAATTCATCAGAGAGTGACGAAGACAATGAATATAGCTAAGAAACTTAGCGTTATTGTGGTTTTCCTTTTACCGATTTTCTTTTTTTTTGTTTTTTTTTTTTTTTGGAAGATATTATTATATTATATTTAAAACATAGTTTTTCACTTATTTACGTTGTTTAGATACTTATTAAGCATTAAAATAATTTTGTCCGCGTAGATCGTGCAAATACCTGTATGTGCGCCGCCCGTTGTAGTCTGAGCTTTCAATCAACTCACGCGCATGCTGTTATTCAACTTCAAATTTGACAAGAAGAAAATAAACTTTATTGGCAAACGATAAGGCATAAATTCCATTATTTGTTTTTTGCAAGAAGGCTGTATTATAAACATACATTTTTATGAGTTTTCCTGTAAGCAAAATGTTTATTATGGAATTTGCAATGCAAACATTTAATTGTTGTGAAATAATTGGCGACGATGGAAATAAAAACCCCACGGTTTTTATTTCCATCGTCATGGCAGGTAAATGAAAGTTTATAGATCGACGCCCCCAAGGAATAAACCTGTATTATACTATTACTGACTTTTTACTGTTATACCATTTTCGGTATCTATGGGTCGGGATACACATACGCAATTTTTTTCAATTTTTTTCTGCGATAATTTCTAACGATTTTCGTTATAACACTTTTGTTCTTTGGAAATTTTTCTGTGGCTAAATTTCAGTAAAGTAATATTACTGTAAAATATTTCAGCTTTTCTGGTTAACGCGATTACAGGTTTATTACCGTAAATTTTGCGGTAGACATTTTCGGTAATGCACTGTAACAGTTACGAGTATAAAGCAATAATATGCCTATGATTTTAAGAAATTTACAAGAATATTTCGGTAAGTAAACATTACTGGAATAATTTTTGTAAGGTAAGATGGTAAGATATCAATACCCTAAAAATTGTTTGAAACCATTTTCGGTAATATGTATTTTGGTGAATAACAAATTTTGTGTATAGTTAATAGTTATACCTAACACTATAAACAGGGTGTCGAGTCTGCTAATTGTTTTTCAGAATGGCGCCACAATGGCGTTTCAATTTTCGAACCATTTTTTACTCAGCAGTAAAAAATGGTTCGAATAAGCACTACAATTGAAACGCCATTGTGGCGCCATTCTGACAAATAATTAGCAGACTCGACACCCTGTTCGGGTAAAAATTAGCTTTTCCGTCATATAACAATGTTGTCATAATTACCTTTTGTTGAAGAGATATACCCCAAAAACACTAAATCATTTTTCCTGTAAAATTTGATTTTTGCGATTACCGGTTTATTCCCCGGGGGCGTCGAGATGTAAAAATTACAACAAATTCAAAACAAATCATTTTTTTAATGCAAGCTTTCATACACATCGTCATCTATTATTTATTTTTTTATTATTAAACGCAATAACGCATGCCAGTTACCGAAAAACGTTCAAATGTAAGGGATTAGAAAATTTCGGTTTGGAAGTATGAGTTGCGATGGCCCTGTTTGTAAAGGCGTCTGGAGTACTTATCCAAAAGACGCGGGTTGACTTCCACTTGCAACTGAATTTTCTTTCCTCAAGAATCATCTTTAAATCAGTATTTCACATGGAGCGACTGCCTATCGGACCTCCACAACCCAGTAACTGGGTAATACTGTCGTATTACCCAGTTACTGGGTAATGGTAAGACTTTTACCGCCTTATTACAAAACGAGGTCTAAGTAAAAACCCAGGTTTAAATCACGTAAAACTATGGTTTACACAAAAACGTTATTACAAAACGTGGTTTTGCGTTAAACCGTGGACTAAACCAAGGTCTAACTTTAAACCCCGCCGCCCCCTAGTTTAGCAATGGTCTAAGTCGTCGCTGTCAAAGTTGTGTCAATTTTTCATTGCATATTTTTCTGTTTTTGTGGTATTTTACCTAAAACATGATCGACTTAATTGATAATGAGGATATTGAAGCCGACGAGTTGTTTGAAACGTTACGCCGATACAACAGAATCATGTTCGAGTCAATCCCTTCATGGAATTATATCCAATAGATTTCAGCAATAGTATAGCTTTAATAAATGCCTAGCAATAAAATAGTGTACTCATTAAGAAACGATTCAATATGAAATGCCCTGTGTCTCCTAAAATACACCTACAATAAGTTTCTTTTGTTGCTTCATCTACCATCACAACACATCTTAATACTAATAGTAATGTATCTGTAGGTTTTTGTGGCTGAATGTGTGGATGTTTGTTGCTATCTCACACAAAACTGCTGTTTAATTACATATTTTATATCCTAGATCAACACATAAGCTACTTTTAATTTCGATATCATGTTCCTGTGGACATACTTATCCAAAACATACTTTATTTCGGCATACACTGGTAATATTAACATTATTAAAGAAGTTGAAATTATTAAAAAGAGGCAAATGTTCTAAAATACTTAAAAACAAAACGAAACTTCGTAATAATTCCAAAAAATAATTAATACATTTATCATGGTATATTTATGACGCGCGAGAATGTTACGTTTAATTACACGGTTTAGATGTTACGTAAGAGAAGAATCCAATAAAATAATAAATACTTAAAAAATCAAACTGCAGTATTAGGAAATGACTTTTATTTAGATCTATAAAAATACCGACATATAAATTTTTTTAACATCTCTAAACATCAAATAATCATAAACAATTATCAATAAATTCTATTTTCTGGTAAAACGGAACGTTGCAATCGAATGATATCATGGTGAACGAATGAAATTTGTATTAATCTGTGGTTGGTATTTGGACCACGGTTCAAAGGACGGTACTAAGAAGTCTGAGGTTTATTTATGTTTTGTAATACGAATAATTTTAAACCTTGGTTTTGCACTTAAGCCTAGACTTGATAGTCCTGGTCTAAACCAGGGTTTTGCGTTGTTTTTGTAATAAGACTGTTAGAGCTTCTGCCTTATAGTAACGACTGACAAAGATCTACAAATGGCAGCCGGGACCAACGTCTTTACGTGCTTTCCGAGACACGGAGGATAAACGCTATGACAGATGGTCACCCATCCACAGACCAACCTTGGCAAGCGCGGCATAACCCGGAAGATCGGCCAGTGCGGCTGTAACAATTTCTATTTCTTGGCAAGCTTTCATACCCATACAGTAAAAAAGAAAATCGTGTTTCGTGTTTATCTTAAAGAAGGAAGAGGAATCTTCCTCTTCCTTCTTTCAATAGATAGCGGTATCTACCGCAGCTCGGGAATGCAAAAGGCAATGGAAGAAGCAGGGTGGTTTTAGCCAGTCATATGTACTGTCTCTTCCGCTCCATCCAGAGCGAGAGGACTCATTTGACAATATTTCAACCATAAAAAAAAATCTGTCGGAAAAAAGTGGTTTAAAATTCAGTCGCAACATTTGCCTCAAACATACCACCTCATTTAAAAGGCAAGATAAACAAAAAAACCTGTTAAATACCAAGAGCAATACTAAATAACCTTATTAGGTATATCCTTACCTGAGTAAAATTTAAACAAGTTTGTTTGTCTCAAAATTAGTGCACAGGTAGACCATAGTCTGCGTTTTAGGACATAGTATACTTGATTATTCGGTAGTACGGTCAGCCAAGAAAGTGGTGTACCAGTTTTGATTTAGTTTCCCGGTCATCGAAAATTACAACAAGGTTCGTTATAAAAAGATATTACTGAAAGAGACATTATCATGACGTAAACCTATGTATTTAGTATTCATACGTCATATGTCACATATAAGTACATGACATTTTAACCTTTAGTATAAATGAAAAGGACATTAGTTTCTACAAAGCAATTGAAATTTTTCCAAACAAAAGTAATAAAAACTATTTAAATAGACAACCGAATTCCATTTGAAAAAGAAAACTGACAATTGACATTTTGTCAAATATATGCAAAAAATCGATATATTTTCCGTGTTATTTTTCAATCAACTGCATATAAAATCATCTCAATGCCTGCCAACTTGACCATTGCCGAAAGAGCACAAATAGTTGCCCAATTTAATGAGGGAAGCAGTATCAGTGCGATATCCCGGAATTTGAATATATCGAGGCGTTCTGTCCGCTTTTGGATTCGTCGTGAAGGAGAGGAGGGAAGTTTGTTGGATCACAGAAGAAGTGGTCGCCGGCCTGCACTCTCCAATAACGATAGAGAATTCATGAGACGGGAATATGAAATCAATGGTTTTAAGCCCACAAAACATTTTGCGGAGATGTTCGATGTGAGTGCCCAAACAATAAGGAATCATCTACATTACATGGGGTTGCACCACAGGCATTACGCCAAGAAAATATATTTGACGGATGCTCACAGACTTGCTCGTCTGAACTTCGCCAGAGAGCACTTAGAGTTTGATTGGTCTAATACAGTGTTTTGTGATGAAAAAACGTTTAAATCCAGTCAGCATGGACGTCTTCACCTTTGGCGATATAATTCAACACGGTATAAAGATGATCATGTAATTCCAAATAGAGAATCAGGTCGAATTTCCGTAAATATTTGGGGCTGGATGAGTGCGGATGGTGTAGGAGAATTGTGTTCTCTACCTCCTCGAGCGACGGCTGTAAATTATATCGACGTGCTTCAGAATGCAATGCTACCGACAGTCCGTAATGTTTACCCGGAGAACGAAGTGCCACAATTTGATTTTGTTCAAGATAATTGTTCAATTCATAATGCGAGGATCGTAAGAGCCTGGTTTCGTTCACACACTGACGTAAGGGTAATTCAGTGGCCCTCAAGATCGCCGGACCTCAACCCGATAGAAAATCTTTGGGGCCTTATGGTCCAACGATGGTCGCATCAAAATGAAAGAACCAAACAAGCTCTTATTAGTCACTGTAATTATATTTGGGAGGAAATGCGGGGAACCGATATTTGCTCACGGCTTGTTGGTTCAATGAGGTCTCGTCTTTTAGAGGTTATAGAGGCCAACGGCGGTTACACCCGTTTCTAATTTTTAAAAATTTTCAATATCTTCTAAATATTACTATATATGCTATGTTTTTGTTTGTTATAAGTATTTTAAAGTTGATTGTAGAAATTTAATAAAAGGATAAATCTATTTTTAGCTTGTTTTTTATTGATATTGTAATTACAAGTTTACAGAAATTGTAGGTATGTGGATTCGCCTTGTGCCTTTACAATTTTATGTAACTTGTTGATTACAATTCTGAATTTGTAGATACAATTTTGTCATCAAAATCTACAGCCCCCCGCCGTTGATTTTACGACGTCATTGGTTCCATCAAGTTCAAACTAAGAACAGCTGTCACGTTACAAACAGTAATAGTCGTTATCAATAATCAGATAAAGACAGCAATAGTAGTTGTCAGATCGATCTGCAAGCGAAACTAATCTTTATCACCTATGAATCTGCAAGCGATATTCAACCTTAGGGTGGTACACCACTTTCTTGGCCGACTGTACACTCCTGAGTAATAATTTCCGATACTACATGAGAAAGCTCATATTTTTTTAGACATAGACGCCAGCTCATCATCCTACCCGAATCTGTCAAATCTTCCCAATCGAATGTGAACCTTCTTGTTTTGTGATAAAGTTAAAAATTACAGAAAATTGACAGATTGTGGTAGCTTAATATGCAGCTGGCATTTGTACAAAAAACAAGCTGCTTAGCACGCGCATAACTTCGGAACGATTGCACCAAATTGGTTAATTCTTTATTCGTTGTGTTCTTTATTGTCAGCAAAGCAAGTTTTATATGTAAAAGCTTACAGAAAATGCACTAGGTAGATGATACATTGAAAAGAAACCATGCGAAGCGAATACGTACCGCTAATAGTGTTCAATATAATTTTCCGAAGATTATTAAAGTTAACAAACACTATTTCTCGCTGTATTATGTATTTAATCCACTTGTTTGGTAAGACCTTACTTAGCTGCGGTGTTAAACTGTTGCATTGTTTATTAATGATATTGATCAAGTATTTTAATACGATAACCTCTATGGCTTAGACTGTGCTGGATTTCCCAATCATCACATTAGTAGATTGGTTTCAGCTTATTTCCCAAGGAAAACAAAAATAAATGGCACCACGCGAGCGAAGCCGCAGGTAAAAGCTAGTAATTAATAATAATGCTCAAAATACATCTTTAGCGAATAATTTAAAAACGATGATAAGCAGATATAGCTGTTTGGCTATGAATAAGCATTTATGTATGCGCTTATACATACTATGGTCTGAGTCATAGACCTTGTCAAAGTTCTCCCAATATTTATAGGATAAATATTTCACCATATTAATTAATAATCGCGACATTATTACACATTGGTTTTAAAGTGTATGAAAACTATTGTATTATGAATCGGTAATGCACAATGACAGTTAAAATTCCCTCTAATGCAAGTTGCATAAGGAAAAAATAATTGAGAGAAATAAAGTGAATCATGAAAGTCATAGATAGTTAAAACAAACGGGTATTGTTTTATATTTGAGAAAATCCGAACTAACAGTGACGACTACCAGAAAAGTGCCGAGAAAATAAAGCTAGACGGAGTCCCGTAGAATGAATTTAACTAAATCTAATAAATTTATCAGAAAAGATTGGCGAAGAACGTGATCATCTCCGTATAGAAGGCATTTGACATCCTTAATCCAACCACACACTCCCCCCTCAAATCTACCAAACAACTATCCATGGTTGAACAAGAAGTCTAGAAGACTACACAGTCCTATTTTACACTCAAATAAGGAACCCAGAATCAGGAGTCAGAATAGAATAAATGTCCTTCTCTGATCAGTTGATCGGATCTCTTCAAACAGGCAAATCCTATTTGAATTCTAAATTGACAATATTACCTATGCAATATGCATTGGTTTTCCTCAAAGGACTTTGTATATAAAAACTATTTTAAGTATGTATTGTGACAAGAATAACATGGTATGAATATTTATTAATTTGTATAAGTTGTTTAAGCACCTATGATTTATAACCTACAATGGATGACATTAATATACTACCTATAGATAAAACTAGATTTCACTTTTATATAATTGCGGCGGAAATGTAGTCAGAATTATGAATTTTCCTGACCATAATCGGATGTGCGAAATTTTCAAGCCGAATTATAACCCAACTACCTACTGAATCTATTGCAATATAAAGTATCCTCCAAGAATTAACTATAAAATACATTTCTGGTTTGTTTTATACTTCAGCAGTTTCGTTTTGAGACGTGCAAAAAATGTCCTTGTTACGCCTGTCCCAAAGGTCCAAGCAATATGCAAGAATGTTGAGAAATTCCCAGACTAACAAAGGTATGGCATAGCATGGCCACGTGGTTATCTCGGATGCCTTCGATGCGCGCGAAATAACCGGCTTGCTTGTATTTGCAAACGCTCTCCCACACCAGAGACATTCCAGGACATTTCAATTTGTTTAAGGCCAATATATGCAAGATTGTAATTCTGATACCCTGTATCGATAAAGCCTAGCCATGTGGGCAACTATATCGGGTCTTACAAAATGAAAATAAGCCCCTCCATCCATACATATCGTTTTATTATTCACCATTTGAAGGTCCTCTGCATAATACATGAAACGGTATGAGCACTTTTTATTTCTGGAAGAGACACTTAAGCAGTAAGTAATAAAGTTGATAGTTCTGCGAAGTTCAAGTCATGATAGTGTGGCTATGATATAAAAGTGACGAATAAGTTTGACCTAAGACAAAACAAAGCTGACTGACCATTTTAAAATGGCTACATTTTTAATAAGAATAAATAAATGAATACAGTGTTCTTATTGGCTGATGATTGCCTAAATAAATCCATGGTATGGGACCGTTCAATGTGCAACACAGAAAGGTCACCAAACCAGTTATTCAAGCGACACTGGCTGATGTCTGGAGGTGGTCACGGCACGCCACCCAATGAGCAAGCGACTAAGAACTCGAAAAATTTAAAATCGGACCTTTCAAGATAGTTCTCCTAGGAATTCGAAACATGAACATGATATTTTTTTTTAATTTCGGCCCGTAACCACGACGAGAATTTATCAGGTTTTTTTTTAATTTCAAGGCTACGCACATATTCGGTGGCTGCACCTAACTGTATTTTTCACATTATTGTATGGTCAGGATTCGTGTATTTGTTAAGGTTTTTCTTCGAATTTAACGCTTGTGCTACTTCCGAGGAATTGTTGATTTCTTTTTACATAACTGGTATATTTAACGAAACAGTGAACGATGCAGACGAGGTATGTTAGTTATTCTGGGCGGATGAGAATGGACGCGCCTTTTTAAGTGAGCTGGTGACGATTTTGCTCGAGGTCGATAAATCAACCTTAGTTTTACTTAATAGGCACTCATTATACATATACGCTAAGGAAGACATTGTATCGTCATGGTGCTAATAAATCTTATCCATAATACGAAAGAAGCTTCCTATACATATAAGCACAAGACAAATAATAACATCACCAAAATATCGCCAGTCATTTTCCATCAATTCGGCTTAAGTAAAGGTACACACGGCTGCACATCAAGCTATACAATACCAATAAAAGCAGATCGTTCATTGTGCGAAAAGATCCAGTAAAGCGAGGCCATGATTAACTGGTTTTGAATAGCTTGATGTGTGGCCGTATGTACTAGACGAGTACCAGCTATGCATAGATACATAGTGTGAATATTCCTCACTCATGGTCAACGACCAATTGACATAGCATAGCCACCTACTTAAATATTCGAAGTTGAATGACCTGTCTAATCGACGGTTGATATAAGACCATGAAATTGTCGACATACAATGACGTCGGCAATATTTCCAATATCTCAGGATGTGACGTCATTCAAAAATATTTGAATAGGATCTGTCTACTACACTTAAAAAAGGCTAAGTTAAATTAGTGAGACGTAGGAGCTAAAGTAATTCAGTTATTTGATAAAATAAATCTTTTTATGATATTTAGAATGAAGCTTCAGTGTAGACATGTTTTTTGTTCCCTTTTAGACTTGGAAAATAGTTATCCTTTCCCATGAGATCGTTTTTTCCACGTTTTTATTTAACATTACTCCCACAAAGCTGTAGACAAAAGCTTGTCAATTTCGCATGAACAGGTTAAAATTTTATTTGTCTACAGAATCTTCGGAACTAATGATTTGATTCCAAAAATTCTTTCACTTTTTGAAAGTAAAATTATCCTTGAGTTTTGTAGGTCGTATTTAATACGATCCCGTGTAATAATTACGAACCTGCACGCTAACTAAACAGCAGAGAAAACCTGGTGCATAAAGGTGTTGTCAATCTGTAACGGTAAGCATAAGCATTTATTTTCATCATCATCTGTCTATTATGTGCTCACTGCTTGGACACAGGTGTGAGTGAGAGTGGGCTGTAATGTAATCCACCAAAAGGGTTTCCCAGTGCGAGTTGGATATCTAACGGTAACTTTATTCAAATTCCTATATGGTTTTACGAACACATAAATAACCAAGTTTGGTGCTACTACAATACTAGATCATCGCATACAAACGGCGATGCCTACGTCATAAATCCTATTCGTGTTATTTCTATGTATAGGATATAAATAGGTGATTTACGTTATGAATTAATGTCCAGCATGATTTGCTATGACATAGTTTATGTTAATAAATTCAGCGTCATCATTACAACTAAGTTAATCAATTGAACTAGTTAAAGGACATGGATATTACGAGATTTATACTTGTAGTGCGTTAGTGTATTTATATCTGAGTCTTACAATTTGCATGACATGCAATATTTTATTCGTTTGTGCTTTGCATTTCAAAGATATGGATATACGTTAAGGAATCTTCTTCTACACATTTAGTCGCCCCCATATTGGAGCCCTGACAGTGCCAATGTCTGCCAGAGTTCGAGGAACATTTGAAAGAGTTACCGTGGCACTGAATTATAATGGACAAATGAAGGAACAACTTGGCTTTTAATCAGTAAGAGTCTGACACCCTCATCCGCTCCATCCATGATTTTCCATAATGCCAAAAAATAAATTTCATCGAATACAGAGTCTACGCACAGGTCACTTCTAAGGGCTGATTTTTCAATGTCAGATAACTTTTATCTGAGGAATAAAAATGGCGGTTTGACAGCTTATCTATGGAAAATATGTCAAACCGTTATTTTAATTCCTCAGATAAAAGTTATCTGACTATTGAAAAATCAGCCCTTAGATCAAAGGAAAACTATCAGATAAAACCTTTTTCTGTGGTTTGACGTGTCCGTTAAATCAGGATGATGCAACACAGCTCTGATATTGCTTGCCTGTAGTGTAGGGTCCTTACATGAGCTCACGTGGACTCAGAGGAAAAAGTGTATCACACAAAGTTAGCAGGATATATGCACAGACTTAAGATTATATTATTACCTGGTATATTCAAATCAACACGTTCATATCTTATTATAACATGTTTAGAGGCAAAACCAATTGCTCACGAATTAAAAATAAAATTAACAATACTTCTATTGTTTTATTAATTGTAAGGACTTGATAGTATTAGTGCTGGTTTTTCCTCATCATCAGCCTATAATGTTTCCACTGCCGGGACACAGGCCTCCTCTCTGTGAGAGGGACTGGGCCATAATCCACCACGCGGGCCCAGTGCAAAGTCAAAGTCAAAGTCAAATCATTTATTCCAATTAGGCCATCAAAGAGGCACTTTTGAACGTCGATATTTAAATTTAAAGGGAAACTCCATACTTACTCTTTTTAAAAAAAATGTTTTACAATATTTTTTAACAGCGTTTGAAATAATTAATGTCAAAGCAATGTACCTTGAAAATCTAGACTAAAATTAAAAAAATAATAAGAAATAAAAAAAGTAAAAAGGTACATGGCGTTCACATTTTAACAAAATATTGAAATTACACAATCTATATATATAAAATTCAAAACTGACTGACTGATCTGACAACGCACAGCCCAAACCGCTGGGCCTAGAAACTTGAAATTTGGCATAAGCCCTCCTTATACCACGTAGGTGAGCACTAAGAACGGATTTTGCGAAATTCGGCCCCTAAGGGGTTGTTTTTGGGGTTGATAGTTTGTATGAAACTTCGCTACTACAGGTGCTAGGAATCCCAAATTTTGCATGAGGTGTCTTTTTAGACCGTAGATGCTCATTATGACGGGATTTTGCGAAATTCGACCCCTAAGGGGTTTCGTTTTTGGGGTTGATAGTTTGTATGAAACTTTTTTAGTACAAGTGCTAGGCGTCTCAAATTTTGCATGGTGGTACTTTTAAAGATGTAAATGCTCACCAAGGTGGAAATTTTGAGAAATTCGACCCTTAAGGTGTTGTTTTTGGGGTTGATAGAATTGAGACTCAAATTTTTACATAGGGGTTCTTTTTTGGACGTAAGTAATACCTAAGACGGGATTTTGTGAAATTCGATCCCTAAGAGGCTGTTTTTGGGGTTGACAGTTGGCACTCTGTTACTTAAAGTTCGAGGAGCCTCAAATTTTGCACCGGGTTCCTTTATAGGACTTAGATGCACACCATGGCGGGATTTTACGAAATTCGACCCCAAAGGGGTTTGTGTTTGTGTTTGATAGTTTGTATGAAACTCTGTTACTAAAAGTGCTAGGCGTCTCGAACATTGCGAGGGGTTATTTTTAAGACAAATGTTCACTAAGACGGTTTTGCGAAATTCGACCCTTAAAGGGGCTTTTTCGGGGTTAATAGTTTAAAGACTCAAATTTTGCATAGAGATTCTATTTTGGACGTAGTTGCGGATGTTTTGTGAAAATAGACCCAAGGGGTTGTTTAAGGGGTTAATATTTTGTATGAAACTTCGTTTCTACAAATGCTAGGAGTATTAAATTTTGCAAGGTTGTTCTTTTATGACGTAAATACACGCAGAGGCACTATGTTCTGAAATTCCACCCCTAAGGGGCTGTTTATGAGGTTGACAGTTTGTATGAAACTTTGTTGCTACATATGCTAGGAGTTTCAGTATGGGAGTTGATTTAGAACCTAGGTTCTCCATAAGACGGAATTTTACAAAATTCGACCCCTTAGGGGTTGTCTTTGTTTGGAGTTTGTAATTAGAAGATATTGCAGGGGGGTTCTATTTAGGATACGGTTTCTCACTAAGAGAGGATGATACGAAATTCGACCCCTAAAAGTTTGTATTGGGTTTGATAGTTAGGAGTCTTAAATTTTGCATTGGGATTATTTTAAGGACCTGGGTGTTACCTAAGACGGAATTTTGCGGGTTGATAGAATTTTTGTTGAATATCGATTTGGATTTTCCAACAGTATCCCATATAGAGGGTGGCCGGGACTAGAAATTCACAAAGGCATAATTCGAAAATCACGCGGACGAAGTCGCGGGCGTAGTGCTAGTTTACAAATATAATTTAAGTGTGTGAGCATTCAAATTTCAACCAGCTTGACTTTGTTTAAGCCCTACATTGTACTATGGAGCAGGACCAGCATGTTTCCAAACATTTTTATCTTGAATATAATCTTCTAATTTATAATATGCTTGTTTACTAAGGGTGTTTTTTATGTAACTTTTAAATTTTTTTTCATTTAGATTTAAGATTTCACTCGGTATTTTATTGTAACATTTAACACAGAACCCCATAAAAGATTTTTGTACTTTAGACAATCTAAAATATGGTTGATCAATTTTATCTTTATTTCTCGTATTAAAATTATGTCTGTCGCTTATTTTATTAAAAAGATGAAGATTTTTCCTAACATGCATTATATTTTCATAAATAAATTGACAAGGCACTGTCATTATATTAATTTTTTTGAATAATTCCCTAAGAGATTCGCGACGACGTAGATTGTAAATTGCTCTGACAGCTCTTTTTTGCAAAATAAAAATAGATTCAATGTCAGCTGCCCGGCCCCACAATAGGATGCCATATGACATAATGCTGTGAAAGTAGCTGAAGTAAACCAAACGCGCAGTTTCGACGTCGGTCAACTGCCTTATCTTTCTAACAGCATAAGCGGCCGAGCTTAGTCGCCCTGCTAGAGATGCTATATGGGGGCCCCATTGTAATTTATCGTCTAACGTGATTCCTAGAAAAACTGTCTGATTAATAAATTCCATTTTTTTTCCGTTCAATAAAATTTCACATTCGCTTCTTCTAACATTTGGTAAAGTGAATCTAATGCATTTTGTTTTCTTTTCATTAAGAACTAAATTATTAACAGTAAACCAATTTTGAACCTTAAGAATACAGTCATTAACAGTGTCTAGATTTTGTGCACGTCTGTCAATTTTAAAAATTAAAGATGTATCATCAGCAAATAACACCATCTGTGGTTGATTTTTTAGTAAATGAGGTAAATCATTAATATAGACTAAGAAGAGGAATGGACCCAAAATAGAACCTTGAGGCACTCCCATAGTCATTTCAGCCCCCAATGAGTTTGTACCGTTTATCTGAACTTTAACCTGTCTATCTTTTAAGTATGAATTTAGTAAATCAAGGGCTTTATTTTTAATACCATAATGTTCTAACTTCAGCAAAAGCGTTTCGTGGTTAACGCAATCGAATGCTTTTGAGAGGTCGCAAAAGATTCCTATGGCATCCTGTGCTTCCTCCCAGGAGTTAAAAATGTTCTTCAATAGGGTAACACCGGCGTCAGTTGTACAACGACCTTTGGTGAAACCGAACTGTTGATCATGAAAGATGGAGTTTCTATTGAAGTGACATAGCAGTTGTGCAAGCATTAACTTTTCAAACACTTTACTGAAGACTGGCAAAATTGACACAGGCCTATAATTGTTCGGTTCTTTACAATCACCCGACTTGAAAAGTGGAGCTACCTTACTATGCTTCATGAGATCCGGAAACACTCCTTGGTCTATACTGCTATTAAATATAAAAGCTAAATAAGGTGCCACGGTTTCTATTATAGATTTACAGGCCTTTACAGACATTCCCCAGAGATCTTCTGTTGACTTAATTTTAAGATCTTTGAATGCTTTAATCACAGCTTGGGGGTTCGTGTGCTGAAACCTAAACTCCTTCGGGCAGGCCTTTACATTATTTCTAAGTAAGGCAGCAGATAGTGCGGGTGACGAATTTAAAGACGCAGTCGTCTCAAGAGGTATATTCGAAAAAAACTTTTCAAATTCCTGAGCTACTTCTACGTCTGTGCTTATAGGGCCATGTGCAGTTTCTAAATTAAATTCGTTATTGCGCTGTTTATTCCTACCTGTCTCATTATTAATAATTTTCCAAGTTGTTTTAATTTTATCATCGGCTGATTTAATTTTATTACTAATATGAATAGCTTTAGCTGTTTTGCATACATTTTTAAAAGTTTTAGAATATTTAGCAACATACTGATGAAAGGTATCATTCACAATGTGTTTCTTTAGACCATAAAGTTCAAAAAGCCTTTCTCTGCTCTTACGAATTCCAGGTGTCGCCCAATCACTAAATAAGAATTTTGTGACGATAGTTTTAGTTTTAACTGGAAACGTGTGAGTAAATTGCGAATTGTAAAGTGCGAATTGGTGGATGTCACATGTCTTCGAATTTTTGGTTTTAGGACATGCCGGTTTCCTCACGATGTTTTCCTTCACCGTTTTGAGAGCAGTGGTGATGGAATAAATTACACAAAGTAATGCGCCTGGCGGGGTTCGAACCCACGTCCTACAACTCGTAAGTCGGGACCGATACCACTGGGCCACCACTGCTCACTGCTGCTGGTTTTTCCTGCCCCCTATTAAATTGGAATGGGGGCAGCATGTCTTCTTTACCTATATTACTACTTTACCCCGTTGTTCGGCTAATATTGGTCGTAGCGTGAAGTTTTATAGACAGTAACCTTCCTCGATAAATATGTAGAATATCCAATACTAAGAATATTTCAATTTGAGCCAGTACTTCCTGAGTAGTGCGTTCAGAAGTCTCTTCAACTTTATACTATTAATATAGATTACTTGTAAATTCTAGCCAAAATATCCTTGGCATAGTCCATCGAATTATATGAATGGACGGACACATTAATATATGTAAATTATTAAATAAAACGTATAAGAGGTATTTCTTTACACGACCATTAGCTTAGCACCTTCCCAAATAGGAATTCCTATGCATAGAATAAAGAAATCAGTGTCTTTCGAACCCAGCCAAAAATAAACGAGAAATGAAGCTAGATTTCATCGTGACAGACCAAACAGGTAAATCAAGTTTTGCACAACTCCGGCGCATCGAACTTCATCACTTTACGACGTTTCATTAGACGATTATTTCATAATCCTTTCTATGAAATGCTGTCTAGATCGTCGTCGATTTTAAAGATCGTGCAGTTTGCTGAAAATACAGAAACAGACAGAAAGGTCGAAATTCTATAATTTTTAAATGAGTAAAAGGGTAAACAAACTTAAGTTTGTTTACCCTTTTACGCCTAAACCACTGAACTTATAATCCTAAAATATTGTTTATACGTAGTTAGGTATACAGGAATAGATATAACGTACCTTTGATCCCGGAAAAAATACTGTACAATGAAGTATTTGATGCCTATACAAAAAAATGTAACCGACTTCAACTTAATTTTTTATTTCATTGACTTTTTGTCACCGACTTTCGAACGAAAATTATTTTTTGTAGGTTATTTTGAACTTTTTTGCGGTTGTTTTTCAAGTAGTTAAGTTTTTTATTTTAGGTATCCTTTTTAGTTTAAATATTCAACCCAAATTATTGTCAAATACATAATTTTCTTACATGTGCACTAAAATTTTGTAATCCGTAGCATCATCGCTCATGTATGTACACTAGCTACAAACACTAGCTAAAACTACTGAACCAAACTAAATGAAAATGATATGGGACCAAATGGCAGATATAAGTACTGTATCGAAATCGGACCAGAAACCTCGGAGTAATCGATGTAGACAATGTTGAAAACTTTTAGGTTTTTGTTGAACGACGAAGTTATGCCCGAACAAAAATAAAAAAATATAAACATCACAATTGAGAACCTCCTTCTTTTGGAAGTCGGTTAAAAATAAGTTAAATTTTCACTGTTGAAATGGCCTAAACCAAATTATAAAGATTTGAAAGGCAAAAAAAATAAAACTTATTAGATGTCCGTTGATCCAAATCATCATTCAAGAATACTGCTAAGTTGAACTGACGAAAATACGCAAAGTTTAAGACAAGACCATCCCACCATGCTTAAGAACGAAATGGTCTAGATTAGTTTAAAACGTAAAATTCTGAGGTATTATTATAGAAAATAGAAGCTGAAAGCTTTTAAAAGCTTCACTAGTTCAGACTGACTTGAATCGCAAGAATATTCTGAACGCCCGGTAAAATACCACGTGTAACGTGAAATGTGTAAATACCACTAATATTATGTCAAGATAGTTTTAAGCTTGATAAGCAGTCTGAAGATGATGATCAAATGCATGAAATATTTATTCATAAAATTAAATTAAATTGCTTAGCTAAGAGAAAGTGCAAAACAAAATCGCACCCCTAATGGAAAAAGTTGCATTTTCCTCATGCTCGGACACCACTCAAAATAATAAATGGATTTTAATGAACTTCAGAAAAGAAAAAAATCGGAAGTCCAAAAAGATTAATCACCGTCATACGTTCGAAGGAATGAGAAGCGAAAAATTATCGCAAGTTACACCAGAGTCAGCAAAAACTAGTCTGCTAACTTGAAAATTATGAGACGATAAAACGTTTAGAAATGTCCTGTTCAGAAATAAAAATTATGAACGCACCAAGCTTGCTGATAAGCTGCTCAAGTACTCCAAGTTACGTAATCGTGTGCTTAAAGTACTAAATATGGGCAATCGGGTAAAACCACATCTCAGCTGTATCTAACTTTTTATACTCGCTGAGGAACAGGTAAGTCGCATGCCTGTCCAATGAGGCTACAGCGGCCGCCAGCGCTTTGCAGCCTGACCCGTTATTACTGAGACATATAATTGACTGTTTATTGACTGATACTAATGTACTGATGGCATGATCTTTTAACTTTGCTGTGGTAATATCTAAAATTAGTGTAGTTCCATAGCGCCACATTGCAATTTTATCGGAAAAGTTATAAAGGTGGCCCAAATAAATAATCCGTTAAAGCAATATAACTCTTACCCTATAATCATCCCTAATCTGATTACTGTTAAGATCAGCCCTAAAAAAACAGGTGAAGCTTTTGCTTATTTAAATGACCTAATATACCTAAATCACAAATAAAATAACGCAACTTTTAACTTAATTACTATGCCCCGAAAATGTGTTAATTAACAGCCGCGAGCGGTCCTCACTCGTCGAAACCAGTCAACAAAATCTCGCCAAAAAAATCGACATGAAGATCAAAGTATGGCTCACGGTGCAACCTCACACTGGAGTCAAAACCCTCTCGACTCACAACTCGTTCAGTACCCGTCGCTAGTGGCTACTGTGCATTTAGAGAGAGACAGCAAATGTAAAAGTCCTACGAACTTGATCAAGGGAAGAGAGAGACAGCTATAGATGCGCGTGAGCAACATAGACATCGGTAGAAAATCCCGCGCGAGTCACCGTGTGCGAGGCCGATCGAATCGGACGCTCGGTCGTTCAGTTAAGTTTCCGAGTCCGACACATGAGCAGCTGGTGCGTTGTGCTCCGGCCCCCCAGTTGCAACTCGCTTTATTCCGCTTATTATATTGTATGACATCTCCCTTGTAATACAATGACGTAGAACCATTGTAGTAAAGTATTTTAGACGTATAAGTGAGACAGTGAATAGTGTTGTGTTTAAAAGAACGAGCGACTTGCGATCATAAAATTTTTAAGAACAGAGTTGCTGGAAAGTAACAGTTAGGTTTAAAAGGTAAGTGAGTTGTGTCACAAAAGCTTACTGGAATGGATTGAGTCGAGCTTAACTCATATCGACGACGCGAGGAATGTTGTTTGACAGCATACATGTGCGGGAACAAAAGCCTTGTGCATAGTCATCACATTTCTTTTTTATTCCGCCCGCTGTCTTGCGAGGTAGGAATGGCGGGTAAGTAATGAACGAACGATTAATGGGTTCATATAAAAGTAATGATGTTATGAATTAAAGACGCCTCGATGTGCCAGTGTAGAGTTTCTCATGGTCACAGGTAGCGGCTGTGTCCCCGTTTACCTGAGCGACGACTGAGGGGGAAAGGGACGCCGCACTATTTACCGGGAACTCCATTTGAATAGAATGGACAAAGCAAGTTCATCTAAAGGGATGAACGTGTTTAAATACCACCTTGTTTAGATAAATAATTACCACGTTGCGATTCATAAAAATGAAGTTAGGATGTGTTTTGAAGTAACAAACCGTGAGGTATTATTACTAGATTCTCAATAAGAAACTGTGCCACACATGTGCCTAAACACGCGAAATTCACGGTCCACGAAGCTTCATTGAAGATGAGCCGACCAAGGACACAGTGAATTAAGAAATAAAAACAATTAAACCAGTGCCCGATTAATTTCGTTACAACCCGGACATGTTCGAGTACAAAACACAATAACAATCACATTGTCAGTGACTGTAGAAAATAATTTCCTACCGTACGAGTTACCGCGTACTAATAATAACTTACAGAGCTAGGTGGATATATTAACTGGACGCAATTTGGACGACATAATTAATAACAATTTGGCAAATTAGGAGCACTTAATACATTTTAACAGCAATTTCAGAAGTAATGACGTTAATATAATCACGCAGTAGTGTCATTATCTAAAGCGTTAAAGGTCAGTACATCAAGTAGTTTAAATGCTATTTCATAACATTTACCGTACGGCACATTTGAATTTCAAATAACGCGTGAAAGAGTGTAGGAAATTATCGGGTTCTCAATAGGTACCGTGTGAGAGTTTCTTTGGTATGTGTTACATAAAATATTTTGTCCCTAACCTTTGAGGGTCGGACTAAAATAAAACCACAAAATAACATAAACCGGTTTATTACTGCGCGTAACAATCTCCCGTATAATAGAATTATTCGATTAAATTAATTGATTACATTTAAATTGAATTTCAATTAACATATTATTGTAACGTTCTTACCATAATAATAAAAATCATTAACCTTAACAACAGTCCGGGAATAAAATTTATATAAAACTACTGTGGTGAGATTCTTTACCCTTTCTAATTAATTAAAGCTAGCCAGTTGTAACCTAGGGGTTTAAAGAAGAGCTGGGGTCGTGGGGGGTTGGAGATAAACCGAGTACTGTTCCGTTAACAAGGTTACGTTAATATAACTAAAGCAGAACTAAATAACTACCGGAACCTTCCAGTTAAAAACAATTATAATAATTTAATTAATGGGCGCCAGGGACCTGGAGAGTCCCGAATCCTGGAGCTGAAGATATCCTCAAATCTACTGTCACTTCCGGAGGTATTCAGAAAGAGCTCAAGATTCTTAACATAAAGTTCGGTGTAGTACCGACATCAACACCGGGTACCAAAATCACACCGGTGTTCCAAGGTGCGGTGATAACAAAAATAAATATAAAGAAAAAAAAAAACCGTCACGCCTGCGCTCACGCTAGGCGGTGTCTGCCAGCCGTACAGCAGCCTCCCACCGGAGGCTCTCAGCGGTGTCGAGGAACGGACTTCACGTCCCGGCTCTAAGCTTCAGCCTACGATCCCGGCGGTGAAGCGAGTCCCCCGATTAGCCTTTTGGTTATTGCCGGGGAAGGCGGCGTGGGCTGCGGGCTGCTGCACGTTCCACCGGGCAGAACCGCGACGACAGGCGCTGTTAGGAATCCTTTTACGACTGCGCACCAAAAACTATGTGTAACTCCTCAGCGAGGCTGGCGGCGAGTCACGCTCCTCATCCCAGCAAAGACATCGCAAATCGCCGGCCGGAAGTCGGTTAAGGGTCGGGGTGCCCACCCCATGTCTAACTCCCGCATTCCATGGAGAAACTTATGTCCCCGCAACGACCACCAACACCTCACACCAGAAATTCACCCTGAATACTGTGGGACGACACTTGCCACAGTCGGCAATAAATTACACAAAACTAGGTTCAACTACTCCGTTCTCCATTATTAATCTGTCCTAATTATTTATCACAAAATAGTTTCAATCAGGGAAACCATTCCTACAACATTGCCGGGGTAAGAGGAGAGCTCCGCCTGACAACACTAAAGTTGACATTTCCCAGAGACAATCCACGCAAAAGTCCACAGATTAAAAATGTATCGATTCGGTCGAAGGTTCTCGAATAAAGTCTATATTGAAAAAATTATATCATTTCCGTTTATGGATATTTAGTTGATTATTAATTTCTTTTATTCATTTACTATTTAAAATTGATAATTATTACAAAATGAGTTAGTTCATACTATTTAAAGATTTGTGATCCTTAGATTAAAATATCGATTATTTTATGGTTGTTACTTCGGTAGAGGGCGCCTCGAACTGTCAGAATTGACGTTTGACGCAATGAATGTCATTTCAATCGTAAACAACCTAAGTTTTGATCACAATAATATTGTGAAACTGTTTAAAAGAATTTAGAAAAGTGATTTATTGTTGGGAAATGAAACCAACGATACATAGGAATGGTTGACCAATGAATGCAGGTACTTGACACTTTGCTTATTAGAAACGCAGCCGCGAAATAGCAACCTGAGCCAGGAACACTAAAAAACAATGTAACAGTACCTCCCCAACCACCAGAGATTTGACCCACTAGGGCAAATCTCGACGCTGGCCCACCAGCGTTAAAGCAGACTCCAAAGTACCAAGCTCGCTTTCCAAATCCACACCGTTCGAGCCTGAAAAGAATAATGGAGAACGAAAAGAAGTAAAAATTAAATAGGTATATGAATGCTGGTGCACGATTAGTATTAATATTATTTTGTTGTAATATATTAACTAATAAAAATTTTTTTTCCTGGTGCGAGTCTAATCCATTTACAAACATGTAAAAGACAAGCTCCAAAGAGTTTTAAAAAAAATTACGTAAGTAACTCTCTACGAACTGACCCAGTCTGACCCACTATGTTTATGTAGGACAGACAACCCTATTCAATCGTACACCACCCTTCACACCCCAAATGGGTAAACTGCCGACAATCATGCCGAGCTAGAATCCAAATAATACATTGAAAAGGAAAGTACAGGCCATTGCCTGGCAAAAAAAAAAAAATACTATCAAGAACGTATTCCATCAATGCAGCCTACACGCCCGCCATTACGGCCTTCTATCTCAGGACTATCAGTTTGCTGCCTTATCAGCAGTCCGGAGGTTTGGATACCCAACTGGGTTGTTAAACATGCAACAACCACTTTCAAATATGGTCAACAAACGTGGACACAGTAGGAACCTGTGTACCACTACAAACCTTAAAAAAAAGTGGAGGATACCTGTAAACAACTGCAGACTAGCACCGTGGAAATAAATTCACCCATGAATAAACAAAAACCATTAAATTACATAAGATTTTAAAGCCTCCTAACCAACTACCAACCAATACTGATCCACCTACCAATTACAAATTCAATGTAGTCGAATCTAAATTTTGAAGATAAATAAGTTTTGGTGTAAGGCTTATTTAAGGAGTTACCATCCGCTCCCGCAAAGGCTTATTTAACGAGTTGCGTCCGCTCGTAAGAAACACCATGAATGGTGTATACCATTAGTAATAGATGAACAAGCTATGTTCCTTGGTGTAGGGCTTATTTAAGGAGTCACCAACCGCTCCCGCAAAGGCTTATTTAACGAGTTGCGTCCGCTCGTAAATGAACTAGCTATGTTCTTTAGTGTAGGGCTTATTTAAGGAGTCACCAACCGCTCCCGCAAAGGCTTATTTAACGAGTTGCGTCCGCTCGTAAGAAACACCATTAATGGTGTATAATAATAGTATTAGGTAAACAAGCTTTGTTCTTTAGTGTAGGGCTTATTTAAGGAGTCACCAACCGCTCCCGCAAAGGCTTATTTAACGAGTTGCGTCCGCTCGTAAGAACTAGCTATGTTTTACCTAAGTAAAAATGATCTATGGAATAGCGCCATGATCAATTCAAAAACCGTCGGTGTATGTTCGACAGGTTTAAGATATATAAAATGTAATGAATGGTTTAAGCCATCATTACACAATAGACCAAAAGTAAGCAAAAGCAATGGTAGGTTGGATAGTACGGTATGGTAGTATTTAATTTATTTAAAATAAAATAATTAAATTATGATTTACTATTATTTTTAAACTTTACGGTTTTAGCGTAACGGAACAGTACTTTACATAAAAGGTCATCTTTCATTACTAAATTAAATTTAATGGGTAGTTCCATTAAAAGTTAAAAAAAAAAATCCGAAGTCAAAACTGGCCGTCACAATTTACGAAGATATTATAAAGTAAACGTAGTTACAGGAGTAGCCGTATTAAAGAGTAATACAATATTCGGCTTTACTTATAAGGACAAATGTCCTGGTACAATCTACTGGTGCACAGGTAAAACAAAATAAAAAAACTGTATAACGCAGCCATAAGTATGCAAAAAATGTCAAAGTAAATAATAATTATGTGCATTGTACCATTATTGTAAAATGTAAAAAAAAATATAAATTGTATAAAACAATACAAACACAAACAAAGGATTCCGCACGACGGTTTTTTCTTCTTAAAATTAAAATAAATGGAAGGTTCCAGAAACAGTACTCCGGTTTTTAAGTTACAGCAACAGACGTAACCTCTATCTCCAACTAATACACACGTTGGTCGCCACTGTTACATAAAATATTTTGTCCCTAACCTTTGAGGGTCGGACTAAAATAAAACCACAAAATAACATAAACCGGTTTATTACTGCGCGTAACAATCTCCCGTATAATAGAATTATTCGATTAAATTAATTGATTACATTTAAATTGAATTTCAATTAACATATTATTGTAACGTTCTTACCATAATAATAAAAATCATTAACCTTAACAACAGTCCGGGAATAAAATTTATATAAAACTACTGTGGTGAGATTCTTTACCCTTTCTAATTAATTAAAGCTAGCCAGTTGTAACCTAGGGGTTTAAAGAAGAGCTGGGGTCGTGGGGGGTTGGAGATAAACCGAGTACTGTTCCGTTAACAAGGTTACGTTAATATAACTAAAGCAGAACTAAATAACTACCGGAACCTTCCAGTTAAAAACAATTATAATAATTTAATTAATGGGCGCCAGGGACCTGGAGAGTCCCGAATCCTGGAGCTGAAGATATCCTCAAATCTACTGTCACTTCCGGAGGTATTCAGAAAGAGCTCAAGATTCTTAACATAAAGTTCGGTGTAGTACCGACATCAACACCGGGTACCAAAATCACACCGGTGTTCCAAGGTGCGGTGATAACAAAAATAAATATAAAGAAAAAAAAAAACCGTCACGCCTGCGCTCACGCTAGGCGGTGTCTGCCAGCCGTACAGCAGCCTCCCACCGGAGGCTCTCAGCGGTGTCGAGGAACGGACTTCACGTCCCGGCTCTAAGCTTCAGCCTACGATCCCGGCGGTGAAGCGAGTCCCCCGATTAGCCTTTTGGTTATTGCCGGGGAAGGCGGCGTGGGCTGCGGGCTGCTGCACGTTCCACCGGGCAGAACCGCGACGACAGGCGCTGTTAGGAATCCTTTTACGACTGCGCACCAAAAACTATGTGTAACTCCTCAGCGAGGCTGGCGGCGAGTCACGCTCCTCATCCCAGCAAAGACATCGCAAATCGCCGGCCGGAAGTCGGTTAAGGGTCGGGGTGCCCACCCCATGTCTAACTCCCGCATTCCATGGAGAAACTTATGTCCCCGCAACGACCACCAACACCTCACACCAGAAATTCACCCTGAATACTGTGGGACGACACTTGCCACAGTCGGCAATAAATTACACAAAACTAGGTTCAACTACTCCGTTCTCCATTATTAATCTGTCCTAATTATTTATCACAAAATAGTTTCAATCAGGGAAACCATTCCTACAACATTGCCGGGGTAAGAGGAGAGCTCCGCCTGACAACACTAAAGTTGACATTTCCCAGAGACAATCCACGCAAAAGTCCACAGATTAAAAATGTATCGATTCGGTCGAAGGTTCTCGAATAAAGTCTATATTGAAAAAATTATATCATTTCCGTTTATGGATATTTAGTTGATTATTAATTTCTTTTATTCATTTACTATTTAAAATTGATAATTATTACAAAATGAGTTAGTTCATACTATTTAAAGATTTGTGATCCTTAGATTAAAATATCGATTATTTTATGGTTGTTACTTCGGTAGAGGGCGCCTCGAACTGTCAGAATTGACGTTTGACGCAATGAATGTCATTTCAATCGTAAACAACCTAAGTTTTGATCACAATAATATTGTGAAACTGTTTAAAAGAATTTAGAAAAGTGATTTATTGTTGGGAAATGAAACCAACGATACATAGGAATGGTTGACCAATGAATGCAGGTACTTGACACTTTGCTTATTAGAAACGCAGCCGCGAAATAGCAACCTGAGCCAGGAACACTAAAAAACAATGTAACAATGATGCCACAAAAGGGGGCATCTTTAACCGGTCTCACATATTATTCTTGTCACGGCGTGCGGCCACGGCACCTGCATCCATGATGACGGCGAAGCGCCTGGCGATAACCTCTAAAACACGCCTTGAACTTGCAAACTTGTTTAAGTATTCGTGTTTCTCATATAAAAATATTAGTTATACTAATTGGCAGTAAAGTCACGGTTATTCATGTCTTTCTTTGACTCCAGAGCTTTTTTTACATATTCAAATGATCCCAAGAATCCATGGAATGGAATTTGAGTAAATTATACCAACCAGGATTCTTATGCTTGAGACTGAAAGACACGGCAAAGAAATGCAGAAAAATACTAAGCACGTTCAACGTAAGAAAGTACATTATATCCCTCATTGCGTACGCTGCACACGCGCTATCAATTAGCCCGTATAAGTTTTACAAAGCGATGTTTTGTTTACAAAGCCATATAGAATTTAAAAGCATAAAATATCTTTGAACTCAGAACGACAAATTTATCTGCATTATCTGCTAAATGATATCGATTCTTTGCATTTGCAATACTGCCCATAAATAGTATGAAGAATTTTATCAGAGCGTGTAGTTTAAAGGTCTATGAAACATAAGCCGGACCGCATTAACGCAACCGCAGGTCCACATTGGAAGCGCATTTCCGTATGAATGGACACAAAACATGACATGACGAAAGGCAGCCATAGTCAGTCACCGCGGATGTTATGACCCACACACTGGCTTATCTGGTCAACGCCTATAATTTGAACGGGTTCTTCTACGTTAATAAGTACCACGTGTTTTCACATTGTTTTTCTACAATGTAAACAATGCGGGAAGGAATGCCACTAACAATCAACGCAGTCAATGAGAGTTAATTATATCAGACACGAGACGACAGCAACCGACCGAACTGAATCAGTATGTTGCTTCGCCGCGAGGCTGAGACGTAAATTACGACAGAAGCGACAAACTGGGCCGTTCACTTGCACTGCAAATATCAGCGTTACCTAATATTCGGACCAATCGTTCCACGTCATTAGCCCCGCTTTCTGATGAAATGCTTATTGTCCGACTGAGCTATCGATACCTACGAGAGGTTTGAGATTCTTTCCCACGAAAGTCGGTATTGTATTAAGTTTGAACGTGTGCAGGTTGAAGCGGCTCACATTTACCGCAATTAGTGTCCATTCAGTTGAGAGCCGACGCGTGCCGTTTGAGTCAAATAAGTACGGCAGCAGCATGTTGCTCATTATCACGAGTTTGGGAGTGAAATCTGACTTTTAAATGCATGGACAAGAATTTTCATACGCTTCACAACACTTTATTATTTAGATTTACAAGAGGAACCTATAAACGCCAAAGTAATTTAAAACAAAAGATAATAAAATCGAGTTAGCAACTCGAAGTGCCGCCTGTGACGGTGATAAATGGGCTGCGGTAACAAGCGAGTGGAACAAGGATATGCAGTTAAGAGCGGCACAAAGGTTCAGGGACGAAGCCCACCCGCCACTGCCTGTTCGCCTGTGCATGTCATAAACAGCGGAATGTACGCCTCACCTCTCCCCCTCCGGTGCCCATTATCAGTCACGGCGTTAGCAAACAGCGGGTTCCTCAAAATATTTATCATTCAGGGAATATGTCGACGCATCGATATCTCACGAAATACACAAATGACATGAGCAAATATTTGTGTTTGCTTTGATGATAAATGCGAGAAACTTTGCTCGCAAAACTTTGAAAACATTGCAGGTAAAAAATTAAGTTGGTACTTAGTTAAGTACCTAATCAAATACTAACAATTAGATCGAACTTTCTTCCGAAGCTAATCGATCGTCGAGATCGCGACATGCACAGCCGGCAAAGATTGTCGCCGCTCAAACTGGTTTCCGCGTAAAATTCGCGTTGCCAAGCGATGCATCAGCCAGGGTCGGTTGAGGTAAAGCAGCGAGGGGGCACGGGGGAGGAGGGAGGTTAAAAACGCAGGAGGCGCACGAACAGCGGCCGGTCGACGACCCGCCACATGCCCTGCGCCGGCGCACCATTCGCCTCCACCGCACTCCATCCTAACACGATTACGATTATGTTGGCAAAATAGTTAAAAATGAGTTTCATGCCCCATATCTATCGTGATGCACAATTTATAGTGTGAATTAGGTACATGCAATAGCTGCGGAAAATGAAATAGACAGTGATATTATGATGACTATCACATAAATGTAGTAAATTCTATCAATAACAGTTATGATACTCTTATGTCTCCGAGCTGAATTCATAACCAATGATCAATTAATATTGCCCCCTGCGAGCGACCCAAATAGTACATGTTAGATGCGACACGGCGTAGGAAAGAGATCAAGAAGTCGCCAAGGTTAGATCCATTTATCATGAGTTGTCTACTAGACAGTACCTATTCATTCATTTATACACATCCTACAGCAATAAACCAGAATGAACACAAGCATAGTTAGTTAAGAATAAATGTCAATACGACGACTTCACATTATTGACACGTGGTGTTAGAGGCGAAGAAAAAATATTAGTTTATAAAAAACCGCTGGACCCGACTGGACAAGGCGTGGGCGAGAGGTAGCTACAACGTTGAAATATGTCTGAGGTCATTGATTGAGAAGACCAGCCCTAATAAATGGATTCGTGTTCTTTTCACTTAACTGTTTATCGAATTCGGAATGGGATAAACTTATAAAGAAAATATTTATACGAAAATGAAGACATGAGAACGACGAGTCGACACAGCTGTTACGCACATTGGTGGAATCAAAACACTAATAAAGTTTACCGTTTAAGTTCTAATTTCGTATGGGTGGCGTATGGCACTTGTCACGAAGTTAGTTAAGACGCGTCGATGTATTTATAGTGGTCTTTTGTGACTGGTGTTCTAATGTAGACAAAGGGTTGTTTTAGACGTCTGCCGTTTGTTTTCGTTGTAAAGTAAAACATTCATTGGCAATTCGTATAGAAATGTATGATGGTTAACAGAATACAAAATCACGATAAATCTGTAAGTGCACTTGCATAGGACTTTTGACTGCATAATGTGTTGCCTTACTAAAAGTTCGATGCTTTATGGAACTTAAACGTCATTTTTTTTTTGTTTCAGACAACGAAGTAATTTAACACATTCAAGATGGCGGTATTTGGTTTGGTGTCATCAGTAGCGGGCTTCGTGAAGGTCCGCTACCTCATCGACAAGGCTGTCATAGACAACATGGTGTTTAGAATGCACTATCGCATCACATCAGCCATATTGTTCCTGTGCTGTATACTTGTCACCGCTAATAATCTTATAGGTAAGTTTAAAATGAATATTGAATTTGTATAGGACCTAAAATAGTACCCTGTGATACTCTTATCGTTTATCTAGTATTATGTATTGTGTATTCTAGTATAAGTTGTGTATCTTCGGGGAATGTATGAAATGAACTAAGTATACCTCCTAGAAATAAAATATCTGTAAGGCAATAACATATTCGGGCATGCGGGCAGCGAGTAAAGGGCAACTCGCTGCCCGACCATGGACCATGCCCGGGTCGACGGCGCGTTGTGTCCCACGCGCGCCTCAAAGAGCGTCAGCATAATGACGGGGCCCCCTCTCAGAGGGCCAAAGCCTGCCGGGGTCGCGGGATTGTTTCATTACCGTGACCCCGGAACATAACAGGCTACTGAAGGACACCGTGGATTTTAGTCAGTAGAAGTCTGACAGTCCCTCCCGCCCTGCCCGGGGTTGGAGGACTCATTTGATGATTTTGCCACGTAAAAAAAAAAAAAAAAAAAAAAAAAAAAAAAAAAAAAAAAAAAAAAAAAGGCAATAACATATTAATATAGTAGATACGCCAATGTTAGAAAATAGCTTGTATCAGCTAGTGATTTGCTCACGGAAGTCGTAAACGGGATATGGGTCATTGTCGTATTGCTAGACAGACAGACGATGGGACAACCTGTTACAACTGTTCTATACGTATTGTCTTTAAATTCTATAATTTATTATGCGGAATAGTGCCGAGGAATATATTCTAGTACAAAGAGAAATGACCATGAATATAAACTAGCGATATTTGAATGCCACAAGGTATTTGGTAGTCATATCAATGCAATGTGATAAACAGTTTTGAATGCGTGTGAAAGCCAAACATGGGAATATTCCATTTGTTTATACAGTTAAATACTGATGCGAATATTAAAGTATATAATGTAATAACAATTGAACAAATAAGATAAACTTAGCCTCTTCCGAACGTTTTTCCTTATACTAATATAGTAAACTATTGAATTCAAGAGAAGACTGTTCCCATGAAAACAAGTGACTAAGTCAGCAGAACGTAACCTGACTAATATTATTCCCCTATTCACGCTCAGTGGAGAATCAACCTGTTTCATATCAAGGTGTATTGTAATTTGGTTTAATATGGTAGTATTTAATTATTTATACCTTATTATTTGAAATAGACGTCTATATAAGTGTTGTTATTATAATTAATGTTATTGGCATTTGACAATTTATTTTACGTGTTCCATTTTAACGCGGAGTAGAATAAGGTAACATTATTTCTTTGAAGTTGTGACGTCAGCAATTTAATTTTGAATAGACCACGTGAGGTGACAGGGATTTCTAAGTAAAAAGCATGCATGCAAGCATGTCAAAGATACGGCCCGCGGGCCGAATCCGGCCCTCGGGCCATTTCGATACGGCCCGCGATCACATTCACAAATAAATGAATCTTGTTTTTTAGAGATTTTAGACTGCACTCGATGCCTCTACGCAGGTTTAAAAAGCGCTTTACTTAAAAGTACCTAATTTCAAGAGTAGAAATCGAATTAACATCTCCAATCAATTCTTAAAATAACTACCACGAATATGATACCTGACATCAATGAGATTGTCAAAAACAAGAGAAGTCAGGTACTCGGATCCTCGAGCTCAAAATAATTACCCTCTTTATTACTTTTGGTATCATTTGTAAAGTTGTTACAGGACGGTATATAACTAAATAAATAAAGGCGTTAAAATAATCCAGTAGATATGTTTTAGTTTTTTAATTTGAACCTGGCACGCCTACACATTCTTAATCTAATATATGGCCGTCTGCAAAATTGAGTTTGACACCCCTGGCTAAAGGGTCTAAAGAGGTAATCGAGTTTCCAGAGCGATGATGGACAGCCAACCTCTCATTACCGACGTATCATTGCAATTTCTGAACCATAATCATTTCAAGCTAGCATGAGAACGTACAAAGCAACCATAAATTAAATTAATTGTGTAATAAACTACAAAATTATCTTTAGCACATGACCAACGAGAAAGCAAAACGAGAAATTGTAACATTCGAGTGAAAGCTTATTAAAACAGATCTCCTAATTGGCAAACGTTGTGTTTGTAAAATGATGCAAAGTCTGACCTAGACACTAACCTGAAGACCGAATAACACAAAGAGTCTAACGAGAAATAACAGTCCGTCTCGTCTGATCTCGTAACTACCGTAAAAGTGTGAATCATTTTCAGGTCATTGTTCAGAACAGGAACACCGTGTGTGTAACAGTTACCTAAATTGAGACGTCATGAGTTCATGACAAATTGATTGTACAAACATACAACAAGAGTCGTATACGTACGTGATAAGATTCAATTCACTGGAGCGAAACGGGTCAGTGAACCTACAAAGCATACAAGATTATGTATTAGGCAACAAGTGTATTTGATTGAACCGATTGTGGAAAGTTTGTGCTTATACATATTTGCGTAGGCGGCCGAGACATCGAAAGTACCGGCTGCATCAGTATCAACATTTCTTCAAACTCATAGTTTTATAAAGCTTTTTTGAGGAATGTTGATAGAAAATTCAGCTGCGTGCAAGATTCGAACCAGCATCCTTCCTTACCCACTGCAATTCTGCTTCTTCGTATAACTTAGAAGAATTGCTTAAAGTGGCCGTTCAGGAATGCTAATCATCAATTGCATCTTTCTAGTTTTGCATCGTAAAAACAAAAGTTTGTGTTATCTCCTAGATATTCTGAATCCCGATTTATGATGACACGTCTGCCGTCTCGTTCATTATCAAACTTTGTAACTTTGGCACCTTTCTTCCTTTTATGTTTTATTAATTTCATTGTCTAGCCTTCCAGAACAATTAATACTTGAAATTAGAAACTCTGAACTCATAAAAAACCTACACGATCTAATTGTGTCGACTGATCACCTAAACATAGAAAAGTAAAGGCCATGGAAATCTTTTTACGGTCTACTGATGCTGTACGCTATTCTACAGTTCAAAGTCAAATACAATGTAGAACGTGTTAATGCTCCCGTTTAGATGTTGAACTTAATTTATAAATAACCTTTATTGCGGAAGTTTACGTTATCTTACTAGTTGGATCCTGTGGAAATCCTTCCTATGATATACTGGGTGCTATTTCTTCTTCATCTCTAACCAATTTTTAGTACTCAACGTCTTTATTCTGATGAGTTTTACCAGCTTGTGATTGAACGCTAGGCCTCTATAGACTAGTTTATTGGGTTTTCATGGAATTTGGATTCTGATTCTGAACTCTCTCAACAATCAATCTTTAGTGCAGCCTACTAGTGAATCAACTGAATCGTTGTCCGTGACTTCCGAATCATATCTAATTCACACTTCAAGTTTCTGTTACATAACGCACATCTGGACGGGTTCCAGACAGAGGCTTATTAGAATCATAACAGTCATCATTATCATACACACGATAAAGACCATAAACAATCGTTAAACATCTCGTGTACACATTAGGTATACATTATCCCCAATTACCTAACGATATTGTGTGTTAATGAAGCGATTATGACATACTGTATTTTTGCATGGCTGATTTGGTGCTCGTTATTTGTTGCAATCAGGACTTGTGAACTAACATTGTGTTTGAGATTTATATCTACAAGTGAAGCAAATATGCATAGGAGTAGTCGTTAAATTATCTATTGGATGATTAACGCTTCGCTTCAGATAAAGGTATCATGCAACAACAAACTAGTTCTCAGCAAATTGAAGATCATCATTACCCGTTATTATGTAAAGAACGTGATGATAGGAAGTGTTCGAATACGCCGGTAGAACAAACGATGTTTACGTTCAACGTTATCGCAAGCTCCCCATTCGATGAGCCACAAACACAAACAAACTACTGCTTAATAGCCACTTGTAACTTATACTTATTAACCTTCTGACGATTATTGCTGTGTGAGCAAACGATAAAAATAGAATAAGCTATTCGAATTCGGTAAATTAAATCGTGATTCGTGAGACAGTATTTACACATTAAATAATTGTATTAACTACAAAGAACTATTATATTCAACGATTGCACGATTGGTTTTTGGTATGTTAAGTGGGCTATTATTTAGTAAACTAACGACATTGTTTAAGTCATCTTCCTGATTATAGAATTTGACTAACCTTTTCTGCTTAGTGCTGCAACTACTTCTATTATTAGTTTTCCTTGTTTGAGCAGGTTGTTGACCAGTTCGTGACAAACAATTTGACTGCAAACAAATTAGTCAAACCTGCGTTTACCTTTGTAAATCTACATATTTAGTGTCTAACACTCAACAGAGAAATCAGGTCTGACAGTTTGAGTTCTAAAATGAGCAATTACGTACAAGTATGTTGGTAATTTACACGTCTCGAGATAGTTAATGGGTCATTAGGCCATAGCATTGTCTGTAACTTTCCAATTGTATGCAGGTACATAGACGTTCCAACAATAGTAATATCGAAGAAACCTGCATACTAAAGCGTCCAGGTTCCTTACAGTCACGTAGTCGGTGCACATTGTCTAATAGGTAGTTAGTCAGCAGTCCATATGTAGTTTATTGCAGCGTTGCAGTCCGTGATATTTTGCCCTACATGCAACCTGAACAATCACATTTGCGCCTCAGGTGTTAGTAATCAAAACATAGTCGTTAGCAACGATAACAGTTACAGATTAGCTGTTACTATGCATCTCACTATGAGAACTAGCTAACGAGCTATAATATTACTTTACTAATATGGGCACTGAACTGTTAATACATTTTCTTTATCGTTCAAACTACAAAAAATACGAATAGTACTAAGGATATTGATTGCATCGTTTTGATGAATGATCATTAAAAACCTGACTTGGGAAACTACTAGTTTAAATACGATAATTATGATGTTCATCAGTTCAGTTGGGATGAGTCACATATGATGCTTTTATTTATCAGAATTCGGATTGTAAAAGGGATGTGGTAGATAAAACCTTGCAAGTACTTCACAAACAATAGGTTCATAATTTTTGGTCGTACACAAAACTGACAGTGAGCACATTTTGCAATCGTCAACATTATTACGACGAACATTATTCAACGTCACGACCTAAATTCTTCATTCCGTATTTATAATATTTTTATACCCATATATGCGCAAGTGTATACGAGCATAAATGTGTTTTATTTATATGACAGTTAAGTTCATGCAGCAGCTCACCATGACCCACTAGTAACCAGACAATCGCAGCAAAACGAGTATTTCAGGGTACTATTGATGGAACCGTTTTAAATCCTTATCGTGTATTTTTATCACTTCATAAGTTAGAATTAGCATAACTTGAATAGTTTGACGATAACATTAAAAACATTCGAAAAGTAATTTGCTCGGTTTGTTGATGGGTCTACAAACCTGTGCGATTATAGTGCAGTTATATGTCGCTTGCGTTTTCTCTCAACTGTTAGAATTTATGAAGTCAATGCACTTTGTGGCGATAAAGAAGACTGCTACTAAGTTACTTTCGTATAACATGGCCTCTTTATTTTTTAACCGACATCAAAAAGAACGAGGTTATTGTTTTGTCTCATTGTGAGTCTTGATGTTTGTACAAAGCTGCTCTGTGATAGGCTTCCATATCTCGACATCAGCAATAGCAGTTGACCGTCCAGCAATATAAATGTCACTGACAACGTTGTTTGTTAATTCATTCTTATTTGTATGTCCGTTTGAGATTCTCAAGACGATGATAAATGCACTAACAATTGTAAGTGCTCGTTATGGAGCAATTAGCAAGCATGTGACTTTAGTCAATTCGATACCTCGGCTGTTGAGTCAGAGTTAACGGTATTCATATTATGATACAATATTTCGCAATGTGAAATGACCCTTACACATGTAGATTCTTAGATATTTGAACAAGATAGCGGAATTTACTTTTCTTAAGAAATTGTAATTATTTCGCCATTGTTATTAAAGTGTCAAAGCCAGGGACTTTTGATAAAACAATTTCCTATTGAGGAAGCCTTTGCCTCATTTAGTAGGTAGTCATTGATTGCGATCAATAATAATTGCTATCAATCAAACCAATTTGATTGATAACATTGGAACATCAACATTTTCCTACGATGAAACCGGAAAATTCAGGTGCTCGGTAGACCGCCTGTCGCATGGTGTGCTATTTCTGGTTAAAACGTGAATTTCCCAGGATTGTGCCTTCAGCATCCGTTATTTAGCAAGCTGGTCACTCCCAACATTGTCACGTGTACTTAGGTACCGAACAACACTTATGTCGGTATTGACATGGTATTGTATAGTTCAATGCTATTCGAGACAGACCAGTTTAAATTAAATGAGATCATATGACGGGATGCAACAGGACAAATTAAATACTCGTTCGTCTATTTTTAATGCGATTATGCACATTACCCACATATCAAAGGTAAATAATAATATAGCTAGGTATTTATAACTGCGTCAGTTCGAAGTCAACAAATGTAATCTTTATACATTGCATTTATTTTAACGACAGTCTCAATCTGTTTTTTAAACAAGACCCGTTCTTGAGATAAATTCAACAAGTTTTCCACGTGATCGGACCGTTTATTTTTAAACCGATAACAGGAACATAAAACGCCGGACCTCAGCCCTCGACAGGACCAAGGTGATTTGAATCACGGTCGACAAATTGCGACAGGTTGTGGGGCAGATGCACTATTAGTGACGATATTAACGCATCCGCAATCGTTGTTGCAATGTCAGGGCCATGGAACGAATAATATTAATCTACATATCTATAGCCAGAAGCGTTTCAACGGCCCTTCAAGGCCTGACATTAATAATAACGAGTATGTTAATCCGGACTTTAAAACATAACTGTAAACTCATAAGTAGACGTTTAATGACTCAGGGGTCATGGGCTAAGAAAGCTACCAACTTCGAAAGCTTTTAACAAGGAAAATGGAGACTTAAGCTACCCTAAATCTCGTAACAGTGATTCATCACGACTTACATTTAATCCACGTCAGGTAAAAAACCGCAGAACACGATTTGCCTACGTGCCCGGTAAGGCCCGTTTATGGTTCGACTGACTTTCGCAATGCAGCTTGCGGTTTTTTGGTTTCACACTTTGTTTAAATTCTTATTGTTTTATTGAAAAGCAGGACTCCCGAGAAAAAGATTTATTCTTTTTTCTATGAACCATTTGCCAGTTTACAAGAAATTCCGAGTTGTTTTTACAAATATGAACAGATTATTTCTATTACACAGATAGCGTAGGTGTATACTTAACAATGCATAAATCCTTATCGTCTATTTCCTTTCAGGCGACCCGATCTCATGCATCAACGACGGAGCGGTCCCCGCACACGTCCTCAACACCTATTGCTGGATTACCTACACGTTCACACTTCCGAACTCCCCGGCCAGGGGCATTTCACATCCTGGTCTCGGGAATGACTATGACGAAGAGAAACGCATCCATGCCTACTACCAGTGGGTGCCGTTCATGCTGTTCTTCCAAGTAAGCACTTTTGTTTATTTTCATCATCATTAAACACCGATCATTAAAGATTTCTTTGTACTTGATCGAGAGGTCTCTGTATTACGACGTTACGTAAAGTATGACGTAATTTTACAACGAGTAAGTAAACCTGATGACTTGCTGCCTGCAAGTTTTTGTTGCTAGAAACAAACAGGTTTAAAGTTCAATCATATATTTTCTATTCGAATACATAATAGCGTATGTGGACTTCGGAATAATTTCGTAATTGATGTAATTGACAATTAACCTCATTTTTCAGGGTCTGCTGTTTTACGTGCCCCATTGGGTATGGAAGAACTGGGAGGAAGGCAAGGTCCGCATGATCTCAGATGGTATGCGTGGAACTGCTGCCAGCATAGCTGATGACAAGAACAACCGTTTGGTAAGTTACAGACCATTCCCTACTCCTTGAATAATCCCGTGGGTAGAACAATAACAAACAGATAATGTTAGTACATTAATAAGGCCAATATACATAGGTATCTTGTTTCTTAATAAAGTGGAACAATTGAGATAAGTCCCGATACTAATGAAACTTGATGAACGTCCCTAATAAGACAAATTAACTGAGCCTGGAACGTCTATTATGTAATATTCTGTTCTGTTTAAATGGCCATGTTCCTAGGCTAAAATTTGTGATTGTATTTTACAGAATCGTCTTGTCCAGTATTTGGTGGATACCAGACACATGCACAACACTTATTCCTTCGGTTACTTCTTCTGTGAGGCGTTGAACTTTATCAACGTGGTAAGTATTACTTTTGAAGATACTTCATAACTCCAAGCCAGTGATCAAAGTGAAATGACTTAATAGTACACCCACATTTAGTCTGCTACAGTTGTGAGTTGAAGACAACCAGTGAACGTATATCGTCACGCTATGCTATCAAGGGTGTTGTCCTGAAGCATCAGATCGCCTACAAAGATTACATCCTATATAATAGGAGGCGTGTCTTAACCATAGACTCATCTCCCTATAATGAAATGATCTTAAGATACTAGTATCATTCCTTTAATATTATCCTGTGTGTATTTAATGGCCTTGTGTGTTTTTTCAGGTTGGCAACATCTTTTTCTTGGACACATTCCTCGGTGGTGCCTTCTTGACGTATGGTACTGATGTTGTCAGGTTTTCAAACATGAACCAGGAGCAAAGAACTGATCCCATGGTAAGTGAAACATTTTGATTCATCCTTTATAATATTATGCCTGTGATTTCAAGGCTAGTAAAGGTGGACCCTGTAGTACATCTAGATTTCGCTTGTTAAGTTAAAGTTCCATGTACTATCGACAAAGTTGAATCATGACCCATTTTGACAATAAATCGTTTGAATCCGTCAAATTGACAAAGATCAAAGTCGTTACCATGGATATGTATGTTTACGCGAGTGTGGACCTAATTGTATTTCAAAGTCTGTGGGAAAATAAGCTTATGGTGGGTCATGATTTAACTTTCTCGATTGTACATCCATCAATAGGTGGCTAACTTGGTAAGTAGTGTAGCACTATGAGAGAACTATAATTCTTGCAAATCTTACTGCAAGCAGTTGCAATTAGGATAGCATTTGACTAAACAATTATAATAGCACAGACAGTCACGTCTATTGCACCAACATTTGAGTTTCTAGTTTGTATTCTATTGTTTAAACGTCGAATATAGATTATACTGAATGAGTAAAACAAACTCGTTTCGAAGTTTTATCTAGGTTTGGGTCATTGGAACTTGTGTTATTATCGTTTAGTATCCTTCTTAATATTTCCTTGGGAGTAACCGTAATTTATAGGGTGCCTTCATAGCAGGTTTTCGACCCAGGCAGATCGGTCCTAATCGGTGCAGGTAAAACGTGTAAAAGCGATCCAAACCGGCAATTTAGTAAGTCCTAACATGTGTCTATTATGTGCAAGTCTGATAACATGGGTCTATCTTGCCTCTGCCGATCAGTACCGACAACCTGTTTTTTTATGAAAGCACCCGTATTCTTGTTCTGTCCTTGAAGAATTATCATCTGCCTAGTTTTTTCTTCCAACCATGTTGTGGTCGGCTGTTTGATTATCTGAACGAATACTTAGTTGTCAGTTTTTTCCACTATCTACCTAGTTACTACTGCTATTTGCTTACTGTTGCCAAATGTTTAATTTACTTTGTCTTTTCCAGATTGAAGTGTTCCCAAGAGTAACAAAGTGTACATTCCACAAGTTCGGTGCTTCTGGAACGATCCAGAAACACGACGCGCTATGTGTGCTAGCCTTGAATATCCTCAATGAGAAGATTTTCATCTTCCTGTGGTTCTGGTACGTTGACCTCCGTTTACTTTACCTGCATGATTTCAAGCGTTGCTAAGTACTGTGTGAATTTAAATATTGCTGTAGATGATTATCATTTTACTTCCTTGCATAATCTTTAAATAATGAAACTATAACGAATAACTTTGCCATTAAGGTCTATTTTAGTGCTTCCTTGCTTTGTAGTTGTTAAATTTCAATGCTCGTCAGTCATTGCATTTCATACTTTAAAACAATGACACAAGACTAACTTCGGAGGCGCTCTTTTGAACTGTCGTTATTTTGTTTTTTTTTTGTTCTTGCAGGTTCATCATCCTATCAGTGGTGACCGGATTGGCCCTGGTGTACTCAGCAGCAGTAATCCTATTGCCAAGAACCCGCGAAACCATCCTCAAGAGACGATTCCGTTTCGGAACACCGTCTGGTGTCGAGTCCCTCGTTAGGAAAACTCAGGTTTGTGTTAACATATATCTATTTGAAAAGTTAGTATAAAGATAGATCTACTATCAGAAACATAGTTGATTGTTGTCAAACCAAAGTCTGATTTTTATTAAGATGGTCTCCTTATTAATAACTACGAGTATGTTAATTTTCTTTCCAGGTGGGCGACTTCTTACTTCTGCACCTGCTAGGTCAGAACATGTCACTGCGAGTATTCGGTGAGGTTCTAGACGAGTTATCCCGAAGACTGCACATGAACTCCAACGCACCTTCCGCCCCTTCAACCCTCGAGATGGCCCCCATCTACCCCAACATTGACAAGTACGCAAAGGAAACAGAGACGTAAGTTTCCAGACTGAGCTTAGACAATACACGCAGCGCTCTCAGAATAGTCCTAGAAAATGTATTGCGATTTTGTCTCGAATACGACTTTCGAGAAAACATATGAGATTCCTATACAATCCATTTACGATTGATCTCGATTCTTGTATCCGAGACTACTTTCTGTGAAGAAGGTATGGGACACAGTGTATTGTTCTTTGAGTATTTGTAACGCTCATTCGCAGTAATGTAAGAAATTCAGTTCCAACGACATGAATGACCATGACATTCCTTATTTTACCTGTTTATGTAAGACAAACAATTGCCTTTTTGCCTTGAGCTTTAAATAAAGTGAATTTATACGGTTTTAAATTAGAATAAAATTGTTGAAACTTTTCGTATAACCTACTAATCAATTTGTTTGTTATTATGATATGGAATTTGCTGTGCTACTACGACTTTGCGAATAAGACACATACTTTTTACTGAATAACGATATTTGAATTACATGTTTAGTTAGTTTCGTAAGTTCCAAGAAACTCGCAGATAAATGCAATTGATATTTAAAGTACATACAAAGTATACATTCATTTTTTTTTTAAGTATAGCATATCTTTTGTTTTAGGATTTTATGAAATTGATAAAGGTTGCAGCATGTGAGATCTGAGCAAGTTATACATAGATATTTTATTTCCTTCAACAAATATTCTAATTATGTATCAGTAAATGGCTTGCCCACATCGTGCTGCCAGTAACCTTACGTGAGATATAGAAGACATTTTTAATTTTAACATTTTCTTTATATTTTTTTTCTTTTTTACGTTAAGGTTGATAAAATATGTAAGACCGTAGCAATGCATTTTTAATGAAATTAGATAAGTGATACTCCAATGCAACCATGCCGAATGGTCTTCGCTATTGATGATCTAATTAATATGAAATATTCAGTGAGTTATTTGTAGTAGAAATAAAACTATAACAATGCTTCAGAATACACATATCGAGTTTAAAATTAAGTCTTTCATTTACAATTAAGTAGATATTATATAATTAGAGTATTTTATACGTGCTTCTATTTTGTTCCATTGGTTTAGTTTTCGTGTTTATACATGACGTAACTAGTAGTGTAATTATGTGTTTGAATAGCTACGTCTGGGAGCATCTGCTGATAGTCAAATTTTATATAATGTTACTTCAATCTTGTGATTGATATCAAAAGTATATTGGTACTAAGAAAAAGGGATCATAAAAATATGTATGAAGTGTGAATGGATGAAATAATCAAGGAACATCTATCTATAAGTTCGAAGTGAACACATTATACTCATAAATTGTTCCAAATGTGCCATTTAATAAGATTTCCAGAAGGAAGGCCACGATTCTCAACGTATCTCAAATGATATTGTAGAATAAGATTTTGAGTCATGCATTATTTTAATAGATATGTGTGTTTGAATTGAAAAACTTTCTTGAAATCTCGACAAAATGTCTTCCATACACTCGAGCAGTGTTTAGATGGAACTTGACTTGTGCAGTTTGCCTTGTATTTACTAGTTTTTAATATAATCTTTGCCATTCCTATATAAAATGTTTTGTAGTTGATAAACGATGCTGCCTTACTTCCTACGTAATATTTCTGAGACTGCAACAATCATTATTTCAATGTGTTACATTGTCTACATTATAATTGGTAATAAATGACTTCAATAATTTTATTTTTGTTTTATTTATGTACAAAAAACCAGAGATAAACACGTATAATACTTCTTACAAAAAAAGACAGAGTATTTAAAAAATTACATCATGTGAAAATTAGTTTCAAAGAAGCCATCCTGTTTTTGTACTAAAAAGGAGGAAACACAAAACAGGAAAAATAATTCGAAGCCCCTTTCAAACCTAATTTTGTTGAAATTTTATTAAAATGGAAACAGGAAATCAAATATATACAGCCTAACAAAAAATATTCTAACAAAGGGATAATATTAGTATGATAGATTGAGAATGTTATTCACAGATAATATGTGAAGAAAAGAAATAACAAGAGATTATTGTTGATTTATTGTGAAAAACAAAAGCTTCTTAGTATAAGAATACATTTATGATTAGCACCAAAACCCAGAGTACTTAAAACAACGATTTAATTGTGAATATAGGCCGTTAAAAATGATAAATTAAGAAAAAAATATTATGAAGAATATAATAAGATTTTAAGTAACATGCGACATGCTTACAACACTTCATTTAACACGTTAACCCTTTTCTGTCAATTCACTTTCTATTCATTTTTATTTTTGCTTTAAGTATCCCCCAAATTTTAAAACCACGAAGACTACTGTTATTTGAATCACCACCACCTTGGATTTGTACCTTTTCTTCATTTTCATAACCAGGAGGATCACCCTCGAAACCACTAGAAACCATGGAAATGATACCCATGACGATTAATTAGTTTTTTAAGTTTACCATCTTATATTTATATCCTCCTTTTTGGTATTAGCGACTTTAAAAGCTACGGAAATTATTCCCACAACGCAATGGCGGACTCGCTATTATTCTTTATTCTTACAAATGAATAGATACCAAGCACCAAAGAAAATAACATTAACCTTTTAACCGCCAACGTCGGATATATCTGACAAATATTTAAGGGCCCATTACGCCAGAGTCGGATATATCCGACTAAAATACCACAACTTATCTAATGTTTTTTGAGTATTTATCATACATCCGTCTTTGTTGTAGGAATTTGTTTTTCGATCTTTTTTTTTTTATTGTGCCTGGCGCTGGGGGCACGACAATTGATTTGAAGTCTGGCGGTTAAAAGGGTAATTGCACCCTTTAGATACATTTAGTACTGACGCCTACTGACGGCAAGCCACGAGATATATTTTAGTGAACAAATGATTTTCGACCTTATTTCAATAAAGCTAGCTTTGAAGGTCTATCAACACGGATAATTTGAGATTCCATAGCACCGGGACGAAAGTTACTTCATCATCATCATCATCATCAGCCGGAAGACGTCCACTGCTGAACATAGGCCTCCCCCTTAGACCGCCACGCCGAACGACAATTCGCCACTTGCATCCATCCGTTGCCCGCGACCCTCACGATGTCGTCGGTCCACCTAGTGGGAGGCCTGCCTACGCTGCGCCTTCCGGTCCGTGGTCGCCACTCGAGAACTTTTCTTCCCCATCGGTTGTCAGTTCTACGAGCGATGTGGCCTGCCCATTGCCACTTCAACTTGCAAATTTTATGAGCTATGTCGGTGACTCTGGTTCTTCGCCGAATATCCATGTTCCGGATTTTATCCCGCAAAGAAACTCCGAGCATAGCTCTTTCCATTGCTCGTTGAGTGACTCTCAGTCTCTCTAAAAGGCCAGCAGTCAAAGACCACGTTTCAGAGCCATAAATCATCACTGGCAACACACACTGGTTAAACACCCTTGTCTTGAGACACTGTGGGATTCTTGATGAGAAGATATCACGTAGCTTCCCAAACGCTGCCCATCCGAGTTGGATTCTTCGGGCGACCTCTTTCTCGAAGTTGGACCTACCTAACTGAACAATCTGTCCAAGGTAAGTATAATGGTCTACAACTTCGAGAGTATCGCTCCCAACAACAACCGGTACGGGTGCCACATGGACATTCGACATGACTTTCGTCTTGTCCATGTTCATTTTAAGGCCGACCCGTTGGGAAACGATACTGAGGTCGCTGAGCATAGCATTGAGGTGCTCCAACGATTCTGCCATGATGACTATATCATCGGCAAAACGAAGGTGAGTGATGTATTCGCCATTGATGTTGATGCCGAGTCCGTTCCATTCCAAGAGCTTGAAAACGTCCTCCAACGCGTTCGTGAACAGTTTCGGAGAAATAACGTCTCCCTGTCTCACGCCTTTCTGCAATTGGATTGGTTTCGTGCTCTCTTCCTGAAGTCGGATGGACATGGTGGCGTTCCTATACAAACACTTCAACACTTCGATATACCTATAGTCGATATGACATCGTTGGAGGGACTGCAATACTGCCCAGGTTTCGATTGAATCGAAGTCTTTTTCATAGTCCAAGTTACTTCATGTCGTTAAAGAATTCTGACAATAATTCAAATAAGGTTAAAATTGGCTAACACTAGCGCTTGCTTTCGTCACAATGTGGTTTGTCATATAGTAACGTGGTATGCACGATTTAATCACGCCGTGCCGTCACGCCAATTACATTAGGCCGGCCCTTATACACCACTTATTAGTGCTAAAATACACACATCAAAAGTGTCTAGGGATCAAGCATTTTTATGCGGATTTCTTGAGATTGAGATGTGGCTTTGTAATAAATTTATGATTTTATAAATTTATATGGATCCTTTTTGGTGCATTTCATAATTTGAATCAGGAACTGTAAATCAAATTCGAGTAAAAGATGAAAATCAGCTGTCAATATTTTCCCTATAAAAACATACAACGCATTGAAGACATTATTAGTGCTACTGTTTCCCTACTACTGATTAAAACCAACGTTATTATGGAGCGGCGACGTCATTTAAGCAGGGAAGAAATGCTCAGAGCCGTGGGAATGATAGAAGCTGGTTCCCGGCAACGTACTGTGGCTTTAGCTCTGAATACAAGTCAGAGTGTTATCAGTCGACTTTGGACACGTTACCGAAGCACTGGTACCGTGGCTGAGCGCCATGGAGGACGGTATCGCTGCACCACACGGAGACAAGACCGATACATTCAAATCTTAACTCGAAGAGCTCCAACAATAACCGCCATGATGTTAGCCGTGAGGCTTCATCACTCTTCAGGGAACTTAATTAGCGACCAAACAGTCAGAAACCGCTTGCATGAAGTGAACCTTCATTCCCGAAGACCGCTACGGGTACCACCTATAGCAATGCACAATCGTAGGATTCGATATCAATGGGCTCTTGAACACAGAAATTGGGCAGAAGAACAATGGCGTTTCGTGTGCTTTTCTGATGAGTCTCGTTTTGGTATGAGACCGGATACAAGACGTATACGACACTGGAGAACCCCTGGACGCCAACAGTGATTAAAATCCTGCCAGGAAGTCCATCCTTATAGTGGTGGAACCATCATGGTATGGGCGGGTATTTGGATCGGCGGAAGAACTGAGTTGATTTGGATCAGAGGCAACCTCAACGCTCAAATTTATGCTGAGACGATTGTATCAGACGTCATCGTTCCTCTACAAGTGCAAATCGGTCCCTTATTTCAGTTTATGCATGATAATGCACGACCGCACACCGCAAGAGTTGTAAGACAGACTCTCGCCGCAGCTAACATCAATGTCCTGCCCTGGCCTGCTCAGTCGCCAGACTTGAACCCGATTGAGCATGCATGGGATATGCTACAGAGAAGAGCTCTGCCGAATATGGAGGGTATCCAGTCGCAAGAAGACCTTTTTTTGTTGTTGCAACGAACATGGGCGGCCATTCCACAGCGTGATTTGGATGAACTCATTTTGAGTATGCCAAACCGATGTTCTTGTGTTGTTAGTGTTCGCGGTAGAAACACGGATTATTAATTGTTTAAGTTACCCAATAAAATTTTAAAGAAAACTGTTATTTCAGTCTTTTTTTCGAACTTTAATGTTAGTGGTTCAAATGTCAAAAATCCCTTTATTAAGAAAATGGCAAATTTCTTTATGAATGCAAAGGTGACTTGGTTTATCGTTACTGTGACAAACGATAACACTTTATTTGATGAATCCTTAAAGAACATTTTAATTAATATCAATCAGGAGAAAAGTTATTGCAAAAATATATGTTGATCCCTAGACACTTTTGATGTGTGTATTACGCCAGTAAGGTTTAAGTTCCGTGTAATCGGGGGACCGTTGAAACTATACAAAAACCCACTACTTGATTGTTAATTTCCAGTCTACAGACAAACAAGTGCATCTTTGCATCCCAAAACCATGCCAACAACACTCACCTGTTCCCCCAGTCGAGTTTGGCGACGAGCTTGAGCCTCAACGCCCGAGTTTGGTCCTGGGTCAATGTGCCGGCCAGTAGAGCTCGTCTGCCACTCAGGAGTTCGCGCATCACCTTCGCCACTGCGCTGAATCTGTAGGTTTCTCGCTCCTGGAAAAGGGAGTGGAATGGTTAACTTATTTGACTGGATAACTTTTTGAAGATGAATCACTAAGTATCGTATGAGGGATACTATTGCCAAAATGAATATCACATTCTGATTCGTCTTCTTTGAGGGTTGCTCGAGATTGAACGTCTTTAAGACTCGGATTGGCCAATTCGGTCTTAATGGATAACAGACAAAGATCGAGATTAAGATTACAACCGAAATTCTCTATTAATTCCCGGCGATAGAGGTCGACTGCGGCGAAGGTGTTGATCTAGCTGATCATGTTTTAGGGGTAAATGTGGCTAGAGACTGCCTAAGGGAGAAGATTAAAAGAACCGGGAGTCGTTTTCCCATAGCACAGGGATGTGAAGCAGGCTATCAAAAGTTACTGTTGTAAGCAGCATGCCTGTAATCCTGGAAGGGTTAGGCATAGGCGTACCTAAAGGCTGACCTGTACACGAAAATGTCGCCCATTAAGTCCTACGTAATATGAGGGCGAGCCTATTTCCATCAACCGACCACAGATCCCGGGTTCGAGTCTGCTACTGAAAAACTCCTAATGGAAAACCCAATAACACTTCTTACGACCTGGGAATCTTTCTATGTTCAGCAGTCGCGTTTGTGACCAGTAGACCGTCAGACAATAAGTTAATGTTGTCTGAAATTCTGAAATAACGCACTCACACGCGTATCAAGTACCATGCTACACACATTGTTATTGTGAACCGACCGAAAAGTTATCTGCCATTGTTAGTTTTTATATACATATATCATGCTGTTATAGCATTGTCCATAAAGTATGGAACTTCAGAATTGCTCAATGAAATCAGCTGGTTTTTTCGACCGTGAGTAACAACTTAGATTCAATTGGTTCTCATCGCTAACACTGGTCTATTGATGGATATGGATGACAGAAGTGATGGCCCAGGAGTATTACCCCACTCTTGCCGCCTATCAAGTGATCTCAGAGAAGACGGTAGCGCAGTGGTAACGTGAGTAGTAACGTGCCCAGCAAGGCTCAGAGGGGGACCCCTTTAGTGACTGCCCAAGGTTGTGCCCTAGCAGGTGTTCAACATGGTTGGTTTTTTGAGAGGGCCCAGTTCCCCTTCCGTGTGCTTATGGTGATCACCAGGGTGGTGTGACATAATTCCACTACATACAGGTAATAGATAACATGTTTACTTGTAATCTTTTACTCTTCCTGTGTGTGCAATTTATTATATTACCTGTCAATACGGTAAAGAAAAACATCAGAACATCAGAACTCCGCAAGCAGGTTCTGGGATATTGGCTAAAACAGTAGATTAAGGCGATTCTCACACTGTACCGATGCGCCATGATGCAGCGTACTGCGTGAGGTGTCCTAACGTTGCTTGAAAGAAGCTCTCTTTGCGGTGAAAACACACGTAGTACACACAGATAACGCATTTACGCGCAGTTACAGGACTTCGTCGCCACGCGCCCTGCTGCGTGTTGCGGTGCAGTGTGTAGCAGAGGGAACGTTATACACTGATTATAAGTACTTTGCTGACATACTTGGTTGTGGTTCCTTGCATCGCTTACCATCAGGCGAGATAGTAGTCTAACACGAAAGAAAGGTAGAAATAAAAAAAATATTGCATATTTTGGAGAGTTCAACGACTTTAACCAAAAAGCGAATAAAGTAAAGTCCGTTTTTTAATCTCGTAGACTGAATTGACAGGTGCAAATGGCAAACTGACATAAATTTCAATAGTATTTACGTCAGTTTTGATGTTATCATTTGTCAATTTGGTCTACGAGATTAAAAAACAAACTATAGGATATACCTAAACAAAAGTACATTCTCGAAAATATTGGTGTCAAATATTCAGTATTGTTCTACTATGTAAGAAAAGGCTACATACGGAAAACGACAAACAATGACTCATGAATAACAAAGGAAACTGTGAAGAGGCTATTTAAATGACAAATCTTACGACCTATACAAACATTATGCAGAATAGCAGCCACAGTGTGTCCAACTTTTGTTTAAATACGAAGAGATGAAAACCTCTTAAGAATGTTGCTATGCAGAACGAATATAAAAAGTCACTAAGCAAAGCCATAGTTATAATAATATAAAATGCGAAATAACTTTGTCTGTCTTTATATCTCATATAACAGTGACTTTTTATCTCCGTAATGGCTGCACCAATTTAGATATTTTTCAGACAGTGATTTGGGTTAGGAAACAGAATGTTTTTAAATCGGTAGTACATATTACCTACCTGGTTAAAAAAAATCTACGGTTTAGTTCGGAAACGATCCCACAAAAATATTCTTGCGGGATAATTTCCGACCCTAATGTGGCAAAAACACGTGCAAAAGTCAATTTAGAAACGAGTGTCACGTCTGATACGATTGAATGCGCACAGATAACGGTGAGATAACATGTCTTTATTTGCTCCAGCTAATTATCGTTTTTTAAACTAATTTTACTCTGGTGAGTCACTAGTGCAGTGTGATACGGCTAATGTCATTAGGAAAGTTGTGGATCTCAAAACTTTCTATTTAGATGGCTGACGGCTGAAGAATATGAGTACCTAAGGAAATGCATGTATGGATTGGATGAAGAAATAGAAAGAAAGGAGGTAAGAGTTAACGAGTAATAGACAAGTACGGAAAAAGAAGCAACGTTGCTCCGACCCAACATAAAAAGAAATGAGTCATCTGTCCGAAACAATCAGATATACAGTTATCAGTCAACCATTGCAGTAAAATGAATAGGCTTTTAAAAAATACATACAACACTTGACTACAAAGATATGAGTTACAGTAGCATTTAGTGATAAAATAAACACGGTAGAAAGTCAGAGACACAAATTGTTACCACGTAATCGGAACCTGATTCTACTTCCAAAAATAAAAATATTTTCTTGACTATTTTGAAGCAATATACCATACCTAATGCAAAAGCATAACTCTTCCTTGCAATTGGGTAAAAAACAACACATTGTCATTTATGAGATAAATTAATTACATACTTGTTATTTTTACAAATGCTTTGCTCTTCACATCAAACTAGCCTAGATACAAAGATGAGACCGAAGACCTAAGATGGACCGAGCTCACCCAGACCAGAAGCAACTGGAACGCCTGCGCAACGAAGGAACAGAGTAAATACTGTTCGGCACTTTTGTAGAAAATAGCTGCTGTTCTGTTCAAAAATAAATATAAAATGTCTAGGGTTCAGAATCATGTGGAATCGTGTGCTGTAGACATGTAATATGCCCTATACAGTAATTGTATATAGCAATGTATTTAATACCAATGATTCATTTTCATAAATTAATTATTTACTAATAAAACAATTCATTTTTATTGCCACACTATCTGTACCGGAAAACGGAAAAGTTAATACAATACCCATATAAAAAAATAAAATATGGCTAGCAATTAAAGTTCAATCACAAAGTGCTAGAAATTCCAAGCACGTGAATCGCTTCCTGTCTCTAGTGTAGCTTATGTAATGTCGTTGCTACAAAGTCGACGATTACCTTCGTAGCCAAACGCTTTGTTTCTTCCAATTTTATGTATTATTAATTAATTCGTAATAAAATATTATTAGTTACTTCAAAAAGTAGTTCCAATAAATAAATTAAAGAAAAATGTTTCTCAAACTATTTTGTGCAAGTCAAGCCAAATAAAAAAAAAAGATTATAAATACCGATAGGAAGTCAACTGTATTGCCAAATGCCATATTATATTATATTCTGAGGTAAAATAGTGAAAAGAGAAAAAAAAAGACAAAATACAAGGTCCTATTGAAATGGGTAGACTTCAAAACAAAGACGATCCAAGCGTTGTGCAGTATGATTCATTATTTTGTTACATTGACTGAACTGAATTTATATTTTAATTGCAGCTTTACGGACCTACAGATGAACACAGCTGTGACGCTAAGATGGATCCACAGGTCCATGTTTAGCACGTGTAATCATGTATCAATGTAGTACAGATGGAGAGATATATTTAATTATCCCAATAACCGATCTATAGGCAGGAGATCTCAGCAACCTCAAGTCTTCCTCATCTCCGTAAACCACTACAGTACTACACCATCACCAGTCTCTACTTAAAAAATGCCCGAATAGTCCAGTTAAAATAGACATTTGACCTTTTTTTTAACGTGGTAAAATCATCAAATGAGTCCTCCCACCCCGGGCAGGGCGGGAGGGACTGTCAGACTCGTACTAACTAAAATCCACGGTGTCCTCCAGTATCCCTTTATGTTCCGGAGTCACGGTTTTGAGAAAAGTCCCGCGACCCCAGCAGGCTTTGGCCCTCTAGAGGGGGCCCCGTCATCATGCTGACGCTCTTTGAGGCACGCGTGGAATACAACGCGCCGTCAACCCGGGCATGGTCCATAGTCGGACAGCGAGTTGCCCTTTACTCGCCGCCCGCATGCCCGCGCATACGGTAGCCGGAGATCGTCTGCCAACGTCCGACGCCGTGGGCGTCCACCACTGCGGCTGGGGTGGAGGGAGGACCCTGTCCTCTCCCTCACGCAGCGCGCCTCCTCCTTCGCGAGCATTACTGCTTCGCAGGAGGCGACCGCTTCCCACTCCGTCTCGCCCCGCAGCATGGCCTCGACCAATGCCGGGCGCGAGAGGTCTCCGCCTATCGCCGTCGTGAGGACACGGCGGTGCTCTGCCCAAGCGGGGCAGTCCTGCACCGTATGCTCCACCGTGTCCTCCGGGCGATCCTCGCAGTGGTGACACCCAGACGTTTCCTCCTTACACAAACAACACCCGTGTCCGGTGAGGACCTGCGTCAGGCAGAAGGTGAGGACGCCGTGACGTCTATCCAGCCACTCCTCAAAGAGGGGTCTTGCAGCCACGATTGCGGTGTGCCCGGCCCTCGGTTGCGACAGTCGTCCCCTCCATACTGCCCTGAGATCGCGCCGGTGCTCTTCCCGCCGCGCCTAGACATTTGACCTAGGAATAATTCGCATAGAGCTGAAAATTGGCAGACCTTAAATACATCATTATAAATAAATATTAAAAAAAAATTGCAGATGTGGATGTGGTTACACATACAAAATTAAGGTTTTTTCCATTTTTCTCGAAAACGATACGATTATACGTTACGACTTATTTTTGTCTATTTTCTCTGGACCAGAAGAGTTACCATAGCCCTTCTGGAACTCCACGAAATGCCTAATGTCTTTTGCCATTGAATAACAAAGCAGGACTGTATAAAAAGGTTACGTAAAGGGCTATTGAAGGAATACCGTGGATTTTAGTCAGTACGAGTCTGACAGTTCTTTCCGCCCCGACCAGAGCAAGGACTTATTTGATAAAATAGTTCATGAAATAAATTAATAGGGCTTATTTTTTTTTACTTTACATGACAGTAGATTAGATACCGGTTCGGTCAATATAAATATTGATAAAAGTAATAGTAGTGATTGTAATCCATTCACATTTATTTTCATCTCAAGTATTCCTCTTCAGCCAATATTCACGAACTGATAAGAATCATCTATTGCATCAGTTTCCGTTGCTATATGCTACTCCAGGAACATTACTGATAATGCTTTATCATAGTTTGTATTTAAGTCAAACTTCAGTTTCGCTCAATGTTATCATTGCAGTGGAAAGACATTCTAACTGGACGACCCTCCTCATACTTCGCTTCTTAGCTATTTTTCTGTGTAGCGGATTCCCCAGTACCTGGAGAATTTCAGTTCACGTTCTGGAACTACAAATATTATGCCTTCATGTACCCAGCGAACCTCTTTCGCCGGGATATTTTTACAACGATTGGTCCATTACGTGGTAGACAATCAACGCATTGGAGGACAGACGTTATTAATTTTGATCGAAAGCCATGCGGTAGCCGCCAATAGCGTAGCCAGAATTGTGTTTAAGGGGTCAGACAAAGAAAATTCTAGATTAATTGTTTTGATTGTTGTGTCGATCGTAACATATGAGTTTCACACACGAATGTGAAAAAGGTAATTACCTTTTCATAGCTTGCGACTTCTGATTTTTATTTATTTTCTAATTAGAAAATATATTTATAAAATTAAATATATTTCTAAAATAAAATATATTTCTGATTTTTATATATTTTCTAATAAGAAAATATATATAAAAATCAGAAGTCGCAAGCTATGAAGCCGTCAGAATTCCAGTCTACCAGCGAACGACCGCCCTTCTAAGGGGCTGCCACCTCCGTGCCCGTACCTCGCTACGCCCATCGTAGCTGCTTCAGCATCTTGCGACTCCATCGGCCGTTCGCGCTATAAGCAATGTGCTCGCTTATGTCAGATGACAAAGGGCGAGTCATTTTGTCAGAAGAGTTAAACAAAAATGTGTGACTTACCACATAAAGCTTCTTCCATAGTCTTGCCCATTCTCTCAAGACGCAGGCGATCTCCCTGACCAGAGGATCATCTTTCAGTTCCGCAATAGCAGTGGCTCCTGATCCCTTCACAATGCATGGCCGGATTGTCACCACACATGATGGGAATATGCCCCATGATGATCTGTTTTTTGAGCTGAAGCCTCTATACCATACTAGAAGAAATAAATTATTCATGAACATCATAAAGGCTTCGTACAGAAAGATGAATTAGACTATTGAAACACTGGACCAAGAATCTGCAAGTGAAACTGGTTTTACTGGTATATGCTTGATAAAAATGCTTTTGTAGATAGCATTGTAGCAATGGGCATTCACTATTTTGATAGAATCAAGGAATATCTGTCACTGTAATCTGTCATTGCCATTGAGGTTGAGTCTAGTTTTTGTTAACCTTAGGAAGAGCATTCCACAATCTGCTTTTACCAATGGATTGAATTTTTGACCATGTGCCTAGAGGTATTGTAGCAGACCTAGAAGAAGGTGGTTGAAGATTATGTTAGACTAGACCATAGCTAGGTTGTGAGTAGGACTGTAAATCTTTTTTCTTCTACAGTGGAGAACTGAAGGTAGTCCAGGCTTATTTTTTTTTTGTTTTCGGATAAACCTGCCACACTTTTTTACACAATAACATCCAGACTTCAATCAACAGTAGTGACTATCACAATGGATTTATTTTCGAGTACACCACAGCAAAATTGGTCGGAAAAAAAAGAAATTTGTAAAATTAGAAGAAAGTATTAATTGATAATGTTTGTTGTCTTATTTCCTTGAAGTTTGGGTAAATAAACTTTAATTATTCTAATCTCCAGTTATCACATATTTGCTGCACCCAGGTATTACCCAAACACAATAGATAAAATAGAAGTTGAACTTATTTGGGCAAAATTTTACTATCATCCATGACAATAATTATGTAGTAATTTAGTGTTCTAGTAGTCTAATTAATAGAGCTAGGTCTCTTCCTATGGGTCAATTGCCTGAACTGCGTGGGATGATAATAAATAGGTACATACATTACATAGTAATGTTTCTATTTCATTACAGATAAGCATATAAAGAGAACTAGAATTTGTAACTAATTAACATTTCAGATTGTGTTTTTGTGTCAATGTCTGTCTGCATTTTAATGAATATTAACATAGAATGATCTAATGTAACGACACAGACATGATTATAACTTCGGTCTTAGAATTTCTGAAGAATGTCCGTGTTTAAGGAAATGTCATAGTTATTTTTTATTGAAAAGTACAAACACCTTAGCTTAGACCGCCTTTCACTTTTGCAACTATGTTAATACAGTTTCCATCTTAATATGCAAAAAAAAAAAACAAATACAAAGTTTCAATTACCTCCATTTTCCTCCAATATCTGGACCGTCTCTCCAATTTCCAATGGCAGTCCTGATCTGACATCTCCCTTCCAGTTATAAACAGCTGTAATTAAATTATTACAAGGTTAAAACTGCACACTGACATTATCTGTCTGCCTTTAGTAAAATCCTCTTACGCAATCCAACTTCACCGATAAATCTTACTTATGATTCGATAACATGCGGCTATAATGCTTTTTTTCTTTGTTTTGTGACTATTACATATTATGTATATATATTTGTATAGGATGTTAAAAAATTTACTGCACGAATTTTGTGTACATACTCGGTATCAAAAACCAAAATATTCCAGAAGAAAAAAATATTTATGATTCCAAACAACTCCTCAAGTTTCCTGCAGTTAATTTTTTAACACCTTCTATTATGTTTGTATGTGTAGGTATGTATTTATATTTTTATCTTGTAATTCAATTGGTTAATTGTACACCACAGTACTACCTAAAGTATTTTCTCTCTTCCAAATCCATCCAAAGGTTGTCTTGAAGATTTTTTTAGTGATAAGACCGCCCATTGTGTCACCCTATTTATAAGTTATATTTGTAAATATCCTTAATTTGTATGGTGTGCATAATAAAGACTATTCTATCTATCTAAAAGGGAGGCCTTTCTATCATGTGGGACTTGTGTGATTCAGCAGTAGTCACATGTCTTCTGATTTTGCTATGACATTTCAGTTTTATTAGAATGTTTTACTTCTTATATTTGAGCACTTATAAAATGAGCACAAAAAAATAAAAAAGGCCAGATTTGGATTTCGATCCACAAACCACTTCTTAAGCTGGAGTGTATTCCACTGGGTCACCTCTCTAATTACCATGTCTTGATTATAGGCATTTTGTTTTTTACTGTTTGACCTCCACAGCTGCCTATAGACTAGTACTAGCTGACCCCGCAAACATTGTTTTGCCATATTATTATACTTAAGTAAATTTTTCCTAGAAAAAAAAAAGTTCGAAAAATAGATAATAGCCGATTCTCAGACCTACTGAATATGCATACCAAATTTCATAAAAATAGGTCAAGCCGTTTCAGAGGAGTACAGTAACTAACATTATGACACGTAAATTTTATATATAAGATTTACTATAGTTTTATACATGCCTGACCACAAACAAGTTTTAATTTATGTTTATTTAATTTTCCTGCTAGCTTTTGGACATGCATAGAAATGTTTTTCATTCATTTTAATGGTGACTGTGAATGAATGAGAATGAACTGCCAATGTATTATTTATGTGCTGTAAATAACAACTCTTGAATGGGACAGTTAATGAAATCTTGAACAAAGGCAGTTAAGACACCTAGTTTACAAGAGCTGAGATCAAAAGATACTTTTTTTTTTATTTTGTAGACAATACATTTTTTGTCCAATGATTTGTGGAACTGTGTTAAACCTTTGGTTATCACTACATACATTCAAAATAGAATTACTAATACTACTGTGGAAATTTAAGTAAAACTAATAATTAAGTATATGAATATATCTTAAATGGGACTGGGCAGGACATGTCTGCCGCATGCCGAACGAGATGTGGGCACGCAAAGCTCATGACTGGTGCCCTGAAACAGCGAAGCGGGGCCGCGGTAGACCTAAGACCTCGAAGGAGATGGCGGGACGAGCTGGATGTCTTCCTTGAGAATTGGAAAGAGGTGGCGCAAAGTCGCGAACATTGGAAGGAATGGAGGGAGGCCTTTGCCCAGCAGTGGGACAGTCCAGGCTAATATTAATAATAATAATAATAATAATTAAGTACTGCCTTCATAGTTTTAAATGTTTTATGCATGAATCTCTACTGATACCTGTCATAATATATCTTGAAGTTGTGGTTAAAGTCATACTTATTCTATAAATAGGTACAAAAAAACACCTTGATTTCAAAAACAAGGCCGGAAAGTTAAGAAAAACACAGACATGGTTGACAAACAATGGATTCGGTAGTAAAGCAAGTTGCATGAGATTTTATCAACAGATCATGGGCCTATCTAGTATGCCTTCTCATAACTCACATAAAATAGTTAAAATTCATAACATGTTATTACGTTTCCGCTGTAATTGGCAGGATGTATCCGGACCGCGTAATGATAATTGATTAAAAAAAATTACAACTTACCAACAGCTAGCTTTGGTGATTTCGTAGGAATCCACATTTTCACACCAAACGCTGCCAGCTTCTACGAATTTTTCATAACATTCACTGAATCATTATTGAATAATTGTTATTTTCATCCGAAAATAGATAATCAATTCCGAACAAAACCTGCGTTCGATCAAATTTTTTGACAGAAGTGATGTGAATTTACTAAACAAAGACAAAGACAAGATAGATAAAATTTTCAAATTTAGTCGAGTACAATTGCATTTTCTAGATTCTATACATGTACTTTAGACACGCGTCGGTCGTAGGATAAGCTGCAGCTTTGCACGTAATCCTTTTCAGTGTTTCACCTGGGTACACTACGATAATACTAAAAACTTTATTCCGAAATTCATAAATACAAATTTCAAAACACCGATTTTCATAATTCCGAATGGTTCAAAATTACAACTCCGACCTAATATAACAACTCCGATAGATTATTATTCCTATTTTATAAATTCCGAAATTTAAAAATTCCTAACGTTTATAATCACTATTTTCAAAATACCGAATTTCAATAGACCGAATATCAAAAATTCCGACTTAAGGGGGATGCTCCAACCAGCCCGCGAAATTCAAATTTTTTTACGTTTTTTGCAATTTGCAGGCCAGTGACATGTTGTAGCTTTATAAATATATAAGTTGCGCTAATAACAAGTATAATTTTAAATATAAAAATTATCAAAAAACTCGCTCCATCAGCTCTCACATAGAAAAGGTGCATCATGTTAAAATCTCCGAAATCTAACTACGATGCACCTTTTCTATGTGAGAGCTGATGGAGCGAATTTTTTGATAATTTTTATATTTAAAATTATACTTGTTATTAGCGCAACACATATATTTATAAAGCTACAACATGTCACTGGCCTGCAAATTGCAAAAAACGTAAAAAAAATTGAATTTCGCGGGCTACATCGAAGCAATCACCTTAATATATTTCACGAAACATCAAAAACACGAATACCGAATATTAAAATTCCGATTCGGGTCCGTCAGGTCGAAAAGTCCGAGTTGGGGTGTAGCACCACTATAGTTTGTTTTTTAATCTCGTAGACCAAATGGGGATGGCAACTCAAAGCTAATCGTAGATGGCGCTGCGACAGTTGGTCCCTACGTCAGATTACTGTCTACCTTGTACAAAAAATAAACAACATTTATTGTTATAAAAATTGAGTATAAATACAAAACAAATATGGAAAATTATTCGTCAATGCAAGTGCATATAATAAAAGAAGAATTAAGACGCCGCGGTGCATCTACAAGAGGAAAAAAAGTGATTTAATTGAGTGGTAATACATTTGATTTTACCGTAATAAATCCACAATTACTTGTAGTTGAGGTTTAAATTTTTGAGTTTAGGTATGTTTTACCTGTCTTCCTTGCCTTCCTGTATGTTTTAAGACAGTAATTTTTTCTATTTAGATTTGAGAAATATCACAATATATTTAATTTCTTAACACCACAACTATCACAAAACTCGTTCCAGGTGATAATTCTTCCGCTAGACGAACCATTTCATGATTTATAGAGCGATGCAATACTGGTACTTAACCTCCAATAGAAAAGTATATGTTATTTTGAAAAGCGTATTCGATTGTTTAGTTATGGTATAATCATAGAATTTCATTAATAAACTCAACTAACGGCCTGTCCCGGCTTCGCAAGCCTGGATATTTGTTTATTATATAGCTTTTCCTTAGTTATAATTCAATTTTTGTTCTCAAGGCAGTTACAGCAGCTACCCATTATTTCTTGATAGTGTGAATTGACGGAAATGTGTATGTTCCATCATTTTTACAGCTTATTACACAACATCTAGTCATTTTACATCAATAAATCGTTTTTTTTGCAGAAAATTTCTTTGATTTGACAGTTCTTTTGGGACCAAACTGTCACTTGTCACTTTGACACTTGCCTTCCCCATTGACAAATGATAACATTAAAACTGACGTAAATACTATTGAAATTTACGTCAGTTTGCCATTTGCACCTGTCAATTCAGTCTACGAGATTAAAAAACAGACTTTAAGGTGGTTCAACGCAGCCCCGCTTCGCTTGACTCCTATTTCTGTAAGCAAGGTTTAAAGTAACCTAACACGAAGGGAACCCAAATCTAACCTGAGGCGAACCTAACCTGTCTGCGTTGGGGTGTCCCCAGTCCCGAGCTCACTTCGCTCGCTCTTGCATCCTTGGTCAATTTGTTGACTACCACCTATCAAGGCAAGTCGACGGAGCCCCGCTGCGGGGCTCATATTTCTGTGAGCAGGATTTAAAGTAACCTGACACGAAGGTGATCCCCTTCGAACCTAACCTGTCCAAGTCGGGGTGCCCCAAGTCCCAAGCTCGCTTTGCTCACTCTTGGATCCTAAGTTCTCCTAATAATAATAAAAAACCTGAAGAAGCAGTGAAAGTTAAGAGGATACGCCTCGCCACTCCATGCCTACACAGCCTTAAATAACACTCTGGGAGTACGGTAGACAAAACTACGTGGAGCCGGTTTTGCACCAATTCGTTTCTGTCACTGACTTTGTAGAATGAGAAACGAAATACCGATTTTCAATATTCCGAAAAAATCAGTTTATTCGGAATATTGAAAATCAGAATTTCGTTTTTCGGAATGAGAACTCATCGAGCATTACATTTTTCGAATATGTGAAAATCGGAAAACGAAGAAATCGGACATACGACTTTCGGTCAAATAAATTTTGAGATTTTTAATAAAGATATTGTAATTTTTAAGTATTATGATATTCGGAGTTTTGAAAATCGGAATATCGAAATTCGGAATAAAATATTTTGGAGTATTTGGGTGTTCCCGTTTCACCTATCTCATATTAATGAAAGTATACTCAAGATTTTGTTTTTTTATCAAAGCAATCATCCAGTTTAAATAAGTCAAGCAAGGAGTTTAAAATATAGGGAGCGCGTGCTTCTTACTAGAAAAACGATCCCAAATCGGTGACCTTGAAATGAATGAAAGGTGTACAATGCATTCTGTTTCTTTCTAATAGAGTGTCCATGATACAATATTTTTAGGATAATATTATTTTTATACTGAAAGTACATAAATTTCTACCTACAAAATGGTTTTTTTCCTATAAATATGGGCTGACAGTGTTTCAAACTCCGTTTATTATTTTTATTAATATATTACTCTGCTACGGAATTTACATAATTGGCTACCTTATACGATACCTCTTGATAACATGGTGGACCTCTGAGCTTCTGAGCAGAAAGCCGGGACCAACTAAAACCATTCTTTTAGTAAGGTAATCATTACTTTTTAATAGACCATCAATCATTTCCGAGGTCAGTATTTTTGTTCCTAATATTGGTCACCCTACAAACAGAACAGAAGGAAGGAGAAAGAAACCAGTGTGTGTGCCTCTCTTTCTAAGAAAACAAGGCACGGTTTTAATGTTACAACCATTCGCTCCCTATTATTATTATACAGGGTGTCCCGTAAATAATGGATCAAACATGATGGGTAGGTAGCTTACCTGATTTCCAACAACTAATTTGAACGATTTTAAAAAAACCGTTACGGTAACCAAGATATTATTTTTTTCCCAATTTTACCATTTTCTCTACTAAAATTCGGTATTTTTTATGCTGTCGCTGCAAATTATGTCATTTTTAGGTGAAATTTTTGTAGAACATTCCTGAATAGCTTATTAATGTTGTAAGATTTTTTTTTAATTTCTTAAGGTTTTACTTGCCTTAGAAAAAAATCTTGAATTGAAAAGTTATTTTTTCCACGATTTAAAGACCTGAATTGAAAAAAATCTCCTGTAAAAAAATTGTATGACACCGATAATCACCATTATTTTAAAAACTTGTACATTTAATAAGGTTTGCAAATTGGTATAAAACTTACGTCTAGTACTAGTCGTTAGAAAGTTATTGCTGTAAACCTAAGAGAGGTGCTAAATCATCAAAAAAAAAAAAAACAAAAAGTGTGCATAATTAAACTTTTATCTTTCAAATGTTTAGTGTAGTTAATAACAGAGGCAATGTTCATTGAATTAATTAGGCATCAGCGTATGAAAGTAATTAGAAGAAGAAAAAAAAACAATTAGTTCAAATAAATCGTTTATTTTGTTTTTAGTTACAGTAATTGTTCGAATTGTCTTCCCCCTCTAAGAATGCAAAGTCTGCATCTCCTAATAAAGGACGGTCTTAGCCGACGGGCAAAATGGCTTTGGTTGGATGCGCTGACGTAACTCTTCTTCGGTCGTTATTTGTTGTTTGTAGACCTTGTCTTTTAAACATCCCCAGTAAAAAAAAATCTAGAGGATTTAAATCCGGAGATCGCGGAGGCCACAAAATTGGTCCTAATCGACCGGATCAAAATCCGGAAATCCGGATTCTAAAAATTCGGATCCGAATCCGGATTTAAATCCCCTAGATTTTTTTTTAAGGCAAGTAAAACCTTAAGAAATTAAAAAAAAATCTTACAACATTAATAAGCTATTCAGGAATGTTCTACAAAAATTTCACCTAAAAATGACATAATTTGCAGCGACAGCATAAAAAATACCGAATTGTAGTAGAGAAAATGGTAAAATTGGGAAAAAAATAATATCTTGGTTACCGTAACGGTTTTTTTAAAATCGTTCAAATTAGTTGTTGGAAATCAGGTAAGCTACCTACCCATCACGTTTGATCCATTATTTACGGGACACCCTGTATAGAACTTCTTGAATTAGTTCAAAACAGATATTTGCATGACTCGACTATCATAATAATCATCTGTGATCTTTTTGAATCCAAAAAAAAAAAAAAAATGATCTTTTTGAGGTTAATTCGCATCACTTTTGACATGACACTGACATATGACATTTTTGTTGTGCAATTTGTGCATTTTGTTTGCTGTTTTGTTGCTAAAATTATCAATAGTTTTTTGTTAAAGTAAATAAAAAGGAATAAATAGATCAACTATCACAATGTCAGATAATTTCATACCCTTAAATCAGAGTACGCCAGTTCAAAACAGATGGCAGCAACAAGACAAAAGTCAGCAACGATTTAACAATCGGCAACACGGTGGTAAATGGCGCGGAGGTGGTCATATTAGCTGGAATAACTCTCGGAATAGTAGCTATGGAGTAAGTAAATGATTCATGTAATATTTGTACTCTTCTCTCTGACAAAGATAACTACGACATGTGAAAACAATGCATAAAATTCAAATTAAAACTTAGGTGCACCTTTCTCTTCGGCTCTAACAATCAGTCAACTACTTAAATACTGGCTTTACACTAAGACATAAGACTGAGCCATAGTTTTTTACTTACCTACCTTGAACTTCAACATCATCATCAGCCCAACCTCATCCACAGTAGTTCATAAAAGCCTTTCTTTACTCAGGCTTATTATGTATGAAGCTTAGGCTTGTTATGTGAACACAAGGCTGCACATCAAACTTAGCATAACCCATGTCAGCTGACTATACACAGTGACGGATTAAGACAACTTGATGCCCTAGGCTTCGTAATTTTTATTGTAATTGTGTGCCTAAGGCTTGCCAAATAAACTTATTTTCTTTCCTTCTATATAACACGTTCCTCATCACCAATGAATACTTAAAAATAAACAAAGGAAGAAACTATTTTACCTTGGACATGGGGGGCACCATGGATTGCCTAGTAGGGCATCAAGTTGTCTGAGAGTGAGACGTGATGCCCTAAGGGCGGATTTTTTGGGTGCTTCTTCTGGTGCCCCCCTCAGTCTTGATGCCCTAGGCAATTGCCTAATTTGCCTTAGGGTTAATCCGTCACTGACTATACATTGTGTGGAAAGATTTAGGTTTATGTCTAGCTGTGTGTAAATGTTACAAGCTATACTTGGTTTGAAGGTCACCAACCACCACTCTCACTTAGGTTCTGTGTCTCTAAAATTTGGTAACCAGGACAAGATGTGTGAAAACACCGGATTTTAGAGTCCAGAACCCGGACATGAGTTGAAGTGCACACTGTGACAACTGTGTCGGGAGGGGTGGGGGACGGTGAACTGTGTCGCGGGCAGGCCAACCCTTAAATTTTTTAAATCCAGACTGAGAGGCGGCCTTACCCATTGCGAGGCCCCGGGCGGCAGGACTTTGCGAGGCCCTTTGTCCTTCATAAAAAGTATTTGATGCGAAAGTATGTCTGGTTGTTTGGTTTAGGCATTTGTCATGTTGAAGAAATGCTAAAGTTATACAAATAATAAATAAATCCAGTAGTTCTGATTTCATTATGATGTTGGCCTAAAGAACAGTCCAAGTTTGAGACCGGACGCAACTTTGTCAAAAACGAAAAAACACCGAACATTTTGGTATTTTTTAAACTTTGATATTTTTGGCGATCATAAGCTTATAGGAGTTTTAATGAAACTAAAGCACGACGTTCTGAAAGTGGAATAGATTTGCTACAATATGAGACTACAATGATTTCTGTAAATACAAAAGCTTCTGAGATACAGTTTTTCAAAATTCATAATCATTCTTTGCAATTTCTGGCAATTTTTCCCCCACGTTAGTAATTTTTCCTGTGCCGTGGGTGCGTTTACAAACATAGAAACTCACATACACAAACACCCAGACCCGGAACAATTACTTGCAGATCATACAAATATTTGTTCCGCACGGGGATCGAACCCGCGACACACAGCGCAGCAGTCCAATTGCTCAGCCACTGCGCCAAACGTGAAAAAAACCGGCCAAGTGCGTGTCGGGCCACGCACAGTGTAGGGTTCCGTAGTTGCCCATCAAAATACTCATGCGAATTAACTAAACTGATTCGCTGAATTTAATTTTAAAAAGAAGAATTTTCAAAATCGGTCCAGGAGTCTTTGAGAAATCGGGGAAAATATATAAAAAAAAAAGATTACGACGAATTTAGAACCTCCCCCTTTTTTTGAAGTAAGTTAAAAATAGTTGACGATAAAAACCTACCTATCCCTAAAAAACATACCGTAAAAACATACCTATTAAAGCTGTAAAAATAAAGTTGACAAACTTACATTTGCAGTTGAAGAGCATGTTCTCCGATACATTTTGTTTAGGAAAATATGTTATCCAAGTACATTTTATAAGTTGGTCGACTATTACTCGTAAAGTTGTAAAGCCTACTTAGTCATGATAATTTTCTTTTAAACTTCGTTATATGGGCGATTCTCTGTAAGCTCGTAATCGGCTGTCCCGACCGATTTTTTCAAAAAGTTATTTAATTATTAAAAAAAAAATCACTTTTTATGAAACTTTAACCCTGAAACTTCACGGGCCCTTTGTTTTTATAACCATAGCTATTTTAATTTTTTTTCTAAACGTTATAGAAGCTCTAAAAATACAGTCCCCTAGCTGTCCCCATCACTGCATTCACACCTAGAAATGAGATTTTCGAAAAAGTTATTGAAACTACATTCATTTGGCAGTTAATATCACAAACAAAAATAATCAAATTATATTATTTTCGTAAAACAAGCACTCATTACAATTTTATTTATTTTAATAAACTCCTGTAAACTTTGTCCCGAGAATTTTAATACAGTCCCCTGCCAAAAATTTAAATCAAAAATTTAAAAAAGTATGATATTTTTACAATCGTTTTTTTAGTGAAATGAAACGCAATTGTTGTGAAGTTGGCAACCTTGTCAAATGCCGCGACGAGACGCCATTTTGTTTAGTGTCAGAGCGTCATTTGTGAGGTGAACACGCGTTTGGATCGCTACCACACACAGTCCTCTGGTAAGTAATAATATATGCACATTAATTACTTAAATTATCTCTATTTATAGTTAATTGTTACATTATTTGTGCCTAAATAGATCGGTAGGTTCTTAAAAAACTATAAGACATCAGTTTTATAAATATTGTGAAATCAAACTGAAATATACAGTCCTCTGGCAACAGTCCTCTGCCTAAAAATGCAGCAGGCGACTGTTTAACAAAATAGGGGACTGTGTATTTTGCGTATTGCTTTAAAAGTTTTCATAAATTGTTTGTGTAAATTTATCCGCTATCTCTTTTTTTAATTTAAGAATCAAACTATCATTGCTTCGCATTTTTTTTTCCTTTATAAACTTGAATTATATTACACAGGCTGATCAAACGCACGTGATATGGCTCCTAAAAAGAAAAAGCTCAAGAAGTAATTCCTCTCGGGATACCGAGAGGAATTACTACAGAAAAGGAGAGAAGCAGAGCGCCTACGGTACCAAAGAAGAAAAAATGGCCCTCAAAAGAGAGAAAAGGAGAAGTTGAAGTACCAAGAGAAGAAAGAAAAAGGTTTGCGAAAGTTAATAAAGGACATGACACCTCGTGAGCACAGAGCTGCTTTAAAAAAGTGGAAAGAGCTTTGTACTGTATACCGAGCCAAAAGACTAAGACTGAAAAGCGTTACTAATAATTTTGTACGAGATAATACGCCGTTATCAGACCCAGAAGCAGATACTTTGCCTTCAAGACCCGACACTCCAGTTTCAGTTCAAATCAAAGCTCCAAGTCCGGCACTTTCCAACGCTAGTCTACAGAAAAGAAAAAACGAAGCCAAAAAGCGACGAAAGAAGTTTAACAGGGAAAGAAACGAAAAGATCGCAAGATTAGAAAAAAAAATTTAGATGTACAAAATCCAAGAGCGCTGTCTTGACATCACATTTATCGCAATCGACGGCAATGACATTCAGGCAATGGTCGATAAAATTGAAAAGGCATCGGCAGATCAGAAGGGTTTTAAAGGCACTTTAAATGTTCTTCAGGTCGCAGGTGTTTACTTCAGCTCCATCCTCGGCCTTCCAACTACATGTAAGACACTTACAATGAAAAGTCTCAGCTGCTTTTGCAACAGCGGATCTTGTGAGCATTATAAGATTGTATAAACTTTCCTCTGAAACCTAGATGGACAGTTGAAGTATTTACAGATCTTGAATCTGCTGAACCTGATTTGACATCTACAACAAATAAATCCCCTCAAAGATTGGATGATGATATAGCAGGAACGAGTGGCATTCGGGATTCATGTTACAATACTGGAGATTACGTTCTTGTGAAATTTCCAGCTAAAAATGTAGAATACCGCTATGCAGCCGTAATTAATTAGATTAATGACGATGAAAACGACTTACGTGTTACTTTCCTCAAGATTTGTAACCAAAAAGTACAGACCTTTAGAATAGATGATAGGGACATTTCAGATGTATCATTTGATAAAGTTATCCAAAAGTTGGATAATCCTAACTTGATTGTGAAGGGAAAGAGAATATTTTATCAGTTTTCTACTCTAGTTGATGTTTTTGAGCGCTAATTTTTTTAAATGTTAAGTTCATTTTTTTAAATGATAATAAACTTCATTATGTGCCTTATTTGATTAGAGAATTCTTAGGATTTGATTGGAGATCTCATTTGAAATATCATACATTTGAGAGGAAAGACTGTTTTCTAATAATATTTAGTAAGCATATAAGCATTTAATTACTGATATTATAATAATAAGACTATGTTGATCTCAATGAGTTTACTTTTTGATATAAATGTTTCAAGAAAGTTATATTTTATGTTCATTTTTTATAAAGAAGCTTTGTTAATTCTTGATGCAAAATTATGCCATAAAAATAATAAATGATTATTAATAAATGATTAATGTACAATGACTTTTTTTAAGTACAACCAGCCTCACTTAATAATCCCCTGTCACGTACAAAACAGTCCCCTGATGTCTCAAACAGTCCCCTGTCATGATTTTTTGGAAAATCGCTAATAACTCGGAAAATGGGTACAAATTCAGTGGGCCTCCTTATCTAACTAAATAAATAGTCAATTTTCTTCGACATAGGACTAGGTTTTTTGGCAAACGTAAAAAAAAATTGCCAGGACAGCAATTGTATGGGACCTGAACGAGCTTACAGAGAATCGCCCATATATACTACTATTGTGAATTTTTTCACACCCCCAAACATAACCGTTTAGCTGGTAGAGGGGGGGGACACTCGAGTCGAGCAAAATTTAGCACTTTAAAGCTTAATATTTCAGAAACGAATTTTTTTATCAAAAAATTGTTAATGAAAACTATCAATATTTTTTAAAGACCTATTTAATGATACCCCACACTAAGGGGTACGCGAGAAAAAAAAAAAACATCCCCACTTTACGTGTACAGGAGGTACCCTAAAAAAAAAAATTTTACGAGATTTTATTTTACCACTTTTTCGGCACAACAAATCCGTATATTTACATCAAATTACAGCTCTCTAGGACTGTGCGTCTCTGAGCTAAACTGCGGACAGACGGACGGACGGACGGACGGACATGGCGAAACTATAAGGGTTCCTTGTTGACTACGGAACCCTAAAAACGCCAAAATTCGAAAAATATAAATAATGTAAATTATATTTTTTATTAAAATATTATAATATAAATTTTGATAAGCTCTATCTCGGCAACTACTGGGTCTACAGTGTAGATATAATTCGAATCTCATAGCAAAAGGCATATTTGAAACCGTTCTGAGAAGTTATTATCAACAACAATTTTTAAGGGTCATAAACCTAAAAATTTCAAAAACGACCGAAATTTTCACGGTTTTTATAAATTTCTTTACAAAGTAGCGTTAAACTTGGATTATTTATTGGGCCAACTTCAGTGGCGTAGCGAAACCGAATCAAGACGCATTTGCGAGGCCCTTTTATTGAGGACAAAAAAATTAATTTGCCTCCACGGCTAGCGCGAGGCCCCTTTTCTAAAGGACTACTTGGTTTCCCCGTTCCTCCAAGTCATCTATACCAAATGTGATTGCCATGAGACAGCGTCATCAGCTTTGCGAGGCCTCTAGGACTCTTTTAGTTCCCAGTAACAAATAAAACGGTACGAAATTATTTTGCAACATGGGGCCTCGCGCGATCGGTGGAATCGCTTGACCTAAACGTAATCGTCGGCGACATCAGTATTGCGAAACCTCAGGTCTCTTTCAGTTCCCACTCATCATCAGAAGGTCATGTTAAGTTCTAACTAGAAGTGCTTTAGAATGGTGATCGCCGTTATCAATATTTTCTCTTTTTTTTCTCTGAGTGCGAGGCCCCTCAGGCGCGAGGCCGGGGTTTCCGCTTCTATCCGGCCTAGCTACGCCACTGACCAACTTCATAAACAATAGTCTGTAAAAAATCTGAACAACCGGATTTAACGTACGGCCTAGCTAGTCCATACGTACCTACAGACGACAAAGTTATTGTACTAATTTAAAGATTAACAAAATTAACAAATACTAAAATCTTTATTAATTTACGTAGTATGTATTTATTTAGTTATGTTAGAGCCCTAATAAGTAGTTAGGATCAAAATCAAAAGTTTTAAATTATTTTTTTTTTCGTTTGTGGCGCGAGGCCCCTACAAGCGCGAGGCCCCGGGCGGTTGCCCGGTTCGCCCCCCCCTAAGGCCGCCACTGTCCAGACTACAAATGAAGCCCCCCCCTGGATGCTCCCTGGATGCCTCTCAACTAGGACAACTCCAGGGAAATCCTGATGGACGGCAACCCTACTCTTACTTCACATCATGTTTACTTATGACTTTGTGTTTTCTTATTCTTGTAATTGGTACTTCTTTGGCTAGTGTTCAACTATCTGTAACTTCGCTATAACTTTTGTTAAGGTAATAAAATAATAATATTTCATTTACTTAATTTCAGAGCAATTCAAGCAACAACAGCTATCAAGAAAGATACAATATAGATGCTTACCTTCATCCTTCAATGTTACAAGACCCGTGGTCCAGTCTTCGACAATATAATGCCAGTAGGCAGAATAGTAGCACATAATTGTTTTACGTTATATAGGTATAAGTTCAATGTAAAGTAAACTATTTGTCTTTGTATAAATCAAATAGTTTATTTGAAAGATGATCATTACCAAAAAAATAATAATTTGACATTCCCTTTTTAAAAGTGTTCCTATAATGCATGTTTCATACTGTACCTGCTAAGTATACAAAAGATTGATTGGCATGTCATGATTGAAATGCCGTTATTTCCAATTGTCCAATTTACTTGGTTAGTGACATTTAGACTTGTAACTAAAAATTTTACTACATTTGTATAACTTGGAAAAATACAGGGGAGGGCCTTTGCCCAGCAGTGGATAAATAAATGGAAAACTTTAAAAAAGTGGCTGACTTGTATACTTACATTAATTATATATCTTACATAATTTGTAGGTTTTATAAATATTTGCATTGACATAACAAGCTAAACATCCACCCCTGTATTAATAAAACGAGAAGTAAAGTTACACCAAAGTTAATCCTTAAAAATGTATAGTTAGTCCGAGGATTACCCTGGTTGTAAATTTAGTCCATGTTTATTATTAAGGGGGTATGTACTCACTAACTCACGGCGGCGAAAGGCGGAGAACTCTCGCGCCCGGCATTGGTTGCGGCCATGCTGCGGGGCGAGACGGTGTGGGAAGCGGTCGTTCCCTTTTGCGAAGCAGTCATGCTCGCGAAGGAGACGGCGGGCCGCGTGAGGGAGAGGACAGCGTCCTCCCTCCGCCCCAGCTGCAGTGGGCGTCCCCCACAGCGACGGACGTCGCAAGACGATCTCCGGCCACCGTAGGCGCGGGCATGCGGGCGGCGAGTAAAGGGCAACTCGCTGTCCGACCATGGACCATGCCCGGGTCGATGGCGCCTTGTGTTCCACGCGCGCCTCAAAGAGCGTCAGCATAATGACGGGGCCCCCCTCTAGAGGGCCAAAGCCTGCCGGGGTCGCGAGACTTATCTCATTACCGCGACCCCGGAACATAAGAGGCTATTGAAGGACTCCGTGGATTTTTGTCAGTACGAGTCTAACAGTCCCTTCCGCCCTGCCCGGGATGGGAGGACTCATTTGATGATATTACCACCCTAAAAAAAAAGGGGGGTATATGAATAATTTGTATCTATAAGTTTTCTTTCATTACAGTCACTTGTAAATGTTTTGTTCTGCTGGTACTTTACTCTCACTCACAAGGATTTTGATTGAGATAATGATCCTTACACCATAATTATGGAAACTGGTTTTTGAAATTATCCATTAATTATGTTGTTGAGGGCCCCATTAGTTAAAAATTGTGTTTAATTGGTGGTTTGGGTTTTAGGGACACAGATTTTTTAGTTCCAAAGCCGATTTAAGGTACCTACTGCTTTACAGGCAGCAACTTTTTCTTGCAGATTGTCTCCAAACAGAAATGTATTCAGAAATTCTTGAATTTTCTAATAATTCTTTTAGGTCTTTGTTTAGACCAAGGAATATTAGTGACCTTCTAGTAACTCCTCTGTTAACCTAAGATTATAAAATGTCTAGATTCCGTGTTCGAAACAAAACGTAACGTTTTTAGTGAAGCCACAGAATATATAATATACCTAAAGGGTGAAGCCACTTTTTAATACCTAAATGTGTGAGTTAGCGCCACGCACGCATATTAGTAATATTTTGTCACCAAATTCGCACCATATTAATAAGATGAATAAGCAGCAGCTCCTAGTTGTATCTAGATAATACCAGACTAACTGTTTTCCCCATGCCATGAGTTGTCATTAAGATTCTCGATCATCGATATCGACCGCGTTTGGCGCTCTCATTGGCTCGCTCTAAAGCTGCGTACGCGCGTACGAACGCGTTGCATGATACGCAACAACTTGGTTCGCACGTGCGTACCACTAACGAACATCGAACACTCTGTTCGACAAACATGTTTGCGGCGATCCTTTTAGTATGTTCTGTATGGACGGTGTCCGAACAGCTCTAATAAATGTTACGAAACAAAACTGTTGGTATAGATCTTGGCGGCAGAGGAAGCTAAACCTGCCCGTACCTCAGTTCGACTGTTGTGCTTGAACTCGACTCGAACTATGTTCGCATTCGTGTTCGAATATGCCGTCCATACGTACGAACGAACCAAATGTTTCGATTTGATGTTCGTGTTCGCTATGTTCGTGTTCGTACGTGCGTACGCGGCTCAAGGTTGTATGAACTCTTCACCAATGAGATCGCCAAACGCGGTCGATGCGTATGATCGAATATCGTAATGACAACTCTATAAAATCTGAGGAGTTAAGGTGATAGCGTCGATATAGCCCGCGAAATTCAAATTTTCTTACGTTTTTTGCAATAATCAGGCCAGTGACATGTTGTAACTTTATCAAAATATGAATTGCGGTAATAACAAGTATAATTTTAAATATAAAAATTATCAAAACATTCGCTCCATCAGCTCTCACATAGAAAAGGTGCATTGTGTTAAAATCTCCGAAATCTAACTTAGATGCAGCTTTTCTATGTGAGAGCTGATGGAGCGAATGTTTTGATAATTTTTATATTTAAAATTATACTTGTTATTACCGCAATTCATATTTTGATAAAGTTACAACATGTCACTGGCCTGATTATTGCAAAAAACGTAAGAAAATTTGAATTTCGCGGGCTACATCGACGCAATCACCTTAATACTATTTAGGACTTGTCAAATTGCAGAGATAGCAGAGATCAGTGAGACTTGTTTGTTACTTTGTTTAAGCCCGCTGTCATTCATGGCTTTTGCCGCTTCTTCATTTGGCTTGAGGGGTACCAATATTAAATTTTTTGACAATTATTTCTTGCAACCTAGGCTGATTACGATTTGTGACAACTTTGTTATTTCACTTTATAGATATATTCCTATACCTACATAGGAAATAATAGGAATATACATGTTTAAACATACCTATCCACTGTCATAACACGCTATAGTCACTGACGCTCCTTTTAAATAAAGCGATGTAAATTCTATGAAACATCATGTTTATTATTTTCAAAACCTACCAATTCGATCTATTATGAGAATAATAAATGTCTATCGGTAGAATTGTGACATCTGTAGGTATGTAGTGTTAAAAATATTATACCTATCCATAACAAAACGATAAGTTTCATAAATTATGATATCCAATCCTATTCTTAGAGTTTATTCATCTTAAAAGTCTAATAAAAAATGTATTGACTATTGAAACTAGATTGCAGATAGATCAGGTTTCTCTAGGATATGATTTGGTAGGTAACAAATAATATTCCAACTAACAACACAAATGACCTTTAAAATTCTTGGATATAGCTCATAAAGGCACCTATTTACAGAATTAATATTTGTTATGTTTATTTGTTTCCTTATAGACTGTGTGCTCAATGCCAGGGCCTCCTAGTTTTAAAATTAATGGGGGCCCATGATAATTTTTTTTATCGTGATAAAATCATTAAATGAGTCCTCCCACCCAGGGCGGGACAGGAGCTCAGGAGGACTGTCAGACGTGTACTGACTAAAATCCACGGTGATCTTTCAACAGCCCTATACGTTCCAGGGTCACGGTTATACTGACGAGACAGTCCCGCGACCCCGGCAGGCTTTGGCCCCGACAGATTGCTGACAGCTTATTGAGGTGCGCTAGGTACACGATGCGCCGTACACACGGGCATGGCCCATGTTCGGACGGCGAGTCACCCATTACTCAACCGCATGTCCATGCACAAGGTGTCCGCCGTTACGTTACGGGGCCACGCCCAACCAACATTTTGACGCTAATTTCCACCTCTGTTATAGTTTGTATTGGTTTAACGGGTGTATAAAAGCGCCCAGTAAAACTTTTGTTTATTCAATGGTTATGACTATAACTAAATAACTCATCAAGATGAGTAACAGTAACAAGAATACATAATATGACTAGGGTAGGTATAAAAGATAAAAGCTGAACCACAGTAACACTAGGGGTAGTAACTTCAAGTAACAATAAGTACCTAAGGTAATAGTTAGATTTCTAATAAGTCTCACTATTTTCAAGTGTTCTTAAAGAGTGCTAAGTAAATGTTTTATACCACCTAACTTGCCTAGGAAACGTATTATTACTTAAGGAGGTATAAACGGTACAGTCGCAACCATCATAGCACCTGCTTTTATAAATTCAAGTAACAGAAATGACTAAAAGTAATATTATAGTTTGTTATAACTCTTCCTACCGACAAGAGCTCTTGAAAATAGTTAGCAAAATATTTTTACCACCTACGTTGCTATAAAAGTATTAATTGCAACTTATTTACAGCTACTTAATTGAGTAATCAGAAACCCCTATTTATGATAGCAATTGGTATTATGGAGTTATTTTTAGAGCCCTAATCGTTACAGTGGGGTTCAAATTTACTTTTATGTTATTCTAAGCCATAATAACACGGAATTTAAACATTGTAACTCTTTAGCATTTAATCTCAATTTTACATATTTATTCCCTTTTTTGATGGAAGGGTTTTATCGATTGAAAAACGTAACCCTAAAATACCACTACTTTTGCATCTAAGTCGAACCATTATAGAACCAAACCTCTTAAACTTGTACTCTTATTACCTTTAAAACCCTATTCTGGTATAACAAGTGCTACAATAGTTCTAACTACAGCCCATCCAGTACTTCTTGTTCATTAATAGTAATAATAGGAACCTAGGATAATAAGGAGTAGACACCATTTTCTAAATCAAACATAACCTAAAAATAAATAAAAATTAATTGTTTAAAACCCATATTTTGTTTAATTTTCTCATTTTAAAACGCAACATATTTACTACAATACACAATGAATGTAAAAGACACAGCCAATATCCTGTTTTTATCTAAATTTAGATTGAGTGTATGCCCCGCATGATAAAATGCAATTTATTTTTACTTTAAATATCACTTATTTTTAAGGCCCTGCAAAATTGAGATGCAAAACATATATTATTTTCTCAATAAAGTAACCCTCGCAATAAATTTTAGCCATGTGATAAAGAAATCAAACTTGATTCACCGAGTTATTGACAATCCGTAACTTGAAGTTCACTTAATTTCACCTCCTTATTACCATCATTTTTGAGAAATAAAGTAACACTTTTGGAACTAATGTATATGCAAAACAATAGAAAAAGAAAACACGCTACAGCCCTGAGTTGCTAGTCAACTCTGATCAAGATACATAAAGCAAATCCAAGAAAAAAATGGACCTAAAAAAGAACTAATATGTTACTACATATTTTATACCAGTAGATTTCAGAACTTGTGTACCACCTATAGTTTTTGAAGTGAAAACTTCTTTAGCGGCGTTGTACACTTTTTCTGTAATGGGTAAAAAATTTAAAACTCGCGTCAGGGTCACGTGACCGTCAGGGTCACGTGACCGTCAGGGTCACGTGACCCTGATCGAAAATGAGTAAGACGTCATTCAAATTAAAAATAAAACATAGTAACAAAAAAGTTTTCACTTCTACCGGCACTCCTGGAGTGCAACCTTTTTTTTATTATAACCATAATACAGACTTTAAAGTGCTTGAGGTAGCTAGATTTATATTATACCACCATTATAGATACAAGAAATTGTTTGCCACTAACGCCACCCTATAACTATTATGTAACTCTCAGTGTTAAAAGAGTGAGCATTAAAATCATTATATTACTTATAGCGCTATAAGACGTGGGCCCAATCGAGAGTTTGTAAGGGGTTAGAGCGTGCTCTAACTCCAATTGCTAAAACCATTGTATGACTCTTGCTTGCCAAATGCACTTTTAAATAACTCTTTTATCACCAATTCTTATTACCAAAATGCTAGTTGGGCGGTTACCTGATGAGACAGTCCCGCCCCGGCAGGCTTTGGCCCTCTAAAGAGAGACAGCGGGTGAATCTGTGTTATAGTAAAATATTGACTTAGTCGTCATCATTTTCTTAGCCTTTTAAAAATAGTGACTAGTTAAACATTGCACAGTGCAATGTTTAACTAGTCACTATTGAAATAGTGCAATTTGCACTGGATGGATTGAGGTAATCGTTAAATTCATTTAAATTCGTAGATACTTTTCTGGAATATAGCTTATTGTTGATAAGTTACAGTGATTTTGTTTATATTTAGGTACATTCATTTGATAGCAATGAATTACCAATATAACCTAGTAATCGATATGTAAACATCAAGTAGTAAATATAATTTAGGTAGGTCCAACTTGCGTACAATGATTGCACAATTATATCAAAAGTAATACACAATAATAATAGGTAGGTACAGTCAGCACTATAATAAATGAATTGTCATTTTTGTTTTTTAATCTTTACTCACACTTGTAATTGCTTCCTGTATCGCTGATGGTGCGTTTACGAAGAGCTCGTGCCTAAATAATTACAGCCAAACAGGCCGACTTTCCGGGTTAAGCCGTGCTTGCCGAGGTTGGTCTGTGGATGGGTGACCGTCTGTCATAGCGAGTTTCCTCCGTGCCTCGGAAAGCACGTAAAGCTGTTGGTCCCCGCTGTCATTTGTAGATCTTTGACAGTCGTTACTGTTAGTCAGAAGCTGTGAAGTCTGACAACCAGTCTTACCATGGGGGTATCGTATTGCCCAGTTACTGGGTTGTGGAGGTCCGACAGGCAGTCGCTCCATGTAAAATAGGACTGATATCCAGCTGCATCTAGTTCGATTGGAAGCCGACCCCAATATATGTAGTTGGGAAAAGGCTAGGCAGATGATGATGATGATCGCTGGTGCGTTTACAAACATAGAAACTCACATGCCAAAACACCCAGACCCGGAAAAACTACTTGCAGATCATACAAATATTTGTTCCGTGTGGGGATCGAACCCGAGACACGCTGCGCAGGAGTCGATCGCTCAGCCACTACGCTAACCGTGTCGTTGTCTCGTACGTATTTGAGGGAGAGTTACAATAATAATAATGTAACTTGAAGTATTTGCATGGCCTTAATGCCCATCTATGTATCCGGCCTGCCAGGGCCGCGGCAGTGTCTAAACAGGTAACCGTGACCCTGTAACGTAAAGGGCAATTGAAGGGACAAGGTATATTTTAGTCAATTTACGAGTCTTACAGTCCATTCCAGGGCGGGAGGACTCATTTGATTAAATCCTTCAGCCCTACATAATTATTGAATTAGAAATTACTGAAATAATCACATGAAAAAGATATAAAGAAACGTTTTTTAAGCATGATCCGAACATCTTTTTCCAGGACACACACGCAGTGAATATAATTATTTTTGGCCAATGCCAAAGAAAGGATAATATAATGTTTTACACATACATGCATGTTGACCAATTGGATGTACTCGGGAAAATCATCAAGAGAGTTAGTGTTTTGTGTTATTTGATCCATTTTTTGCCGTCTCTTTATCTTGTCATGTCTTAACATTTTTTGTTTCTATCTCTTTCTAATTTTATATAATACTAGCTTCTGCCAGCGACTTCGTACGCGGATCCTGTTGCTTATGCCAGCGACAATGGGGTCGTCAAAATCGAAGATCTGAAACGTCTGATTTCGAATTCTTAGAGCCTGGGGACGGGAAAACAACGGGACGCGCATGACGATTCCAGACGTTCCAGATTTTCATTTTTGTAATTCAACAGGAAATGCCCATCAGACTAAACAACTCTTGCTAAGATGTTATTCATATACTGTTATAGTGTAGCTGGGCTCTTGGAATTCCACATCAGTTGTTCCAGATCTCAATTTTCATACGTCAACAGAGAGTGCTCATTAGGCTGAACAACTCTTGCTAAGACGTCATTCCTATATATGTTATAGTGTAGCTGGGCTCTTGGAGTTTCACATCAGGTGTTCCAGATCTTCAGTTTTTATACGACAACAGGAAGTGCTCATCAGGCTGAACAACTCTTGCTAAGACATCATTACTGTATATGTAATAGTGTAGCTGGGCTCATGGAGTTCCACATCAGGTGTTCCATATCTTCAAATTTATTTTCTCAGCAGAAAATGCTCATCACGCGGAACAATATTTGTGACGGCGCTATTTTTGTATCTCTTATAGTTTAGCTGATCTATTGCAGTTCTTCATCAGGTGTTCAAGTTTCCAAGATAAATTATAGCCTATATGTTGCTTAGACTTAATAGCTATACAACAAAAAAAAAACAATCAAATCCGTCCAGTAGTTCCGAAGATTAGCGTGTATAGAGTAATTTCTCCCGTTTTCCTAACATTTCCCTTCACTGCTCTGCTCCTATTGATTGTAGCGTGATGAAAAGTATACTATAACCAGCGCAGGAGTATGAGAAATAATTGTACCAAGTTTCGTCAAAATCCGTCGAGTAGTTTTTGTTTCTATAACGGTTATACAGACAGACAGACAGACAGACAGACAGACAGACAGACAGACAGACAGACAGACAATAATTTTATCAATTGCATTTTTGGCATCAGTATCGATCCCTTATCACCCCCTGATAGTTATTTTGGAAATATATTTCATGTACAGAATTGACCTCTCTACAGATTTATTATAAGTATAGATTTAAGTACCTACTTAGATAATATGTTACGAGCAATTTGATAAATCCAGGCACCATTAATAATGGCCGGTCGTATTTCTAACCGGCCCGACTTAATTGGGCACTTTTCCTGGCCATTATGAATAATGCCCACCCTATCTTAGGAGGTTACCTCTTAAGAAATTCTCGCGACTTTGGAAGGCTTTTGGTCCCGTTGGGCCAAAGGCCATGCAGTTGCCTTTCTAGAGCTTTTTATCATTATTGTCGGCGAAGATAGGGTGGGCATTATTCATAATGGCCAGGAAAAAACCGCGGTACCGCGGTTTATGAGTAACTGAAAGGGTTGTTTTCAGTAAGTACTGCCTACGAGTTGGACAGTTCCTTCCAAGCGAAACCCAGAGCGAGAGGACTCATTTTGATGATTTTCTGCCAAAAAAAACTGTTGTATTGAATTTGTCTTTCAAGTCAGCAACAAAAGTCTATAAAGGTCTGTAAGTTGAGAAAGCACACAAAGTCTGTAGGCATTAAAAAACATTCTACCGAACTTGACTAAGTATCGAATAAGTTTAAGACAATATAGATGATATTATTAAAACATTCGTGTTAATTAACTTTCTTTGCTAAACGTCCTTTATAGTTAACGAAACGCGTTTTTAACCGACTTCAAAAAAAAAGTAGGTTCTCAGTTCGACCTGTATGTATGTATGTATGTATGTATGTATGTATGTTTGTCCGCGATTTTCTCGCGTTTGGCTGAACGGATTTTGGTGCAGTTTTCAGGAAAGTGTTCATTACATTCTGGAGAAGGTTTTAGTATATAACACTAATAGATATCCCGTGACGTTGCCCGCGTGGATCCGTTTTGCTTACTTGGATCGTAGATTTTCAGGGACGATTGCATGTTTGTCCGCAATTATCTCGCGTTAGACGGAACCGATTTTAATGCAGTTTTCAGGAAAGTGTTCATTACATTCTGGAGAAGGTTTTAATATATAACACTAATAGATATCCCGTAACGTTGCCCACGTGGATCCGTTTTTGCTTACTTGGATTGGATTGTAGATTTTCAGAGACGATTGCATGTTTGTCTGCAATTATCTCGCGTTTGGCTGAACCGATTTTGATGCGGTTTTCAGAAAAGTGTTCGTTACATTCTGGAGAAGGTTTTAGTATATGACAATATAATGGACACCTCGTAAAGTTGCCCGCATAGATCCGTTTTTGTTGCTTACTAGGATTGTAGATTTTCAAAGACGCCGATTATATGAAGATTTTTGTTAAATATCTGAACTAAAAAGGGAAAAATAAAAAACTTTTTTAAAAAAAGGGAACCGACTTCAAAACCAAACACAAAAAAACTGTAAAATAACTTTTCTTTCGGAAGTCGGTGGCCATAGTAAATGAAATAAAAAACAAAGCCACCGACTTCCGAAAGAAAAGTTATTTTACAGTTTTTTTGTGTTTGGTTTTGAAGTCGGTTCCCTTTTTTTATTAATTATAACTTGTTCTAAAATCTTATTAAGAAACTTCAGCAAGTTGACAAAGGACTAATATTGATTGTCTTTTTTTCGGTCAATAGTGCAGTAGTATAAAGGTGCTTCGTTTGGAGACTCGGTGTGTATATGCTTGCGGTTGTCTCAGGTATCTCAGTGATAGACAAAATGAAGTTTTGGGCGCTTGTGTTGTGTTTTACGCTCGTTGCTATGGCGTTGGCTTTGGGTAAGTAACAAAATTATCTATTCTATTTTTATCAAAGGTAGGATAAAGGTCTTACAGTGTTATACCAGACTACTTATAGCTTATCTCTATACCAATTTCATCCTGATCAGATTCAGATCACAGACTCTGATGACAGAAATCTTGATTCTGCCATCAGAGACATCATCATACATCGAAATACTTGCCAGAATGGATAAATGCTCACCAAATTATGTAGGTATTATAAAGTATTGTAAAAATCAACCTATCTTCTGATAAAATAAAAAAAAAAAAACGACAGAAGCCCTGCTTGGCGGGGCTGGCGATGTGGACAACTTATTGGTTATTCAAACACATCTCCTCTCCTCTCCGCTTTGGCGGATACCGGGCCTTAAGGGCATGTATGATGTAGGTATCTAGCTGTCATAACGCGTTTGTGCGCTAGACTGCCACGAATTATTTAAGCATCTACTCGTATTCATGGTAAACATTTGTTTAGAAACATGTTTGCACAAGCAGATTGCCGAGTTGCTGTCAACATAATATTGCGGGCAACACTTGTGTTGCGGAGTTGATCACGCCATGTTGCAAAGTTGAAGCCAGGCGAGCGAAAACATCGAGCAACATTTTAACTACATACCTAGGTTGTGGACACTCCATATTGATTTAGGTAAACAAAGTTTCCAGCAGCATTCTCGCAGTTCATCAACAATGTTGATCAACCGTTGCTAAACAAATGTTTACCATGAATACGAGGCTTTATTCTCCGCAGACAGATAAAAAAGGACACGTTCGTATAAGGTTGAACAACTAGAAGTTCGGAACATGTGTTACCAAAACCCAAAAAAAATGAATTCGAAACCTAGAGATGAATTCTAATAACCAGTGTTTTCTTTTTCAGCGGACTGTCCTGAAGGCGAGTATAACCCAGGCCCCAACTGTGGCCTAGAGCCATCCTGTTCAGGAAGAAGCCCCACCGCACATCCGAAGTATACCTGTGATTGTTGGTGCAAACCTGGCACTCGTAGACATCTCGATACCGATACTTGTGTATCTGAATGTTATTTAATGAAATAGTTTTGATAAATGAATTTGGTCTTTATTTGGCCCTAATTATAGGACAAGTCTTATAAAGGTCCGTTGCAAAAACGTACCTAATCATCATCATTAGCCTATAATGTTCGCACTGCTGGGACACAGGCCTTCTCTCTAGGAGCTGGCACCTCGTGGGCCCACTGCGGATTGTTGGATGTCACATGTCTTCGAATGTTGGTTCTAGGGCATGCCGGTTTCCTCTCGATGTTTTCCTTCACCGTTTTGAGAGCAGTGGCGATGAAATAATGCACCTGGCGGGGTTCGGATCCAAGACCTACAACCCGTAAGTCGGGGCCGATACCACTGGGCCACTACTGGTCCTAAAACGTAAACCGGGATCTTATTACTAAAACTCCGCTGTCCGACCGTCTGTATGTCTGTCTATCACCAGGATGTATATCAAGGACGGCTCTGGCTCTATATAAGTAAACTAGCTCGTTCAATTACTAAGGGAGTATCAGTTAGCTTTCTCAGTTACAAGGCGCTTATTAGGTTTCTTTTGAGCTAAGTACTTAATTGTAACAGCAATTATTAGGCAAATTAAAAGTTATTTAAGTACTAGGAATGTAGGTAAGTAAATTTTTTATCTTTTTTTTAATTATGTAGTTTTATCTATCTGTATGAATAAAATAGAATGGCTAAATGTACCTACTGCTAAGCGGAAAACTCCAGAGCGGTTTGATCAATTTGTTTGTGTAAGTAAATATGTAATTTCTTTTTTATTGTTCGTAATGTCTCAGGACAGCGACTACCTATTATGAAAGATTTTAATTTATTTTCCACTTATTAGTATCTCCGAGGTTAAGCCGCGCTTGCCGGGTTTGGTCTGTGGATGGGTGACCATCTGTTATAACGACTTTCCCTGCCTCGGAAAGCACGTAAAACCGTTGGTCCCACATAATAAATTGCAACTACTGACCAAAAATTTGGTTATACGTTTGGCGGTTAAAGATCCTAAGCTTAAATACCAAGGGGTATTTAACTACAGTAGAATCCGTTTATTATGACTCCGCTTATAGTGACCAACCGCTTATTATGACGTGTTGCTAAGAGAAGTTTGGTTTTCATACAAAATTCTTTAAACAAAGTCGGATATAATGACTTCGCATTTAGAGACATGCCGCTTAGTATGACCCATTTTTAATAAATTGTATCCAGTTGATGAAGTTAACCGACGTCTTTCGACAAAGTTTTCGGGAGCGTCACGTGATACCCGACGATGTTCGGTGCATGCACGACTTTTTTGAGTCTCAGTGGGCAATAGATAGTTAAATCATTAGATAATATTGATTTAGTTCGATATTCTCTCGAATAAAATAAATACTTACATATTGACAAAAACAGGAGGTTGTTTATTTTGTACAAAATGCTTTGTATGACGTCCGCTTAGTATGACGTGTTTATTATTTCCCTTCGACGTCATAATAAACGGATTCAACTGTAACTTGAGGGGTGATTTTCGGATAATCGGTTTTTAATTATAACTTGTTCTAAAATCTTATTAAGAAACTCCAGCAAGTTGACAAAGGACTAATATTGATCATGTGTCACCTAATTAAGTTGCTATCACTACGTACTTAACAAACACACGTCCTTTACCCTTTTATCGGCGACGCATAATAATAAAACAATCCAGAGTTCCAAAGGAGAGTGATCGAACCGGTCGTGATTGTCTTTTTTTTTTCTGTCAATAGTGCAGTAGTATAAAGGTGCTTCGTTTGGAGACTCGGTGTGTATATGCTTGCGGTTGTCTCAGGTATCTCAGTGATAGACGAAATGAAGTTTTGGGCGCTTGTGTTGTGTTTTGTGCTCATTAATATGGCGTTGGCTTTGGGTAAGTAACAAAATTATCTATTCTATTTTTCGCAATGGTAGGATTAAAGGTCTTATAGATACTGTTACTATACTTATAACTCGTCTCTATACCAATTTCATCCTGATCAGACTGATCACAGACTCTGATGACGTTAATCTTGTGATGATTTTAGCCGGTTCGATTCCCGGGTATGGGTAAAGATGGTAAGAAAATTTTCGAAAATCTTTGAATGCAGTTTGTTTTCTATTCAAAAATAAAGGAATGTTTCCTTTGAGTAAAATTTTCTATCTGCAGTATTAAGAGTACTTTCCCTCCAGGTGGTATTACAAAATTCCACCCTGTATATTATGATGATGGCTTATTCTTAGCTCCTTCAAGATTCAACTCCACAACTTCTTAGGACCGTATACTTAATCCGGTAATTGATAAGGCTTGTGTTTAAACGCCTACCAGAAAAGTACTTAAATTTTTAAACCAAAAAATCGAAATACCTGCCAGAGTGGATAAATGATCATAAAATTGTGTATTGTAAAATTGTAAAGCATTGTAGAAATCAACCTATTTTCTGTTATAATAAAAATAATGTTTGCAGGGTTTAATGGAACCAAACCAAACTTCGGGGTGTTCCGTAAATCTTGCTAAAGCGAGTTTTAGATTTGGTGAGCATTTATCCATTTGGTGTACAAAAATAATTATATTGATTGTTATAGATAAAGTGGCACTCATGTAACCTATCACAATATTATGTCCTACAGTTTAGTTAGAGACTTACAAACGGCACTATTGTTCTAGCAGTGCACCTGCCCTCTTTAGGTAAGAACTTGCTCACAAACTTATAACAGTGTCAGTAACTACTTGAAGGCACAGAAGTTTAGTTTAAACTGCGGTTTGCCTTACTATTTACCTACTGTTCTGCATAGAAGTTGTTACCTATGTTTTTACCTAAAGCTTTAGTTTTCTTAGTAAAATAGGTACCTACCTATCTACACTCGCGAGCAAAATCATGGAATCACTTACTTGTTAAATTAATTGTTAAAATAATTAATTAATCCGGGATAGGTCCTAAAATTATGGCGTTAAAGTTTACAGTTAATCCTTTTAAATTGTATCATTTTTTATTATTCTTGACTAGTTATTAAGTAGGTATTCAGTGATTCCATATTTATTTGATCGCGAGTATGTGTAGTTGCAATAAATAGAATTTGTAAAAGGAGGAGCATGACCATCGTTCATGAATTTTATCATGCTTGTATTTTTAAAACGGCGAGCGAGAAATGCACCAAAGAAGTATTAATTTAGAGTAAACATACATACTCGTATCACCAGTAGGAGACTGACAGGTCCCCCCCCCCCGGCACGCCCTGGGTGTGATAACTAATTTGCTGATTTTACCAAAATAAAAAGTCCTGTAGCTTATAAGTAATAGTAACCAGACCTAAAATCTAAACTACGTGGCTGCTACTACTAAACATCCGGTAACACTGCTCGACCTCACAATGAAATCCAGACATTCATGATCAACAGAAGCGCCTACGAACACTGAACCCTTACGACTTACACATCCACACCTAACTCTTAGAATATTGTAGGTGTGTATGTTAAACAGAGCTACCTTACCCACTTCTTTGTCCCGGAAAAAATTACGGTTGCCGTGGAATTTAGAAGGACAACGCGGGTGTGTACCTGTTATTTTGGACAGGTAATTTAAGAACATATACTAGTTACCTACTGACATAGACTTAAAGTACGGACTGCGCTATAGCTGCCTAAAATTGACCCCAGTCAAAAGAGCGGAATCGAGGAGCGGGGTAGTGGCTCTCCTTCTAGAGTATTGCCAATTTTATGTCAGTTGGCTAGGGAAGGCGCAGTCCATCTTTTTAACTCTATGGGTATAACGTTTCACGTTTTTGTGACGTAAACGGGTTGACGAATTTTAATGGCAAAAATAAATTTCTCCTTCGTACACTAAAGGGATTTAAAAAAAAAACAATTAACGCAGTAATTTATACTTCAAGTAGGTACACTGTAACCGGGGTCGCGGGACTGTCTCATCAGGTAACCGTGCCCCTGGAACCTAAAGGGCTATTGAAAGACACCGTGGATTTTAGTCGGTACAAGCCTAACAGCCCCTTTCACCCCATCCTGGGTGGGACGACTAATTTGATGATTTTATCACGTTAAAAAAAAGTACGTTGTAAACAAACTATATAAAACTAGTGACGAGTCCACTGGCACCACCCGTCATATTTATCAGCAATATCCGGCTTTCAACAGATAGTAGGTACAAGTTTCCAAAGGAGTATTAGTTACAGGTTTCCACAAGACCGGTTACCATAAGTATAAAATTTACGACACATAAAGTCATCCAATTTTATATACTTTCCTGACCTAATTTTATTGCTAGACTTGCTAAGATCTGGTTATTCTAGCATTTAATTTTATGTGGGTTTTTAAGCTCTTTTTATTGATCAGTTGGTTGGAGTACCTACTATGTGGTTGAGCTGTCATCGAGTCCAGGGCATGTAGCTGTCATAACGCGTTTGTGCGCTAGACTGCCATGAATTATTTAAGCCTCGCGAGGCCTCGTATTCATGGTAACCATTTGTTGAGAAACATGTTTGCATAAGCAGATTGCGGAGTTGCTGTCAACGTATTGCGGGCAACACTTGTGTTGCGGAGTTGATCACGTCATGTTGCAAAGTTGAAGCCAGGCGAGCGAAAACATCAGTTTTACAACAAAATGTTGACGACTTGACGTGTGTGAGTTTGCAACTCTTTATAAACATGGCGGTAGTGTGGAGCTAAGCAATGATAAATTATGCACTACTTCCTCGAGCAACATTTTAACTACATACCTACATAGGTTGTGGACAACCTATGTTGATTTAAACAAAGTTTCCAGCAGTAGGTATTCTCGCCGTTCATCAACAACGCTGATCAACTGTTGCTAAACAAAAATGTTTACTATGAATACGAGGCTTTATTCTCCGCAGACAGATAAAAAAGGACACGTTCATTTTAAGTCGAACAACTAGAAGTTCGTAACATGGGTTACCAAACTCAAAAAAAGGTTTTCAGTAATCTAAATGAATTCGAAACCTAGAGATGAATTCTAATACAGATTTTTTTTTTCCAGCGGACTGTCCTGAAGGCGAGTACAACCCAGGCCCCAACTGTGGCCTAGAACCATCCTGTTCGACAAGAAGCTCCCACGCATATCCGAAGCATACCTGTGATTGTTGGTGCAAACCTGGCACTTATAGAAATATCGATACCCATGCCTGTGTGGAACTTTTGGGATGTTAAAATTAAATAGTTTTGTAAAATGAATTTGGTCTTTATTTTGTCATAATTAGGGTAAGTCTTTTAAAGGTCTGTTGCCAAAGCGTTAAACGGGATCTTATTACTAAAACTTCGTTGTCAGTCCGTCTGTCTGTCTGTCTATCACCAGGCTGTATATTATATTATCAAGGACAGCTCTGGCTCTATATAAGTAAACTAGCTCGTTCAATTACTAAGGGTGTATCAGTTAGCTTTCTCAGTTACAAGGTGCTTATTAGGTTTCTTTTGAGCTAAGTAATTGTAACAGCAATTAGGCAAATTAAAAGTTACCTAGGTAATAGGAATATAAGTACATTTTTTATATTTTCTAATAGGTGGTTTTGTGTATTTGTATGAATAAAATAGAATGGCTAAATCTACCTACTGCTAAGCGGAAAACTCGAGAGCGGTGGGATCAATATGTTTGTGTAAGTAAATAATTCTTTTTTATTGTTCGTAATGTCTCAGGACAACGACTACCTATTTATGAAAGATTTTGCTTTATTTTCCACTTATTAGTAAATTTAAAGGAATTGTTTGCCGTTAGCGCTCTAGTACGGTGTCAAGCCAAGGGCCAGGTCGCAAGTCTTTAATAAATTCACTAATAAGACATTTCTTATTAACACCCTGAAAAATCTACAACATATTATGTCCATACTCTTCGACTGCACTGGGATAAAGACTGGACATTCAAAATACAAGAAACAGTAATATACGTACTCATCAGTTCTTCCTTCTCTCCACGTTACTTTTTTATCACAAACCAGAACATACGTACTCTTTATAAAAAATATATTACTCATCAATTCTTTTGTGGGCTGTACAATGCCTGGCAGAAATAATTAGCCACCAATCTAAAAAAAAAAACAATTACCTCTACGACTAAGTCTATGACCGAAGCGCAAATTAAATGTAAGCATCATCTTGCAGACCGTGACGGCCATTATTATCACTAATGAACTCATTTGAATGATTTATAATACAATACAAAGATATCCAATACGTACAAGTGTGTTATATCCTGTTTCCTTAAGAATATGCATCACTAGTGTTATTGTATAAAATTATAGCGCGCTGTACCTATATGGCCCGACACTATATGATTAAATTACTTACATAGGTACGTTCAAATATTTGTTTCCAATTGTCGCTTCCATTCACACCACAAATATCCATACAAGTAGGAACCAATTAAGTACAAAATAATTATTTGACATTTTACAATGTCATCGTTTTGGAGAATAGCTAATAGACCCTGCTGCGGCTTCGCCCTCGTAGAGTTCGGTAACTATATCCTTAGTCTTAGCCAAAGACATTAAACTATATACGAGCAATAGACGGGACATCACGAAGAAAGTTGTGATCCAAAACTTTTTACCAATAGGTAAAAAGTCGCTCAGTCTAGTAGTCGCGTTGCTATGCAACGCTAGATAGTGCTACTGACGCACGGCATCAACAATTTTGTATGACAATTTTCCCAATGCCCGCTCTATAGGTTCTTTTAAATCTCATTGGTCTTAGCTTTGGTTAAACTTTTGTAAACTTAATTATATAAGAATGGAGATTCATTGTGACCTAGAGTTGCTGCTACGCTACTGGTATAGGTTTTTGCTGTGCCCTACAGGGTCCATATTGTACCTAGCTATAAGTCTATTACGAGTATAAGATCTGTTAAACTGCATTATGGAATGCAAATAAAAATATAATATGATAATGAATATGTACAGCCATCACATCAATCTACCCTAGTCTGTGAATTTTTCCCAATAGAATATGAATTTTCTATTTTTGTGCTATGGTTGAAAATCTGTTAAAGTTTGATAGGGTAGGCTGATAGGCGTCTAAGATATCAATACAGGTAGGTAATCGTCAGCATTAATAACATACTAAAATAATTATGAGTACGTAATATAAGCGTAGGTTTATACTTCTATTGTCCTGCTACGTTTGCTTATAACACGTGAGAACCATGTTCTCGTCAATCAGAATCATAGAATCAACTCACGAGTTAATCGTTTTAAAATTAGTTTTCTGTGTATACGTTCTGAAGTTTCGTCTCTCAACGGTTGTCCGTTGCCATTAATTTTATTTTATCAGTTGAAGTATTAAACGTTTTGACATTAATACTCGATGAGAGACTTATTCTAATTCTGACCACGCGCGTCATTTGTTTCTGAGATAAGAATCAAAATTAAATACAAGTAAATCGTCAATATAAAATAATACAAGTAAAACCCAAATCCTATTGTTCAGGAGCCTTAAAATGCTGCAACATTTCAGAAAACAGTAGTTTTAAAATATCTTATTTTCATGAGCTATCGTACAAATTAGCGGCACAGATAATCAAGGTGAAGAAGTTATTTAAACAGTGTTGTGTTTTGATAAACTGCATTCGTGTTTGTGTGTGTGTCCCGTCAACATGAAACTCTGGATAATTGTATCGTTTGTGGCTGTTATTGGCTTCCAATATTCGATTGGTGAGTATTTTTTTAACAGTTATTTGAGTTGGAGGTTTGTAAAATACGTAAATATTTGAAAAATGTCGTTTACATTAGTAGATGCTATGAATAACGTAAGTATTAGTAGCTAGCACATCAAGCCAACCCAATATTTAATATATTTTCAAGTTTATCACAAAAGTATGTAAATTTACAAATAAATACAACTGACTTCTAAAAGAAATCGATAATTAAAATCTGGTGGCAAAAAAAAAACAAACAATTAATTAACTGACTTCCAAAGTAAAGGCAATTTTGCACTTTTCAGAAGACAGTAGCATTTTTTTTTAAATTTTATGAGTGATTTATGCACAGGTTTTAACCCAAGTAGATTCAAAAGATATCTTCATAACTTTATACCTAAGTACGTTTTCTCTGAGACTCGTGACCAGTTTTAATTAAAGATATCACGACTTGTCTTAATAATTATTTATTCAAGTTAATATAAACACTATCGCGTTATTTGTATTGTTGTTTACGAGTATTACTTTATTGTGAAGACTATTGGGTCTTTCTATATAAAGCCGTATAGTTGTAGGTGTTCGCTAAATGATGTCATGTTGGATACAATTAAAATTATTGTTGTTGAATTGTATATGTAAGTATGTACTTACATACACGCGTTCAAGCCGAGGAGAAACCTCTTATATTTTTTGCCAAGATACCTGCTCACAGCATGTAGAATCCATTTCATTCCAGGATTGCAGGATTGTTGGAAAGAGTTTCTGCAGTCTTGGAACCCACAGGACAAATTAAAGGAGTAGGATGAGTTTTAGTCAGTAAAAGTCTTATACGCTCTTGCGCTCCATTCAACCCCCAAAACAAAAAGCATACCTAATCCAAAAAGTAGTAAAATCTTATCAAGAACTCAATTCTTAACAACAACGCCGTAGTGTCGTAGTTACCTACTAAACAGTCAAAAGTCTTTCGCACAAATTTTACTTAGTTTTTCACAATCATTTCAAAACATTTTCAGCCGACTGTCCTCCTGGCCAGTACAACCCTGGTCCGGATTGCTCCTTCGAGATCATCTGCGGTCTTCCCAGCGCCCATACAGCCCGAAGACACTACTGCGACTGCTGGTGCAATCCTGGAACAGTGAGGGATTCCCTCACCAACGAGTGCGTTGAGAAATGTCCACCGATTAGTAACCCCTGGTTGCCCAAAACCAGTTAATGTTTTTTTTAAGTTATTTAAATATTATGTGAAGTAAGTTGTGTGTTTAATTTTATAATTGTTGCGGTTTTTTGAGGTGTTCTATAATAGCTTTGTTTATTTGTACGTAAATCTTTGGTAGAGCTCAGTTACTTCGTGTAAAAAATAGGAAAAACCGAAGTGGTGATTCAATGTGTTTGTTTAAAATGGAAGTATGTCTTGTTTTACGAAAATAAGCTTTATTGCTACAGTAAAACCGAGAGCAGTGGTGGCTCAGTGGTAACTTACATGTGTTCGAACCAAGTGCATTACTTTATTTAATTAATTGCATTACGTCTTATGCTCTCAAAATGGTGAAAAAAAACAACATGAGGAAACCGGCATGTCTTAAAAACAATAATTGAATCTCTGTGGTGATATAAAGGCCCTCCTCATAGAGAGACTTGTGTCCCAGCAGTGGGAACATAGGCTGCTTATGCTATGGTACCTATAAAGGCATGTCAATTAAAAAGTTCAGAATGTATAACTGGGTAAAAAAGTAAATATTAAGATCAATCAAAAATAGAGAGGAGGCAATTTTCGTTTTTTTTAGAAGTTCTGTTATCCTGCTGTTGATTGCCTCCCTAAAACAGGATGATCATCATTAAGGAAACTGGTTTTGCCCTATAGTAATATCGACGAGTACCTACTTACACAAGAGCAGTGTGATGTTCTGGTAGAAAATGGTAGCGACTTTTGCTTTGTCCAATTTATTTCGCACGTCTGCTTTCAAAAGGTAAAAAAATAATCTAGATGTTTCTAGTAAAAACACGTTTGACACTTGCAGTACCTAGGTATTATTCTATATTTATAATAATTGTAGGTTGTAGCTTGTAGGTACTTATGTAAAGTTTTTTGTGCAGCGCGGCCCCACAGTCGAAACATGTACTACAGCTACATACTGTACTTTTCACTGGGGCAGCGCTGCACTGTTGGCTGTATTCATAGAAAATACATAGCACTGCTGTTGAAAAGAAGACGTAGATTCCAGGAATGGGAACATAATAGGTTGACAATCAACCAAGTTTACTAAGAGCATGATTGAATGAGGTCAATTTGATTTACATTCTTATCTTTGACCTGGATAATGTACTTATGTGTCAGACAGAACATAATATTTATTTTTACAGACGCTATCTACATATGTCACGTCAATAAATAACTCGTGTCAGTAGGTACCTATTATAAAAGGTTAGCGTACACGTGTAAGCACTGTTTTTGATTTTGTCTACAAAACTCCGTACTGAAACGCTCATTATTTCTATCTTCGATATTATGTGAAGATGTGGCGATACTCTAGGAGCTAACCTGCCTCTGGGAAAGTTACAGGATTTTGAAACCTCAGAGATCTACAACACCTGGGACCACACACTTATTAGCATCGTAACGGAATCAGCGTAAGTATAGTAGGTATTTCCTGAGGTTCGGTTCCGCTTTCCACCACATCGCATTTTTAGCCGTAGTTGGGATATTTCTCTTAAAACGACGATTCCAAAAGGAAACTTTCAAGACTCGAATTTTTCTTTTAAATTTATATTATGATTTATGACAAACTAAAGCTCCATACGTCTAAAGGGGTGTATTAGTTAGACCGTGTCGAGCTTGACTTGAGAATTAGTGACTTTGTTGTGAATGAGTCCTCCCACCCAGGGCGGGACTAGGGACTGTCAAATTTGTATTGACTAAAACCAACGGTGATCTTCCAATAGCCCCTTTACGTTCCAGGGTCACGGTTACCTGAGGAGACAGTCTCGCGACCCCGGGATATGTTGAGATATACTTGAGAGTTAATGACTTTATTACCTACGTTAGGTACTGGAAATTGGTCATCTATTTCGATTGCAATCTTTTTTTTTTTTTTAATAATATTCCGTAACTATCACACAACGCCATCTAGTCCCAAGCCAAGCAGAGCTTGTGTTATGGGTACTAGACAACTGATAAACATACTTATATATTTCTAAATACATACATATTATAGATAAATTACACCCAGACACAGAACAAATGATCGTGCTCATCACACAAACATTTGTCCTGGGTGGGAATCGAACCCACGACCTCCGGCATAGCAGTCAGGGTCACTAACCACTAGACCAACAGGCCAGGCATAAATCTTGATCCCGATCTTTGTCTATAACCAATCAATGGCCGCATTTGTCTAACCAAGTCTTAGGCTGCCTGTCCATTGATGCGGAGCGAGCTGGCGGAGCGGAGAAACGAGGAAATATTAACCAATTGGATTGTACTAAATCTCAGCTCATCTTCAATGGTGGAATCTTATTGGTTAATATTTCCTCGTTTTTCCACTCTGCCAGCTCGCTCCGCATCAATGGACAGGCAGCCTTAAAGGTCTTATCAAAAGCAGACGTAGAATATTAGTAAGTATCTGTTGTAAGAATATCGGAATATGACGGTCCTTCTACTAAAACTTATTGTTTTGGTTCTTGACGATATGTACAGACGCGAGCACCTCAATCCTACCTCAATCTATCTTTGTTTAATAGATTTTGAACCTTATCAAACAATAGTGGAAGTTTAATGTTCGATTGGGAAGATTTGACAGATTGGGGCAGGTTGACCTTCTGGCGTTTTGGGAACGTAAAATATTGCCGACTTCGGTATGGCTATAATGCGTCGTCAAAGTTTAATGACAAACTATTTGAGTAATCTTTGTGGTTGCTGACGTTGTATATCTTAAATTTGAAGTTGTTTTTAAATTAATAACTCATTAAAGGTCAATCGAATTTTTAATTGACACACACAGAGGGTTTATTATAACTAGATAATAATCCCCAAATAGTTTAATTTATTTAATTTATCAGGTTCGAACGAATGTAATTATATAAGCTTTCTTCTAAATAGCTTTTTACTTCATGAATTAATATATACAATAGATATTCCCACGTTGAAGTCGAAAATTGATCCACAGGAACGTAAAACGTAAAAGTAACGCAATAATAGCTGCTGATGATCCTCATAAACCCAAACTTTCGCAATTTAATTGTCAAAATAAAAACACAGCTTAAATATTTAGGTACACCAACATCATTCAAATTAAACAATTTCATACAAATACTAAGTACACGTCAAAGTCATCAAAAACAATTCAGTTTCTATTCTATAATAGTTCTTGCAACTTCATTCAAAAGTCGATCAACGTTTATCAACGTAGATCAAACGAAATTGGTTCGGAATAGGCCAATTATTTATTGGGACACACCTATACGTAATTGCTTTATCACCTTAGGGTTCAAAATGCTTCATTCTTTCTACAGCAAAAACCGGCCAAGTGCGTGTCGGGCCACGCACAGTGTAGGGTTCCGTAGTTGCCCATCAAAATACTTATGCGAACTAACTAAACTGATTCGCTGAATTTAATTTTAAAAAGAAGAATTTTCAAAATCGGTCCAGGAGTCTTTGAGAAATGGGGAAAATGCATAAAAAAAAAGATTACGACGAATTTAGAACCTCCTCCTTTTTTTGAAGTTAGTTAAAAATAGTTGACGATAAAAACCTACCAATCCCCAAAAAACATACCGTAATAAAAACAAACCTATTAAAGCTGCAAAATAATAATAAAGTTGACAAACTTACATTTGCAGTTGAAGAACATGTTCTCCGATACATTTTGTTTAAGAAAATATGTTATCCAAGTACATTTTATAAGTTGGTCGACTATTACTCGTAAAGTTGTAAAGCCTACTTAGTCATGATAATTTTCTTTTAAACTTCGTTATATATACTACTATTGTGAATTTTTTCACACTCCCAAACATAACCGTTTAGCTGGTAGAGGGGGGGGGGACACTCGAGTCGAGCAAAATTTAGCACTTTAAAGCTTAATATTTCACAAACGAATTTTTTTATCAAAAAATTGTTAATGGAAACTGTCAATATTTTTTAAAGACCTATTTAATGATACCCGACACTAAGGGGTACGCGAGAAAAAAAAAAACATCCCCACTTTACGTGTACAGGAGGTACCCTAAAAAAAATATTTTACGAGATTTATTTTACCACTTTTTCGGCACAACAAATCCGTATATTTACACCAAATTACAGCTCTCTAGTACTGTGCGTCTCTGAGCTAAACTGCGGACAGACGGACGGACGGACGGACGGACATGGCGAAACTATAAGGGTTCCTTGTTGACTACGGAACCCTAAAAAGTGTCAAGTGTTACTCGCTGCACAGTGCCCACATAGAAAATGTGTGAACAATTTTAATGAAGTGACGATGAACTGAGTAATTGCAATTTGTTGCAGGCAGGCACTTGTCATTAAGGATGATCGAAGCAAAAGTATGTCTATTATTATTACGCGTTGATGCGAGATTGGTCGGTGAAAGCTGCAAATACGAGGGAATGGAAGGTTACGGAGGAGACCTTTTCCTCAGCTTTGGGCCAATAGAGGTTAATAAAAAGTACCTGGACATCTTTGGGCACTTAAAATGAACGTGGGCTGCTGTTTCTGTCCTTCTTCTTGCGGGTTCTGCACAGTGGGTTGTCGGGCGGGTAAGGTTCTGTTTGGTTATCTGGAGTAGGTACCTGTCAGTTTATTGGCCGACTTGAATAGAGGACTTTCTTCTTTCTTCAAATGAGTCCTCCCGCCCTGGGAGGAGCGGAAGGGACTGTCGTCTAACTAAAACCCACTGCGTTCCATCAATAGCCCTTTACGATCCAGGGTCACTGTTTCCCGTTTAGTTCTCACGGTTTTCAGTTCAGCGATCTCAGTCTATGGTTATTCCATTAAGAGGATCGTCTACCGAGCGCTCGTCTATACTAAAAGAGAAAACGTTTTCCTACCCCTAAATGTTATCCTATCTCAATGATTTTTTAGAATGCTTCTGACACAGTAAAAAACTAGGTTTATAGGTTTTCTTTTTTTCAAAGGTAACTCTTAGGCGCCTGTAACTTTCAAACTATTATAAATTTTGAAAAAAATAAAACCTATAAACCTAGTTTTTTACTGTGTAGGAAGCATTCTAAAAAATCATTGAGATAGGATAACATTTAGGGGTAGGAAAACGTTTTCTCTTTTAGTATGGACGAGCGCTCGGTAGACGATTCTCTTAAGTTGGGCTGCAGCTGAAAATCAGCGTCAGGTGGCAAACTGTGTGTTGCCGCCTGACATTATGCTGAGCTGAGGCCCTTTGGCATTAATTTTTAAGTTTGTATTGTTATAGTTTTAAGTTTTAGCACAAGTGCCAATAAACGCAATTTTCTTTCTTTCTTTTCTTTCTTAAGTAACACATTTAACTTTCCGGAAGCATAAATTAATTAGGATCCGAGTAGTAATCAAAATCATTGCAAAGAACAGCGGTCATACAGACAGACTAAAAGCAACTTTGTCTAAATAAGTATTTATGATGGTTACTTAGAGCATTTTCCTGTAAAGCCTAGCTCGTCTATTCGATACTGTTGCTGAGTGGCCTGTCCGGAAAAACGCCGGGAAAACGACGACAAATAAACGTCTAATAGCCTGCCGTCTACAGCAATCATAGCTCTTTCTCGTTCAATGAATTTATGATGCCTTAAGAGAATTATTCTCACCAGTTATTTAGGGAAGTTATCTAAAACATGGCAAAAAAATTCTCATGTTGTAAGCACAATGGGTTATGCTAGCACTGCTCCTGTTGCTGTTGAGATCCTTCTTTTGACTTTGAGTACAATATCATATTGTGCTAAGACCCTCAAAGTAGCGCAAATACTAATAACACGCAGAGAAATGTCTGGCTACCTGTACGAGAACTTCTGGTTGCAACCGTGACAGCAAGACTCATTAGTTGACTTTACAACATTTCTAGTAATATATACTAAGTAAGTAGTAGAAATAACAAGGACTTAGTAATACAAGTACCTAGTAGTAGAGATAACAAGGACTTATTTATTACTAGTTTGTAAAGTCAACTAGTGAGTCTTGCTGTCACGGTTGCAACCAGAAGTTCTCGTATACATTTCTGTGCGTGAAAGTTTTGAATAACTAAAAACCAACCGGTGCCATCTTTTTGCCCTTTGCGACTCCAAGCTCTGGCAGGTGTCCGTATTTTCTAGGGTAACAAGTATAACGTGTCACCAGCATAAACAATGTGTCTCAAAGTAAATATCATTGATAATTATAAAATAAATTATTTTTTGTTAATGTACAGTAATGCGCAAAAATATGGAATCACTCACTTGGAATTAATCCGAGATACCTCCTTAAATAATGTCATGACTTGAAGGAATTAGGTTCAATTTAAAGTCAACAGTTATACTTTTAAAATGGTGTTATTTTTATTATTCTTAACTAGTTATTTATTTCTCAAGATCACGCGGAATAGTTCCATACTTTTTCTCACGAGTGCAGATACAAAAATTCCGCCCCAGGTTTAAAATTTCCCGTTATGGTTCCCTTTCTTGTAAAAACGCAATTTCACGTTATGTAAAAAACGAGCAAAACTCGGTGGCCCAGGTAATAGACAAAACGTCATTATAAACAATAGGCGATCTCTCCCTAATTGATTTTAGGCCTAAAACGTCCATTTATTATTTCTTAACAGCGTCAACATTCGATACGGAGCTTTTCGCCACATCAAACTAAAATAAATATAATTTACGAAATTGCCCTAATCAATTCTGTTGAGGACCACGCCATTCCGAAATTATGGAGCCGTGACCTTGTTATGCAGATTCTGATGTTTTTTGGCTGATTGTATAAACGGTTTTTCTGATAAGTCTCGATCGATATTTGCAGTCTCTACGTTGTGGTTTATGTTTAGTTTATGAAAATCAGCATATTTTATAATATAATCTCTTCATTATCTCATCAGTCACCATTACACAAAGATGAAACGCTAAATAGTAGATTATTAACCAAGGGGATAAAGCAGTGTCTTATGTCGCGGGTGACGATTTAAATCGCGAGCTTAACGAAGGACTCGAGGTTTACTCCCGAGCGTAGCGAGGGTGTTAAAAACTTAAATCACGAGCGAAGCGAGGGATTTAAGACGTGTCCTGAGTGTAGCGAGGGACTTAAGTTCACCCAAGACTAAGACAGCTTTATCACCGAGGAAAATACTCTACTTTTCGTACCATTTGCGAAAAAATTAACACAATAATAATATGAGATAAGCATTCATTAAACATATATATATAAAAAAAACTTAACGTTTATGTATTTGAAGTAAACAAAAATGCGGCAAATTCCTCGACTAATATTTTTGTGTCGGAAAAGCAAAGGCATCAAGCTCATACGGCCTCTTCTGTTTTCGTAATTTTATTGAATAATCATAACTGCATAATAAATGCGTATTCCTTTTTCAAAAAGTTGTATAATGCTTTATATACAAATTCTAATGTTGTAAAGACAGACTGATGTAGTTCAGTATCGGTAAGTATTCCAAATTTAAATCACATTCTCTCCCTAGAGGATGAATGAAATTCAGTACAACTTTCTTTCCCTGTTTTTAACAGATTAAAAATGACTATTGTTATGTACGCTTTTTGTGGCATAGAATGTCACTTTTTTGAGCAAGTGGTATGTACGAAAAGAAAATTAAATCCCTACCTTTATGAATATAAAGCTGAAGAGGTGGTTTGTTTGTTTGTTTGGTTGAACGTGTTAACCTCAGGAACTACTGGTTCGAATTGAAAAAATCTTTTTGTGTTTGATAGTCCATTTATAGAGGAAAGCTATCGGCTATAAAACATCATGCCACGATAATAGTAGCCAAGCAGCGGGAGTGAAACCACGGGGAACAGCAAGTTCTACATTTTATATTTAATAGCAACACTAAACCACATTGTTTTCAATTTGTCATCTTAATGTGGAGAACAGAGTAGGGTGAAGGGAGGTTATTTTGTGAGACAGGCAACTCAGTGATAGAGTCTTAAAAGTCTCTCAAAACGTTACCCATGCATGCAGTAATGTGAAATGATGCAACTAGTTCACCACTAAAATGTACAAGACGTCACTACATCTTGTCCATTTTTTTTTGTCGCGTTAAATTGTCACTACACATCATTATCTACGCGATACTGCGTGCATAGGTAACATCTTGAAAGACTTTTTAAAAGAGTCTAGCACCAAATTTCCTTCCTCACCAAAACCTTAGTTCACCTTACCTACCTATTAAGTGGTAAGTGTTTAGAGGAAGATTTATTTTTTGTAATAAGTAAACTTAATAACAAATTCTTTAGGTATCCTTATCGGTACACGTGTCAAATTTTAATTAATGGACGTCGTAATAGCCCGCGTCGCGCGTCATCTGCGTGGGTGATTCTTCTGCGAAACGGAACTGAGCTTTTAACACAAGAGCTGTCTCGAGTTAATCAAAGAGGTATTGTATAATACACAATAGGAGCATGAGGTCCTTGGTTTACTCGGTTTGATTCTTAGATCAGGCAATATTGGGCATGTAGAGTAATACGGTATGGACTATGGAGTAATGGGTGACTCGTCGTCTGATCACGGACCATGCCCGGGTCGACGACACGTCGTGTTCCACACGAGCCTTAAAGAGCTGTCTGTAATCTGACAGGGCCCTTCTTGAGAGGGCCAAAGCCTGACGGGGTCGCAGGGACAGGAGGTCAGTAGGTAACCGTACCCTGGAACGTTAAAGGCTATATTGAATGAAGGATCACCGTGTATTGTTGCCAGTACAAGTCTGAAAGTCCGCTCGGGGTGGGAGGACTCATTTGACGATTTTACCACTATATAAAAGTTAGGTCAGTGTTATTGGATTTTTCCATAAAGAACTTCTCAGTAACAAGCCCTAGACCCTGGATTTGTGACCAGTTGATGGCAAAGGTTTGCCTCATTAATTATGGCATATCCAAACATATCAGGGCCGGGTCATGGACGGACCACAGCCAGACAGGGACTCAAAAAAATATCGGTGGATACATTTTATATGAACACCCTCAATCACATCCTTGTCCGGACAGGAGACGGAGCTCCAATGCTGGTGAAGTTTCGAGTCATAAGCCCGTCATTTTCCGGACACAGCCCTGACATGTGTAGATAGACTTTTACATGGAAATTAATTATAAATGACGACAATTGTGGGTATACTTCACAGACAAGGTATACTTTTTAGTACAGTTTTTACAACTGCCAGGAGTTACAGGCATGATTTTATGTCGCTGTAAAATTCTTTGTAAAAATAACAATGTCTATAGTAAAGTGACATGCGTCTTGATTGACGTAACTCACGTCGACGTCCGCGTCGCCAGTCGTATCGTCCAAATACGTGAACGGGATCTCAATCTGTAAAAAAAGTTATTAAATCAACCGTAGAGAATTTGCAAGAACACTGAAACGAAGCAGTAATTTTATCAGGAATTCCAGGCGCATATTATTTGCATTCTTTGTTCTTGTATGACCAGATGTATGGGTGTGGACAAGGCAAAAGGAGTAAGTATTTAAGAACAAACGAGTATTTTCTCAGACAATCAGACAAATAATCTCTAATCAATAAATGTTATGAAAAATCATTAGTTTTTAGCAAACCTATACTCACGTGAGTATAAGTTTGATTGCATGGCATGCTTTTCCGTTTTTCTTGCACGTGTGCATATGCATGTCTTCCTTTGCTGCATGTGCATATGCATAGGGCGGGAGGGTGTGATTGCATCCTGCATCAAACCTGGATTTTTGTCGCGGAATTAAAACTAAACATTGTTCATTAAATTTAATGTCATGGATTTAAGCAAAGTAACGCCTGATTCCATAAATTAATCTCTAATCAATTGAACTAGTAGGAGCAATCTCTCGATACTACCTAACGTTTAGACAATTAAGCTCCTGTTCTGATCTCTGTCAATTTGGATAGTAGTGGACAACAATGTCTAGAAACGGTTTATCACGGACAGTAGTGGACACGCACTTCACGTGTGTAAGTACGAAGCGTGTCTACGGCTAAGTGGGTGTAAGCGCTTAATCCAATACTCGTTATTCGGGCGAATGCTTGGCTCTTACAGACATTGGTCTTAGTATTTGCCTTCCTAGCTACTTGATGGAAGGTGGTGTTGAATGCCGTTAGATAGATAAATAGAATACCACAATTGTTATAAAACTGTTTTAAGTGATTATTAAGGTGCTGATAGACTCAAGCATTCACTTATAACAGAACATCGAGCATTCACCGTTTTTAATTTTGTTGAACTCAACAACGAACAGAGCCAATCATAGAGCCAGATTTCGCTATGAACGTTTTGACGATCTTTCTAGTAAACGCTCTAGTAGCTGGTCGTCAAAAAAATTCTTCATAAATCGGCAAAATGGTCTCAGAACGCTAGTGAAAAGGCTCTCATTTGTTGTTCACCTCAAACGCTCGGAAACATTCTATTTTTCATTCAAAATCTGAGCGCAAAACTCCATGTTGTGCTCTAGAGCACAAAGTGTTGTTTAAAATTCGAACACGTCTTGTATTCAATTGTTTTCTACACTGGCAGGCGAGCCGGCCCCACTGCATTTCGTCGCTGTGTGAGGTGAAAAGTTGTGTGTTGCACTCGGCAGCAAAGTTTTTCTGCGTCTCGTACCTTTGAAAACTACGCATCGCTCAGGATTCTATGTTTGATTTGAACCGCTCGTTTCTCTTGCGGTTCAATCTTATACCTATAAATATATAATCCTTCGCTCGCTCAGTTTTCAATTCAAGTACTCGCGCCAAAAATCAACTTTGCAGCCTTGCTTAACAAATAACTATTTCTGTAATGTTACATTCGGAAGAGTGCTCATTACAAGTGAATGCAATCAAGTTTATCAGCACCTTTAGGATTACGTAAGTACATACCTTCATAAATATTCATAATCAACCCAAAATGTTCCCACAGCTGGGACTCAAGCCTCTTTTCAGTGGGCTGTAATCCACCACGCAGGCCTAAGGTAGGTTGGTATTGGTATGTCTTAATCTAAATGATTGATTCTAGGACATGTCAGTTTCCTCACAATGTTTTTCTTCTCCTAACGGAGATGAGAGCAATGTTGGTGAAATAAATTATACAGTAAAACACACCGTCATTTCCTTTTTTAAAAATGGAAATATCATTTTGCCAAACAGGTGTAGCGTTTGGTGGGTTACTGCTTGATGGGTGTTGTCGGATTTTTGTGTAATATGTATGTAGTTATCTCGCAAAGAACACTAAAATCAAGATAAAGGAGTTTAATTTTAGTTGTCCATTAGCTTCATAAATGTCGCTAGTGTTGCATTAAATTACTATTTCCGAGGTTATGGAAGTAAAATGATAACTAAAAAACGTGACTTTCATCTTCATCTATGCAACTAGACACTTTAGAAAAATATGGGTACTTACCTTTCAGCTTTGTGAAAGGGTTTTTTACACCACTACATAAATGTTATATTCAGTAGTTATGAAGATATTATTAAGTCCGAGCTTGTAATCCTCCATAACAGTAAACGTCAAAGAAGGACACACAAAACAGATATCAAACAAAGCTATTATGTCATTTCCTCAAGTTCATCTGAAAAGAGATTTCCCAGTTCACGATAACCGGGTCCTGTATAAGGAAAACGATGTACGGGAAAAACGTTAGTATTTCATTAATTTGCTTATAAGTACAAAAGTGATCCGTCCGGGCGTTTCAGGGTTCCATACGTTTGGGGCATAAACCGCTTACTTATTGACTCACTTTACCTATTGTTTGCGTATTATATTGACCTGCCTAAACGGGTCACCGTGATCTTGGAACGTAAAGGGCTATTGAAAGAACACCGTGAATTTTAGTCAGTACGTTTTCTACATTCCCTTCGGCTCCACCCAGGGCGGGAGGACTCATTTGATGACTTTACTACGAAAATAAAAGTATAGTAGGTATCCAGCTGAAAGTTCAACAAATACGTGTTGACCGAACCCTTTGAAGGCGGTTTGTATAGAGAGCGTTTTGAAAAAAAACTCAATAAAGCCCATCTTTTATTGATATCATAGATAAATGAAAAAAGGTGTAATTAGCTGTTTTACCTGATTTTTTCAGTAATTTAAACATACGAGTATAGTAATCTTTATGAAATGAATATATTATGACTTTAAAGGGTACGGAATCTCAGCAATGCAAGAGTGACTCGAACTTGGGTGGTTTTTTGGGCCTTGGGTTCCTCTCGGAGGGCGGAGGAGGGCCTCGTGTGGTTTGGACCGGTCTTTGTGCGGTCGGATGTAACCCTCGGCGTTGTATTGCAGCCTAATATCAGTCCAAACACGTTTGACTTTTAGCCCTTTCAAGTAATTATTATACCCTTAATTATTGGCGCTTTAGGACGTTTGCGATGAATTTATTATGCTCGAATGGGATGCGATGGGTTTATTTACAGTTTTAGGTTTTGTCGACCTTTCCGAGGGTTGTTTTACTATAGTAAGCAGGTGGGATGTTATTTTTAGTACCTGTTGAAGTTAGACTGACATACATCAATTATATAACGTAGCTCTACCTAGTCTAGGTCTACAATCTAATCCATTAATTATTAATTCTCTTATCTACTTTAAAACCAATCGAGCCTTCGTGAGCTTCTTAAATATTCAGTTCATTACAATGAAGCTGCCAATATAGTTCAGTAGGGCACATAATGTTTCCTTGCATGTTAAGTGATTTTCTACTACTTATGCGTCTGACCTATATTCTCGATTAAGGACACCTATAGCGTCAACGCGACACTTAAAGGGGTGATGTCAGAAAGCGATTAATAGGTCGTCTGGCGTCTCGGGGTGCACCGCGATGGTCTGCCGACCGGAAGCGGCTCGCACCGAATAATCGCATCGATCGCCAAAAAACTAACCCACATACGCACTGGCAGCGTAGCCGGAATTATTAATCGCGAGGAGTAAGGGGGCGCCAGGGTGACGAAGGGTGGGCAGGGTGGCGGGGAGGGCGCGGCGCGCAGGCGCGGGCGTGCGGCGGGCACTTCGCGATTAAGGCTCGCGCGCTCCGGCCGCGTCCACCCGCGGCGTCGCGATGCGCGAGCAGCCGGCCCCGCGGCCGCTCCCGCAAGCGCCGCGCTAACCTGTACCCATGCAGTGGCGAAAACTTACCAGGTTGAAGTCTTCGCCGGGCGGACAGTCGCGCGCTCGGAGGATGCTCTGCTGCGGCCGCAGGAAGGTATGCGATCCGATCGATAGCGCGCGCCGAAACCGTCGCCCCTCCCGGCCCGGACGCCGACGCCGTTTCGTTACGCCGTTCGACGACCCCGCTCACTAATGCCTCACTAAATCATGCTTCTTCTTGACTCTCATCTTTCCTTAGCCTAAGTTCGTGTCATGAAATTCCATCATCAAGTTCATTTATCAAATTATTCAGTTGCAACCCTACAGTAGCTAATTTCATCTGATCTTTAGGTACCTTATGTTTCAGGGCGCTAAGTGCTTAACCGCTTTTCGTATCGTTAATTACTTAAATATCTTTATTTGTGGACAATTATAATGTATCGTGACTGTTTAATTAATCAAAGAAACTGAACGCTTGAAAAGTTTACGCTTTTTTAAGCAATTAGTGAAGTTTGGTTGAAGGGCGGGTAATCAATCTGTAGGTCATATGAATGTGGGACGTCGAATCGATCATTATTTAGGGCCATCGACTATTGTGGTGCGGTGATCGTAGAAAATAGATTGTGGTGCTGCTCTATTTTAAACTTGGAGCGGCCCCGACTACCTATCCACTGGATGACAATACCTACATTTTTATTTTATACAATTTCAATAATGAAATACAGAAATTTTCAGTGAAAATCACGTTATTTAAGTACTAAAACGGTTACTATAATGGTTGCCGGCGCCATAACGCCTTATGTAGTCGCAGCATCTCGCCATCTTGTGCAAAGACATCGGTAGGTACTGAGCTACACTTATAGTGAAACTGCGGGTAGTTTTACTATTAGCTGAGCCGTCCATAATGTTGGGATATTATAATCGTTATTTAATCGAAAGGACAGCTAGTGCTGTGTATTTAGCAAACAGCTAATTTTATTATAAAGAAAAAATGGAAATTATTACAAGTATTTGTATAATAATCTACTATCGGAATTTCCAATCATATAATAAAATATTGTAAAACATGTACTGTACTGATCGTGATTATACTTACGATAATTAATAGTTATACTTTTGTATCAACAACAGTCAAGGAGTTTATTGACAAAGTGTTAATAGCTATTGAAACTTTTAAACATAATTATATGTTGATTTGTGACCGTGATTTAAGTCCACGTTAAACTTAATACTCACTTATCAAGTTGTATTACAGTAATACTTATTTTCTGTGTTCGAAGTATGGATCTACCGTTCTGATACTAAAAGACTTTTGGTGGATGGGGGTTCGGATCCAGGCAGGGACATAAGCATATCATAATCAGTCTACAATGTTGCCAATGGTGAAACACATGCCTCCCTACTGTGTGAGGGAGTGGGTTGTAATCCACCATGCTGGTCCAGAGCTGTTTGGTAAATGTCACAAATCCCAAATTTTTGGTTTTAAGCATGATACTTCATCTTTTTGATAGCAGTGGCTGTGATAAAAATTACACAAAAAAAAAATCGCCCCATAGGTTCGAACCCACGACCTACAACTTACCACTGGACCACTATTTGCTCACAGGTGTACAGTGCAAAAATTCACTGACACGTGACATCCACAAACTCTGGCGCAAGAATATGGACGATTACAGTCGCACAGTCGCAATGAGGCCTGTGTTCCACCATTCGAAACACTACCTAAGCTGGTTATAAAGCAGTTCCCAATCATAATTGCTGTCTTAACTAGAGAACGGTCGAGAACACTTTGAAGAAGTATTCTTTGGAAGATGAAGGGTATCTAACACGATCGGAGAAGATTCAGGTTGAACGACTTAGCGAGCTTTCCGAGAGATCTCTCAGTTTTCTGAGTTGGTAGCATAACATCTCCATAGTCATACTTCTGGCAGAAAAAACCTTATTGTTAAAATACCCTATAACACATTGCCGGACCTTAGAATGGAACCCAAGACTACTCATTCACCAATGGTAGTTGCGAAAAACAAAGTGGGGCAGTTGACTCCCTGGTGATGCCAACCGAGGAGGGATACGTTCAGGTTTATTTTAATTTTTGCAACCATAAACTAGTGAGGTGAAAGTGGCATATATTTTGCCATTGTTTGATTAAGGGTTAATAGTAACAACGTATATCAATACTTTTTTTTGTTCAGCCTACACTGTCCCACTGCTGGGCAAAGACCTCACTCAAGTTTTTCCAAGTTTATAAACAATACTTAAAAAAAAATATGTAGGTGCTGCACATTTGTTCCGAAGGGTTACACGGCCCTGGAACGCAAAGAACGTGAAGACGAACAGGATATATTTTTAATCAGTAAGTGTCTGACAGTCTCTGACAATCTTTTTTGTATTAGTCAGTAAATTATGACATTATGGGAACTTTAGATTTATGTGTTAAATTGATGGTAACTATCTGTACGTTGTGTCTCTTCCACCCCTTATTTTTCCTGAAGAAGACTGATTCTAACATTCACACAGTAATAAATAAGAATAAACAAAAATTTGTGTGCCCGGCCCGTGTTCGACTTATATTCGCCGCATTTTATTGTGACATGGTTGTAATGATTCACGTCACGAATCCGAGTTGGTGCTGAGATCTATTGTACAGACGCCAGCACATCAACCTACTTCAATCTGTCAAATTTCTTTAACAGATCTTCAACATCATCACAATACTGGAAGGTTAATATTCGAGTGGTAAAATTTGACGTAATCTGGCGTCTGTTCTATTATTTTCTGATTATTTATTTTTTGGGGGAAAATGTTTTTCATTTAATGCCATCAACATTAGCCTTGTTCCACTCATTGCTCTTCCCTTTTATGTCATGTTTCCATGACCAGCACTAGTCATAGCCAGGTTATATCCATGATATTCTGATATTCGGTGTACGCCGCTTAAAAAAAAAACACGACTGTTCTAAAAAAAAACCTAGGTAAGTACATAATCTAAATGAATAGAACAGCAGAACTTTCATCATCATCATCATCATCCACAGCTTGTCCTCACCCACTTTTGTGGCTAGGCTGTCTCCTTTTACCTGTGCCAAGCTCCAGCATGACGGCAACATTGTCGTATGTCGTTCTCGCCGCCAGACGACTATATACCTTAAACTAGGTCAAATTATGGTTGACATAGGATAAGATAGATAAGATACCTGTCGGGGTTAACCGTGAGGATTAAAATAAGGCAAGTCATGTCAATTGATGGAACAAACTTAAAGGCTTGTATGGATTATATGGGAGAAACATATTAGAAATGTGGCGTTATTCATACTTACACAGTTGTAACATAAAAAAGATAGACTAACCAATTTTCACATACTGTTCCCACTGTTGGGACACAGGCGTGCTGTTAGAGGAAATGGGTTATAAATATAATCCATCACGATTTCCCAATATGAGTTGGTATATGTCATATTTCTTCATATTCTCTTAGGACTTTTAGGTCTAAAAAGTTAGAGAACATTTTCGATCAATAGTATTACAGTTCGATTAGATCGATCTAATTTTATTCGACACTTATTGAGATTTCCAGAAAATGAGACGTTTCAAAAATGTTGTGTGAAAACTTTTTAAACTTACATATCCTGCCTATGCATTGAAAGTTTCATTATACCTAATCGGTTTTTACGAAATAGGCACATACAACAAATTAATAGCCGCCAAATCTTTCCTATCATTCTGAAATTCGCCACATTTGGAATTGGATAAACAGAATAGCCACAGATTAAATTCGTTTCTACGGTTAATAATTAACGAAATATCAATCTAGGTTTGGTCATGGCATAAGTAGGTCAATTAAACCCCATATGTACCCCATAGAAAGGGGTTGAATGGGGTAAAGCCAAAACTCACGAAATAACACAAACAATTTTTCAACGCTCATTTGCCGGTTGTTTTTTTTTTACTTTTACCACTACGAAAAATTAATATTTTGAAATTAATTTATTTGGGGTGTTTTGGGAAACCGTTGTTTACTAAGTTGTAAAACGAAGTCTGTAAGACTTCGTTGTAATTTTCACATGAAATCCACAGAATTCTACTATAATAATATCAAAAGTTCGGTAAAGTTTATTATTTAGTAATTTTTCAACTGCAAAAATTGACTTGACATCTTCATTTTTGATATCTTGAGAGCCACGTCTTTATTTGTATTCTCGCACAGTTATGATGATTTCGTTATGAAAGTCTGACGGCAGATGACATCATGTCAGAATCTTCCAAAGGCTGTTTGTGTTTAACATACAACTCCGAAAATACGTGTCTATCTTAAATATTCACGTTCTTTCGATTCCCATTCCACTGTATCACACTATTTCACATTCAACTGAACGCTCGCATCAATATTTGACATTCGTTCCCTTTTTAGGGTTCCGTAGTCAACAAGGAACCCTTATAGTTTCGCCATGTCCGTCCGTCCGTCCGTCCGTCCGTCCGTCCGTCCGTCTGTCCGCAGTTTAGCTCAGAGACACACAGTACTAGAGAGCTGTAATTTGGTGTAAATATACGGATTTGTTGTGCCAAAAAAGTGGTAAAATAAAATCTCGTAAAATATTTTTTTTAAGGGTACCTCCAGTACTTACACGTAAAGTGAGGATTTTTTTTTTCTCGCGTACCCCTTAGTGTGGGGTATCATTAAATAGGCCTTTAAAAAATAATGATAGTTTCCATTAACAGTTTTTTGATAAAAAAATTCGTTTGTGAAATATTAAGCTTTAAAGTGCTAAATTTTGCTCGATTCGAGTGTCCCCCCCCTCTACCAGCTAAACGGTTATGTTTGGGGGTGTGAAAAAATTCACAATAGTAGCATATATAACGAAGTTTAAAAGAAAATTATCATGACTAAGTAGGCTTTACAACTTTACGAGTAATAGTCGACCAACTTATAAAATGTACTTGAATAATATGTTTTCTTAAACAAAATGTATCGGAGAACTGCAAATGTAAGTTTGTCAACTTTATTTTACAGCTTTAATAGGTATGTTTTTACGGTATGTTTTTTGGGGATAGGAAGGTTTTTATCGTCAACAATTTTTAACTAACTTCAAAAAAAGGACGAGGTTCTAAATTCGTCGTAATCTTTTTTCTTATGTATTTTTCCTGATTTCTCAAAGACTCCTGGACCGATTTTGAAAATTCTTCTTTTTAAAATTAAATTCAGCGAATCAGTTTAATTAGTATTTTGATGGGCAACTACGGAACCCTACACTGTGCGTGGCCCGACACGCACTTGGCCGGTTTTTTTTTTATGTTTATGACGAAATGTAAGGTCCTCATATTTTGTATAACCTTGCATTGCAGGCAGCATATTTTTGCCCTCTATCTAAATGTGGACGACACCGATTTTGTATATTCTGGGAATTCGGAGAGTTATTTATGAACACATTTAAATTTGGAAACGGCTGTACATTCTGTATTATGCTTTATTTTGGTCATATTAAGACCTATTCATAGAGTATTTTATTGTGAATTTAAAAGTTTAAAACTACATAGTATGAAAGACCAACTCAATGCTTCAACTGCACAATAGCTCAGACTAACTTTTAAAGAAGTTCCAACACAATCCTCCGTTCTTTTCACACACGGCATATCGCGGCTCATGAACGTCAGAGATAATCAACACCCACAGTACAATATTGTGAAGTGACTCCACTCCATTCAACATTTACCGAGGGATGAGTACCCCGGGACGGGCGTGGCTTTACGTCAAATTACAATAATCAAAGTACGACGCGCTTTGAATAAATAACTAAGTTTCCATGGGGTTTGTTGGACACTTGACAACTATTTGTTGACGCAACTTGATGATGAAGTATCTGAGGCAGTTTAGGGTTGATTTGCATAGTTACGGTAATTATGTTAAAGGAGTTTAAATGCCGGTATGTTAACACTTTCGTGGAAGTTTAGCAGACCGTTTAACCGTTTCTCTTGTAGTTAAAATATTTGTCACTTTTTTTTTGTAAACGGTTTCTCGATTCCAAATTAAAATACGATATCGCAACAGTGCGTTCGATATTGGAAACATGCAATTTGTTCCCGTTTTATTTTATCGCCACACTTTGTTAGTTTCAAAAACTGATAAGAGTTGACTGCAAAAATGTGGGTTTAACAAGCCGTGTTAGGCCTGACACGTGTGTTAAAACATTCATGTTAGTCCTACACATGCTGTAGGGTTCCGTAGTTTTTTGGCACAATGAAACACTAGCTTCGTATTGTAAATATTATTAGTTTTTTCAACATTCTGCTGGAAGAGATTCAAACATGCCATAGACAAAAAATTAGATTTCATTAATCATTCAAGCTACTCACTTGACCGAAAGCAACCGGTAAGGGTTAATTTGGTTAAAAATGTAAAGGATTTTTACAAATTATTAGCTAAATGACCGTTGATCAAACAGCAGTTAATAGCTAATAATTTGTAAAACTTTTACATTTTTTTTAACCACACGTTAACAAATAATTATTATATCGAAAAGTTTTAGTAATATAAAAAACGTGATGATTTAGATAAAATGAATAATGAATTATTTAGTTCACATTCTAAGGCATACGCAAACGTCTTTTCGTGTGATAGAAAAAAAAGAGAATCAGAGTGATTAAATAAAGCTCCATTTTCCTCGTTTTTCCCCACACAACACTAAAAAGCACGTGATTTGATAAGAGTAAAGTGAAGCTAATAGGCTTAGTGCGTTCTCCTTATCAGACCAAAGTGTTCCACTATCTATTGTCACGGCAAACAATATTGCAGCCGGTGACGTCACTCGTGGGCGGACAACTGCTGAAGGCAACACGTTTCATGAATTGGAACAAAGCCTGGATATGGGTGGTAAAGTTCAAGGATTTCTGTGCATTGAGGAGTATTGCATTGTGTATCGATGATTGCAGCGTCAATTGCTCTTGGGTTTTATAAAGTCTGGTGGAATTTTCAAATAGACATCGTAGCAAGAGAGAAAACATTAATAATAGTACTCTTTTCTTACAGTGGTGAAATCAAATACTAAATCAAAATTAAAAAGGATTTATGAAGAAAGAAAAATTCAGCTACGAGTGGGATATGAACCCGCGTCTTTTAAAAAAGTACTAAAGACGCCTTAGGTGTGGGCCACATTTTTGGCCGCCTTAGGTGTGGGCCGCGGCGCGCCTCCTCCTTCGCGAGCATTACTGCTTCGCAGAAGGAGGCGACCGCTTCCCACTCCGTCTCGCCCCGCAGCATGGCCGCAACCAATGCCGGGCGCGAGAGGTCTCCGCCTATCGCAGCCGTGAGGACACGTCGGTGCACTGCCCAAGCTGGGCAGTCCTGCACCGTATGCTCCACCGTGTCCTCCGGGCGATCTTCGCAGTAGGTGTGGGCCACATAGAAAAAACTTAAGACGCAGACGGGGCGGACTCTCATACATTTTTGCACGTCCGCGACGCGTCCTCGTCTTACGTCCTTTCTATGTGGCCCACGCCTTACCAATTAGGCTACCGCTATTTTTCTTTCCACAAAAATCGGGTACATATTTGAATATCGAAGATTATAATATCTAAGGTTTAAAATATCGAATGATTAAATGATCTACGTCCAATATATCTAATATCTAAATATCTACAAAAGTTACATCGAAAGATCTAAATATCGAAATACAGATTATCTATGTCTTAAATATCGAAGTACAGATTATCGAATGTCCGAAATATCGAACCTAACAAGGAAACTCGACGGAGCCCCGCGAAGCGGGGCTCCTTTTTCTGTTTGCAAGGTTTAAAGTAACCTAACACGAAGAGGATGGCGGGGTCTTTCAGACCCCGCCATCCTCTTCGAACCTAACCTGTCCGAGTCGGGGTGCCCCAAGTTCCGAGCTCGCTTCGCTCGCTCTTGCATCCGAAGTCCGTCCAGCTACCTTGTTGGGTAGTAATCAGCCATTTGACTAAGGACGCAAGAGCGAGCGAAGCGAGCTCGGGACTTGGGGCACCCCGACTCGGACAGGTTAGGTTCGAAGAGGGTGGCGGGGTCTGAAAGACCCCGCCATCCTCTTCGTGTTAGGTTACTTTAAACCTTGCAAACAGAAATAGGAGCCCCGCGAAGCAGGGCTCCGTCGACTTACCTTGGTAGGTGGTTATCAGCAATTTGACTAAGAACGCAAGAGCGAGCGAAGCGAGCTCGGGACTTGCGGCACCCCGACTCGGACAGGTTAGGTTCGAAGAGGATGGCGGGGTCTTTCAGACCCCGCCATCCTCTTCGTGTTAGGTTACTTTAAACCTTTTTTTTTTCGATATTTCAACTAGTAGGTATTTTTAACGTAGATATTATGAACTGCGACGTATTAAACGTTGATATTTTGAATTTCGACATAACGTCTTTCGATATTTTGAATCATTCGACATTTTAATCTTCGACGTTTTAAGCGTAGATGTAACATTTTTAGATATTTTGTTACAATCGATATTTTAATTTTCGATATTCTGAACATCGATATTTTAAGCGTAGATATTTTAATCTTCGATATTCAAATATGTACCCCAAAAATCATCTTTACGATGCGCGTCGCATGCGTTAATGCGTTTGAAAAGAATTAATTCAATCAAAATTTCATTGTAGACAAAAATAAATTTTGGACTGCAGTCAAATAATTAAACGCTGAAAGTAATTGATATAATTACTTGTCTAGACAAGTATAGGTAGGTATAGGTACTGAGACAGCTAATTCTCGTTTATATATGAAAAAAATATCAAATTCAATCTCTCAATCTTTGTATCAGGGACGTTCAATGTCAAGTGTGTTGGTTTTTTTCCTAACTTATATCAACACGAAGGTGATTTTTTAGGGTCCGTACCCAAAGGGTAAAACGGTACCCTATTACAAAGACTTCGCTGTCTGTCTGTCTGCCCGCCTGTCACCAGCCAGCACCGTCTCTTGAACATTGTAGTAAGACAGTCGTAATTTGCACAGATGATGTATTTATGTTGCCGCTATAACAACAAATAGAATAAAATACATATTTAAGGGGGCCACTATACAACAAACGTGATTTTATTGGTGATTTTATAAATGAACGGAACTCTTCGTGCGACTAGCACATTGGCCGGTTATTTTTTTCGTTTTCACATGTAAATCACTGAATTATTGTTGATTAGGACTGAAGACGGTTGAAGACTACTTCTTTATGTACCTATATAACTTAAAGGAAAAGAAATAGGGGTGGGGAGAGTTTAAGCCTCTGGCAAGAGCAAGATTTACAAAACGAAAATTACACTTTTTTTGGGTGGTTATAATCGTTAAATAAGTCCTCCCGCACCCGCTCTGGATGTAGCGAAAGAGACTGTTAGTACTTGACTCTCTAAAAACCATCTTGCTAGTCTTCCTATGCGTTCAAGGGCCGCGGTGCCCTATGAAAATTACCTTTTAGATAAACAAGAGACATAATTATTTAAACTGACGTGAACTAAACTTTGTCGTTAATTTCATGGCAAAAGTTTCTTATTACAAATACAAAATACAATACAAAATATTTATTTCCGTAAAGCATTTCATTTCATCATTCATACATTAGAGGCGCGTTTACATAAATTCCACATAATAAACGCCGTGCCGTAAATACTTCAAGTTGAAAATCTTGTCTTAACGATTCTGGTTACCTCCTTAGTTAAGAGTACGCAGAAGATCAAGAGGTTATTTAACAAACCAATGAAAAATTAAAAGACTCCTTTGAACCGATGATTTTATTCGATTTTATGAATGGTATCGATACAATATTTCATTCGATTATTGTAATGGTGCATTAACTGTTATTTACTGAGCCATCAATTTGCTGTCTGATTCGAATATTGTTTGATTTTGTTTATTGATGGTTATTGATACTGCTTCGATTTATATTGAGGTTCATTGCACTTTATATTATAATATTGATTACGATAAATTTGGCAATGATAAGTAATATTTATTTTTATTTATATATTAGCGTCGCCTCACCTTTGAAGAGGTGCGTTTTAAAAATAAAATATTGTGTGGGTTGCTCCTTCATAATGTAGCGTTCTATAAACGAAAGATTACTTTTAATTTAGTTTATTAGTTTTTGACTTTATCCATTACAAAAACATGCAAAAAACTCAAATCTTTTCGTTATAGAATACTAGTTTAGATGATACTCTATTATTAATAATATTTATCTACTTCGTAATATTAGGCTAAGTAAATTAAAATATTCTATTTATAGTGCCTTGTAAATTTGTAATAGAACATACAGATAAAGAACCTAGATAAATTTAAGTTTGATAATAAATAAAAAATAAAAATTATCATAATTTAAGTTTAAGTTCGCTTTAAACAACAAATTAAATAAAAGTTGTGTGTAGCCAGAGGACGTATCTGCCTGTATTTGCATTGTATTTTTTTTGTAAAGTTAAAATCGATTGTATTTTCATCACGACAAGCAAAATAGCAATAATGAAAGATAAAAACGAAATTCTTAAAATAAATTGAAAGTATCATTGCTGGCAGCTACCGACTGTTTCCATTAAAACAGCTCAATTTAAATAAATCAAGCGACTCAATTCACAATAGCTTAGGATAATAAATTCAATCGGCCGTCGACTTTCTCGACTTTGTCAGCCGTTTAACCAATTTAGAACTTTCTGTAAGTTGCTTCTGAAGAAAAATTGTATTTCGTTCTTTGTTTTAGCCTTTTGATCCATGGCTTTAAATTTATTTTAAGGGGAAAGGTCGTATTCTTTATCTACCATTTATAAATGACGATCTACACAAACCGTTTCTGATGGCAACAGTGCCTTCGTGTAGACAGTTGTTTTTTTGAAAGATGGGGCGTTAATTTTACATTTTATAAAATATCAAATTACAAATTATTAGGAAAACTATTTAAAATCCTGTATATAGTGTATATGCAGACATAATAACAAACTTGTCAAGCAGAAGACAACAAGCGACATCTATCACGGGATGGCGACTTTAGGTGTCAACTCATGCGCAAAATATGTCATCCGATGATGAAACGTCTACTATGTAACTAGTTTAGACTTACAGAGCCTTTTCGTTAAGGCTCCATAGTACTTCAATATAATCTTACTCGCTCGCACTTGCACGTACCACGCACTATTGCTTGCTCTTTCTTTTAGCTGTCTAAACGCAAATCTATTTATTTTACGGCGAAAAAAAAAGGAAATTCAAAAAAATAAATAACATAAGACCTGCTTTATAGTTAGTTCAGTTAGTATAAAAAGTTTCATGATCTAATTTTAAGTATTTTATGATTACCAGCGGTTTATTGTTCAATTTAGAGGTAACTTTGGGTTTTTTTTCTATAGAGAAAATTTTATGGAATCATGTTTTCGCCAAACATAAGACCTAACATTAATCCTCAACTTTACCATACATTTATTTCAAAATTAATGCTGCAGTATTTTCGACGTATCACAGGATTCTTCTAAGCCATTTGAGGAGTATGGGCTCTTAATCGTTGGCAACTTTTAAGGGAGTTCGGCTGCTGGGCCCCTTTTACCTTGGGTATGACGTCGTCGTGGGATAATTACTGAATTTCTCGTGGGCGACGTCGCAGGCATAAATATGTTAGTAATAAATAAGTCAATTATATTTTTGTATTCCACTCGATGATAATCTTTAAGCCACTTGACTAGAAGACCGCAAAGGCGGCTTTTCTTAAGAGATCAAACAAAAAAAGAAAAAATATCTGAATAATATCATTACTTGTACTTGTTTTCTTACAAGGGATTTGTTCGGGATAATAGGCAAGAGACATCTCTAATGGTAACAGTGGATTTTTCTTCTAAATCTTTTTAACAATGGGTTTCCTCAATATAATTACGTACCTATTATTGTAAGCTTATCGTAAACGTTACTTTTTGTGTTATCATTATATTTTGCAACAAATAACATCATATCTATAGCTTGTGTTGTATATCACCATGTAGTCGAACTCGGGTATCACGCCGTCCACCGAGATGCTGTTGTCTTGAGAGGAAGCCGGACAGGCTGCAGAAGCCGTAATGGATGGCGAACTCGGTACCGTATTGGCGCGGTATATGCTCGACTTGGAGCTGTCATACTTGTTGTGTAGTAGGTACTTTAAATCATAACTGAATTTACGCTAACAAATGAGATGAAAATAAAACGAGTATATTGGAGCTTTTTAAACGTATTGCAGAATACTCGTATGCAGCAAATAATCAGCACGCGGTACAGCTGTTAGCCGTTTGCGTCGTAAAATTGTACTGAATAAAAAAAGAGTTGAAAGTGATGCAATGACAGATTGAAAATTCGAAATACGAATTTTCAAAAATTTAAATCAATTAATAGATTTTAAAGGAAAGAGGTTGAGGAAACAGAGGAGGTAGAATACCCACTCTGTTACACTGAAGCTGGATAACAGAGAGTTTGAAGGGTCTGTTCTAGGGGTACTACTATGGGTACGAAACCCGTAGCTTTGAGCGTGTATTTTTTTATCGCTACGGGCATAAGATTAGTTAGTCGTAGGAACTCAAAATTGATGACATTTGTGCAGTTATTGGACAGTTGTACCGTCTCCCGAAAATAAAGGGCTATTGAAGGAACACCGTGGATCTTACTCAGTTATACGAGTTTGATAGTTCCTTACACTCTAATCTGTGCGGGAGGATTCATTTGATGATTCTATAATGCTAAAGAAGGGTCATAATTGTAATCAAGCTGTGATATTTGATAAACTATTTATCTTGTATGTCAAACACGAGAAAAAGCCATAGTGTTTGGCAAACATAGTCTATGCGACTTATACAACGCCTATATGTATTATTTTCATAGATTGAACGGAAAGTTCCATTATGATAGATCTATTTTGCGATTACAATGTTGTTTTTATCACCAGTCTATGTAAAGTTTCCATGCATATAAAATGGAAACTCGCTCATGTTAAATAAAATAAATTCAGCTGCATCTGGCTCGACTGGAAGCCGACCCCAATATAGTTGGTAAGTTCGAGGCTTGGCAGGTGATGATTGGTTGTCTATTTGAACACGTAAAGTAGTCATCACTTTTCAACCGTAACTTTCACCGACATGCTCAGTTAAAAAGTTTTAAAATGACCTCGCCCATGCCTTAATTGATTTAATCTATACTTTCAGGGACACTCTGTGAGGACTCATTTTTAAATATTATTGAAGCGGCTTATCGGTCACTCAATTTCAATCTGAAATTTATTGAGTAAACAAACGTTTATTTAAAAACAACTTTGAATGAAAATAATGTAAGGAGAAAGAATTGTCAGGGATCACAAAAATCTCAATTTTCTTTTTTCGAAATAAATTTTAAATTATTGAAAAATATAGTAATATGTACACAGGTAACTAAAACTAGATATAAAAATAAATAAAACTAAAATTATATTTACAACTAAACTAAAACTAAAACCAAATACCTAAGTAAAAAAAAAAACAAAAACACTAAAAAGGCAGAGACACTTAGGTCAAAGTACCCCTCCGCATCGCTGTCATCCGGAAACATGCCCAGAAGACTGGCAGCATTGCCACGTTGGATGGCAATGCTTATTCTTTGACCAAAAAAGGAACCAGCCCTCTGGTCAAGCGAGCTGTCGATCAGTCGGCGCGAAATTTCCTTAAAAAGGTGACGCGCACTCGGACCCCATGACCCGAGCGTTTCGACCCCAAACGGCTCAAAACTGTAGCAACCATTAAGGTTACAGTATTTGCGCCGCTTGAGGTTCTCAGCAGCCGCAGCAGCAGCGCCAGCACAGCCCGCCGTGCTTGCAACGTGGGATGGCGCAAGGGTATCGACACAAGTAGCGTCCCACACCAGAGGCCTACCCACCTTCGAAGGTACCAACGTCATACCGTCTGGTCTTTTCCCATCGTCACGTACCAAGCCATGCGGTTCTAAAACCGCTGGTACGCCGGCGGAGGCAAAAGCTCGACGAATAATGTCGTTGATGCTAGCGTGACGAGCTATGCGACCTGCGCTCCTGCTGCAAGACAGGCCATGATGCCCGAGGTTGTCGACAGCTTCACCACAGAGGCAACGATGCGGAGCAACACAAGGTGCGCCTAAACGAAGGCCTGTAGCGAGCCGAAATGAAGCATCATCCATCATGGTACCAATGGTGGATGATGGGAGTGCTTGAAGCCATAATCCCGACTCCCACTCCCCCACAGCCAGCAGACGGGCGCGCTCCGCAGCATTAGTTGACGTATTAAACAGGTTATTCCGTACAATACTGCAGAGCGGCACGTCCCACCGTCTTTGGGAGGACAGGTAGTCGGGCAAATCCGTATTGGGACAAGCCATTTTCCAAGCGTTCAACGCATCGGTCATAAACGGTACCTCAAAATCGACCAGTGAACTAGACAAAATGTTCCTGGTTAATTTCTCGGTACCGTAGACCGAGGAGAGGAAGGCCGGTAAACTAATACTTGAAATTTTGCGGACGCCGAGACCACCCAAGCGAATAGGGAGAGTGGCTTGCTGCCACGCTCGGTCCTCCAGGGCCACATTTAGGATGGAGGTCAATGTATTTCTGATGATTTTATCTACTTTTTCTAAGAGTTGTGGGTGTTTCCAAAGGTGTGAGGAACGAAGGCTATAGGTAAATTTAGGTCCAAAACAACAGTATCGAATAATTGTGAAGGCCGAATGGATGTTGATTTTAAAAAGCCTTTCCGAGACATCATTGAAATTTTGAATTTTATTCTCAATGAAGGTGGGAAATGATTCATCAAAAACTGGGGACCCCAAGAGGTGAAGAGAGTCTTTTTCGGTAATTTTGATGTTGGGTGTGATTGCATTAAATTTAGAAATGGTTGTCTGTCTGTCGATCGTCCGGGGAAGATAAATTTCACATTTGGATAGGTTGAGCTGTAGGCCAATGGAATTGAATTTTTCTTTTAAAAAAATTAAATCTGCCAGAACTGTATCTACATCATCTAATTTTAAAAGAATGAAATAGTTTGGAAATGAAATTGCCCATGCTCCTATTCGATGTATTCCATACTTTAATATTTAACAGATAAATAATTATAATATTAAAATTTATATCTCGTCAGATATAACAGATAAAATAAATATCGAAAGTTTTTCAATTTTATCTCTACATCTGGGCTTAGACCATTACTTTCAAATAAGCAGTGTTAAATCAATCGATGTTTGAGCTACTTCAATATTAAAAGCCAATACATTAACGAATTACTTCAAGCGAACCAAACCGTCTTGAAGCTATCTCAAGAAGTTTATTTACTGGGAGAGCAAAAGTAAATAACGAGATACGAATTTATAAGATGTAGATTATAATAAATAGCAAGTTTTAGAAATTTCATAATGTTAATAAATCAATAACTGATAATGTTTGAGCAATGGTGGCCCAGTGCTCGGTCCCGAGTTGCGAGTTGTATAGGTCTTGTTCGAGCCCAGAGACGCCTTATACTTGTGTAATTGATATCATCACTAATGCTTTTAAAAGGGTGAATGAAAACATCGTGAAGAAATATAGAGCTAAACATGCTACGAACATTTTCGCAATCTTTCTAGACTACGTTCTAGTCGATGGTCGTCAAAATTTTATTCTTCACTAAGATGACAGACTTGACAGTCGGTTTGACCAAAAGCTCGCCAGAATACTCATCAGAATGCTTGCTTACTCTCGTTTGTTTCTCTGTAATGTAACATTCGCTCATTACAAGTAAGTGCTCAATATGCGCACCCATAAGCGTCATTTATCTGATAACTTTTGTAAAAAAGTAAATATAGAAAATTCATCTTAATCAAAGGTTGAATTTTAACTTACTAAACTTAAAAAAAAATAGTCACAAAGAAAATCACCCACACTGACCAAAAATAAACAGAAAATAAAATTAATAATACTTTGTATTTTGTTACTAACATTTTTCTTACTTCAATTAAAATTTTCTTCGCATTTATTTTGTACAACTTTCCTAGTACTCGAAGAAAAAGGTAGGTTGTAAAGAAACCTTAGACACAGTGTGGGATTACCGGGAGACGCCTACAACACCCCCCAGTCTTTGTGAGTCACACGACAAATTAATTCTATTCTTTGTAAAGTTCGCATGTGATGGGTGATTCAGAGTTTAGTGGTATGGAGTTAAGACAGTTGTGGGTGATTCTGATTACATTAAATGGGTTTATGTTGTACTTAGCTGTTACCAGCGGTGCAAACTCACAAATTATCCTACGGGAACGTAAAATTGGGATAAAAACTATCCTATGTATTAACCCAGGTTGGGTCACGGGACTCACGAATTACCGTGACCCTGGAACGTAAAGGGCTATTGAAGGATCAACGTGGATCTTAGTCAGTACAAGTCTGACAGTCCCTATCATTCCACCTAGGGCTCAGGACTCAATTATATAAAAAAAAAATTAACCGCCTTCAAAAACAACCACAAAAAAGGGTAAAATAACCTACAAAATAACTTTTCTTTCGGAAGTCGGTGGCTTTGTTTTTTTATTTCGGTGTCTTTTTTGCCACCGACTTCCGAAAGAAAAGTAATTTTTTAGGTTATTTTACCCTTTTCTGTGGTTGTTTTTGAAGGCGGTTAAATTTTTTTTGAAAAAAGTTTTTTATTTTACTCTTTTTAGTTTAAATATTCAATCCAAATTCTTGTAAATACATCATTTTCTTACAAGTGCACTAGAATTTTGTAATCCGTGGCACCGGCATTAACATCGCTCATGTACCTACACAATAAGGCTTATTGTGTACATGAGCGATGTTAATGCCGCTTATTGAATAAGCTAATAAAATTCCCTATCTCAAAAACTGCTGAACAGATTTTGATGAAACTTACAGTATTCCTTAAGGTGAACGATCCCTAGTACAACAAAAAAAGAATTTTGAAACTTGGTCCACAATTGGCGGAGTAATCGCGTAACAAACACGCTTAAAGTAAAGATCATCCAAGTAGCCGAAATTAATAAAATGCTCACAAAATAAAAAACACTGAACCAAATTGGATGAATTTTTTATAGGACCAAACTGCAAGTATATACTGCATCGAAAAAAAAGAATCACACTAATCAGACTAGAAACCTCGGAGTAATCCATGTACATACATAAAAAAAAACATACCGACCAAATTGAGAACCTCCTCCTTTTTTTGAAGTCGGTTAATAATCTTTCACATTAAAAAAAACTTAAATATTCGTCGGGAATTCAAATTCAAAATGGAATGTGTAAACTATCTCGCTCTTCTGTCATAATTGCCACATAAAAATAACATCATCTCGAAAGGCCTATGTAAATATTTACGAGACGGCATTCCCCAACTTTCATACTAAAAGCTTCGCTCCTCGGGAAATTTTTAAGCGGGAACGTATTTGCAAGTCGGCTAATGTCCCGTGGTGCTATTAAAGGTACTTTGGCCTGGGCCCACGTAAGGCCCATTAAAAACTTTGTACCATATTACCCTCTACGTCTTGGGCCGAAAATTGAGGCTACTTTAGAAGGATTGAATGTTTTTTTTTTTATAAGTGTTTTGTAATTTTTGGCTACGTTCGTGAAGGCTTTTTTAGGGAACAGATTTTTTTTATCCTGGTATAATCATCAAATGAGTCCTTCCACCCAGGGCAAGGCAGAAGGGACAGTCAGACCTGTACTGTCTAAAATCCACGGTGTCCTTCTTTAGCCCTTTAAGTTCCAGGGTCACGGTAATTATATATGTCCCGCGACCCCGGCAGGTTTTGGCCCTCTAGAGGCGCGCGTGGAACAACGCGCCGTCGACCCGGGCATGTTCCATGGTCGAGGCGAGTAATGGGCAACTCGCCGCCCGCATGCCCGCGCCTACGGTGGCCGGAGATCGAGACTGAACACTTAGGTTCTTTTTGTTATATAAACACTGCATAAAATGGTAGTTGGCGTAGTGGTTGCGCAATCAACTGCTGTGCTAAGTGTCGCGGGTTCCATTCGAACATTTGTATGACCTACAGTTAGTCGTTCTGGTTCTGGGTGATTGTGTTAGTGAGTTTTAATTTTTGTAAGCGCAACTAAGTTCCGAAAAAAAAATTAAGGCTGCCTAAATTAAAGAGCGCTATCGGTTTTAAAAAGAGTTGTAATTCCAACTTACAACGCGTACAGATTGTGCGCTTTCAAACGCTGTTTTTTGCAAAAAAGCGCGTTTGGAGTGATGATGATGATGATGATGATGATGATGGGACTCCCTTTTCCGCACTTAGACTCCCATTCGGTCCGTTGTGCGTGGGGATTCTGGCTAACAGAGCCAGCCTAGCTCCGCCCAAAAGCACAGAAGCCTCCTGGGAGCTTCACAGGCTTCGCGGAGCGACCTCACTGTTCCGAGGATTTCTTCACGTTGAGAGGCCACGGCCACGCATTCCAGGATAACGTGGGCGGCTGATTCCTCGGCGTCAAGGCATCCCCTGCAAAGGGGACTGTCTGTGGCACCTATGTTAAAGAGATGTTTATTAAGTGTGTTATGGCCCGTAATTGTTCCTATAATTATTCTAAGGTTATTCCTGCTCATGCTGAGGAGTTTTTTGGTTAATCGCGGGTGTACCATCGGCAGAGCCAATTTCGACTGTCTACAGTCTGTTGCCCGTGACCATCTGTTGTTATGGAGTTCCGTCGATCTTTGGCGAATCCACGCACGAAATTGTGAGAAAGGCAGTGGGAGAAGAGGGTATGGGCCTAGCACCTTCATATCAGAGCCTCTCTTCGCAAGTTCATCTGCTGCATCATTACCCAAAGATCCGCTGTGTCCTTTGATCCACTGGAGAGTAATCCGATTGAACATCGACAAACTCTCCAGAGCTTGGTGGCACTCGAGAATTAGTTTATTGTTAGTTTGTTTATTTCCTAAAGCTTTGAGCACAGATAGACTGTCGGATACGAATTTAATGCCGTAGTCCCGGATGCCTAAGCGCTTTACTGCTGTTGCGGCTTGTGTTAAAGCAACACATTCGCATTGAAAGATCGAACTGTGTGTGCCTAGTGGTATGTGTATGTTAATATTGAGGTCAAGGGAGTGTATGCCAGCACCTGACCCGTTTTGTGTTTTTGAGCCGTCTGTGTAGATTCGCACTTCATTGGCTCCTGACTGGTCCCTTTCCTCCTGAACTGTTTGTATGATATAGTTTTTGTTGAACATCGGTTGGTTGGGTATTCTATCACACGGGGCAGCGATGAGAGGCTGGTACTCAATCGCCCGGTCCAGGATTTTGGCGTGTGGACTGGTAAGGTTTTTGCCCCATATGCCCAGATGCATTAGCCTGATGGCAGCCAACGCCGCCTCCTGTTGTATGTACAGGTCAAGGGGAGTTAATTGAAGGGCTATCTCCATGGCTGCTGTTGGGGTGGTTCTCATGCAGCCAGTGGTAGCCGAACAGGCCAGTCGTTGGAAGCGTTGCAGTTTGGTAATGGTAGTCGAGAGTTCAGTTCTCGTCCACCAGACCAGAGCACCATAAGCCAACATTGGCCTGATCAGCGTTTTGTAGATCCACAGAGTAATCTTTGGAGAGAGCCCCCATGTTTTTCCTAACATTTTTTTACATTGGTAGAGTGTAATTGTGCTTTTATTAAGTTTGTAGTCAAGATGCTTGTTCCAGAGCAGTTTGCTATCCAGGATCACCCCCAAGTACTTGACTTCGTCCTTGAGCGTTAGTTCTGTGTTTAAGAGTTTTGGAAGCCTATGAGGTCCAAGAGTTCTTTTGTTAGTGAACATTATTAGTTCCGTTTTTAAGGGGTTAACCGATAGTTCGTGCTTCGTGCACCAACCCTCGATTATTTTGAAGGCCTTTCTCATGAGATCGCATAAGACGCCCTCAAATTTCCCCGAGATTAGAATTGCTATATCGTCCGCGTATCCCACCGAGTACAGACCGCTGGCGTTGAGCTCTGCAATGAGCTCATTTACCACTAAGTTCCACAGCAGTGGTGACAGCACCCCACCCTGTGGGCAGCCCCTACTCACGATACCTCGTGTGGTGGTGTTCACGGTAAATTGAATAGCACGGTATTTTAACATGTTGTTTATCCATTCTACAAGTGTTCGCTCAACACCGTGTGTGGCAAGTGCCTGTTTGATGCTGACGAAGTTGGTTTTGTCAAAAGCACCTTCTATATCAATGAAGGCGCCTAGAGTTGAGTTTTTGTCTTTAAGAGCATTTCCTATGCGTGAGACCACGCTATGGAGTGCTGATTCTGTTGATTTGCCTGCACAGTAGGCGTGTTGATTAGGATGTAGGGGTCTTTGTACCGAAATTTGGGACCTAATCTTCCTATCTCCCAGCCTCTCCAGAGTCTTCAAGAGGAATGAGGAGAGGCTTATAGGTCTAAAGGATTTGGGTTGCGTGTAGTCGCCCCTACCTGGTTTCGGTATAAAGATTATTTTTACTTCCCGCCATTTCAAGGGGATGTAGCGGTGGGCCAGGCAGGCTCTGAAAACCTTCACAAGATAGTCAGCCAGTAAATCTTGGCTCCACCTGAGCAGAGCCGGGAAAATACCGTCTAGTCCTGCTGCCTTGAAAGGTAGGAAGGTGTTAATTGCCCACGTTACTTTGTCTTTGTCGATTACCTCTAACGCCACCTCCCAATCCAGTTCGCTCGCAGCCCTCTCTCTGTGTGATTCCCAGCTTTGCTGGGTGGCAATCTGGCATCCTGGGAAGTGGGTGGTTAGAAGTAGTTCGCTTGTCTCAGCATCATTTGTTGTGTATGTGTTATCTGGCTTTTTCAGGCATCCTATTGAGTGGTCTGTCTCTTGGGCAAGACAGGTTTTGACCCTCATTGCCTGGTTGTTACTTTCAATGTTAGTACAAAACCGCCTCCAACTATTCTTCCCTCTGAGGCGTATTAGTTTTTTATATGTTTTACGAGCTGTTGTATAGCGGTCCCAGTCTACTGGCGATCGTGTGTTCCTAGCTCTGTTGAACAGTCTTCTCAGCTTGTGTCGGTGTCTTTCCAGTTCAGGACTCCACCAGGAATGTCGAGCTCCCTGCCTGGGTACCGTGAGGGGACAAGACTGTTCATAGCTAGATAGAAGGATGGATGTGATTTTGTTTACATGTTCGTCTAAATTGGTTACTGGTATTTCAGCCGGAAGGGCGGGTAATCTGCCTAGTTCAGCCTCGACAAGTTTAGTAAACCTGGTTTGGTCTGTGTTGCGAGGAACCCTTCTTGGTTGTGGTTTGGTTAGGTTGAAGTTAATGGTATAGCGAATCCATCTATGGTCAGAGCATGATAACTCAGTGGACACATGCCAGTCCTGTATGGAGTTTGAAATGCCTATGGTTGCTACAGTTAAGTCTATAATTGTTTGCGATCTTGCGTTTATGAAGGTAGGTTCGGAGCCCTTATTGAGTAAAACAAGATTATTACTAAGAATGAAATCAAGCATTTCCTCACCTCGGGTGTTGGTTTTGACATTACCCCAGAGCGTGTGATGCGCGTTGGAGTCTGTCGCGATGATTAGTTCCAGTTTCTCCTTTCCACAGTACTCAACCAGCGAGACGAGCTCTGGCAGAGGCACGTCCTCATCGCCTGGCAGGTATGCCGAGGCTAGTACAATGTCCGGGAGTTTCTGTTCCGTTCTAAAAAGTCTGACTGCTGTCAGGTCCCTTGAACAGAATTCATTAATTAACAGGTTAGGTACATGTTTTGGAATAAATATGCAGGTGCGCGGGTTATTAGCGGAGGTGTCTAGCAGTAACTTACCCCCGATGCTGCTCAAACCGCATATTCTGCCACCCCTGATCCACGGCTCTTGGATGAGGGCGATGGTCTTACCTTGTTGGTTCTCCAGCACTCTGCGCAAGGTAGCCGACGCAGATTGGCTGTGCTGGAGATTGGTTTGTAGGATCTTAGTCCCGCAAAGGAGAGGAGCAGAGGCTGCTGTCCTCGCCCTCACTTCTCTCCTCTGACGGAAAGCAATCCTCGTCCGAAATCAAATCGGACGAGGGTGGATCCCTCGTTGAACCCGCTGTTGAGAGAACCTCCAGCGCTGCCATGGAGGTCGCCAACTCCACCGCCTCCCCAACAGTCTCCGTCGCAATAGGCGACAGGGAACGTTCCGGAAGCGGCAGAGCAGGCCCCCTCTCAGGCGCACTCGAGGCTGTTCCTGATGCTAGTCCTGATGTTGGATCGGCGTCCTTCTCCCTGGTACCACCCTCCTCCAGGAAGCGGATGTATATACTACCCATGAGGTAGTATACGCGCCGTTGCTGGTCCTTTATAGTTTTAACCATGGCCTCCGGCACACGGAAGTATAGACAGGTACCCGGGGGCTCCTGCCTAGCTCTTTCGTGTGTCAGGGTCCAGGTGTTCATTTTGAGGTTCGGGTTCTGCCTCGCCAGCATCCTTAGTAGCTCTGTTGTGTCCTCGCTATTCTCGGGGACGAACAACATGCACATTACCTTCTTAGGTATGTCGGCTTGAGGCCGAACGGTTAGCTTGGTCCCCGGTAACGGGGACGATATGTTGTTTACGACCTCTTTGAGCCAGGCCATTGTGAATTCATCCTCACACCATGTCTTAAGGACGCCTTCAGCAAAATGGGCCCGGCCTCTAAAATGGATCGCGGTGCTTTGGGTTGTGTCGGTTGGTTCAGGAGCCTTTAGCAGAGCCCGGAGCTGGTTTTCTATTACCAGCCGGATCCCCTCCGCTTGCTCCTGCGTCATTTCCGAGAAGGGCTCGGTCATGACGGCAACGCATAGCTCGTTGCTCCTGAAGGACGCAGCCGCTTCAGCGTAGCTCACCAAAGTTCCGTCAGCCATACGGGAGCGAGCAGGCTTGCTCTTCTTGCTAACCCCAGTTGGTGTGACAGTATCTTCGGGACGCGAACGCTTCTGCGGCCTGTCCGGTTGTCCTTGTCCGGTTGTTTTGGTTTTACGCCCTCTTGGCCTCGCGCTACGCTTGCGCTTAGCGCCGGTGGCAGCCTCGCCTTTTGGCATCTCAGCCGTAGCCGACACTGCCTTGAGGGACGTCTTCTTTTCGGTGGTTATTTCGGGTTGGTCATTTGATACCCCTGCCGGCGGGGCTTTGGCCAGAATCGTCAGGTCCCTCTCAGAGACCGCAGCCGTTGACGCAGCCCGTGTTTTGGGCGCATCTACTTTTGCAGTACTCCTCGAGTCGCCATGAGCGAGTGCTGTCCTTGGCCTTTCAGTCAGGGTTGTGTTGGAAGGCGCAGGCGCATCCGTGGACGCAGATGAGGTTGGGATCGCTCGGAACGCAGCCTGTTGTGGCGCATCCCTTACGGTTGCCTTCCTCATCGCATCCTTGGACGCAGCCGAGCGCTTCTGTTTTTTCAGTGCGGGCTTGGGTAGTTGCCGCTTAGGCGCATCCTGGGACGCAGCCCTTGTGTTAAGTGACGATGGCGCATCTGAAGACGCAGCCCTTGGTATGTTGGTTGCAAGCGCATCCGACGAGCGGGACGCAGCTTGTGGTTTGGTTGTTTTGGATTCAGTCTCTATATCCATATGTTGTTTGTTTTTTAAATTCACCGTTGGAGCTCTCCACCCGCCACGGAGCCCTCAGTCGGGGACGTCGCTCGTTCAACGAGCGATCGCCAGAGCTACTCCTTCGGTATAGGATCAACCTAGTGGGAAATTGACGAGCCCGCACGCAACGGAAGATCAGGGGACTGTATACGACACGAGACTATGCCGCAACTCATCCCGAGACCCCCGCCACGCCGGCTGCCCCCCCCCACTAAGCCGACCCTCGCATGACATCCCGCTTATGGGATGCCTCAGCCGGTTGATAGTGGGTAGCTACCCCACTACCTCCCGTGTAAGAGGAAATCCAGGCCAAAGTGGTGTGTTGTGTGCAGCCTGCTCCACTCAACCACCAGGATCCCTTCATCCCTCCGTACGGGTCCCCGCGCACGGCACAAACACGCGGGAGGTCATTGCTATCCATCATCTGCTCTTGTTTGATGGTGGACCCCCAGGGGCATGACCTCGCCACCCCTGTGGTTAGTCGCCTGGTGATTTCTGTTACGTCTAATTCATATGGAATTAGACCAAGAACAGGGGGCAACCTCGAGAAGGAACATCACCAGACTTGCCTTGAGGATCCACACGACCGTTGCGCTCTCCCTCAAGACCACGCACCCTGCCACCTCTGAAGGAGGAGGCAAGGTAGGTTTGCGTCTACAAAACCAAGCCAAGCAAGTAAGCAAGCGAAGCGTGTCGTCGGAAACCAAAACATAAATCTGCAAACACAAACCCCCCCCGTTTGGAGTGATATTGAAGTCTACAAATTATGCATAGTGTGTACGGTGGCAACGAGCATTTGACCCTTGGTCCTCAATAAGTATTAGATTCAGATTCAGATTATATTTATTTGCAACAATGTAGGTACAGGTTTAAGATGATACATGGTTGAAGGTTTCCGCTACATTCTACCTTACGGGGCATTCAAATTTACAGAATAAATCAATACTTTATCATTAATTATTACAAATATCATGTCATTCTGATTAACGTTAATAAATACAATAGAAATAGTTACTGAAATGAATTACTTACGAGTACCTGCATTGTTTAAAATTATAGGCAATTATGGTTATTCTACGAACACAAGTGTCATATTCTCTTATCATTTAAAAAGTCATAAATACAATAATAGCAATTTTCTAATAATAACGCAGTCAGCTTAGATTTAAATATACGTATAGGGTTTTTTTTTATTAAAATAAACATGTTTTTTTTTTGTATAAAAAACAGATATTTGTTTTTAGCTATCTATTCTTCACCAAGACCTTACTCCTTAACAAACTTAAATTGAATTATTTACATGAAATATTTTCCGATTTCGTAATAAACTCCCTGCTTTCATCAAAATTTTCGAGAATAAAAACGAGCTTGAACCGTATTTATTAATCTCGCTAAGTTTATATTCCATCTTCACATTTCGATGATGGAAAATAATCACTGCCGCTTTATAAATAAAGGTCAAGTTAGATTGTAAGATGTCACAGCTCATTAAGGACGCCTATACACTTCTCTCCAGACAGTCACGCCCTCTTAAGGTCGACACGCACTCTAGACATATTTAATGATATGAGAATTGAGACGATTCGTGCAGGAGAAGACGCAAAAAGTTCACGAATATTTTGAAAGCTTTAAAGCTGTGATTTCTGCATGCAAAGAAATAAAATTAAAGTTTGGGGGTCAAAATGAATATAAGTTCAATAGAATTTTGTTGAGCTTAAGTCCATCGTAGATAAAATGCTGGAAATCGCAACCTTCATAACGAGGAGGAATACGAGTATTTCGATGGATTTAACCCATACGCCAAAGTTGATGCTATTTAATATTGTTTTATTCGAATCCGTGGACAGTGTGGGTTTACCTAGACGTTTAATAAATGAACCTAAAAAGCTCCAATGCACAAACGAGTAACTGTTTTTTGTTCCCAAATAAATAAAATAAAAATATCCCACTCAAAAAAAAGACCAGTACATACTAACAAGGCCAGTTTACTAAAAGCTTGATAAAATCAGCGGGTTCAGTCGAGTAATCCAATCACTACAAGCGCAATAAAACGCGAATCAGTTACAAGCCAATTTGCAACTACACAGTAAATAACGTAATAGCTGGCAAATTAATCACTGCCGCTAAATACAGCGCTGTTTTATATAAAAGCTATTAATTACTGTAGCACACATTAAATTACTCCATTAATTGCTTGATAAGTGAAATGGCGACCAAACCTTTTAAGCGCTTCACCGCCACAAGTGTATCGGACCATAGGGGAAAACTATTTATGTTCATGGCTTATATTTTATATAACGACAACGAGATTTTTTTTTACCATATAATACGAAAAGATCTCCACCCAATGGGTGCCGGGAGATGGACGGCGCGCGCCGCCGAGGCCGGCCAAGAAAAAGATGGCGATACGACCTAGACGCTCACCATGAAAGCTGGTTCGAAGCGGCCACGAAAAGAATTCCTGGAAGGAATTGGGGGAGGCCTTTGCTCAGCAGTGGGACAGTATGGGCTATTAAAAAAAATACGAAAAGAACCTGACCTACAATAGTTTTCCCGAGTTTGGATGTTTGCGTAAGTCTGTTTCTATACTCCCACAATCCAGGAAAAAGTAAAGTTCATAAAAATTTCATGTTAAAAAAATTGTTGAAGGTAACGTTCAGATGCGCATTATTATTTGCCAGCGAGTTAATTAATTTACTATTCTTGCTTGCAAATATTTTCATTTTAAGAACATTTTAATTGATGGGAGTATGTTGTAGGTCGCCCTAATTATTTTAATTTGACCCCAAAATATTCCATGGCAAGCTTAGAAACTTATCAAACATTTTTAAGTTCAAATTATGAAGTTAAATTAGATTAAATCGTAAATAATGCTGTAAATTATTGCTTTAATTTCATGTTTATAGTACTTAACGCCTAAAGTTTTTATTTCAACCGTAAATTATAAGTTAGGAAGTAATGAAACAACTTGTAATCACGGTTATTTATGGGTTATGTCTCGCGACGAGCCTTTAACAACTTTCAACAACTTCCTGCTTATTTTTTCAAGAGAATTCCACGCATCAAAAGTGCGCTAATATCAGTAAGTGAGACTGCGTGTAAGGCTATGTATGTACAGTTGGTATATGAAGAGCTGAGGAACAAAACGCTTCGCCTAAACGTACAATAGTCCTCCCGGTCTGACGCCATGCCTGCCCCCTCCCACCGCACCAGTCCCCTCTCCCGCCTGTCTCTGTGAGCGGCGCCTAATGAGAAGCGTTGAAACCTAAAATTTGGTGCCAACTCGAACTCTGAAGTGCTCTAGACGGTCGAGAGCTGAAACGTCGACAACTGGAGCAAACCTCCCTCATCAGTGACAAAGAAAAATAGCCTCTATCTCCATCGCGATAAAGATAGAAGTGGATGCAGTAAAGAAATTTGTCAGTCTCAAGTGGCAAATGGCGGTATTGATAGAATTTTTACGGTTCTATTTTTAAGAGCTTTTATGTCAGCTGTAACCTGATTTTTCACTTAGAAAATACAATTTCCTTATCTTTGGTCCCGCATTTAAGTAACAACCCGTAGTTTTACTTTGATGTTCAAAACATCTTCAAAAAATGACCAATATTTTTCTTTAATGTATTTCCGATTGTTTATCTTGGTATTTTGTACAACCATTAACACAAAATCAATATAAGAACAGGGTCGCAATGATTACTTAACAACCCTTACCGATCGTTGGAGCAACCGATCATTATCAATGTAAAATTACGTAGAAAGACACAACACATAATTACGATTTAAAACCTACAAACAGTAATTTGTTTCCCTAAAACAAAACAATAAATCATTATGAAAATCATCAAGGTAGGGCTACCGAAAAACATAATATACTGCAACAAAACATAAAAGAGCTTCTTTTGGGGGCAAACAACGAGATTCATTAAATAACAAATACTTTGTCTTGCTAACAAAAGCTTTTCCCGGAAATTTCTCAGTACCGACTTCTTATAAAACCGAAAAAAGTCTTTTAAAAGCTACGAACGCGCTCTACCAAAGGCACTATTCGTATTCAGTGTAAAATATTTTCTTATATTAAAAATCAAAGTAAGTTATTATATAGAAGCAAATTAATAAGGTTTTATCAAAAGAATTTCTAACAAAGAAAACATTTGGAACCTTTAGAGCTTATTAACATTTTTTAAGTTGTTACGAAGAATAGCTGTTGTATAGCGCAGCTCCTCGTAGCGCTACGAGAGTGCTACGAACTCTCGTAGCTTCTTAGCGTACAGTAATGAACTGTTTGTATCGACATGTTCGCGTATTTATACATTATATAGGGTGACTGGCAATTAGTGTACGATACTTAAATACGTGATTGTGCTCATGATAACAAACAATTTTTATTATGGGAGCAAAGCCGAAAAAGCCGAAAAATATATCAGCTGTTCAGTACATTAGGCAAACATAAATGTACTGAACAGCTGATTTTTTTTCGCGATTTCAGGTTTGTTCTAATCGTAAAAGTTGTTGGTTAACATGAGCACAATCACGTGTTTAAGTATCGTACACTAATTGCCAGTCATCCTATATATTATAAAGTTGAAGAGTTCGTTTGTTTGGTTGAACGCGCTTGTCTCAGGAATTGGTTTGAATTTTAGCTTTACATAATTATACGCTTCATAAAATCATAACATCGGCTCTTTAACCAAGACCCAAGCCAAGACCACTAGGAACCGAGTAGCAGATAGGTAAGCGGATGCCCCATTTTGCGCCAGCTTCGTAACAATTGTGCTGTACACAGTAGTAACTCCTAGTACTGTGTTGATCCGGCACTGTATATTTACAAAAATTACCCATGTCATAATTTATGCAACAAGAACGAAAAAAACACGAAAACTAATGGGTTAATAATTGCACTGGGTTTCCGTATCTATCGACCGCCAGTAATTCCTCTGAAAGATAACAATCGAAATGGATTAACGTCGGGTATTGCTGTGACCACTTCCTTCTCCAATGTTTTTTTAAACTACTAGCATTATTTTGTTTGTACCAATGGTAAATTGAGCGTTTTATAAAATGGAAAGAAAATGTGACGCAAATGAAATAATGTAGTAATTTGAGATGAAATACAACTTCAACAGTGGAGCGAATCTGAGAAAACTTCGACCCTATCTGAGAATAAATTCAATTTTTGAAAGCAATTGATATACAACAGCAATAGTTCGTGGGATACAACAGGAAAAATATTGAAGTGGAATTCAAAACTGGGACGTATCCGATTCTTTGGAATTCACAAATTCAAATGAAAATAATGTTCACGGCTGAATAGATTTTTTTCAAATATTTACAAATACATGAATATGCATATACCTATTGCTTCAGACAGATATGAAAACCTCATCTTTTTACATCACTAACATGATCTCAAGATCTCGATAAACAAAATAAATCTAACTGATATATATACGTTATTCTGCCCCAAAACCATCACCAGTCTATGGCAAACAGCCAAAGAAGGTCTATGGAAGCAATAAGACCTTTAAAAACTAGGTTAAAATGTCTTAGTGAATATTTCATCGTCAACATAACAAAAATAACCTAGTTGGTACAGCATATATGTTACAGATGAACCAGATATTTAGATGTGTCTTGTATGCTGTGTTCACTGAACTTAAGCTCAGGTCACTGACTTTTCAATAATGTGAAGTCAAGTCAGATTGACTTATTTCTAACTAACGACCTGACTCGCTTCGCTCGGGATCGGATATGCATGTAAAATTATGAGACCCTTATTCGTTTCTCAACATGGTTGAATCAATTTTTAAATATTTGTAATACTTATTTTTTTTGTTGCGATTTTTTCTTTACTAAAGTTTTATTTCTCGTGTAGGTACCTAAATATTCTCAAATTTTAAGTGAACTGACTTTTTTTGGGTAAACTCACTCCATCTTTGACTTTGTTTCCGTCTCCTCTGACTTAGCGGCAAAAGTAACCCCGTTTAAAAATCCAGTGTGATAAAAATTGGATCGTTTAGAAATTAATGTATTCTAACGCTAGAACTTGATAATATATCTCGATTACTAATTTTTCCTGAATCTTTCGTCTGTAACCAATCAAAAACTGAATTTTTATATCCAAGTCTTAAAGATAACCAATCAGAAACATGATACATTGGTATTATGCTTGATAGTTTGTATAAAACTTCGTTTTTTCGTATTTTCGGTTGGATATTTACTTAGAGCTTACAAAAGTACCTCACAGGGTGGCCGGGAGTACAAAAATGAGAAAAAGTTCGATATCCTATTCGATATGCTAGTCTATTTTATAAAATAGTCCTTCATCATCTATTAAGTGATGAACACAGTTTACAAACCTACAGTCACACACAAGTAAACTGTGTGAAACGCCCGCACTGCCGTGCAGGCCCTAAAGTGCAGTATGAGGAAAAAAGCGGTTTCGAGAAAATCGCGAAAAACTTTTTAACACTGTTTTTTATAATGTTATTAATGTGTATGGTGCATATTTTTATTGCTACGAGGACTAAGTGACAACAAAGATGGTATTTACGAAAACAAATGTTAATTAAGTTTATTAGATTTTAATTAAAATCAGATTTTTTTAAATCATGGCAGTTACTGCATGCAAAAAGTTACTCATATGCAGATTAAAATGCGGTAAAAATACTCGATACCACAAAATTTTAGATTTTTTTGCTACTTTGCAGACTAATTTGCAGCAAAAGACTTTTTTCTACTGCATTTTAATTTGTATCTTGAACAAATTGCACATGCAGTATATAGTATATAACAGTGTCCGCCAACTTACGAGTATGTTTTAGGTAGGAAATGTGGTGTATTTTTTTATTTGTATTGCTTAAGTATATGATACTCATGAAAAGTTTAAGTTTTCGATCTCGAGGAGCCACCATCTTAGATTGAAAGGGTCCACATTCGTTCTTTTTCACATAATGCTTCAACAGTTGACATTATGACGAAAATGTCTAGAGAAGTTTAAAGACAATAAAATTCCACAACAGATAGTATTTATACGTTACGTATATTTCGTTTGTTTAGACTCGTGAAACTTGTTTAACCGAATGCGTATTAGACGTTAAGATGTCTGAAGTAAAGGACAACTGATAAAATAAGTTGTTTTTTGATTAAATCAAGTTCTTACCACTCAATTCAGTGCAATTGTCAATTATTTGTCCCCCTAAATGAAGAAAAAGAAAATGTTAAATATGAAAATGTATTTTATTCATTAGAACCACAGAAAACAAATATCCGCAATACATAAAAAAATCCCTGTATAAAACAAAAAAACTATCTGGCTGACTGACTGATGTATCAACGCCCAGCCGAAACCGCTAGGTGTAGAAGCATGAAATTTTGCACCAGCATTCCCCTAGGGCGGATTTTTGAAAATTCATCCCCTAAGAGGTTTAAAAATGGGATTCATGTTTGTATGAAATTAATTTTAATCTTACTCGATTTACTTGAAATTTTCCAATGTCCAATTATCAACAAAATCGATTAAATAAGTGTTAAGAGGCTTTTTGATAATTCTATACCTTAAATACGCATCTTCGTTGACAAAATCGTGGGCAAAATAGGTACTCGTCAAATGTGTAGACGATTTCTTATCAATGTTGAGTGTTCTTCCTTAACTTTGTTTCTATGTGACGTACAGAATACGTACAAATAAAGTTGTTGTGGATTTTTTCTTTAAACTTCTTTTATATATTTTTGACATACTCGTAAAGTGTTAACTTTACGAGTATGTCGTTGAGTTGAGTTGAAGCAATAAGTGAAAAAAACAAATTTGGACCCCTTCACTCTAAGACGGCGGCTATGCATTAGCCGACACTTCTCGAGCTCGAAAACTTACATTTTTCATGAGTAGCTTACACTTAAGCAATACAAAAAAAAAAACTACACCACATAAAGCAAGGCAAAGCCTCTTTTTGGTCCCCATTGACTGGACTATAATTACTGTTATTTTTCACAAATTTCACTCTAGCTCGAAAAGTACCCCTGATTTTTGCTTAGGTTTTCGTGGTAAATTAGAAGAATTCGACTGATTGAGAGAGAGAGTTAGCGACAAATTCTGACTAGAACGCAGTAAAATATGACCTGTAACTGCAGTGAAATTAGTAAAATCGTTCAAGTTACCTATTATAATGCAGTAACAGAGTGTCATACTGCGTTTTAATTAGCATTTTAGTTATTTTAATCTTTTAAAAATACTGACTATACTGCAGGAAATAATGATCATACTGCTTTTTAGCTAGTTTTCACGATATAAAGTTACTTCAACAACACTAAATAAAATACCACTTTTTAGTACTTTGCTGCATTTTAATCTGTAGTTCATTGTGAAATAAACTAGTGATCAACCATGCAGTATTAACACTTTTGGTACAAAAACTACTTACTGCGTTTTATTTTATATTCCTCAATATTTTTTTGGGTGTGGAGTACAGATTTTTTGTGGTAATATCGATATTTACTGCGTTTAACTTGGTAAAGTGACGGATCGTGGTAGACGTAACTGCTATTACTGTATTTTAGTTGGTATTGTAATGTATTTCGACATGCAAAATTAAGCTACTGCTTTCTTAAATTTGATTTTTTAACGGTTTAGAGCATCCTAACAAATACCTGATTAGATCTACATGTTCCTTATAACGTGGACATTAAGGTTCAATATTCAACAAAAAAATGACAAAAAGCCTGTTACTGCGTTTTAGGGCCTGCACGGCAGCGCAGCCCCGCATGCATACCTAGTTCTATGTTCTGGGGTTAGCTTGTATCAACAACTAGGACAGTCAACTATTGACTTATGAGACTTGCTCTCCCATCCATGCCGACTGTCCTTTTCACTGGTACCTACGAGTATGTTGGCACACGAATATCAAGTAATTGTGCGGTTTAGGGCAGATGTTATAGTCATCACGGGAAATATGGATTTGCTTCTTATAATATAAATTAATTGGTTTCAATATCGTTGATAAACATGAATTGACAGGCATGTTGGTCTAGTGGTTAGTGACCCTGACTGCTATGCCGGAGGTTGTGGGTTCGATTCCCACCCAGGACAACTGTTTGTGTAATGAGCACGATCATCTGTTCTGTGTCTGATAATAGTAGTTTATGTAACTGGTACATAATGAGGGGTATTATACACGAGTGTGAGTTTAAAAAACGAGCGAAGCGAGTTTTTTAACCGACGAAAAAAAAAGGAGGAGGTTCTCAATTCGACATGTATATTTTTTTTTTTTTTTTTTTTTTTTTTTATGTATGACCACGCATAACTTTTCCTAACGTGGTCCGATTTCAAAAATTCTTTTTTTGTTAGAAAGAGTATACCTCAAAGTTGGTCCCATTTAAATTTCAAAACTAAAATCGGCCTCTAAGGGCAGAAAAAAAGGAATTAATTGTCAATCTTCCTACAGAATTTTCAATTATGAACCGATTCTGTTGAAATAAAGTTAACAATTGTAGTTCTGAGGACAATATTATATAGCAGAGATGTGGAGAACATAACATGATGGCGTCACCATCATCAGATCAACTCCAGATCCCTGTTATTTTGTGAAGTCAGTCCCAAGAGTTCCTTAACAGTTAACAACAGCTATATCGTGTTTGGGCTCATTTCACTCAGCTTGATGAGAACTTTAGACCTAGCTGAGGTATCATTGCCATCGAGGGTCTGAGGATGGTGACGGATAGCAGGGGCAAGAGGTCCTCAACAGTTAACAGCACCTTTATCGTGTTTGGGCTCATTTCACTAGTCTTCATGAAAACTTTATACCTAGCTGGGGTATAATTGTCATCGAGGGTCTGAGGATGGTGACAGAGGGCAGTAGCAAGAGATCCTTAACAGTTAACAGCAATTATACGTATTTGGGCTCATTTCACTCATAATGATGAGAACTTTAGACGTAGCTGGGGTATGACAGTCGTTGAGAGTTTTTAGTTACAGAAATTGACACGAGATAGGAAACTCAAAAGTAAAAAATAAGTCCTTTTTAAAAAAAAATTCAAACCGACGAAACATCGAACTGAAAAGCAAAAAATAAATTTTGAGGCGGCGCCAAAGAAACAATCAACGAATAGCTACGACGAGCTATTCAACCACGACAAGCTATACAACGAGCTATTCTGCTCTTCAAATAGTTAATTTATATGTTTGTTTGTTTGGCGCCGCCTCAAAATTTATTTTTTGCTTTTCAGTTCGATGTTTCGTCGGTTTGAATTTTTTTTTAAAAAACTTTTTCAAAAAAAAATGTGACCGCCTTCAAAAACAACCACAAAAAAGGGTAAAATAACCTACAAAACTTTTCTTTCGGAAGTCGGTGACTTTTTTTATTAATTTCATTGTCTCTTTTGCCACCGACTTCCGAAAGAAAAGTTTTGTAGGTTATTTTACCCTTTTTTGTGGTTGTTTTTGAAGGCGGTCACATTTTTTTTTGAAAAAGTTTTTATTTTACTCTTTTTAGTTTAAATATTCAACCAAAATTCTTGTCAAATACATCATTTTCTTACATGTGCACTAGAATTTTGTTATCCGTAGCACCGGTAATAACATCGTTAACATCTCTTTAATTCATTCCCTATCTCAAAAACTACTGAACCGATTTTGATGAAATTTGCAGTATTCCCTAAGTTGAACGATACCTAGTACAACAAAAAAATAATTACTTGAATCGGACTTGTAGTTCCGGAGATATGCAAACACAAACATAGTTTTCTTACTTCAGGAGTTGTACCTTCCATCATCAGCTCAGGTACATGAGATGATGATTTCCATACGCAAATACTTGAATTACTTCATAAGATTTGCGAAAAACTATGTGTCAGCCAATAAAATTTGAGGGTTGCCCTCGATTTCTCCAAGATCCAATCATCAGATCCTGAAATGGTGACAATGGGACCACACGGGAAGCACCAGCTTTCGAATAAAAAAATAATCATGAAAATCGGTTCACCCAGTCGCAAGTTATGAGGTAACAAACATAAAAAAAAAAAAAAAAAAAATACAGTCGAATTGATAACCTCCTCCTTTTTTTGAAGTCGGTTAAAAAGGACTTATTAATAGTATCACACGAGTGGTATAAAACCTAATTATGTACAGTTACATACACTACTTTATCTACTCTCATTGAACATGAACATATCAAATAAAAGATAAAAATTAATAAACACTAATAAACATCCACCATGTCATCCACCGAAACACAAACGTCAAAATTCCAACATTCCCATCTAGAGCGCGCGCAGCCACAGATAAAAAATGAAATAGATGTATCTATGATCTGTAAACTGTATCATAATGAAAAAAAATTTTATTATAACATTATTTTGTTAGAGAAGTAGTGTTATAATTTAATTTTTTAATTTCATTTCGATACTCTATGGTATAAAGTACGTCTTTATAAACTCGTTTTGAGTTTTGTATTTCGAATTTTACGATATGAGAGTAGATAAACATACTTATATGTCTCAAATATATAAGTATGTTTATCAGTTGTCTAGTACCCATAACACAAGCTCTGCTTAGCTTGGGACTAGATGGCGTTGTGTGATTGTTATGGAATATTGTTATTATTTAGAAAAAATGTGTTCCTAGTCTTAAAGGATTGACATAGGTTTGAGATGACATTATTTTCTTTAACATCAGTGTAACTGCTGTGTAAGAAATATTATGTGTCCGTCTTTAAAAGGTCGTACTTTGTAACTGTTACAAATATGACGTATCTTGCTCCTGATTTTCTTAGTTTAATTAATAAATTATGAATGTGAAAATTTTAATGTTTGGATGGGTGTTCGTTAGCTAATCACGTAAGAATGGAACGGTACAAAGATAGGCGATAAAACGTTATCGTGGGATCATTTTCGTAATACATTCGGACCAAGCTGCGGGCACCAACTAGTCCTAAATAACTCAAGGCTTCCAGGAACTTTCACTATATGCTTATTGTCACAATATACATGCTTTTCAACACTTAGAACAAGCGAAAACTCAACTTATCTCTAACTTATCTTGTAATACTTGAGATTACAACAACTTAAGGGACGTATCAAAAAGCTTTTATTCGTGAAAGGAATTCCTCTGTCGGCATTGTTTACAAAGCAACCTTTTGTTATGTAAATATATATTATATGTATATATGTTAGGAATAAATTAACCATTTCAAAGGGAACTTTCTAAAGGTAGTCGTGCGGAACAATTATGTGAAACGTTTTGTTGCCGTGGGGTTTCTGTTTGATCAATTCTCTTAGTCCTATCAGTTAAGCGGTTTATTGATGGAAAATCCGTTTTTTATTGTTTTTATGGATTTTTGCTGACGCAGGTATAAAGATTCTGATCGTTAGATATGTCATTGTCATTAATAAGACATGAATGATCAATTAGCATCTTAGGACCTATGCACACCACGTTTTTTAAACGCGCGTTTCTAAAACACGCGTCGACGGCGCGCTTTTATCAAACAGAGCAGTTTGTTGTTGATTGTATCGCGTCGAACGCGCGGCACCGGCGCGTCTGTATCGATACAAACGCGCGTCAACGGCGCGTTTTAAAAACGTGGTGTGCATATGGCCTTACTTACTTAAAAAGTAAAACATTGGCTGAACACTTGTCTAAGAAAATTGTATCTGCAAAACGACCTCTATCAACGTCAAATATCATTTTGCAGTTGACACTTTTTTAATGTAAATGATCAACTTCTGTTCATTAGTTGCAGTCAAATATCATTTTTTTTTATCCTATGTTGATCCACTGCTGCCCAAAGCTCTCCCCAATAGCCTTAACCCAACTCATAGCCACTCAACAAAAGTTTTGATTAAAAAAGGAGCTCTCAACAAAAGCACTTTTGACTGAAATTATAGTCACTCAATAAGTTCGATCAAGGACCCGAGACGGGTCGGCGTCGCGTCGTGACCTACGCTTGTCTCAAGGAGTTATAAGCAAACAGATGGGGTACCTATAGGGCCAAATGTCTGTCGGGGTCGCGGGACTGTTTTAAAAAGGACAACGAGGCCCTGGAACTGAAGGGGAAACTTAAGAGGATCGTCTACCGAGCGCTCGTCCATATTAAAAGAGAAAACGTTTTCCTACGCCTAAGTGTTATCCTATCTCAATGATTTTTTAGAATGCTTCCTACACAGTAAAAAACTAGGTTTATAGGTTTTCTTTTTTCAAAATTTATAATAGTTTGAAAGTTACAGGCGCCTAAGAGTTACTTTTGAAAAAAGGAAAACCTATTTTTACTGTGTCAGAAGCATTCTAAAAAATCATTGAGATAGGATAACATTTATTTTAGGGGTAGGAAAACGTTTTCTCATTTAGTATGGACGAGCGCTCGGTAGACGATCCTCTTAAGGAACAGAGTGGATTTTTAGTCAGTAAAATGATTGGTGGATAATTTCAAACGCATTCATAGCAGTATAGCATAGTATACACGGCTACAAATCAAGCTATACAAAACCAGTTTATCGTGGTCTCGCTTTGTATGATCATTCCGCGCATACAACGATCAGCTTATACTGGTTTTGTATCGCTTGATGTGTAGCCGTGCGTACATCTCTGGCGGATAATCACCATTAGACTTATAACTGGACCGGCAACCGAGAGCCTCGAACATAAAGGGCAATTGAATGAACACCGTAAATTGTAGTTAGTATGAGTCTCAAGTTTTCTTTCTTTCTTATAAAAAAAAGAAATTCCTAGTGTGGGGCAAAGTTTTTCAACTTCGCCCCACACTAGGAATTTCTCTTGTATCGTGGGTGTGTTTATAAACATAGAAACTAACATACACAAACGCCCAGACCTGGAACAACTACTTGTAGATCATACAAATATTTGCTCCGGCCGGGAATCGAACCCGCGACACGCGGCGCAGCAGTCCAATCGCTCAGCCACTGCGTTAACCGTGCCGTCAAGAGAGTAGAGTAGTTCCAGTGAGTGAACGAGATGGCGCTAGACGACTTGTATAGCTCTGTTCCTTTCCCACACTGGAACTACCCTGGTTTTAAGACGTCATAATACGGCCGCTGGCCGGTAGGACTCATTTGATGATTTTAATACGTAAAAAAAAACTGATGAATATTCTATAAGTACGATAAAGTCTTCAACAACTCAACAGATTTGTGTCATTATTCTCAATTAAGACTGACATTTATTCGCTGTCAGCAATCTTTTATCTTCTTACAATTTCTTTTGTGCCCACATAATGTAATCACAGATACAATAGTCGGCACATTTGATGATAATATTCTATAATTCTCATTAATGAGGCCTTCATCTGTCATCACTACATAGCTTTTGCTTACGACTTTGCTTGTGAATTTTGAGTGCCACGGGAATGTAATACCGAGATTTAAGGTATTCTATGTGTTGATGTTGGTTATAAGCTTTCTGTATACCAAATATCAAACGAGAAAGAGTAACAAACATACATCATCCGTAAATCCAAACTTTCACGACTATTCAGCAACCCTTTTTTTCAATTTCAAGTTCCTGAGATAAGCGCGTTCAATCAAACATAAAAACAAAAAAAAAACATTACTATAGATTTGACTAACTTAGCTTTGATGATTTATTATTTTTGAAATCTAGACGTAAACATAATATTAAGCAAACTGCTAGGAATAAGTATGGGTCATTAGTTTAGCATATAACTAGTGGGTATGTAAATGAGAACGAATAAAGATGACGCGTCGGTTAAATGATCAGATTAATCTTGGTAATTAGTGGCTTGGGAAAAGTGGCGTGTGAGTCTAGTAAATGATAGTAATTATGATGCAATGAATCTTTTTACTGTGTATTTAAACTCGAAGATTATAGTGAAGCGAGTTCGTTAAAACAAGATAACGGTTTGACATTCTTTTTCTTCGTCGTGTCGATGATTCCCCAGGTTTAAATGAGCTTCGACCAAAAGTCTGCCACATTTACGGCGTTGGTGGTGGCCTGGGACAGGACATTAGTCCAGGATCGAATAAGTAAGATGCAGGAATCCAGCAGTTTCTTTTTCTTTAAACAGGTTGTTATTAATAAAAAACAAAATTTAATCCGTCAGTAGACTCCATAGGTATTGAGAAATAATAGTTTTTTGAATCAGTCTTTCAATGGACTTTTGACAATTGAAATTAATATAAAATAAAAGTATTTGATTTCCAGAGCGGAACTGGGAGGGAGGGCACATGACTTCATAACGCATCAAAATGTCATATCGGTATCAGCGCCAATATCGGTTTACGAAAGAAAAATGAAATTTAAATATTTTATGACAATCTTAGTTACGAACTCATTAATTTTTTTCAGTATCTTATCATTAAAAAATACTGCTAGATACTTGGTTGTGTTAATTTGTTTATTTAAGAGTTGAAAAAGTCGGTCCTGAAAATAAAGTTAAAAGCAGATCCTAACACAACTTTTGTCAGCTTAAGTAATTTCATGTACAAACATTTCTTTTACAGCTAAGTAATAAAGTTTTCAGCTGCCCACTCACTTGTAACTAAGCCAATTAAAACTGTCTCAGTACACCGACAGACAGACCGATATCTCAGTACAGAAATAAGTATTCATTCGTCTAAAACTTCAGTAAATTAAATGGTGAAAAAATGTGTATAATGTATAAAAAGCCGATGATGTCGCCTCCGTGCATGTCGACAGAAATCCTACGAGGTCATAACATTGGAATAAAAGGTATCCTGTGTGTTATTTCAAAACTATATCCAATCTCTGTGTCAAATTTCATTCAGATCCAGCAGTTTTGACGTTATTGACTTACAAATCAAGTTAGGTAGTACTTAAACTTCACGCGTCTGGCCTTTTTTTTTTTCGAACTTAAATCTTCAAATGAGTCCTCCCACTCAGGGCACGGCGGGAGGGACTATCAGACTCGTACTGACTAATTCACGTAATAGCCACGGTGATCCTTCAATATCCACTTACGTTCCGGAGTCACAGTTACTTAATGAGACAGTGCCGCGACCGAAGTTAGGTGGTACTTAAATTCTGTTTGAGCCTTAAAGATGAATCTTGAACTTAGTCTGACTAATAGGTATGTAGTATTAAATGGAAAACTGAATCATTACTTAATTTACAATTTATTGAAAAATATATAATTACTAGCTGACCCCGCAAACGTTGTTTTGCCATATAAATTTAAAAAAAAATAGATAGTAGCCGATTCTCAGACCTACTGAATACGCATATAAAATTTGGTAAAAATCGGTAGAGCCGTTTCGGAGGAGTACGGTAACTAACATTGTGACACGGAAATTTTATGTATAAGAAGATCATCTTGCAACTTGAATTTGCCGGTATTGTCCAATCACACCGCGATGACATACGTCATCCTGACTTCTCTCTGCCCGCTCCTCTAGGGATGTACCACGCTGCGTAGGGTTGGGATTCCAGTTACGGATTTCCGTTTATTAGTAGTCTACTCGTATCTTCCTCTTTCAAGACAACTATATTTACCATGATTGTCTCTATTTGTTCAGTGAAGGATAAAATTACGTAAGAAGTTTTTCATGCCTTATTTTGTATACCTATAATAAAAGAGTTATTTTTGTAAAGAGAATAACAAAAACAAGTTCGTAACATGACCTTAAGTACCCAATCTTGACCTTAAAAAGGGTGCTTATTATTGTATTTTTTCCAGGTAAGTCTTTTAATACGCCCACGCCAGCCAGCACGGCTCGCCTGCTGGGTCTGGCAGTGTACGAAATTAGACATTCAGATTTCATAACTCCACCTGCATAACTTCAGATGGGATTTTAAAGATACAGGTGTTCTGAGTATCAACATCAGACTGGGGATGGTAAAATCATTTGCCCCACACTAAGGTTTTTTCGTGTGTCGCAAACGCACCCAACATATAAATTCACATACACAAACGCCCAGACCCGGAACAACTACTTGTAGATCATAAAAATATTAGCTTCGTGCCGGAATCGAACCAGCGACACGTAGCGCAGCACTCCATTCGCTCAGCAGCCACTGCGCTATCCGCGTCGTCAAATTAAGAGGATCATCTACCGACACTCGAAAGAAAACCTGTAAACCTAGTGTTTTACTGTGTCAGAAGCATTCTAAAAAATCATTGAGCTAGGATAACATTTAGGGGTAGGAAAACGTTTTCTCTTTTAGTATGGACGAGCGCTCGGTAGACGATCCTCTTAAATGAGTCCTCCCGCTCTGGTTAGACTATCCGACTCGTACTGACCAAAATCCACGGTGTTCCTTCAATGACCCTTTACGTTCTAGGTTCAAGGTTACCTGTTTTGACAATCCCGCTACCCCGGCAGGCAACTGTGTACCTAACTTTGGAGATATAAAGATCACGTGATGCTGTATGTAGAGCCTACAGTCTACCCATGGATTTGCCCTAAGAGGCGATCCATAGAGTGAGCTCTGAACAGGTATTTTACGAGATAACGGGCCTCCATCCAAATGCAGATTTTAACCACCGGGTGGTTAGAATGTGGCAAAAATCCCACACTACCCGTTCTTATCCCCAAAGAAGGTTTTATCCCTCGAAAAAGGCATGAATTTCGGTTGGCGCAATGACTGAGCGATTTACTACTGCGCTGTGAATCGCGGTTTGAATCCCCGCACGAAACAAATATTTGTATGATCTACAAATTGTATTGTCCTGGGTCTGGGTGTACATGCATGTGATTTTAGATGTTTATAAACGCATCCAAGAGACAGAAGTTCTTAACGTTTTAAAATACTGATACAATAGGATTTAATATCTCCGCAGACGTTACATAAATCCCTTCACATCATCCTAGACAGAAAACACGCCACTAATTCATCTGTAATACGGGTCAGTTCTCTGTGAAAGGTCATGGCGCGTCCTCGCAAGCGTCAATTATCGATGGTAGTGACGTCATAGTGTCACCAGCCTTGTAATGGGGTTTAGTTGAGGCTGGCGCCTGTCTCGACGTTAACTGGGGTGTTACAGTGGAAGATTTTAGTAGGGTAGTCTTGATAATAGACTTTGTAGAAGAGTTTTGTTGTGTTATTGGGTTATGGAAAAAAATAGGATAAAATACTTATTTCGTTTTATGAGTTATAGAGATATTTTTGAAAGTTTGAAAGGTTTTTTCAAAGTAGTTCAGTTTTACTTAATCAATTTTCATTTTAACTCGCCACTGACTAAGACTATCCTTCTCTCCTTATCCTTATCTTAAATTGATGATTTTTAGTGATAGTTCTGCATCATTTATGTAACACATACTATTACGTATTTGCCGATAAGAAAGAATATACTTACACGTTTGTGTATGTGAGTTTATATTTTTATAAACGCACCTACGATACAAGAGAAATTACTAGTGCGGAGAAAAGTATTAAAAAACGGCAGACTGACGATCTCTCTATTTATCTACCCTCTTTTTTTATTAAATACTTAGACTAAGTACGTCTTAACTCCTTAAAGTCCTTGACATTGACATAATTGAGTCGCTATCCAAGTAGATGAGCAATAGAACATATTTCAGGAGACATTGTTAATAATGGTGGTTGTCTCCTGTCTAGACAATATCCTTGAGCTGCTCTATAAGATTTATGCTAAGGGGTAGCTTATATCAACGACGCTATAGAATTTATCAAAATACCCTCTATTTTGATAAATTCTATAGCGTCGTTGAGACATTGAGAAGAAATGACGTCACTAAATTTGGGTGATGTCATTTTTAACCGGCGTCGAAAAGGGGAAGGCTTGACATTCAAAGTAGTTACTTACTCGTAGCTTAATTTTCTTTTTCATCCCCCCATCTCGGAAAGAGTATTTTTGCTCTTCGATATCTGAGCGCAAAAGCCGTTTTTATCCTCTAGAGGATAAATTAAATTGAATTTAGAACATGGTATGCACTAAAGACACTAAAGAGTTGTTGCAGTAATGACGGCCGATAACAGCAACAGCCTGATCACTTGCTGTGGTGCCACTTGACGTTCGAAGGTTGTCGTACCACATCAAATTTCAAAATTAGAAATTATTTCATTTAGTCATTTCCTCGCTGAGGTGGGATGAAAAGTTACGCGTTGCACTCGATTGCAAAGATTTTTGCACTCTTGTATAACAAGTACGAGTAACTATTGTTGTTTTAGGTTTATTCTTTATCCATTTTTTAAACTTAAGATGTACATTTTGCGCAGGCATGCGGACGGTGCTTAGTGGGTGACTCATGGACAATGCCCGGGTCGACGGCGTGTCGTGTTCTAAGAGAACTGTCAGCAATCTGAAGGTGCCCCTTTTAGAGGTTCAAAGCCTGCCGGGGTCGCGGCATTGTCTCATGAGGAAATTGTCACCCAGGATCGTTGAATGATCTAACTGCTTAACGACAGCCTCTTAAGCTACTGGGTGACACGACTCTGGCAGTCGTTTCGCCTAATGGCTTGGCACTCTGTTCACAATGGATGGCATCAATGATCGCTGAATTGACAACCAACATAATATCGACATTCGACAACCTACAGTACGATTCTTCAAGCTGCTTCACCCAGGTTGGACGTTTTTTTTTTAAACGTTGCCCACATTAGGAATTTCTCCTGTGTCGTGGGTGCGTTTACAAAATCAAAAGTCATTTATTCAAATTAGGCTGATTTATCAGCACTTTTTGAAGGTCAAAGAAACAAACATATGAACTCACAATACACAAACACCCAGACCCGAAACGACTAGATCATACAAATATTTGCTCCGTGCGGGAATCGAACCAGCGACACGGAGCGCAGCAGTCCAATGGCTCAGCCACTGCGCTAACTGTGCCGCCAATTTGATGATCGTATCACGTAAAAAAAAGGTAGCTTCATTTAGGTAAACCATTTTTTTACATGCCGTCTTAAAAACCCCCAAATCCTGGTTGCTAACTACTGAAAACCTTAATTCAGTATGTCAGAACAAAAGAATATTAGCATTAATTAAATGAAATATATATATCAAGAATATTCATCTAACTATCCAACAGTTCATGTACTCGTCAAGCGTAATTTGTATGCCATCCTTTCCAATTGTCCGTTTCCGTGCCCAAAACTAATACTCCATAGAACAGATGACATTATCAGACCCGTCAGTTTGTCCGTGTCCTGTCTAGACTGTAGACGATAGCCTTGACGATCCATAGCCCCGGGTCTGCAGATATTACATGCAGCTGTTTTTGATTGAAAAACTTGATTGCTTTTTTATTAAAGCGCTTTTTCCGCTGCTTTTTGCTAAGCGGGACTAGGAAATTGATTTTGTGGTTACGCTGTAAGGTTTAAAGCAGCTTTTAATTTTGTTTTGTTTTATTTTAACTAAAGTTGCGGATATTTTTGTTAAGAATATTTTGAACAATACGCAGGTTACTTGATATTCGAATATTCAATGTATTCTTTCGAGACCATTAAACAGGTTTGCTTTTTGAAGTAAGTAGTATTTGAGAGTACGTGGTGTGTTTTTTTCGACAGTTTTCAGGGATCTGGGACGAATTTTTAATGATATTATCCAGTAGTTCAAGACGAAACGACATACTATCTGAGAAACCGATCGAAAATTAATAAATTTACATCTCATAATATACAAAACGTTTTATTTTATCAAAGTTTTCTGTAATTAGTCTACAATATATCAAGTGTACAAATGCATTACTCAAATTAAATAAACTAAAATAACTTAAACTATCCAAGAGCATCGAAAAAATCCCTCCCAAGTCCCAAGGTTGTCCAAAAGACTGGAGTCGTTGCCATGTTGTATGGCAACGGTAAGTCTTAATACCAAAAGCATCAATTCCGTTGAGAACCATTCAAGTAGTATTCTCATACGCCTCAAGCCTTGACAAGATTTATCATTGTGGTTTTTTATCAAGATACCGTACCGAAAAAAAATCTGTTACAAAACCACACCATTTGGATTTAAGGTTCCCTTTAACAAAAGAATGTAGACGTAAACCATTCCTATCTTAGTTTCTGCATCAAGATGTCGGTCCTCAAACCGTAGTTCCTCATTTCTAGGCGTCAAAATGATGTGACAACTTTATCGCATTCCAAAGTGCCTATATCACGGAACCCATTCTACGAGTCCGTGGAAACACTACACCATTTCATGTGGCACATGCTGTGTTTTATGGAGGTAGCGTGTGTTTTTCTCAATTTCACTTTACTCCCACCTTCGGGTACACTTAAAGTATTTCACGCGGAAATTTCCATCAAAATTTTTGTGACCTTCAGAGTCATATGCTGAAAGGGTATGATGGAAATTAGGATACAAAAGAATTATAGCAATCATATTTTTGTATAGGAATGTGTGCTAAATGGAAACTTTCGATTGCATTTCTTTTGTCAGCTTCTTATAAAATGGAAAGGCATATCAAGAAGGCGTAAAAAAATACCAAGTCTTTTCCCAACGATTCTGCAAGCGTTCTCCGACAGTCGTTTCTCCTTTGGACTGATCACCGACAGGACGTTCCGTTTAAGAGAGATTCGTCGATATAACGTTTCACCTATGGATGTTTCGCCGACAGAATGGTTCACATTTGTTTGTTTCGTCGACAGGACAATTCAACTATGGAATATTCACCGTCAGACCGTTTTGTCTACGATTGTTTCGACATGCTATTCTAGCTTGCTACAAAGGAAATAGAAACTGTTTTAATGTAACACCGTCTGAAAAAACTTTTGTGTAGGTACTATAGATGCGGTAAAATTGGTTTAAACAATGTATACTCAGTTGTAGTTAGCTCATTTTATTACATGAATAAATAAAAACACTTCTATAATCTATTGTTTTTATATTACCCCTTTATTTGTTGGTAATAGATAAATACTATTAATTAAAAGTATCTACCTACAGACGGTGTTACATTAGGGTAAGTAATATATGATAAAACTACAAAATCTCTAAAATTTACAAGAGATAACGACTGAATATATAATTTTATTTGATATAACGATCTGTTAATATAATAAACGATTGACATAATTTTATTATGACTAATTTCTTTAAGCATAAAGCCCGGTTTCCACTGCAAGCGGAGCGGGCACATTAATGACCCAGCGGGTGAAAAGAGTAAAAATGAGCTCGCTCTGGGAACGCAAAAACGAGTTGTTGGTGGAAATACAAGTATGCAGTTTGCGCTTGCGAGTTTAAAGGAGTCATTAATGTGTCCGTTCCGCTCGCGGTGGAAACCGGGCTTAACAATCAATGAATATAAATTCGTTTTGTATACCACTCAAAAGACATAAAACTTATTTGCTCTAATTTTTTTTCTTCCTGGAAAGTAATTTAACACTGATGTGCCTAGTAATAGTACCACCTGCCATGAATGTTGGACGGAGCCCCGCTTCGCGGGGCTCCTATTTCTGCGTACAGGGTTTAAAGTAACCTAACACGAAGGGGATGGCGGGGTCTTTCAGACCCCGCCATCCCCTTCGAACCTAACCTGTCCGTGTCGGGGTGCCTCAACTCCCGAGCTCGCTTCGCTCGCTCTTGCATCCTAGGTCAAATAACTGATTACTACCTGTCATGCTGGCTCGACGGAGCCCCGCTTCGCGGGGCTCCTATTTCTGGGTGCAAGGTTTAAAGTAACCTAACACGAAGGGGATGGCGGGGTCTTTCAGACCCCGCCATCCCCTTCGAACCTAACCTGTCCGTGTCGGGGTGTCCCAAGTCTCGAGCTCGCTTCGCTCGCTCTTGGATACTTTTTTCTAATAACAATAGCAATCGTGAAGACAAACAATCAAAGTTCAAGGGATAAGCCAAAGTCATCAAATAAAATGTTTAAACGTTAAATTATATGTTTCAAACGTTGTATGTAATGATCTTCGCTTAAATAAACGTTATAATATATCAAATAAAATTATATGAAATGAGTTTTAGAGTAACACAAACACTATGTGTAAAGAAATTATATCAACCGTTGGTATATCTCACGTTGATTTAAATATCATGTGAACGTTATTGAAATGAAAATATATCAAATAAGTTTATAAGAAATGAGACGCACCCGTTACATTAAAACATTTTCTATCTGCATGTCTTTGTGGCAAGCTAGAATAGCAGGTCGAAACAATCGTAGACAAAACGGTCTGACGGTGAATATTCCATAGTTGAATTGTCCTGTCGACGAAACAAACAAATGTGAACCATTCTGTCGGCGAAACATCCATAGGTGAAACGTTATATCGACGAATCTCTCTTAAACGTAACGTCCTGTCGGTGATCAGTCCAAAGGAGAAACGACTGTCGGAGAACGCTTGCAGAATCTTTCCCAACTATGTTTCGGTCAGCATCATGTTCTTTTTTTATTTATTTCGGTGTTGCACTTGTCCGTAATCTAGCCTAGAAGCAAAGATGAGACCTAAGATGAAGCGAGTTCACTTAGTAAGAACTGGAACTCCTATGCACCAACCGAACACAGTAATAACTCTTTGGGTCGCAACGACCATCTTGTCGTAATCGCAGACCCAAATCCTAGTCGCAATCTGGCCTAATCCCAGTCGAATTTATCTTTCCACAACAAAAAGCTTAAGAATGTTGTAGGCAGTCCCGGACACAGAATATTTTAATGCGAATAAAAATATTACAATTACAAAAATCTTACTAACTGTATAGCCCGCCTTCACCCACAACGACAAAAAAAGGTTTACGGGTCTTTGACTACTTGTAACGACAGAAAAATATCAAAAAGTAGTGTACCATACAAAGCTATCCCCACCTAGCTACTACCCCTGTTAGTTCGGCTATAACTCCTAGCCCCAGGGATTAATTAAACCCTTGACAGATTTTCCGTGGGCGCAGACATCGTGGGTAATATCAAAGTGAAATTAAATGCCAAACAAGGTGAAAATACAAGTTATACAACCCACGTATTGAAATTAATTTCTCTGCACAAAACATACTAGTTTGATGCTGTGCCAACTTTGCCTTAAAAGCTCTTTAAATCTTTGTCTAAGAAAAATGAAGCAGTCTTCTTAATCCTTGAAAGTTATTTGTTCTTTTTGGTCTAGTCTAGCCAATTGCTGGCAGGTTTGGCTAGACTTTACTTAACTGAAAAGAAACATGCATGTTTTGAGAGCCATTTGTTACTTGAACTACTAGGGTACTGATTTAAAGTTAGTCTTCTATTTTTTTATTATTTATGAATGTTATTTAAACCTTAAATACTGCTGGTGATCAGAGACGCTAGCACATGACGGTGACTAACAAAAATGTAAAGTTAATACTACAATTTTATAATTTAATTTTTGTTTATTTACACGGAGTAGGAACAGTAGCGGTAAACTCGGCCGAATGTGTGGGCGAGAATACCATGGTATAAATGCTTAGGGGGAAACTGGCCACTGGCTTTGGCTTGCTGGCTTTTTATTTTTTGCTGGATATTTGAGTATAATAAAATCAATTCTTTTGACTATTGACACAAGCAATGAAACAGTTGAAACACGTAGCATTTAAAGGCTACTCGTATTTTCTTTTACTGTGTTGATGAACGTTTTTTACGTTTATACAGTAGAAGCCATATTATTACGAATTGAGTCTTATTTTTAAGTAGAAACAGTTCTTTAGAAAATCTCTTTTGATTACAGTTTATATTTCACTCCTAGTTACTTTTATTCTTGAGATTATTATAATATCCACACTTTCACAATTATTTTCGTGTGACTCTTTTAAACTTTGCCACGTACGTACCTACTATGAATATATCCTGTGTCGTGGGCGCGTTTACAAACATATAAACTCACATACACAAAAGCCCCGACCCGGAACAACTACTTGTAGATCACATAAATATTTGCTGCGTGCGGCAATCGAACCCGCGACAGTCCAATTTCCCAGCCACTGCACCAACGCAACCGTGTCGTCAGTTCGTCGTACCAAAGTGCATCCCGTTTAACCTTTTAACCGCGCGGCTAAGATCGTCCTTTCCTCTTCTTCTCTCTTTCTGCTCCTTTTAAGCTCCGATTTGTTAAATATCATGGTGTACAATAAAAAGTATTACAGAAAACAATAAAAAGTTGTACAGATGTCTATGTACATAAATAGAGAGTTATAGAATAGATGCAATAAAATCGAAGAAAAAAAATTATCTGTCGCATAAATACGACACGGGTGGTAGGGGCACGGAAATATTTGTCGCATATATGCGACTCGCGCGGTTAAAAGGTTAAATAAACCACCAATCACAATTTCATAGTCAACATTCCAAAAGCCATAACCATAAATAATTTTCGTCATCCTATTACGCCAACTTCCGTGGCAATCTGATGGTTTCTCTTGGAACGGTATAATTAAAGTGAATGGACTTATCTTTTCGCTCTAATTCTCTTATGGGGTGAGCGCCGATCTAAGTGGTATTAATACTTGAACCACGGTTAGCCGAATTAAGTTAGGGAAGTACCTTACGTTTACTTAATTCATGGGGTGAGATTAAGCACCTAGTTTGGGAAAAGTTGACGTAGGAATCAGTCGTTTTGTGATTACGACAAATAAAATGCCTTAAATGGGAAGAAAAAAACTGTCACTAAAAATATAATAATATAATATTCCACAACTATCACACAACGCCATCTAGTCCCAAGCTCAGCAGAGCTTGTGTTACGGGTACTAGACAACTGATAAACATACATAATATGTATGTTTATCAGTTGTCTAGTACCCGTAACACAAGCTCTGCTGAGCTTGGGACTAGATGGCGTTGTGTGATAGTTGTGGAATATTGTTTGTGTGATGAGCACGATCATTATTTTGTTCTGTGTCTGGGTGTAATTTATGTATAATATGTATGTATTTAGAAATATATAATATATATTTCTAAATACATACATATTATACATAAATGAGCACGATCATTATTTTGTTCTGTGTCTGGGTGTAATTTATGTATAATATGTATGTATTTAGAAATATATATTATATATTTCTAAATACATACATATTATACATAAATTACACCCAGACACAGAACAAAATAATGATCGTGCTCATCACACAAACATTTGTGCTGGGTGGGAATCGAACCCACGACCTCCGGCATAGCAGTCAGGGTCACTAACCACTAGACCAACAGGCCTGTCAAAATCAAACTCACACGCATGTCAAACTTATTAACCTATAATCTAAATACCTACCTAGATAAGTAGGTAAATCAACTGCAATTTATTTTTGTTGCAATTTTGTTTATCTGGGCAACTGTACCATTTCGTACAAAATAAAAAGAAAGGAAATAATGTGACAAAACATAATTTTCAATGTAGAAATAATGTTAGATACTTCTCTATGAAACTGTTTTTTTTTAACTATCTTTAACCACCTATAATACTAATTATACAACATTATTTTTAGTATATGCGAAACCTGAATATAGTTTGTTCAGAATCAGTAACTGATTCGATTCCAGTAATTTTTACACCATGTTATATTTTTGAAAAAATATATAACATGGTTTAATTAAATTTTATTATCAGTAAATTACAATACAATCACCGCACGGTTAGGTACCTATTGCCAAACTATTATCAATGAGTGTATAACACAGGAGACGCGATTAACGCGGGTGTACCGCGAAAGGAGCAAGTTTTTGAACGGACAACCAGGTAATATACAAGCTTTATCTTTGTGATTTTTTATGATACGGTTTTAAAATTTTGTATATAGATTCTTTACACAAAAATATTGGACAAGCGTATCGGGTTTCGTAAACAAAAAATAATGTTGTAGTCGAAGCATTGTATTGTCCAAACTTATAAAAATATTAACTTCTATGTTATGGGATTCCTAGGCCACCACTGGTTTCAGCTAGTTTCACATAAAATAAAAATATGTATATTCTTTTAATTTTATTACCTTCTGGTGACATTTTCCTAATGCCAACGATTATTTATTTATGCGAGATTTATGAAATATCAAACTGATATTTTGTTAATGTGGGCGTAATAAAGATATGTCGTGGGCAGAAAGGTTATGCCCGGGGTTGATTTTACGATCCAATTAAATATTATGAGCGTAAGTAAATAATATCATAATTTGTGAGTAATGTTCGCAATTTCTTTAGGTGACTAATGGTTCAGTGAATTTATTTACTTGTTAGACATATAAATATAATTATTTCTGTTTTCTTTTTCTTATAATTAATTTCTTCGCTAATGAATGTTTGTTAGCCAATTAAGCTTCCATTTTGGATAAGTATATCTTTATAAAAAATCTTTTAGTAGGGTCTTCAAAGTTATTAGTTTATCACTGTGTAGGAATTACTATTTTGTTGATTCATTTATACACCGTGACTTTTTAGTCATCTTACAAAAGTGGTCTACTTAATGTATCCGACCTAAAATATCTCTAGGCAAGGTTTCTTTTTTAATTGTTAATAATAATTTTTAATATTAATAAATAGGTATATTAAAATATGAAACATCCTGTTAAAATGTTTACGTATCAAGCTGTAGAGTATACCTACCCAGCGCAATATAAAGTCGGGCAGATCATTCCATCTCGATTTTCTATGAGACAAGGGTGTTTCTAACAACGCCTTGCGTAAAAATAACGACTTAAAATTTTATTTGTAAATTTTTCGAAATCTCTTAAATACCATTTTTTTTTTATTATAAACGTGTACTAGTCATTGGATACATGAACTGGGCTGCCGTTGTAAGACGACTAAAAAGTCACGGTGTATAAAGTATTAACTGCAGGCCTACCCTGAACTAATTAAAAACGATTGAAAAGCAAGACATTTCAGTTTGAGTTCATAAACTGCATCGCTGAAAGTCGTACCCTGACGTCCAATAAGCTCAGCAATATTTCGATTGTTATAAATGAATGAAAGATGACGCAATTTGTAGCTGAAACGTTTTCGGGGAAAAAGAGACAACGCTATATAATAATAGCGTAGTCTCTTTCAACGCTAATATCTAATTGGCCATGACATCTGACAGCAATTGTGCCAAACTGAGTCGCAAGTTTTGGTTTCATTCATTCAATTTTGTACCGGTTTGGTACCTTGATGTCTTATAGCAGCTCAACTGAAACGCTCAAGCTGTCAAAATAAGCAATCCAATAAAAGTTACTATTTCTTAAGATAAACTGAAACGTTATTGATGAATAGCAAGTTTTTAGAGGATTTTTTACAAAAACCGACGTGAGTGTACTTTAATCTTTCTTTTAAAGTTATAATACCTATCCTACATACATTTTTTCAACCACATTTGGTTTTCTGTAATAGTATAATGATTTATTTTTTTTGTGTTTTTGAACGTAAGAGGCTCCAGTTTCGCGGTCAGTTGGACCCCTTCAATAACGATGATGCCGAATTCATTAGGCATTACCTAGTCTATCCAAAGAAACAAAGTTTGTCAAAATCGTTTTGAAACGTTTTCGGTGAAAAAGAGACAACGCTATTTAATAATAGCGTTGTCTCTTTCTCACTAAAAACGTTTCAGCTCAAAATTGCGATCTTTCATTCACTTAAAACAATCGAAATATCGCTGAGCGTATTGGACGTCAGGGTACGACTTTCAGCGATGCAGTTTATGAACTCAAACTGAAATGTCTTCCTTTTTAATCGTTTTTAATTAGTTGCCACAGTACATAATTATTTATTTACCTTTTGCTATTAAATACGAAAAAAAAATCTACGTGCAATAATAAAACCTTACGTATTAGGATTTTGCCAAAGTAGAAAAAAACGGGAAAAAAATAAGGTATTTTACTGTTTAAGAAAAAGGGCAAAGGCCTCGAAGCCATTCCAAAAACTTTCCAGAAAAAAAAACGGTAACCTCCATGATGATATTGCGTCATTGTTGACGGAAGACAAGGCGGTAAGGGTCAGTACCGACCGCGACGCGAAGCGACGCGACGATGCGCGCACTCTTTTAAGAGGCTTTCAAAATACGACTTTATGTTCTACACCAAAAGATACACATTTCGTTGTGAGAATTTAGAATACGTGGAGCGGCGTAAGCGGCGCCGCGCTGCGCAGCGCGGCGCATCTCAAAGCAGCGGTGAGTCGCTACGCATCTCGAGGCCGCGCGGCGCAGCGCAGCGCCGCTTACGCCGCTCGACGATGCAAGATGTTAGACTGGGAGCTAAAGGTGTCTGATTATGCGTAATGTGAGTGTCGAATTTCGCCAACGGATTTAAGTGACGAAAAGGTCAAAGAATAACAATGTTTATTTTGCCGGTCAATTGTCTGGTCCATTTTTTTACGCCCTCTTCTCTTATTCGTAAACGGAATGATTATTTCCGTAATAATTTATAGAAAAATCAGATCACAGGATCACACTTTTTGCGGGACGGATAAAGCTCATAATACTTAATTGCATAAAAATATTTTTTCCAATCAGTTAGGAACTTGTTCTGATTTGCTGAATTAAATGAAGTACTGAACTAAATGAGTGGACTACTTCATCAAGCGAAAAGATACACATACTTAAGAGCGTATATTCCGACAGCTGGCAACGTCGCAAATGGTTGTCAAATATTAACAAGTTTTAATTAATTTAGCATTGTTACTGTATGAAAATAAGAAATATGGCTCTGTAGTGCACTAAAAAATTGATAAGGGAATGCAATAATTAGTATCGTAACACCGAATATATAGTTTTAGATGTAGAAAAAGCATTTAGAAGCTTTCCAAATGCCTTTTATACACCGGAAACGGTTACAACATCAAATTCAGTGTTTTAATTGCATTCCTATATCATTTTTTTAGTGCACTACAGAGCGATATTTCTTGTTTTCATACAGAAAATTTGCCAAATTAATTAAAACTTGTAATTATTTGACAGCTATTTGCAACGTTGCCAACTTTCAGAATAAGCAGCCTTAATGCAGGCAGGATATGTATTGTCACTATTTAGGGTCTCAGTTATAAGAATTCGGTCGTTGCCTTCATTCGGATTTTGTATACTCAACTACCTCTAGCCCCTGGACTATGTAACTGACACCAAATGGACGACTGCGGGAGGAAGGGGGGTGGGGCGGGAAGCACGTGGCGAATGTAGACACTCCGCTGCACCGCGCGGCGTCTGGATACGCAGTGCGGCGCATCGCGGCGCAGCGCATCGTCGCGTCGCTTGGCGTCTCGGTCTGAACTGACCCTAAGTTCGAAAGACTATGGCCTGCCCAATGCTGGGTGAATTAAAAAAATCAAACAAAAAATATTGCGTCATTGCATGTTGGATAATCGAATACCTTAATACCACATCAAACTGATTCTGACGTTATCAAAATGGCGTCAAAGCATTTGCGTCAACTTAAGCGTGAAATATGAAAAACAGAATAATAAAATAGGTATATATTTTTAGGGCACTAACGGATTTAAGAATTTTTTTGTAATTTTTTAGTACTTTATTATCACTTTAAGATTTAATATTTTAAGACACTTTTTGAAAAAAGGTTTAATACCCTATTGTCAGTTTGTATAGTTATTCTTTATGTAATCTGTGATTTCAGTGGAAAATTTAAGTGAAGTGGATTTTGATTTCAAATAACACTTTATTTAACATAATTCAAAGAATGTCGTAAGTATTAAACATAATAATTTCCTCAAGAAGAATCGATGCACAATAATTTCCTCAAGAAGCTGTCTATGTGACAAGAAATTTAAGTTATTTTCTGTTGCATTCTAGTCGAAGAAGGAGAGTAACATTCAATCAGCTGGAGACGTTGTGGGAGATTTTAAACGGAAATCAAGCTCTCGCAACGGGCTTCAATAAAACATCCCAAGCTCGAGAGCATGCAAAAAGGATGTGGATAATAGCAGCAGACAGCTTAAATTCTCAGGGTGATGGTGCAGAGAAAGATTGGAAGGGTTGGTGTAAGGTAAATAAATTTGTAAAATATCTATATTTTATGTTACTGAAATTGCTTCACAATATTGTTAAATACATTCAGGTACTAACATGCGCCATCTTTTCAGTACTGGAATGACTATAAGTGCAAGCTTAAATCTAAAGTCGCCAGCGCACGCACATGCAGCTACCCCGCCCCCTCCGCTAGCGCAGACCCCAGCCCCTCCATCAGCCACAGCAGCGGCGCCACGCGCCTCGTCTACTCAGCGCCGAGTTGTACCCATGTCTTCAGCCACAGCAAGGCAGACAATAATAATAATATAATAATAATATTCTACAACTATCACACAACGCCATCTAGTCCCAAGCTAAGCAGAGCTTGTGTTATGGGTACTAGACAACTGATAAACATACTTATATATTTCTAAATACATACATATTATAGATAAATTACACCCAGACACAGAACAAATAATAATAATAATAATAATATTCCACAACTATCACACAACGCCATCTAGTCCCAAGCTAAGCAGAGCTTGTGTTATGGGTACTAGACAACTGATAAACATACTTATATATTTCTAAATACATACATAATATAGATAAATTACACCCAGACACAGAACAAATGATCGTGTTCATCACACAAACATTTGTCCTGGGTGGGAATCGAACCCACGACCCCCGGCATAGCAGTCAAGGTCACTAACCACTAGACCAACGGGCCAGTCAAGTTATACAATGGTTAACATGTCTACAGAAAGACTTAGGATTGAAGACCGGAGAAACGCAATTTTAGAAAATGTATTCCTCGAACTCGGAGAAATAAAAGGCATTTTAAATAATAGGTAAGAACATAAGTTTCTATTTTAAAAGCGTCCACCGCACAGCCCAGACGCAGTGGTAGACGCCCACGGCGACAGATGTCGCAAGACGATCTTCGGCCACCGTAGGAGCGGGCGGTGAGTAATGAGCGACTCTCTGTCCGACCATGGACCGTACCTGACACGGGCATGTCCATGGTCGGACGGCGCGTTTTGTTCCACGAGCGCCTCAAAGAGTGTCAGCATAATTACGGGGCCCCCTTTAGAAGGCCAAAGCCTGCCGGGGTCGCGGGATTTACCGAATTACCGTGACCCTGGAACGTAAAGGGCTATTGAAGGACACCGTGGATTTTTGTCAGTACAGATGTGACAGTCCCTCTCGCTCTGGCCTGGCTGGGAGCACTCATTTGATGATTTAACCGCAATAAAAAAAAAGAGTTGATAGGTACTTTTTTATTATTACTATTACTGTTTTGATGAATCTTTGGGTTTATTTAAAACCCAACCCTCAACGTCTACAATATATACAAAATGAAACAACAGCTTAATACATTATAATAACTTTGTTTTTCAGGCTTCCCGGACTGCCCACAGCCGATGAACAAGTCTAGCTCTTGTGGACATGCCTTGCTGTAGGTTATGTTGGCTGCTATCCACAACATCAACATAGTCATTTGAGCTTCTTGGTGAACCTCTTCATCTGTCAGTTCTGGCACTGAAAATTTATCCCGAATGTAAAATTATATTTTTTTGTTTAAGAACAAATTGTTGTTGGCTACACCTAGTATAGGTGTAGCCAACAACAATTACAAACAACAATTAGCGTAACAATTTGTATACAACAACAATATGTATTTGATTTTATTTTATTAAATAATGTAATTGAAAAGGAAACTTTTATTTAACCATTATTTATATTTCATCATGAATCATTCCCAAGAATCCTCTGCCTTGAATCTTGCGGGCAGCCGGGCGGTGGCGGCACGGGAGCAGGGCAGGTATCGCAGACCCGTTCTCTCTTCTTATGGTATTCCTCTCCTCCAATGTGCTTGGGAAAACAATGTATTTATTTCTCATTTGAGGAGAATTTAAAGCATTGTTTATTTCATGCAATACTGATGACACCGTTTGTTGTGCCACTGAATGACCAGCTACGTCTCCAACTAGTTTTTGATAAGACCCTGTGGCACGGAATGCCAGTACAATCAAAACCTTAAACAAATTACAACAATAATTGTACACCCTAATAGTAAACATTTAATAGTTGTAAAAATTGGATGTACTTAGGTATGCAGTTTCTCAAATCTTTTCTCACAAACAAAGACATAGGTTAGGTTTATGAATAAATTAAACTAAAGAGACAAGAAGTTATTTATCTACCTTGTTCTCTATACGGTTAAATCCGTTGGCTTGACAGGCTCCTTGATCAGCGGGCTCAACTCTGCGCACAAATTGAGCACTAGGTAATTCTTTAGATAGCCTGTAGCGCCTAATGAACTCGGCATCGTCAAAGATACTGAAAGGGTCCAACGGCCGCGTATCCGAAGCCTCTTAAGTTTTTGTGCGTAGTGTGAGGCAGAATTTTCCTCCAAAAACTCAAACAACAGTAGATCATCACACATCTGTAAGAGAAAAACACATACGGTAAAAAGGCACCTATGTTATGTATTTCAGACTATCACAGCAAGATTAAAGTACACTTACTTTGGTTTTGATAGAAATTCACTAAAATAGCACCAAATAACCTTGTGTTCGTCAAGAATCCACCAAACGTTTCAGTTAATGTGTTAGAAAAATAGTAACAGTGACAGTTTGAGCGTTTCAGTTGAGCTGTTTTATGACAATTGAATGAATGAAACCAATACTTGCGATTCAGTTTGGCACAATCGCTGTCAGATGGCATGGCCTACTAGATTGTACGTTAAGCTGTTGTCAGGGTACGAATTAGAAGAACAGTTCAGTTTAGGTCATGAACTGGATCGCGTTAAGAGCTTGGAGTAAGGCCCCTGAGGGTCAAAATAAAATTCGATAAACGATAACTCCTTTTCGATAACCAAATAGATCCGAAAAAAGAAACTATTCGACTACAAACCACTATTGTCATGTTTCGTACAAACATTGTAAGCATTTGTAAAATATTGAAACCCACTACCTACTTAAACCACCCTCGTCAGTACTCTTACAAAATTACCCTGTAATCATAGCGCAATATGTCTTGTCACCCGTCACAAATAAGGGCAGCATTCCACTGCGGCGCCGGGGGCGGTACTTATAAACCTGTCAATGCTTCGGCGATTCTGATATTTAAACCCACGCCTGTTAGTGAAACGTGATATCTATTCTATCCGTTTGAAAACCTACGCAATTTCATTTTATTATGTAGGTGTATTTTTTCATTAGCTTTGAAAATAAAATGAAAAGTTGTAAAATCTTTTTCAAGAATGACGATGAAAGACGCTGAGTCTGATATAATATATTACAAGTCAAGCAAAGTATAATGACATGTTCATAAGTGCTAGGACGTGTGAGTGACGTAAATATAAAGTAAATAGAAACGCTTATTTTTGTATGTAAAATAGATGAATCTTTTAGCAGTTGGTCTCATTTTCGTAAAATTAATATAAGGGATACAAACCGGTATCCCACAGAGATATTAATAAATCCAAATCGTTTAGAAAACATTGTATAAGACAAGCTTATATTTAATTTCAGAAACGAAATATTTACTTGTTGTAAAAAAAGTTTTAAATAAAAGATAGAGTTGTCAGTGTTTTCACATAGTTGTTTTTTACCTCTATAATTAGTGTAGCTTTAAGAGAAGGAAATATCGTAACATATATTTAATCACACGAGTTTTCTTCAAAGAGTAGCTAAGACGAAATATTCTCATTGAAAATACAGAAATAGGTTTACGTTTGTTCATCCCCCTGTGCAAACAAGCCGTACAAACTTAATAATAATGATCCCATTGCTTCGTCCGAGCATTTGCCGCCTCATTGCGGAGCTATGTACTTAAACAAGTGGACACACACGACCGATTCGTTCATCCGTGTGGTACAGTTTCCGGTTCCATGCGTAGCGCCGTCTGATCTCTGCGACCATCCGGAAAACCGGATACTCGCACGATTTTATCGGTTATTTACGGGTGACGGGTAATTCCCTTCTACTCGAAAAAGAAAGAGAAAAATAAAGGGTATTTAAAGTAGGTTTAGGAAAAAAGGTTCACTTAAAAACAAAGACTATTTAAGAACGAGAAAATATACTCAAACACCTCCATTATACAGTCAACCAATCCCCATTTAAAGCTTACAACAGCATTCCCTACTAAAGCTTAAAAATCTGCAAGTACAAATCTGTTTTGTTAGGACATAAGGACATCGTTCTCAACCGCGAAGTATCAAGCAACTTTATGCACTACCATGCCCTTTACAGCGTAAACTCTTCATTACGCCTTCCAATAACGGTAACGAAGATCATTATCATACCTACACACCGCTTTCCTACTATGCACCCTTGAGTGCAACGCCGAAGGTTGCCCAAGTGCATTGACTCCGACTACCCGCCCGAATTCGATAGTACGCAAAATCCGACTCTACGTGGTTGTGAGACGGCCTTTCCAACGTGGTAGGGTTATAAATGGGTGGTTGTATTAAGCAACAGGTGGTGTTCTGCGCGTTATGTAAGTCGGGCGGCGCGCGCACCCCATTGAGCTAGTAGTACGACGTTATCGATTAGGAGTACGACGGACCATCGATCCGAGGCCCCTTGTGTGCCCCACAACGTCTTTTTAATGTACGTCTTGGATTTGTCTACGGTGTTTTTTCAACTACCTAATTAAACATTGGACATCGTTTGCTTTGTCCAAATGAATGTTTAGTTTTCGAAGGCTTTTAAATTCTTGCTTGAATTTCCTTAGTGTTTTTAGTCGACACTTTCTTTTATAGTTCAAAGAAAAGAATGTCCACATGGAATGCGTTTATTCGATTTACTATTGAATAGCGAGCACGTGGAGTGTTAGGGCGTCGCCGTAACTTTGATTTGTACAAGTGTGAGTGTAGGTGTCGTTGGGAGTGGCCGCTCTTAAACTCGTCGACTTTAACCTCTTGATATTCACAAATTAAAACATAAAAAATGCAAACTCTTATTCTACCCCATTCACGTGTTACTTAATGATTTACAAATTGCTGTTCATTCATACCGCGAACTTGTACTTTGTATGGTGAGCAGAAAATAGACTGTTTTTATTTTATATGAATTTTAATTTATTACTCTTCATTTGACCTCATTCTTGGTCGACTGGATCCATTCATTAATTTTATCTAGATAATGACTATAATTATTTCAGACAGATATAATTGAATGCAATGTTTTATGAAATTAATTGTTTCTTTGTTCTAAGCGTTAATGGAGTTCACATTTAGTTTAATTAAAATGAGTTAGTAAATAAACTTTTCATTGGAACGTACGTTTTTAA